>OZ012630.1:0-1200000 GCA_963942485.1 Pediacus dermestoides | reverse complement strand
TTCCGTGAAGATCAATGTTTACTAGAAACACCTACACCAGTTGAGGCAGACATTTCCCAAAGGGACACCTACGTAGGTGGGTACAAAATCTATCGTTCTGTTACTAATGAAGAAGTCACAGCAATTGCTGACTTGAACGAATATTACCAACACCAAGAGAATTTATTTGCTGGTCAACAACGTAAACGACTGGCTTCCACTGAGGATTTGGATGGAGTGGACGATACAGCAGATGCTTCCACTGTCATTACCTCAAATTTGTTGCCTTCCAATAATGCTACAACAGAACTGAAAGGAATTGTGAGAATAGGTTTAGATAGTTATAAGGTAATTGAAGGTGATCCTGTACGTCCAGGTGAGCTAAAACTGAGGGCATATGCTTCGCCCGAAGAGAAAGGTGCTAAAGACTCAAAAAAACCAGAAGACTGGGAGCGTAAAGAGAGGAAGACTGTTGAACGTTTGCAGGGAGGTGCTGGCAAAGATAAGCTACCACCAACTGAAGAAAAAATCCACGTGAAAACAACACCAGTGGACAAGAAAATCAACATATACTACCAGGAGGTAAGCAAAGAAGCCGCTAAGACTTCTGAAGATGGCGTGGTGAAAGTTGTTCACAAAACTACCTCTGTAGAATCTAAAGGCCTAACATATAATGACTTAAGCACAAGCCAAGCAGATGCTGCTGGTACCAGTGAAATATCATCCGAAACAATCACATGCAATAAGAGTAACATTAACCAAGTAAATCAGGGAACCTCACCACTAACTAATAAAGCAATAGTACCGTCACCTGATACCTCAGGGTTACACGACACATCACAACAACCCACACTTGAACTTATCATTGGGCGTAAAGAGGTGCGCACTAAAGAAGCCCTGGCAACAGCCGAGAGCCGCCTAACACTCTACGGAACAAAAGACGTAGAAATCTCCATTAAATCCCAATCGCACATTTCGGTGACCACAACAAGAAAAGACAATTCCGGTGTGGAAACCTCGGAGCGCTTTGATGTAGGCATGACGACTACCACGAAAAAACCGGATAAACACGAGGAAATGAATGAGGATACTTTTGTAGATCACCAGGAGGCATACATAATCCCCCCGACAAGCCTACTAGATGGCACTCAGAAGAAACGGGAGGAAACCGTGTATTTCAGCGGTACTAAACAAGTCTACACTTACGACCACAACGCTAAAGAACTACTTACTGAACATTTGTTGATGGATTCGCCTACTAGCGATGCAGAGGAAAGCGTGTCTCATCATGTAACCGACACAGGAATATCCTTAACGCGTGGTACTACCACTGATACCATCACTAGTCCCGCCAGGCAACCACCTGGCTTGCTCGTTACTACAGGATTCATTTCTGATACAGCTGCGGATGGTGAAATTGAAGAATGTACTGACGCAGGTTTAAGTCCAATTCAAGCTGATGAGTTACCTCCTCAAGAGATGGAGGAAGAAATAATACAGTTCACTGATATGGGTACTAGTCCTATCGAGTTTCCTGAATCGGCTTCTGTGCCTTTATCTCAAGTAGACACTTCGGAAGCTGGTACATCAACCGATCAAATCGACATGAAAGACGCGTCAAATAGTCCAATTAAACCGGAGGATATTTCGCCAATTGGAGTGAAGGATACAGTGAAGGATGAGGAGGTTCTACAGATGATTCGACGTAGTTCCGGTGACGTTAAAGCTAAGATTAAGATACTTGAGGAACATTCGAAATCATCACCGCAAAAATCGAAGAAAATCCGAGGGGATATCACCGAATCTGAAGATGAGTTATCCAGTATGAAGGAAGAGGAGGCCTTCCGATGTTCTAATGAAACCTTAGCGCAAGTTGAGGAATATGAAGAAGAATACGAAGTAGTACCTTCCGAAGCTAATGATGTTAGAAGTAGACATGTTACACCAACTCATACCAAACAACAAGTAGGAAGAAAAATTGCTGAGCTACAGAAGATTTTCTCAAGTGAAATTGACGAAGATGAATTATCGTTAAAGTCAAGTAAATCCAAAACTGATGAACCTGTAAAACAAGCCCCAACATCAGAGGTAATCCAACAAATTGAGAAGAAATTTACAAAAACTGAAGATATTTCAGTTGTCTCTTCACCAAAACAAGTGTCAAAAGTTAAATTTGTCACAACGGAAGAAAAACTACCACAGAAACCTGTTGTAGAATCCCAAGACACAGACGACGAAGAAATCGAATATAAATCTGTTAAAGACAAACGAACAATGTTTGAAGAACTAATACAAAAATCACAGGAAACTACTCCAACTAGGAAACCTCCACCACCTAAAACCACACAAGAGGACCAAAAGAAAAAATTCGTCGCAAAAGAGTTCAGTGATAAGGAACTTAACGAGTGTATGACATGTTTAGAGCAACAAATAGTAGAAGACAAACTAAACGAGGAAAAACTCAAAGTTATTAACGAGATTACCGACTTAGTTAAGAAGAAAAAGGAAGAATTTACTGGTAAACCCTGCAAGGAAGCAACTTGTATTAAGGTACACGTCGATCCAAAAGTGCCTACACCTGAAAAACTACTTACCTCCGAAAATATTAAAGAGGAAGAAGTTGAACCAAAAAGTAAAGACCTAGAATTAGCTAAGAACATCTGTGGAATTGTTAGTAAACAAACGGAACTCTTCGAAAGTATTTCTGGAGGTTTAGAAGTACGCGAAGAACCCTGTCTAAAACAATTAGTCTGTCATTTGCCTAAGGAAGCCGTTGGTTTATCGATGGAGGAAATGGATGAGATCTTAAATAAAGAAGAACAGTTACAAATAGAAACAGTGGTTGAGGTGGAAACAGACAGGATTGAACTGTACGAGAAAATGGAAGAGGAAGATAAAGATATTGTTGATGACGAAGAAAAAGATGAAGAACTTGCCAAAAAAGATATTGATGCAGTTGAAGACCACAAACAAGACGTACTCTTCGAAGATGATCTAATTTCTTCTGTGGATAAAATAAAGGAAATTACAGAGAGTTTAATTCAACATGAAACCAGGTACACTACTGAATATTCACCTGCAATTGAATCCTTGGATAAAAAGCAGGAACTCTTTGAAATCTCAACTGAAAAAGACACAACTCACACATTGGAAACATTTATCAAAGAGGAATCAATTCTTCCTGAACATACAAAACCCACACCCTCGGAAAGTAATATTGTTGAAAGCGAAATCATCTTTAAAGCCATTGTTTCTCATGCTAAGTTAGTATCCTCCATTGCACTACCAGCTGAAGTAGCAGAATCTGAAAAGTTAGCTGAAGTTATTGCACTACCCATAAAACATGACAAGGAAAGAGAAGCTGAAACAGTAACTCATATAAAGAAAACTTTGGATCTTCAAGACAATGAACTAGTTGAACAAACAATTACAGAACAGGAGGTGCAAAAAGTTATGAGTGAGGTATTGGAAGTTTCTAAACTAATTCGACAAGAAGTAAAAGAATTAAAACCGGATTTGACGCCAACGCCAGAAGGTCAGTTAATTAGTATGTTGCCTTCCAGTTCTATAGAACAGTTACGTGATTTGGAAAGTATTATAGAAGAAGCAAAATATAAGGAATTGATAAAAAAATCAGAAAAGTCTAATGATGTTGCGGCTAAATTGAATGAAATAGATTTACTTAAAACTTCAGCCAAAAAATCGCCCGAAATGAAGGCAACAACTAAAAATGATAATAGAGTTCAAATTATAGACAACGATGAAGTAACTGTAACGGAAATAATTTCTACAGCTGTACATGATCATTATGATCAACAATTATCTACGAATGTAAAAGAAACGCACCAGAAAACGAAATATGAGACGATAACTAAGAAACAAATACTCGACAAATCACATGTTGACATTAAAGATATAAAAATACCTACAGACAAAGATTTATCTAAATCTCCTGTGAGCAAATCACCAGAACTTGAACTCAAACTTAAATCTTCAATAAGCAAATCATCCGAATTTGAACAAAGACTAAAACCTCTAGTTGACAAGCCATATGTAGAAACTAAAGCTATCGTCACGCCAACAGACAAAGATATACCTAAATCTCCTGTAAGTAAATCACCAGTACTTGAAGATAAACTAAAATCTCCGGTTAGCAAGTCACCAGAACTTGAGGAAAAGCCAAAATCTCCCGTTGACAAGCCACATGTTGAGATTAAAGCTATCAAAACACCAACAGACAAAGATATACCTAAATCTCCTGTAAGTAAATCACCAGTAATTGAAGAGAAACTCAAATCTCCGGTTAGCAAGTCACCAGAACTTGAGGAAAAGCCAAAATCTCCCGTTGACAAGCCACATGTTGAGATTACAGCTATCAAGACACCAACAGAAAAAGATATACCTAAATCTCCTGTAAGTAAATCACCAGTACTTGAAGAGAAACCCAAATCTCCGGTTAGCAAGTCACCAGAACTTGAGGAAAAGCCAAAATCTCCCGTTGATAAGCCATATGTAGAGATTAAAGCTATCAAGACACCAACAGACAAAGATATACCTAAATCTCCTGTAAGTAAATCACCAGTACTTGAAGAGAAACTCAAATCTCCGGTTAGCAAGTCACCAGAACTTGAAAAAAAGCCAAAATCTCCCGTTGACAAGCCACATGTTGAGATTAAAGCTATCAAGACACCAACAGACAAAGATATACCTAAACCTCCTGTAAGTAAATCACCAGTACTGGACGAGAAACTCAAATCTCCTGTTAACAAGTCACCAGAACTTGAGGAAAAGCCAAAATCTCCCGTTGACAAGCCACACGTAGAGATTAAAGCTATCAAGACACCAACAGACAAAAATATACCTAAACCTCCTGTGAGTAAATCACCAGTACTTGAAGAGAAACTCAAATCTCCGGTTAGCAAGTCACCAGAACTTGAGGAAAAGCCAAAATCTCCCGTTGACAAGCCACATGTTGAGATTACAGCTATCAAGACACCAACAGAAAAAGATATACCTAAATCTCCTGTAAGTAAATCACCAGTACTTGAAGAGAAACCCAAATCTCCGGTTAGCAAGTCACCAGAACTTGAGGAAAAGCCAAAATCTCCTGTTGATAAGCCATATGTAGAGATTAAAGCTATCAAGACACCAACAGACAAAGATATACCTAAATCTCCTGTAAGTAAATCACCAGTACTTGAAGAGAAACTCAAATCTCCGGTTAGCAAGTCACCAGAACTTGAAAAAAAGCCAAAATCTCCCGTTGACAAGCCACATGTTGAGATTAAAGCTATCAAGACACCAACAGACAAAGATATACCTAAATCTCCTGTAAGTAAATCACCAGTACTGGACGAGAAACTCAAATCTCCTGTTAACAAGTCACCAGAACTTGAGGAAAAGCCAAAATCTCCCGTTGACAAGCCACACGTAGAGATTAAAGCTATCAAGACACCAACAGACAAAAATATACCTAAACCTCCTGTGAGTAAATCACCAGTACTTGAAGAGAAACTCAAATCTCCGGTTAGCAAGTCACCAGAACTTGAGGAAAAGCCAAAATCTCCCGTTGACAAGCCACACGTAGAGATTAAAGCTATCAAGACACCAACAGACAAAAATATACCTAAATCTCCTGTGAGTAAATCACCAGTA
This sequence comes from Pediacus dermestoides, assembly GCA_963942485.1. NCBI lineage: Eukaryota > Metazoa > Arthropoda > Insecta > Coleoptera > Cucujidae > Pediacus > Pediacus dermestoides. The sequence goes on along the minus strand of OZ012630.1, from coordinate 1,194,366 downwards.
CTGGACGAGAAACTCAAATCTCCTGTTAACAAGTCACCAGAACTTGAGGAAAAGCCAAAATCTCCCGTTGACAAGCCACATGTTGAGATTAAAGCTATTAAGACACCAACAGACAAAGATATACCTAAATCTCCTGTGAGTAAATCACCAGTACTTGAAGAGAAACTCAAATCTCCGGTTAGCAAGTCACCAGAACTTGTGGAAAAGCCAAAATCTCCCGTTGACAAGCCACATGTTGAGATTAAAGCTATCAAGACACCAACAGAAAAAGATATACCTAAATCTCCTGTAATTAAATCACCAGAACTTGAGGAAAAGCCAAAATCTCCCGTTGACAAGCCACATGTTGAGATTAAAGCTATCAAGACACCAACAGAAAAAGATATACCTAAATCTCCTGTAAGTAAATCACCAGTACTTGAAGAGAAACTAAAATCTCCGGTTAGCAAGTCACCAGAACTTGAGGAAAAGCCAAAATCTCCCGTTGACAAGCCACATGTTGAGATTAAAGCTATCAAGAGACCAACAGAAAAAGATATACCTAAATCTCCTGTAATTAAATCACCAGGACTTGAAGAGAAACTAAAATCTACGGTTAGCAAGTCACCAGAACTTGAGGAAAAGCCAAAATCTCCCGTTGACAAGCCACATGTTGAGATTAAAGCTATCAAGACACCAACAGAAAAAGATATACCTAAATCTCCTGTAAGTAAATCACCAGTACTTGAAGAGAAACTCAAATCTCCGGTTAGCAAGTCACCAGAACTTGAGGAAAAGCCAAAATCTCCCGTTGACAAGCCACATGTTGAGATTAAAGCTATCAAGACACCAACAGAAAAAGATATACCTAAATCTCCTGTAAGTAAATCACCAGTACTTGAAGAGAAACTCAAATCTCCGGTTAGCAAGTCACCAGAACTTGAGGAAAAGCCAAAATCTCCCGTTGACAAGCCACATGTTGAGATTAAAGCTATCAAGACACCAACAGAAAAAGATATACCTAAATCTCCTGTAAGTAAATCACCAGTACTTGAAGAGAAACTCAAATCTCCGGTTAGCAAGTCACCAGAACTTGAGGAAAAGCCAAAATCTCCCGTTGACAAGCCACATGTTGAGATTAAAGCTATCAAGACACCAACAGAAAAAGATATACCTAAATCTCCTGTAAGTAAATCACCAGTACTTGAAGAGAAACTCAAATCTCCGGTTAGCAAGTCACCAGAACTTGAGGAAAAGCCAAAATCTCCCGTTGACAAGCCACATGTTGAGATTAAAGCTATCAAGACACCAACAGAAAAAGATATACCTAAATCTCCTGTAAGTAAATCACCAGTACTTGAAGAGAAACTCAAATCTCCGGTTAGCAAGTCACCAGAACTTGAGGAAAAGCCAAAATCTCCCGTTGACAAGCCACATGTTGAGATTAAAGCTATCAAGACACCAACAGAAAAAGATATACCTAAATCTCCTGTAAGTAAATCACCAGTACTTGAAGAGAAACTCAAATCTCCGGTTAGCAAGTCACCAGAACTTGAGGAAAAGCCAAAATCTCCCGTTGACAAGCCACATGTTGAGATTAAAGCTATCAAGACACCAACAGAAAAAGATATACCTAAATCTCCTGTAAGTAAATCACCAGTACTTGAAGAGAAACTCAAATCTCCGGTTAGCAAGTCACCAGAACTTGAGGAAAAGCCAAAATCTCCCGTTGACAAGCCACATGTTGAGATTAAAGCTATCAAGACACCAACAGAAAAAGATATACCTAAATCTCCTGTAAGTAAATCACCAGTACTTGAAGAGAAACTCAAATCTCCGGTTAGCAAGTCACCAGAACTTGTGGAAAAGCCAAAATCTCCCGTTGACAAGCCACATGTAGAGATTAAAGCTATCAAGACACCAACAGACAAAGATATACCTAAATCTCCTGTAAGTAAATCACCAGTACTTGAAGAGAAACTCAAATCTCCGGTTAGCAAGTCACCGGAACTTGAGGAAAAGCCAAAATCTCCCGTTGACAAGCCACATGTTGAGATTAAAGCTATTAAGACACCAACAGACAAAGATATACCTAAATCTCCTGTAAGTAAATCACCAGTACTTGAAGAGAAACTAAAATCTCCGGTTAGCAAGTCACCAGAACTTGAGGAAAAGCCAAAATCTCCCGTTGACAAGCCACATGTAGAGATTAAAGCTATCAAGACACCAACAGACAAAGATATACCTAAATCTCCTGTAAGTAAATCACCAGTACTTGAAGAGAAACTCAAATCTCCGGTTAGCAAGTCACCAGAACTTGAGGAAAAGCCAAAATCTCCCGTTGACAAGCCACATGTTGAGATTAAAGCTATTAAGACACCAACAGACAAAGATATATTTAAATCTCCTGTAAGTAAATCACCAATACTTGAAGAAAAACTCAAATCTCCGGTTAGCAAGTCACCAGAACTTGAGGAAAAGCCAAAATCTCCCATTGACAAGCCACATGTAGAGATTAAAGCTATCAAGACACCAACAGACAAAGATATACCTAAATCTCCTGTAAGTAAATCACCAGTACTTGAAGAGAAACTCAAATCTCCGGTTAGCAAGTCACCAGAACTTGAGGAAACGCCAAAATCTCCCGTTGACAAGCCACATGTTGAGATTAAAGCTATTAAGACACCAACAGACACAGATATATTTAAATCTCCTGTAAGTAAATCACCAGTACTTCAAGAGAAACTCAAATCTCCGGTTAGCAAGTCACCAGAACTTGAGGAAAAGCCAAAATCTCCCGTTGACAAGCCACATGTTGAGATTAAAGCTATTAAGACACCAACAGACACAGATATATTTAAATCTCCTGTAAGTAAATCACCAGTACTTGAAGAGAAACTCAAATCTCCGGTTAGCAAGTCACCAGAACTTGTGGAAAAGCCAAAATCTCCCGTTGACAAGCCACCTGTTGAGATTAAAGCTATCAAGACACCAACAGAAAAAGATATACCTATATCTCCTGTAATTAAATCACCAGAACTTGAAGAGAAACTAAAATCTCCCGTTGACAAGCCACATGTTGAAATTAAAGCTATCAAGACACCAACAGAAAAAGATATACCTAAATCTCCTGTAAGTAAATCACCAGTACTTGAAGAGAAACTCAAATCTCCGGTTAGCAAGTCACCAGAACTTGAGGAAAAGCCAAAATCTCCCGTTGACAAGCCACATGTTGAGATTAAAGTTATCAAGACACCAATAGACAAAGATATACCTAAATCTCCTGTAAGTAAATCACCAGTACTTGAAGAGAAACTCAAATCTCCGGTTAGCAAGTCACCAGAACTTGAGGAAAAGCCAAAATCTCCTGTTGACAAGCCACATGTTGAGATTAAAGCTATCAAGACACCAACAGAAAAAGATATACCTAAATCTCCTGTAAGTAAATCACCAGTACTTGAAGAGAAACTCAAATCTCCGGTTAGCAAGTCACCAGAACTTGAGGAAAAGCCAAAATCTCCCGTTGACAAGCCACATGTTGAGATTAAAGCTATCAAGACACCAACAGAAAAAGATATACCTAAATCTCCTGTAAGTAAATCACCAGAACTTGAAGAGAAACTCAAATCTCCGGTTAGCAAGTCACCAGAACTTGAGGAAAAGCCAAAATCTTCCGTTGACAAGCCACATGTAGAGATTAAAACTATCAAGACACCAACAGAAAAAGATATACCTAAATCTCCTGTTAGTAAATCACCAGAACTTGAAGAGAAACTCAAATCTCCGGTTAGCAAGTCACCAGAACTTGAGGAAAAGCCAAAATCTCCCGTTGACAAGCCACATGTTGAGATTAAAGCTATCAAGACACCAACAGAAAAAGATATACCTAAATCTCCTGTAAGTAAATCACCAGAACTTGAAGAGAAACTCAAATCTCCGGTTAGCAAGTCACCAGAACTTGAGGAAAAGCCAAAATCTTCCGTTGACAAGCCACATGTAGAGATTAAAGCTATCAAGACACCAACAGAAAAAGATATACCTAAATCTCCTGTAAGTAAATCACCAGTACTTGAAGAGAAACTCAAATCTCCGGTTAGCAAGTCACCAGAACTTGAGGAAAAGCCAAAATCTTCCGTTGACAAGCCACATGTAGAGATTAAAGCTATCAAGACACCAACAGAAAAAGATGTACCTAAATCTCCTGTAAGTAAATCACCAGTACCTGAAGAGAAACTCAAATCTCCGGTTAGCAAGTCACCAGAACTTGAGGAAAAGCCAAAATCTCCCGTTGACAAGCCACATGTTGAGATTAAAGCTATCAAGACACCAACAGAAAAAGATATACCTAAATCTCCTGTAAGTAAATCACCAGAACTTGAAGAGAAACTCAAATCTCCGGTTAGCAAGTCACCAGAACTTGAGGAAAAGCCAAAATCTTCCGTTGACAAGCCACATGTAGAGATTAAAGCTATCAAGACACCAACAGACAAAGATATACCTAAATCTCCTGTTAGTAAATCACCAGAACTTGAAGAGAAACTCAAATCTCCGGTTAGCAAGTCACCAGAACTTGAGGAAAAGCCAAAATCTCCCGTTGACAAGCCACATGTTGAGATTAAAGCTATCAAGACCCCAACAGAAAAAGATATACCTAAATCTCCTGTAAGTAAATCACCAGAACTTGAAGAGAAACTCAAATCTCCGGTTAGCAAGTCACCAGAACTTGAGGAAAAGCCAAAATCTTCCGTTGACAAGCCACATGTAGAGATTAAAGCTATCAAGACACCAACAGAAAAAGATATACCTAAATCTCCTGTAAGTAAATCACCAGTACTTGAAGAGAAACTCAAATCTCCGGTTAGCAAGTCACCAGAACTTGAGGAAAAGCCAAAATCTTCCGTTGACAAGCCACATGTAGAGATTGAAGCTATCAAGACACCAACAGAAAAAGATATACCTAAATCTCCTGTAAGTAAATCACCAGTACTTGAAGAGAAACTCAAATCTCCGGTTAGCAAGTCACCAGAACTTGAGGAAAAGCCAAAATCTTCCGTTGACAAGCCACATGTAGAGATTAAATCTATCAAGACACCAACAGAAAAAGATGTACCTAAATCTCCTGTAAGTAAATCACCAGTACCTGAAGAGAAACTCAAATCTCCGGTTAGCAAGTCACCAGAACTTGAGGAAAAGCCAAAATCTCCCGTTGACAAGCCACATGTTGAGATTAAAGCTATCAAGACACCAACAGAAAAAGATATACCTAAATCTCCTGTAAGTAAATCACCAGAACTTGAAGAGAAACTCAAATCTCCGGTTAGCAAGTCACCAGAACTTGAGGAAAAGCCAAAATCTTCCGTTGACAAGCCACATGTAGAGATTAAAGCTATCAAGACACCAACAGACAAAGATATACCTAAATCTCCTGTTAGTAAATCACCAGAACTTGAAGAGAAACTCAAATCTCCGGTTAGCAAGTCACCAGAACTTGAGGAAAAGCCAAAATCTCCCGTTGACAAGCCACATGTTGAGATTAAAGCTATCAAGAGACCAACAGAAAAAGATATACCTAAATCTCCTGTAAGTAAATCACCAGAACTTGAAGAGAAACTCAAATCTCCGGTTAGCAAGTCACCAGAACTTGAGGAAAAGCCAAAATCTTCCGTTGACAAGCCACATGTAGAGATTAAAGCTATCAAGACACCAACAGACAAAGATATACCTAAATCTCCTGTTAGTAAATCACCAGAACTTGAAGAGAAACTCAAATCTCCGGTTAGCAAGTCACCAGAACTTGAGGAAAAGCCAAAATCTCCCGTTGACAAGCCACATGTTGAGATTAAAGCTATCAAGACCCCAACAGAAAAAGATATACCTAAATCTCCTGTAAGTAAATCACCAGAACTTGAAGAGAAACTCAAATCTCCGGTTAGCAAGTCACCAGAACTTGAGGAAAAGCCAAAATCTTCCGTTGACAAGCCACATGTAGAGATTAAAGCTATCAAGACACCAACAGAAAAAGATATACCTAAATCTCCTGTAAGTAAATCACCAGTACTTGAAGAGAAACTCAAATCTCCGGTTAGCAAGTCACCAGAACTTGAGGAAAAGCCAAAATCTTCCGTTGACAAGCCACATGTAGAGATTGAAGCTATCAAGACACCAACAGAAAAAGATATACCTAAATCTCCTGTAAGTAAATCACCAGTACTTGAAGAGAAACTCAAATCTCCGGTTAGCAAGTCACCAGAACTTGAGGAAAAGCCAAAATCTCCCGTTGACAAGCCACATGTTGAGATTAAAGCTATCAAGAGACCAACAGAAAAAGATATACCTAAATCTCCTGTAATTAAATCACCAGGACTTGAAGAGAAACTAAAATCTACGGTTAGCAAGTCACCAGAACTTGAGGAAAAGCCAAAATCTCCCGTTGACAAGCCACATGTTGAGATTAAAGCTATCAAGAGACCAACAGAAAAAGATATACCTAAATCTCCTGTAATTAAATCACCAGGACTTGAAGAGAAACTAAAATCTACGGTTAGCAAGTCACCAGAACTTGAGGAAAAGCCAAAATCTCCCGTTGACAAGCCACATGTAGAGATTAAAGCTATCAAGACACCAACAGAAAAAGATATACCTAAATCTCCTGTAAGTAAATCACCAGTACTTGAAGAGAAACTCAAATCTCCGGTTAGCAAGTCACCAGAACTTGAGGAAAAGCCAAAATCTCCCGTTGACAAGCCACATGTTGAGATTAAAGCTATCAAGACACCAACAGAAAAAGATATACCTAAATCTCCTGTAAGTAAATCACCAGTACTTGAAGAGAAACTCAAATCTCCGGTTAGCAAGTCACCAGAACTTGAGGAAAAGCCAAAATCTCCCGTTGACAAGCCACATGTTGAGATTAAAGCTATCAAGACACCAACAGAAAAAGATATACCTAAATCTCCTGTAAGTAAATCACCAGTACTTGAAGAGAAACTCAAATCTCCGGTTAGCAAGTCACCAGAACTTGAGGAAAAGCCAAAATCTCCCGTTGACAAGCCACATGTAGAGATTAAAGCTATCAAGACACCAACAGAAAAAGATATACCTAAATCTCCTGTAAGTAAATCACCAGTACTTGAAGAGAAACTCAAATCTCCGGTTAGCAAGTCACCAGAACTTGAGGAAAAGCCAAAATCTCCCGTTGACAAGCCACATGTTGAGATTAAAGCTATCAAGACACCAACAGAAAAAGATATACCTAAATCTCCTGTAAGTAAATCACCAGTACTTGAAGAGAAACTCAAATCTCCGGTTAGCAAGTCACCAGAACTTGAGGAAAAGCCAAAATCTCCCGTTGACAAGCCACATGTTGAGATTAAAGCTATCAAGACACCAACAGAAAAAGATATACCTAAATCTCCTGTAAGTAAATCACCAGTACTTGAAGAGAAACTCAAATCTCCGGTTAGCAAGTCACCAGAACTTGTGGAAAAGCCAAAATCTCCCGTTGACAAGCCACATGTAGAGATTAAAGCTATCAAGACACCAACAGACAAAGATATACCTAAATCTCCTGTAAGTAAATCACCAGTACTTGAAGAGAAACTCAAATCTCCGGTTAGCAAGTCACCGGAACTTGAGGAAAAGCCAAAATCTCCCGTTGACAAGCCACATGTTGAGATTAAAGCTATTAAGACACCAACAGACAAAGATATACCTAAATCTCCTGTAAGTAAATCACCAGTACTTGAAGAGAAACTAAAATCTCCGGTTAGCAAGTCACCAGAACTTGAGGAAAAGCCAAAATCTCCCGTTGACAAGCCACATGTTGAGATTAAAGCTATCAAGACACCAACAGAAAAAGATATACCTAAATCTCCTGTAAGTAAATCACCAGTACTTGAAGAGAAACTCAAATCTCCGGTTAGCAAGTCACCAGAACTTGAGGAAAAGCCAAAATCTCCCGTTGACAAGCCACATGTAGAGATTAAAGCTATCAAGACACCAACAGACAAAGATATACCTAAATCTCCTGTAAGTAAATCACCAGTACTTGAAGAGAAACTCAAATCTCCGGTTAGCAAGTCACCAGAACTTGAGGAAAAGCCAAAATCTCCCGTTGACAAGCCACATGTTGAGATTAAAGCTATTAAGACACCAACAGACAAAGATATATTTAAATCTCCTGTAAGTAAATCACCAGTACTTGAAGAGAAACTCAAATCTCCGGTTAGCAAGTCACCAGAACTTGAGGAAAAGCCAAAATCTCCCGTTGACAAGCCACATGTTGAGATTAAAGCTATTAAGACACCAACAGACAAAGATATATTTAAATCTCCTGTAAGTAAATCACCAGTACTTGAAGAGAAACTCAAATCTCCGGTTAGCAAGTCACCAGAACTTGTGGAAAAGCCAAAATCTCCCGTTGACAAGCCACCTGTTGAGATTAAAGCTATCAAGACACCAACAGAAAAAGATATACCTAAATCTCCTGTAATTAAATCACCAGAACTTGAAGAGAAACTAAAATCTCCCGTTGACAAGCCACATGTTGAAATTAAAGCTATCAAGACACCAACAGAAAAAGATATACCTAAATCTCCTGTAAGTAAATCACCAGTACTTGAAGAGAAACTCAAATCTCCGGTTAGCAAGTCACCAGAACTTGAGGAAAAGCCAAAATCTCCCGTTGACAAGCCACATGTTGAGATTAAAGCTATCAAGACACCAACAGAAAAAGATATACCTAAATCTCCTGTAAGTAAATCACCAGTACTTGAAGAGAAACTCAAATCTCCGGTTAGCAAGTCACCAGAACTTGAGGAAAAGCCAAAATCTCCCGTTGACAAGCCACATGTTGAAATTAAAGCTATCAAGACACCAACAGACAAAGATATACCTAAATCTCCTGTAAGTAAATCACCAGAACTTGAAGAGAAACTCAAATCTCCGGTTAGCAAGTCACCAGAACTTGAGGAAAAGCCAAAATCTTCCGTTGACAAGCCACATGTAGAGATTAAAGCTATCAAGACACCAACAGAAAAAGATATACCTGAATCTCCTGTAAGTAAATCACCAGTACTTGAAGAGAAACTCAAATCTCCGGTTAGCAAGTCACCAGAACTTGAGGAAAAGCCAAAATCTCCCGTTGACAAGCCACATGTTGAGATTAAAGCTATCAAGACACCAACAGAAAAAGATATACCTAAATCTCCTGTAAGTAAATCACCAGAACTTGAAGAGAAACTCAAATCTCCGGTTAGCAAGTCACCAGAATTTGAGGAAAAGCCAAAATCTTCCGTTGACAAGCCACATGTAGAGATTAAAGCTATCAAGACACCAACAGAAAAAGATATACCTAAATCTCCTGTTAGTAAATCACCAGAACTTGAAGAGAAACTCAAATCTCCGGTTAGCAAGTCACCAGAACTTGAGGAAAAGCCAAAATCTCCCGTTGACAAGCCACATGTTGAGATTAAAGCTATCAAGACACCAACAGAAAAAGATATACCTAAATCTCCTGTAAGTAAATCACCAGAACTTGAAGAGAAACTCAAATCTCCGGTTAGCAAGTCACCAGAACTTGAGGAAAAGCCAAAATCTTCCGTTGACAAGCCACATGTAGAGATTAAAGCTATCAAGACACCAACAGAAAAAGATATACCTAAATCTCCTGTAAGTAAATCACCAGTACTTGAAGAGAAACTCAAATCTCCGGTTAGCAAGTCACCAGAACTTGAGGAAAAGCCAAAATCTCCCGTTGACAAGCCACATGTAGAGATTAAAGCTATCAAGACACCAACAGAAAAAGATATACCTAAATCTCCTGTAAGTAAATCACCAGAACTTGAAGAGAAACTCAAATCTCCGGTTAGCAAGTCACCAGAACTTGAGGAAAAGCCAAAATCTTCCGTTGACAAGCCACATGTAGAGATTAAAGCTATCAAGACACCAACAGAAAAAGATATACCTAAATCTCCTGTAAGTAAATCACCAGTACTTGAAGAGAAACTCAAATCTCCGGTTAGCAAGTCACCAGAACTTGAGGAAAAGCCAAAATCTCCCGTTGACAAGCCACATGTAGAGATTAAGGCTATCAAGACACCAACAGACAAAGATATACCTAAATCTCCTGTAAGTAAATCACCAGTACTTGAAGAGAAACTCAAATCTCCGGTTAGCAAGTCACCAGAACTTGAGGAAAAGCCAAAATCTCCCGTTGACAAGCCACATGTAGAGATTAAGGCTATCAAGACACCAACAGACAAAGATATACCTAAATCTCCTGTAAGTAAATCACCAGTACTTGAAGAGAAACTCAAATCTCCGGTTAGCAAGTCACCAGAACTTGAGGAAAAGCCAAAATCTCCCGTTGACAAGCCACATGTTGAGATTAAAGCTATCAAGACACCAACAGAAAAAGATATACCTAAATCTCCTGTAAGTAAATCACCAGTACTTGAAGAGAAACTCAAATCTCCGGTTAGCAAGTCACCAGAACTTGAGGAAAAGCCAAAATCTCCCGTTGACAAGCCACATGTTGAGATTAAAGCTATCAAGACACCAACAGAAAAAGATATACCTAAATCTCCTGTAAGTAAATCACCAGAACTTGAAGAGAAACTCAAATCTCCGGTTAGCAAGTCACCAGAACTTGAGGAAAAGCCAAAATCTCCCGTTGACAAGCCACATGTTGAGATTAAAGCTATCAAGACACCAACAGAAAAAGATATACCTAAATCTCCTGTAAGTAAATCACCAGAACTTGAAGAGAAACTCAAATCTCCGGTTAGCAAGTCACCAGAACTTGAGGAAAAGCCAAAATCTTCCGTTGACAAGCCACATGTAGAGATTAAAGCTATCAAGACACCAACAGAAAAAGATATACCTAAATCTCCTGTAAGTAAATCACCAGTACTTGAAGAGAAACTCAAATCTCCGGTTAGCAAGTCACCAGAACTTGAGGAAAAGCCAAAATCTCCCGTTGACAAGCCACATGTAGAGATTAAAGCTATCAAGACACCAACAGAAAAAGATATACCTAAATCTCCTGTAAGTAAATCACCAGAACTTGAAGAGAAACTCAAATCTCCGGTTAGCAAGTCACCAGAACTTGAGGAAAAGCCAAAATCTTCCGTTGACAAGCCACATGTAGAGATTAAAGCTATCAAGACACCAACAGAAAAAGATATACCTAAATCTCCTGTAAGTAAATCACCAGTACTTGAAGAGAAACTCAAATCTCCGGTTAGCAAGTCACCAGAACTTGAGGAAAAGCCAAAATCTCCCGTTGACAAGCCACATGTAGAGATTAAGGCTATCAAGACACCAACAGACAAAGATATACCTAAATCTCCTGTAAGTAAATCACCAGTACTTGAAGAGAAACTCAAATCTCCGGTTAGCAAGTCACCAGAACTTGAGGAAAAGCCAAAATCTCCCGTTGACAAGCCACATGTTGAGATTAAAGCTATCAAGACACCAACAGAAAAAGATATACCTAAATCTCCTGTAAGTAAATCACCAGTACTTGAAGAGAAACTCAAATCTCCGGTTAGCAAGTCACCAGAACTTGAGGAAAAGCCAAAATCTCCCGTTGACAAGCCACATGTAGAGATTAAAGCTATTAAGACACCAACAGACAAAGATATACCTAAATCTCCTGTAAGTAAATCACCAGTACTTGAAGAGAAACTAAAATCTCCGGTTAGCAAATCACCAGAACTTGAGGAAAAGCCAAAATCTCCCGTTGACAAGCCACATGTTGAGATTAAAGCTATCAAGACACCAACAGAAAAAGATATACCTAAATCTCCTGTAACTAAATCACCAGTACTTGAAGAGAAACTCAAATCTCCGGTTAGCAAGTCACCAGAACTTGAGGAAAAGTCAAAATCTCCCGTTGACAAGCCACATGTAGAGATTAAAGCTATTAAGACACCAACAGACAAAGATATACCTAAATCTCCTGTAAGTAAATCACCAGTACTTGAAGAGAAACTAAAATCTCCGGTTAGCAAATCACCAGAACTTGAGGAAAAGCCAAAATCTCCCGTTGACAAGCCACATGTTGAGATTAAAGCTATCAAGACACCAACAGAAAAAGATATACCTAAATCTCCTGTAACTAAATCACCAGTACTTGAAGAGAAACTAAAATCTCCGGTTAGCAAGTCACCAGAACTTGAGGAAAAGCCAAAATCTCCCGTTGACAAGCCACATGTTGAGATTAAAGCTATCAAGACACCAACAGAAAAAGATATACCTAAATCTCCTGTAAGTAAATCACCAGTACTTGAAGAGAAACTCAAATCTCCGGTTAGCAAGTCACCAGAACTTGAGGAAAAGCCAAAATCTCCCGTTGACAAGCCACATGTTGAGATTAAAGCTATCAAGACACCAACAGAAAAAGATATACCTAAATCTCCTGTAATTAAATCACCAGTACTTGAAGAGAAACTCAAATCTCCGGTTAGCAAGTCACCAGAACTTGAGGAAAAGCCAAAATCTCCCGTTGACAAGCCACATGTTGAGATTAAAGCTGTCAAGACACCAACAGACAAAGATATACCTAAATCTCCTGTAAGTAAATCACTAGTACTTGAAGAGAAACTAAAATCTCCGGTAAGCAAGTCACCAGAACTTGAGGAAAAGCCAAAATCTCCCGTTGACAAGCCACAGGTTGAGATTAAAGCTGTCAAGACACCAACAGACAAAGATATACCTAAATCTCCTGTAAGTAAATCACCAGTACTTGAAGAGAAACTCAAATCTCCGGTTAGCAAGTCACCAGAACTTGAGGAAAAGCCAAAATCTCCCGTTGACAAGCCACATGTTGAGATTAAAGCTATCAAGACACCAACAGACAAAGATATACCTAAATCTCCTGTAAGTAAATCACCAGTACTTGAAGAGAAACTAAAATCTCCGGTTAGCAAGTCACCAGAACTTGAGGAACAGCCAAAATCTCCCGTTGACAAGCCACATGTTGAGATTAAAGCTATCAAGACACCAACAGACAAAGATATACCTAAATCTCCTGTAAGTAAATCACCAGTACTTGAAGAGAAACTCAAATCTCCGGTTAGCAAGTCACCAGAACTTGAGGAAAAGCCAAAATCTCCCGTTGACAAGCCACATGTTGAGATTAAAGCTATCAAGACACCAACAGACAAAGATATACCTAAATCTCCTGTAAGTAAATCACCAGTACTTGAAGAGAAACTCAAATCTCCGGTTAGTGAGTCACCAGAACTTGAGGAAAAGCCAAAATCTCCCGTTGACAAGCCACATGTTGAGATTAAAGCTGTCAAGACACCAACAGACAAAGATATACCTAAATCTCCTGTAAGTAAATCACTAGTACTTGAAGAGAAACTAAAATCTCCGGTAAGCAAGTCACCAGAACTTGAGGAAAAGCCAAAATCTCCCGTTGACAAGCCACAGGTTGAGATTAAAGCTGTCAAGACACCAACAGACAAAGATATACCTAAATCTCCTGTAAGTAAATCACCAGTACTTGAAGAGAAACTCAAATCTCCGGTTAGCAAGTCACCAGAACTTGAGGAAAAGCCAAAATCTCCCGTTGACAAGCCACATGTTGAGATTAAAGCTATCAAGACACCAACAGACAAAGATATACCTAAATCTCCTGTAAGTAAATCACCAGTACTTGAAGAGAAACTAAAATCTCCGGTTAGCAAGTCACCAGAACTTGAGGAACAGCCAAAATCTCCCGTTGACAAGCCACATGTTGAGATTAAAGCTATCAAGACACCAACAGACAAAGATATACCTAAATCTCCTGTAAGTAAATCACCAGTACTTGAAGAGAAACTCAAATCTCCGGTTAGCAAGTCACCAGAACTTGAGGAAAAGCCAAAATCTCCCGTTGACAAGCCACATGTTGAGATTAAAGCTATCAAGACACCAACAGACAAAGATATACCTAAATCTCCTGTAAGTAAATCACCAGTACTTGAAGAGAAACTCAAATCTCCGGTTAGTGAGTCACCAGAACTTGAGGAAAAGCCAAAATCTCCCGTTGACAAGCCACATGTTGAGATTAAAGCTATCAAGACACCGACAGACAAAGATATACCTAAATCTCCTGTAAGTAAATCACCAGTACTTGAAGAGAAACTCAAATCTCCGGTTAGCAAGTCACCAGAACTTGAGGAAAAGCCAAAATCTCCCGTTGACAAGTCACATGTAGACATTAAAGCTGTCAAGACACCAACAGACAAAGATATACCTAAATCTCCTGTAAGTAAATCACCAGTACTTGAAGAGAAACTAAAATCTCCGGTTAGCAAGTCACCAGAACTTGAGGAAAAGCCAAAATCTCCCGTTGACAAGTCACATGTAGATATTAAAGCTGTCAAGACACCAACAGACAAAGATATACCTAAATCTCCTGTAAGTAAATCACCAGTACTTGAAGAGAAACTCAAATCTCCGGTTAGTGAGTCACCAGAACTTGAGGAAAAGCCAAAATCTCCCGTTGACAAGCCACATGTTGAGATTAAAGCTATCAAGACACCGACAGACAAAGATATACCTAAATCTCCTGTAAGTAAATCACCTGTACTTGAGGAGAAATTAAAATCTCCGGTTAGCAAGTCACCAGAACTTGAGGAAAAGCCAAAATCTCCCGTTGACAAGCCACATGTAGAGATTAAAGCTATCAAGACACCAACAGACAAAGATATACCTAAATCTCCTGTTAGTAAATCTCCAGTATTGGAAGAGAAATTCAAATCTCCGATTAGCAAGTCACCAGAACTTGAGGACAAGCCAAAATCTCCCGTTGACAAGCCACATGTTGAAATTAAAGCTATCAAGACACCAACAGACAAAGATATACCTAAATCTCCTGTAAGTAAATCACCTGTACTTGAGGAGAAATTAAAATCTCCGGTTAGCAAGTCACCAGAACTTGAGGAAAAATTAATATCTCCTGTTGACAACTTGGCTTTCGAAGTCAAAGAAATTAAAACTACACAAGAAGGTCATGTAGTTCAAACTAAGCATACTTCACACTCAACTGAAGAAAAGTCCCATACCGTTATGCAAGAAATTCGTGATCAATCTGAAATCGTAAAATCTATCACTACTAAAGATGTAGTTAAACTTGATTCTAAACCAAAATCTTTTGTTAGCGGTTCACCCCAACTGGAGTCGAAATTAAAATATCCAGTTGACGAACCACATGTACAAATTAAAGATATTATGACACCTACAGACAAAGATATACCTAAATCTCCTGTAAGTAAATCACCAGTAGTTGAAGAGAAATTCAAATCTCCGGTTAGCAAATCACCAGAACTTGAGGAAAAGCCAAAATCTCCCGTTGACAAGCCACATGTAGAGATTAAAGCTATCAAGACACCAACAGACAAAGATGTACCTAAATCTCCTGTAAGTAAATCACCAGTACCTGAAGAGAAACTCAAATCTCCGGTTAGCAAGTCACCAGAACTTGAGGAAAAGCTAAAATCTCCCGTTGACAAGCCACATGTAGAGATTAAAACTATCAAGACACCAACAGACAAAGATATACCTAAATCTCCTGTAAGTAAATCACCAGTACTCGAAGAGAAACTCAAATCTCCGGTTAGCAAGTCACCAGAACTTGAGGCAAAGCCAAAATCTCCCGTTGACAAGCCACATGTAGAGATTAAAGTTATCAAGACACCAACAGACAAAGGTATACCTAAATCTCCTGTAAGTAAATCTCCAGTAATGGAAGAGAAACTCAAATCTCCGGTTAGCAAGTCACCAGAACTTGAGGCAAAGCCAAAATCTCCCGTTGACAAGCCACATGTTGAGATTAAAGCTATCAAGACACCAACAGACAAAGATATACCTAAATCTCCTGTAAGTAAATCACCAGTACTTCAAGAGAATCTCAAATCTCCTGTAAGCAAGTCACCAGAACGTGAGGCAAAGCCAAAATCTCCCGTTGACAAGCCACATGTAGAGATTAAAGCTATCAAGACACCAACAGACAAAGATATACCTAAATCTCCTGTAAGTAAATCACCAGTACTTCAAGAGAATCTCAAATCTCCTGTAAGCAAGTCACCAGAACGTGAGGCAAAGCCAAAATCTCCCGTTGACAAGCCACATGTAGAGATTAAAGTTATCAAGACACCAACAGACAAAGGTATACCTAAATCTCCTGTAAGTAAATCTCCAGTAATGGAAGAGAAACTCAAATCTCCGGTTAGCAAGTCACCAGAACTTGAGGCAAAGCCAAAATCTCCCGTTGACAAGCCACATGTTGAGATTAAAGCTATCAAGACTCCAACAGACAAAGATATACCTAAATCTCCTGTAAGTAAATCTCCAGTAATGGAAGAGAAACTCAAATCTCCGGTTAGCAAGTCACCAGAACTTGAGGCAAAGCCAAAATTTCCTGTTGACAAGCCACATGTAGAGATTAAAGCAATCAAGAAACCAACAGACAAAGATATACCTAAATCTCTTGTAAGTAAATCACCTGTACTTGAGGAGAAATTAAAATATCCGGTTAGCAAGTCACCAGAACTTGAGGAAAAATTAATATCTCCTGTTGACAACTTGGTTTTCGAAATCAAAGAAATTAAAACTACACAAGAAGGTCATGTAGTTCAAATTAAGCATACTTCACACTCTAATGAAGAAAAGTCCCATACCGTTATGCAAGAAATTCGTGATCAATCTGAAATCGTAAAATCTATCACTACTAAAGATGTAGTTACACTTGATTCTAAACCAAAATCTTTTGTTAGCGGTTCACCACAACTGGAGTCGAAATTAAAATCTCCAGTTGACGAACCACATGTACAAATTAAAGATATTATGACACCTACAGACAAAGATATAACTAAATCTCCTGTAAGTAAATCACTAGAACTTGAAGAAAAAATTCAATCTTCAATCAGCAAGTCACCGGAACTTGAGGAAAAAGTAAAATCTCCAGTTGACAAGCCACATGTAGAGATTAAAGCTATCAAGACACCAACAGACAAAGATAAACTTAAATCTCCTATAAGTAAATCACCAGAACTTGAGGATAAATTAATATCTCCTGTTGACAAGTTAGATTTCGAAAGCAAAGAAGGTACACAAGTTCATGTAGTTCAAATCAAAGATATGTCACAATCAACTGAAGAGAAATCTTATACCGTTATGCAAGAGACTCGTGATGAATCTGAAATAGTAAAATTTATCACTAAATCTAAACAGAAATCTTCTGTTAGCAGTTCACCCGAACTAGAGGCGAAACTAAAATCTCCAATTGACAAGTCACATGTAGAAACTAAATCTATTAAGACATCTGCAGTCGAAGATTTACCTAAATCTCCTGAAAGTAAATCACCAAAACTTGAAGATAAATTAAAATCTCCAGTTAGAAAATCGCCCGAACTCAAGGAAAAACTAAAATCTCCGATCGACAAGCCACATGTAGAAATTAAAGCTATCAAGTCACCAATAGACACAGATTTACCTAAAGCTCCGGTAATTAAAACACCAGAACTTGAGGAAAAACGTAAATTTCCAGTTGACAAATTAGTTTATGAATTTAAAGACATTAAAGCTACAAAGGAAGGCCATGTAGTTCAAATCAAGGATACCACACACTCAACTGTGGAAAAATCTTATACCGTTATGCAAGATATTAAAACACCAACAGACAAAGATTTACCTAAATCTCCTGTGATTAAATCACCAGAACTTGAAGATATAATTAAAACTAGAAACATTCACATTCGAACAGAAAAAGATATACTTAAATCACCAACAGAAGAATCACTCGAACTGGACGAGAAATCAAAATCTCCACTTATTAGAACTTCCACTGACAAGCTTAAATCGCCGGATGTTACACAAAATTTAAGACATTCAGAAGATCGTGTCGATTTAGAATATGATTCTTCTTACAGAAAAAGAGATTTATCCTTAACACTAACTAATGTATCAGCAGTACATGTACAGAAGTCTGAGACCAAAGTTTTACAGTCTATGATAGAAAATGAAAGCCTTTCATCAACATCTAGTAAAATTCCTTTACTACAAAGCACACAGGACTTGTCAGATTCTTCTAAAATCCAAACATCAGATTCACATGAGAAGCTAACACAAGAAGTCATATCTACAATACCTATAGAAAGTCTAGTAGATAAATCTAGTACACATTTGGTAGAGTCTACCTCTAAAAAACCAACTGTTGCTGATAGTTCCTTCGATACTAAGACAGAATTGAAATCAGGAATATTAAAGGAAGCAGAAATATCAGAAAAATCTGTTATTTGTGAAAGTAGTAGTGATAAGGAAGTCGATGAATATACAAAGTCCATAAAAACAATCGACGAAAAAACTATAGACAAACATAGCTATACTACTTCAGATACTGTTAAAAAAGCTAAAGACACTTCAGTAACTACCATTCAAAAATCTACACTGGTGTCCAGTCAAACAAGAGCTGAATCCTCCACAGCTCAATCAGTTTTCCATGAGCACTCATTCAATTCCTTGGGAAATACATTTATAGTGACATCACGAACTGAAGAAAAATCCCAACCAGAAAAAGTATCTAAAACAGGTACAGAACATTCTCTACTTAGTGCTAGTGTAGACAGTGCGCTTGAGTCTGAAGTAGTTGCAAGAGCTTCCTCTGTTGGTTCGCTATCTCGTGATATCACTGTTAGTACTGATGGTAGTATAGAACACGAAGACAGCTTAGATGAAAGTATACTAAGACGCTCAAGTGGCTCAGCTAAATTTTCGGAAACCGACGCAGAACCTGTTTCATCTGAGAGTGACTCGCTGAATAAAATGGATCGACAGCTAACACTTTCTGAAACTGAGTCTCACGTTGACTCGATAATTGATGCATCGGAATTGAGGGAACCTCTAACTACTGTTAAGTACTCAAAGGTATCTTCGTCTGATATTGTTCTAAAGGATGACGTACTTGAGGTGACGATACATGAAAAAGTTCCAGAGAAACCGAAGGGAAAACCAATTAAATACAGTCAGGGTAATCAACAAGAACGAAAGAAAACTACTAGAACTAGCTATAAGGTTAAACTGTTAAAAAGTGGAGGTGATGCCGATGGTAGTTCTGATGATGACAAGAGAGCTAGTGTTAGTAAGAGTACTAAAGGAAAATCTTTGAAGAAAACTGTTAAAAGTACAAGTGAGCACAAAACTAAAGTAACTGAAACATCTAATATTCCAAGATTGGTGAAGAAAAGCACTAAGCAAGAGAGTGAGGTGACTACCAAACAAAGATACGATTATTTGAAAAAGAAATCACCTAAAGAACTGCCACAAATCACGCACACTACGCGAAAGTACGATAATCGAGTACATGGTTACATGATGTCGACTGTATCGAGAGATATGAAGATTGACAAGGACAAAGCACCAGTTACTCCTACTAAATCAAAAGATAAACGAGAAACCGACAACCTAAACGAAAAATTAAAAAGCAAAATGAAACTTGATGAAAAAACTGAACGAAAAACTCAAAGGCACACTTATGAACGCACAACAATCTCTTCCGAAAAGAAGATTTCACTATCCAGAGAAGGCACACCAGTTAAAACCAGAAAAATCAAGGAATCGAAACTAACTGACGTGGCAACGCCAAAGAAAAGCAAACCAATTGATACAAACAAGATCACCGAGTCACAGACGAGTACCTCACCAAAAAAGCAACCGAAAAGTCTTAAAGAAACCGAAGTGTTTAAAACCGAAGTCATCACACGAATCGACAGTCCTAAACCAAGTCCATCCCCAACAAAATTACGACGGGTCTACGTAACTGAACATATCAAGAAATTTTCCACATCCACCGACGCACCGTCCGTGAGAATCTTTGATACCGACAAATCCGTCCAATTTTCCGATAGAATTCGCAGCCAATCAGTCATACCAACCACTCACCATGAGCTCATAGATAAAGATAGGAAAAGTTGTAGTCCAACCTCACTTCCCGGTAGTCCAATTCGTGTCCGATCGGCTAATGGTGGTACCAAAATCATCACCTCGGAAGTTTTTACTCGTACCCAAAACCATACAGGATCCATCGAGGTGATTTACCGACAACCCTACGAGAACATCAAGAAAGTTGCCACGACTTTAAGACATGAAACCGAAATGTCCTTGATTGATACAACGGATTCAAGCCTGTCGGAATCGGTGGCACTTCCTAGCAGTCCTTCGGATCATGATGTGAGCTCAGACGCCAATGGCCAACGCCCCCCGTCCTCTCACCATAGAAAATCCTTGGAGTCGATCAACGAGAACGTCCACAGAATTTCCGATTTGATCACCTGCGCTGATATACCAGAGCTGGAAAAGGATCAAGAAATTACCACCCCTCAAGATATTGCCCTACCGAGAAAGTTGTTGATGTCTCAGTATGATGAAATGAAAGCCATTGATTTTGCGGCTTGCTCTGAATCCTTCAGCAAATCCTCTGAGGTGGTACACAAGGCGGAAGAGCGACTCTCGCCCATTATCGATGTGCAAGTTGTGACACCACCGAGACGCAAATACCAATTTAGCTACGAAGTGGAAACAGAAGGTAACACAACAACCTCCGTGGTGCCTGACTCTAAAGCGATGTCATCCCACAGCATGGCTTACCGAATAGAAACACGTAAAGAGGTATATTTCCCCCCCTAAAACTATAAATAGCCAGAAACAAACTAGATTTTATGCTTTGACTTGTTCAACTTTGCCCAAACTAGTACTAGTTTTAGATATAAGTGAAGTCTGCATGTTTATTCCTTGAAAACAAAGGTAGGTGTTAGCGTATAAGGGTATAGGATCATTTGGTGAAGGGTTACTTGATATTATCGTAACTCCCATATGTAATACTTAATTTTCCAATGCAGGAAAATCAAGATCCAGGTGATTCGTGCAGTTCCCAAAGTTTTCTCTCGATAATTTTTGAGGAATCCGACCATGTCTTTAGGCGTACCCATTCCCAAAATTGACATAACATCTGAATGCGAAGACGATGATGACGACCATAGTCCTTTGTTGTTAGTAGATGCCTTAACGGACGTTGAGGATTTATACGATGACAATAATGCAACAAACGAGCCAATAAAAACAAAAAAACTGAAACTTAAAATTAAACTAAACGACGATAGTGATGCTGTTACGGATTTGGAAGATTTCGAAGCGTCTGACACAGAAGAAAATCAAATAATTAAACATAGTGAACCAATTCACTTAGATGATCTAGATTTAGAATGTGGTACTTTCGAGGAAACCTACAAGAAACAAATCAAAACCTTGAAAGGGAAAAAGAAGCTCCGAACTCAAATGTCAACTTCTACACGGAACCAAGACCAGTCCTTGCGTTTGGCTGAGTACACTGAGGATGGCCTAACAGACGTTGAGAATTTTGATACGGATTCCGAGTTAGACTTAACTGAAGACGTACCGGAGACTGTAATAAATTTGGATATGGCGCGAGACAATGACGTAAACATAAGCGAAAACTTTAAAAACCAAAAGAAAATCGTGTTGCCAGTTGCGGGAAGTGACGGCGATAACTCTGATGATTCTGCAGGTTTGCTTTCAGCGACTCAGTTTTTGAGCACGTTGTCCTTGTCACCAAATCTATCTGACTTAACTGATGTTGAAGTTTTGGATACTGATTCAGATGGTGGGAAAATTGAGAAGAAACCTAGACATCGTAGACGACGATGCCGAGCTCATTTTTCAAAAGATCAAGTGACGGATACTGAAGATCTATCAGAAATTGACGGAAAGTCAGCTTGTGTTAACAAGAAACCTAAGCGGAAGTCCATGGAGAATTCTTTAGTTAAACGAACTCAGTCATTGAATTTTGACTCGGATAATGAGAGTAACAATGCATTTTTACCATTTGCTGTATGTAAGAAAGTTGCGGTAAAAAAACGTAGTTCGTTACGCATACCAGAGTTTGACACCGATGCCCTGACGGATACAGAAGATTTCCCAGGGGAAACCCCTGATGTTGACACTGTGTTAGTAGACGAGGTAGCTCTCGAGGCAAAACTAGATGAAATGGCTGCGTGTTACAGCCAAGTGAAAGAAAACCATAAAACAGTCAAAGGTAAATCCAAGGGTTATATAACTCGAACCCGTCCAGCAGTCGACGAAGTGGGAGGACAAAACGATACCGATGAAGACGAATGTCATACAGATAACGACAATGGTGAAGAACCATCAGTGCTTGATGACACGCTTTACGGAATAAAATTCTCCGAAAGTAAACAACCTCCAATCACCAAAGGCAAGTCGTTGAATATTCCCTTGGTTTATCCGGAAGTGGATGGACTAACCGATGTGGAAAATATTGATACATCCCCAGACGAGGAACAATCCAGCAAGCTTCCTCTAGCCTTTC
This sequence comes from Pediacus dermestoides, assembly GCA_963942485.1. Lineage (NCBI taxonomy): Eukaryota > Metazoa > Arthropoda > Insecta > Coleoptera > Cucujidae > Pediacus > Pediacus dermestoides. The sequence goes on along the minus strand of OZ012630.1, from coordinate 1,171,991 downwards.
TTAAGAAATCCGTAAGTTTAACCGATGAGGAAGATATGGAAGGTGAGATAAATACTTGTGAGCTTCCAGAGATTCTCTTACCGGCACCAACACGAAATTTGGTGTTATTAAAAGAGGATGACTCAATGTTGCCCACTGTTAAAATCTTGCCTTTAGACGAAGAAGTTGTTGGTTTGTTCAGTCCTATAGAAGGTAATTCCACTGATGAAAACGAATTATCTACAGACGAGCTAGATGTTCCTAGTAGTTATTTCCCAAGAGCGCCTACGCCGGATCTGCCTTTTATGGATGGTGGCTCGACGAAGGTCGTGGAAAATATGCAGAAAACGTCCAATGTCCTTACCATGCCCAAAACTATCATAGAAAGTAAGACAGATACTGAAGAAATCCTCATGGAGAACACACCGAAAAAGCGTCGAAACCCCAAGTTTAAGTACTTGCATGAAAAATCCTGCCTGAATGTAAAAAAGATTGAAAGCGCTCCTTTAACAGATACAGAAGACTTATATCTGAGTGACGGAGGAACTTCTCTTAATATTGTTACTTGTGCAACTGATGTTGAAAATCTGGACACATCAGAAAGCGACACAGCAGAACCAAAACCAAGAGCTTTATCTTGTACCCCTCAACATATGCGCGAGCTCGGAGGTGAGATGGTTTTATCCAGAGACAACTCAGGACCAATCCCCCTGAAAGACCGTTTGCTTCTAGTTAACAGAATTATCGAAGGCCCAAGTGCCACTGCTAGTCCTACAAACACAGACACTGAAGACCTAGTAGGGTCAGCTGATGAAGACTTCAGTGGGTACCACCGAGCAATGACTGCAACTCCTATAGAAGTTCACGCGGATTTGGATCAGGAAAGCTCAACGGTCCTAGAGGAATCCAACAGAAAATTCGACGATGACTCTTCGACTGAAGTTATGTATCTTAAAGGTGGAGGTTATGGTGTGATCGCTGAAGATATTAGTTTGGTAGAGGATGTTTTGTGTTTTGGATTCAATGGTGATGAGAAAAGAGTGCTGTTGAACCTTCGGGAAGGCACAGTGTCTTTTGGAGCTAAGACAGGTAATATTTGCGTGAATTTTGTAGATTTCGCTACGGAACAAGCTAGAAGCGTTAGGTTTATCCAAGCTAAGACTACAAGTGGTTTTGCAACAGAGTTAACAGTACAACTCAACAATCAAAACCAAAAGATTCTGATTTCTGGAGCAAAATTTTTGACTTGTTCCGCTAGATGTAAAGGTAACACTGCATGCTTTATTATAATAGAACACGTAACTGTGCGCTTTTCCACCTTCCTCGTACCAATAACTAGTTCTTGTGGTGATAATACTTTGGGGTAAGCATTGGTGCTTGTAAATATGTTTAGTCTTTTGCCAAAATTTATACCTGGGTTTTGACGTGGAAATTCTAAGTAAGGCTTGTTTGTGTTCTAGAATTGGATGCCTCAAGAAGGATCATCGAGCCAGAGTCCGCCAAAGGACCAGCAGCAACAACAGTAGATCAACACACAGTACCCGAAGGTGAGTGTTGATATTTTTAAGAAAATCATGTGGAGAAGAATTTTATTGATAGGGTTCTTAATTGAGAACATGCAGGTATTTCATGTTGACTCAAATCATTTACCCATCATTTTTTAGGGGCACATCCATCAATCACTCTATTTCTTCTTTTATTTTAATTAATAAATTTTTTTTTATTAGTTTTGTATATAATTTATGTTGTCTCATCATATTAATTATTAATTTTAAAGCCAGAGGATGCTCTTTGTGCAAGTTAACATGAAACAAACAAATTAAAAGAAATATAACACTCACCAACACATAACACTGTAAAGCTTGTAATTGCTTCTAAAGTTTTTTTGATTTTTTGACAATAAAGCTTATAAAGCAGAGCTGATTTTTTTTATTTTGGTTTTTGATAGTGATGCTTACAAAGGTAGGATCGCAGTTTCCCTCTTAAAAGCAAAAACTGTAGATAATTTCACTTTCTTTAATAAAGTACAAAGTATTTAGTTTAGTGACTTTGTAGTAGTGGTTATCTTAGTGTAAAGTTGAAATTGAATTCCATGAATTACTGAATTTCCCAAAGAATTCATTCAATTTTCCCGCAAAGGTTCAGTTATAATATGATTATTTTCCAGTAAAACTAAATTTTCTTTAATATGACACATTCACTTTTTCGAATTGACGAAAAATACGTTGAGAAAGGTATAGTAGAATTATTTTCAGTAAGCATGTGCGTCATACTGTTTCTATCTCCCCATCTCTCTCGCTCTCAAGAGAGGTAAAGACAGAGATAGTGAGACATGATATCTTCTGAAAAAAATCCTAGTATACATAATATTCTAATTATAAAATGTTTTATCCTTTAAACATACGGCTTAATTTTTTGGAGGGAAATCTAAGATGTTACCTTTCATATGTAACAATAATACACACACATTAACTAAATAATTGGTATGTGCATGGGCATGTTTCGAAAAAATAACTTTCACAGGTAACAACTTTCATCCACCGGCTTACAAAAAATTTTAACCTTGATCTAGTTTGCAAATCTTAGCAAAGCTACTATAAGCACCATCAAATTTTTTTCATCATTCATATCCCATCATATTGGCCAAAAAAACAATCGAATTGTAGGTAATTTGATCAAAATTTTATATTTCTCAATTTTTTGTATACCTCTACAAAATACAATAAATATTCTTACTACAGCAGAGACAAAAAAACTTATTTAATATTTTGCACAGATAATCATCAACATTTTCCGGGTTCCCAGTTTATAACATACGAAAGTGTGCTGTTGCCCAGAACGAATCGCAATATGTCCCCTACTCCCACTATTCCTCAAATCCTCCACAAAACCACCTCGTACACCCAAATCGACGCCATGTTGGAAAAAATGCTGCACGAAGTTGAAAAACAGGAGAAACTCTTCGGGTTGGACTTGGATATATTAGAACCAGAGGAGCCTTGTGTTAACACCATAGAGTTGAAACCGAGCACTGATGCTTTGATCGAAATTCCTATCAAAAAATCCATAAAGCGTCCTAGGGTCTACCAGACAGTCCAGGAGGTTTTCATTGATGATCCCTACGAAACCATAATGTTTGGCAAGGAAGAATCAGTGCAGCAAACATCGAATCAATACGATTTAATTCAGTTTGACGAACCTACACCCCCAAAAGATCAACTAATGGAGATTTCTAAGACTATAGATAGCTTGGTGATAGCAGTAGAGGACGACGAGGCTTGTCTTTTACTTAGAAATGACTCGGAAGAGTACCTAGAGAAACCCACAAAGTATCAATTAGAGTTCGAAGGAGCTAAACGAGCATCCAGTGAGTCCCTTAGTGATAACTACCCAGATAGCTGGAACGATCCGGCTGAAGACAACTACGAACCAATAGAAAACAGTCCAATAAAATATGCTTATCAACTACATGATAATCGTACAGGAGATGATATTTGGTGGGAGGGCACTTATAGGAACCTTAGTATTGTTCCGGAGGAAGACGAGGAAAACGCTAGTTTACTAGGGAGCTATTCGAGTAAAACCTACGTGTCTAAACCTTACAACGCCTCAAGTCGCTCTTCGTTTATCAGCAACTCAATTAAGGAAACCTCTGTGGAAAACTCTAGTACTAATAGTAGTGATGCAACCTCGACTACATCGACAAGCAGCACTGAAGGCCATTACGAAACGTGTGAAAAAATTGTCAAAGCTGAAGTTAAACTTATGGTAAAAACCTCGGAAAAAGGTAAAGAGGCTATTGAAATTCGCTCAGTGCGTGAATTTATTGAAAATCCACAACAAGAGAAGCTCGTTGATGTTACCAAAGGGAAAAGTTTGACTTTACCAAGTAGACTAAGCGAAAAATTTAGTAACATCACTAGTAAAGTTAGCAGTTTGTTAGAGAACAAAAAGAAATCCTCAAGTTACTCGCTTTTGCCACCTGGTGCCGAGAAACCACAGGATAAAGCTCAAAGATCCAAAGGTAAACCTTCGTTTACCCTTCCGAGATTATTCATTCGAAACCAAGAACCCGAACCTATAAAACTAACTGGAAGCGATAACAGTTTACTTAATACTAACAAGGAGTTGTCGAGGAGTCGTACTGAGTTACTAGCTACACACCAGGAGTGTTTTCCACTGCATTTTGATCCAAGTACTTCACCCAGAGTCGTTGACAATGCTCAAGCAGTTGATCTTTACGCAAACATACCATTTTATCCTTGTTACAATCAATACACTACCAAACCTACTTCACCTTCTACGAATCCTTTTACCGAATTTGTATCGAATCCTTTTCAAGATACCTCAAAGTTACCCCAAGCATATTGCGATTGGTTACCGAATCAAGAAGACCTGGTAAAAACAGGTAAAAAACCGTGTTCGCCATGCTGAAATAAAACCAAACTCATCCGCATGGGTTTTCCTTCTTGATTTGTAGTTAGTTTACAATTTTTTTGTCTTTGGTTTTGTGTTACAACTAATCAAAACACTGCAGTAAGGATATTTGAAACGATATCTTAGGGTTAAGGTATGCTAGTTAGTATAGCTTGTTGGAAAATGCATGTTCTTGCAGGAAAACCGACTACGACCACACAGTATTTAGCTAGAACCGAAGAGAAACCCGTAGGCGTTACTCCTACTGGTTTATCTATCGATCAAAGTAATTTATTCGCTAATTTACCAGTTGTAACCGAACAAACTAATGCTCTAATACAGTCTGAGTCACGCGCCGAGCCTTTTGATCCACTTACAGCACAACACTATAAAATTCATAGGGAAGTCGATGACGAAACCAAAGTTGAACCTAGTAAAGACGAGAAGAAAGCTAAGAAAGGTTTCCTGGGGACCTTGAAAACCTTCGTTGGCAAGTCATTGGATCATTCGGATTCCGACTCGGAAAAATCCTCTAAAAAAGAAAAGAAACCAAAGAAAGACAAAAAGAAGAAACGTAAACATGACCAAGACTTACCACCGGAAGTACCTGTTCGCCCACCTCGTAAACCCAAGCTTCCCACACCTACAGAAGAACGAAAGTTTGCTGATATTCCGTATGTTGAAGCATCCCCTAACGACGCTCCACCACCTTACCAACCACCAGAAGCTCCACAAGTTTCTTTCAATAACATCGACCAAGTACCCTTGGCCCCCATAACTGATTTGGACGCCGATCTAGAAGTTCCAGTTGAAATTAAAGAGCAAGCTACTGAAATTATCAAAGATGTTATTAACGATGGTGAAACCGTTGCTTCTGGAATTTTGAAGAAATCCCCGAAGAAAGAACGTAAAACTAAAGTGACAATTGTGGAAGAAATTACAAAAACATTCGAGCCTCTAGTGATTGAAGAGGAGAAATTTTCCATAAGAATTGATCCAACTAAGAAGGAGTCGCCGAAGAAATCCAGGGAAATCTTCACGTTGAACCTAGATGAAAGTATTGATAAGCTCGAAAAGGAAATCCTTGAAAAATCACCTATTTTATCTGAGGAAAAAATTGTGAAACCAGTCGTCGATCCGAATTCACCCACACGTCCTCCTCGAGGTATCAAAGATCACGTTTATGAAGACATAGGGGAACCCCTACTTTCTTCACCACCAGAACACTTCTTGCCATCATCAGATGAAATAAAAAAATCTACAACTGATTTAATCCAAAACGAACTTAATTTCTCTGCTTGGGCCGATGATAAACACAATGTCTGTAATCAACCTAAAGAAGAAACGAAAGAGAAGATAACAGACAGTCAGAAGCTGAAGCGTAAACATAATAAACTCTTTGGTTTATTTGGAAAGGGTTCCAAAGATACAGAGGAGTCAGATGATGACAGTAGTAAAGCCGAGATAATTGAGAAACAAGATCGTGAAATTCTTAAGGAGAAAAAAGTTGAAGAACCGAAGAAAGATGGTGGGTTCTTAGGATTGTTCGGCAAAAAATCTAAAAAAGAGGATGTAAAAGATACAATGGAGGTTGAGGCATCAAAACCAGTGGTGTCAGAGGAAGTTATGAAAAATATGGAAGACACCACAGCGTTCTTACAAATTGAACTTACGAATTATGAAGACGGTAAACCTGTTAAAGTTGAACAGGAAACTAAAGTTGAACATATAGTAGAAAAAGAAGAAAAACCAACCAAAGTTAAGAAAGGTAAAAAGGAAGCTAAAGTGTCGGTCGAGGAAGCTGACGAAGAGCCAAAGAAGCAAGGCTTCTTGGGGCTGTTTAAAAAATCTAAAACACAGTCGGAGGATGAGCCTGAACTTAAACCGAAGAAAGATGAAGTTAAACCAGCAACACTATCGGAATTGTCGTCGGAGGTCTTGAAGCATATGGAAGACAGTAAAGAATTCCTTAATACAGAAGTTACAAACTACGAGGATGCGAAACCAATTTTCATAGAAGAAATTAAAGTGGAAGTAACAGAAAAAGTTGGAAAGAGTCCAAAACTGAAGAAAGGTAAAAAGGATGTTGACGTATCAGCTGACGAAGTTGTCGATGAGCCCAAGAAGCAAGGCTTCTTAGGATTGTTTAAAAAATCCAAAACCCAGTCGGAGGATGAGGCAGAGATCAAAGTAAAAAAAGAAGAAATTACTGCTAAGCCCATACAATTGCCTGAAGAGCTAATTAAGGATATGGAAGATACTACTGAGTTTTTGAAAACAGAAGTTCAAAAGTATGAAGATGTTAAACCAGCTACAGTAGCAGAAACTAAAATTGTTGAAACAGAAATAATAGAAAAATCACCCAAATTGAAGAAAGGCAAAAAAGAAGTTGACAGTGAAGGTGAGGAGCCAAAGAAACAGGGCTTCCTAGGTTTGTTCAAAAAGTCCAAACCCCAATCTGATGACGAGGGTGAGGTCAAAGCCAAAAAACCTGATTCCAAGTCAACTAAACCAGTGGTATTGTCTGATGAAACTGTCAAAGATATGAAAGACACCACAGAGTTCCTCAAAACAGAACTTGTTCATTACGAAGATGAAAAACCAGTTATCATAGAAGATCTTAAGCAACAAGTCGAACTAATTTCTGAAAAACCACCCAAAGGTAAGAAGGACAAACCTGTGGAGGAACAAATTGTGCAAGAACCTAAAAAACAAGGTTTCTTGGGTTTGTTTAAGAAATCCAAAACAGACTCCGACGACGAAGGTGAAACTAAACCCAAAAAAGACAAATCTAAACCGGCGAAACAACCAATTGCTTTGTCTGAAGAGGTGCTGAAGCACATGAAAGACTCCACAGATTTCCTCCATACAGAAGTTGTAAATTATGAAGATGTTAAACCTGTAAAGGAGGACATACAAATAAAACAAGTAAAAGAAAAAGTGGAAAAATCACCGAAGACGAAGAAAGGCAAAAAAGACAGAGCTGCGTCTGAAGAAGTAGACGAGCCAAAGAAACAAGGTTTCTTGGGATTGTTTAAAAAATCCAAAACTGTCGATGATGACGCACAAGTTAAATCACCGCCTTCAGAAGAGCATGTCAAAAACGTGCAACAAACTACCAGCTTTTTACTAGATGAAGTTGATCGTTACCATGATGTTCGTCCGATTGTAGAAGAAACTGTTAAATTTGACACTATAATTGAACCGGAATCTGTTCATGTTGTTAACGCTGATTTAGTCAAACCGAAGGAAAGTGAAGAAGCACTTCAGTTAACAGAGTCAGCGCTTATTAGTATGATTGCTACAACAAATTTCATACAAGAAGAAGTAGCACATTATCACGACGTAAGACCTATTGTAAAACCAGAAGAGATTCCTGAAAAAGTCGATAAAGATGAGGAAAAATTATCGAAAAGCAGCGGGCTTTTTGGTTTGTTTACCAAAAAGAAATCGCAGGAGAGAGAACTTCCTACGGAGCCAGAACCAAAAGAAAGCAAAAAAGTTACAAAGGAAAAGAAGCGATCGAAATCAAAAGAATCAGATCAACCTAAAGTGGAAACAGAAACTAAAGTGGAAGTAACAACAAAAGAAGTTGTAGAAACTGAGGGTGACACTGAAATACCCGCAGAAAAATCCGGTGGGTTCCTTGGATTATTTTCAAAGAAACCCAAGAAAGACAAGGAGGAAAAATCAAAGAAAGAACTTGAACCCTCGGAAGAACTACAGCGAAATATTGCTGATTGTAATAACTTTATTGGTACTGAAGTCAGCGAGTACCATGATGTACGTCCTGTAGTACCCGTTGCACAGGAAATACTTCAAGAAGTTTTTGAACCAGAACCAAAAGAAACCAAAAAATTGGCTAAAGAAAAGAAGAGATCTAAATCTAAAGAGTCAGATCAACCTAAAGTTATTGAAACAGAAACTAAAGTGGAAGTAACATCGAAAGAAGTAGAAGCCGAGGGTGACACTGAAATACCCGCAGAAAAATCCGGCGGGTTCCTGGGATTATTTTCGAAGAAACCCAAAAAGGACAAGGAGGAAAAACCAAAGAAAGACTTTGTACCCTCAGAAGAACTACAGCGAAACATTACTGATTGCAATAATTTTATTGGTACCGAAGTCAGTGAGTACCACGATGTACGTCCTGTAGTATCAGTTGAAAAGAAAATAATTCAAGAGGTTGTCGAACCAGAACCAAAAGAAACAAAAAAATTGGCTAAGGAAAAGAAACGATCAAAATCCAAAGAATCTGACAAACCTAAAGTTGAAACAGAAACTAAAACCGAAGTAGTAACCAAAGAAGTTGTAGAGCCTGAGGGCGACACTGAAATACCCGCAGAGAAATCCGGTGGATTCCTTGGATTATTCTCGAAGAAACCCAAGAAAGACAAGGAAGAAAAATCAAAGAAAGAAATTGATCCTTCAAAAGAACTACAGCGAAACATTTCTGATTGCAACAATTTTATTGGTACTGAAGTCAGCGTGTACCACGATGTACGTCCTGTAATACCTGTCGAAAAAGAAACAGTTGACGAAGTACAAACTGCACCAACAGATGCAAAAGTCTTGCAAACTGTTGTAAAAGCAACAGAGATTAAAGTAAAGGACTTAGTAGACGGTGTAGTTGTAGCTGAAGAAACCAAACTTGTCGTGGAAAAACAACAAGAAACTCTACAGAGCGTTATCTTAAAAGACATTTCCAAATTGGATGAAGACATCGACAAGGAACTTGAACGTTTGCGCGAAGAAGCGAAATCATTGGTTATGGAAACTGTTGAAGATGCACCAAAAGATATTTCGCTTCCCGAGGAAACTATTAAAGCCATGTCAGACACTTCCAATTTCCTTCAAGAAGAAGTTAGAAATTACGAAGATGCTAAACCAGAATTGAAGGAGCAACCACCACTGGAAAAAGACACAAAAGAGAAGAAATCTGGAATATTTGGATTCTTTGGTAAACGAAGGTCACAGGAACGGGAAATGTCTGAGGAACGAACAGTGGTTAAGGAGGACTCTGTAGATCTTGAAGGTAAACCATCTAAAAAAGAGGAGCGAAGGAAAAGTGGAAGTCCCTTCAGAATTTTCACCAAAAAGACCAAATCAGAGGATGAAGTGAAAAAACTGGAACTATCTGAAGACGTGCTACAGCAAATGATTGACAGTGGTAATTTCCTTAGTCAGGAAATTGAGCACTTTGAAGATGTTAAACCACCAGTCGATGTGGAACCAGAAGTTAAATTGCGAGCAGATAAAGACAAAAAAGACGACAAGCAGGAGAAAACCGAAAAACGTCGAAGCGGTGGGTTCTTCTTCATGTTTTCTAAATCTACCGATCCAGAAGGAACTGAAGCCAAACCCAAAGTAGAAGAACCTCTAGTTTTATCGGAGGAAGTTACAAAGCAAATGCAAGAAACTCAACAGTTCTTATCCACGGAAGTCGATAATTACGAAGACACCAAGCCAATTTTAGTAACTGATTTAGACAAAGATGTGGATGAAGATGAAGACATTAAATCCACTGGATTGTTTGGAATATTCAGTAAAAAGGACAAAAAAGACCAAAGTCCAAAGACAACTAAGAAGAAATACAAAAAACACAAACGCGATAAGTCGTTAGAAGACACAGAAAAAATTGGTTTTATTGAAAAAATTGGCAGAAAATTGACAAGCAGTGCTTCGGAAGCCAAGGAACAAATCGAAGATGTTACAGATAAAATGAAGGAGGAAATCGATGAAGAAAATGCTCAATTCGAGGCAGAAATCGATGATAAAATCAAAGAAACTACTAATGCCACCGACGATATTATAGACACAACTCAAGAAGTTGTTAAAACTGTTAAACAAGGCGCCCAACAGAAACAAGTGGCGTTCAAAGACGGCAAAGATGAAATAATTGAAACAACTGATAAAAAAGTAAAAGTAGTTATCAAAAATGTACAAGACATAGAAATTGGTGCAAAAGAAAAGGCAATAGACGCTGAAAAACAGTTAAAAGAAACAGTTGCGGAAACCGAAGTTGAAGTTAAGGACGTAGCTGTTGAAGCCAAAGTGGAAGTTGATAAAGCTAGTAAAAAAGCTGGTGGTTTCTTCAGTAAACTTGGGGAAAAATTCACAGGAAAAACTGAGGAAATCAAGGACGATATCAAAACTAGTGAAAAACAATTAGAAAAAACTGCCGGTGAAGTTGTTGCCAAAACTGAAGATACAGTTGATAAAGCAGCAAAGAAAACCGGTGGCTTCTTCAGTAAATTGGGCGAAAAAATTGGCGGTAAAGTCGATGATAGTCGAGAAGCCGCCAAGTCAACCAAAGAGCAAATTCAAGATGAAACCCAACCAATTATTGGCGAATTGAATATTGCTATTGAGAAGAAAGGTGACGAGGCCCAAATTGCTGTTAAGGACATCAAACAACACACCAAAGACACTGCAGACTCTTTAGCCAGAGATGTTGCAGATGTCACGGATGATGTCAAAGAAGCTGCCGGGAAAGCAGAGAAAGACGTCCAGAAAAAAGCGAAGAAAGGCGGAGCTTTTCTCTCAAAACTTACAGGAAAACTATCCGGGAAAACTGAGGAAATTAAAGAGGATGCTAAGGCCACCAAAGCAGCCCTTGATAGTAAAGTAGTCGATGTCAAAGACACAGTTAGCAAGGATTTGGAAGCTGTTGCGGATGACATTGATGATAAAACTAAGGAAATTAAGGATGATTCCTCGAATTTTGTTGATGAAATGATGCAAGATTTCGAACAGCACTTAGAGCATGTTAAGGATAAAACTGAAGGTATTGAAAAAGATGTTGTTGATAAGAAACAAGCTGTTAAGGAAACCACCCAAGAAGTTGAAAAGGATGCCCTGAAGAAAGCTGACTCCTTCCGACAAACTGTTGATGAGAAATTCAGCGACACCATGAAACTAACTGAAGAAATTGCTAAGAAAATCGAAGAAAAGGCTCTGTCTGCCAAAAGTAGTTTCGATGATACATTGGAAAAAAGTACACAAGACGTAGTAGACATCAAGGAATCTCTTAAGGGTACCAAACATGACATCATTGATAAATCACACAAATCTTTAATGGAAAAAAGCAAAGGCATTGCAGATTTGAAACAAGCAGCTGAGGGAACAGTAAGCAAAACTGTAGAAGAAACCAAAGTCATCGCTAGGGATTTCAAAGAAAACGTTGAGGATACTACTCAAGAACTCAAAAAGGACGCAGAAGACAAAATTGAAGATGCCAAAAAGCTGACTTCACAAAAAGTTCAAAGTGTCAAAGATTCTGCTGCGGAAGTAAAAAGAGAAACAGAAGGAAAAATTGAAGATGCTAAAGAATTTGCAGCCGATACATTAGCAACCGCTGGTGAAATAAAAACAGCGGTTGCAGATGAGGTTAAATCTGCTGTTGAATCGACTGCAGACAAAATTGACACTGCTAAGGACTCTGCAAAAGATTTAACAAAATCCGTTGTAGAAAAATCTGATAGGGCTCTTAAGGATGTTGAGGATTACTCATCCAAGAAAGCTCAGGAAACGAAAGAAATTATTGTCGGTAAAACAGAAGAAGCCAAACAAGTTGCTAAAGACAAAATTCAAGCAGCTGGGGACAAAATGCAAAGCGTAACGGATGCTGCTAAGGAAAAAATGGAAAGTTCTAAGCATGCTGCAGAAGAAAAAATAAAAAGTACCAAAGAGGCAGCTAAAGACTTAAAAGAAGCTGTTGAGGAAAAAGGTGCTAAGGTTGTCAAGTCAGCTGAAGATCAAATTTATGCAGTCGGGGAAAAAATAGAAAGTGCGAAGGATGATGCCAAAGAAAAATTTGAAATTACTAAAGACGCTGCTAAAGAACAAATTGAAACTACAAAGGATGCGGCTAAAGATTTAAAAATAGCTGTTGAAGAAAAAGGAGCAAAAGTTGTAAAATCAGCTGAAGACAAAATTCATACAGCTGGAGAAAAACTATACAGCGCCATGGAAGCTACTAAAGAAAAAATTGAAACTACCAAGGACGCGGCTAAAGATTTAAAAACAGATATTGAGGAAAAAGGTGCCAAGGTTGTAAAGTCTGCCGAAGACCAAATTCATGCAGCTGGAGAAAAAATAGACAGCGCCAAAGAAACTGTTAAAGAAAAACTTGAGGCTACAAAAGACGATGTTGAAGAGAAAATTGAAAGTACCAAAGATGCAGCTAAAGAGTTAAAATCTGCAATTGAAGACAAAGCTAATCAAGCTGTTAAATCTACAGAAGACCAAATTCACGATGCTAAGGAAACAATTAAAGATAAAACAGAGGTTGTCAAAGCATCCATTGTCGGCGCTGTAGAAGACACCAAAGAAGCTGCAGATGAAGCAAAAACTAAACTTGTAGTGAAAGCTGAGGAAGTTTCTAAAGCAGTTGCGGAAACAGCGGACCAAGCAAAACACTCAGTCGAAGACACTGCAACAAAAACCAAAGAAACTATTAAGGACAAAGCTGAAGGTCTTAAAGAAACAACTGAACAGACTGCAAAGAAAACCGGTGGATTCTTCAGTAAACTCGGCGACAAAATATCCAAAAAATCCAAAGATACTTCGGAGAAACTTGAGGAAACCCTTACAGAAGCAAAAGATAAAACGAAAGAAGCCGTTAAGGATACGGAAATTACCATCCAGAAAGGCGCTGATAAAACCGCAGAGGTACTGAAGGATTCAAAGGATGCAACTGTTAAAGCATCTGGTGAAGTTAAGGACTTTGCAGTGAGTCAAGCTGAGGGTATTAAAGAAGGCACTGAGAAGGCTGCGAAGAAAACTGGAGGGTTCTTTACGAAACTTGGGGATAAAATTACTGGAAAAACGAAGGAGAAATCTGAAGAGCTTCAAAGTAAAACTGAAGAAATAAAAACAACCGCAAAGGAGACTAAAGAGGTCCTAGATGACACTAAAGACAAACTAACTCAAGAATGTGTTGAGACAGTTGAGGCAGTTAAGGCTAAAGGACAAAGTGTACAAGAAGGAATAGAGTCCGATATTAGTAAAGCTGAGAAAGCCTTGGAGGACACTGCTAAACAAATCAAAGATAAAGAGGGGGATTTACGTAAAGAAGCTGACAAGCTTGCTAAGGATTCCAAAGATGAACTGGATAAAGAGCTAGAGTCTGCTAAGGAATTATTTGATAAGAAATTGGAGGATTTGAAGAGTGGAATCGACAGATCTGTGGAACAATCCGAGAAATTAATGGAGGAAGCTAAGGAAGATATTGCTTCGGATTTGAGTAAATTGGACGAAGATGGTAAGAAAATTATTGAAGAAATCGATGTAAAAGTGGGTGAAGGCCTTAAGGACATCGAGGAAAAAGCTGAACCGAAGAAAAGCAAAAGTTTACTGGGGAAAATTGGAAGAAAATTGAGTTTGGGTAAAGGAGATGATGCTAAACCTAAAAAGAAAGACGAGGGAAAATTGGAAGAAGATGGTGAGAAAAAATCTAAAAAAGGTGGTGGGTTTTTGGGTAAGCTTGGGGGAAAACTATCCGGAAAAGCCGAGGAAATAAAACAAGAAACTAAAGATGAAGTTGTGGCAACAAAACAAGAAACCAAAGAACAGCTTGAGACTGCTAAAGAAAAACCAACAGTTGTTGTGGGGGATGCAGAGAAAACTGTAGAAGAAGTACTGGAAATAACGGTAGAAACTGTGCAAGATCTTGGAAAAACTACTAGAGAGATCATGAAAGATACCACAGTTTTCATTGAGAATGAAATGCGTGAGTCGGCGCCCTCAACTCTTACAACTGATGACTTTGGTAAGATGACTCGTACAGTTTCAGATATGGGCAATATTAAAGATACTGGAGTGGACACTTCGAAAAGAATATCTGAGGCTAATATAGACCTTTCCACTTTGCCAACAAATCTGGACGAGTATCATCCACAATTAATAAAAAGCACAAAAACCGAGTCCAAGTCTTATGTAACATCACCAACACTAGCTAGACGAACTGCTTCTCAAAGATTATCCACAAGCGATCGCCCTGAGGTTATGGAAGTTCGAATAGGCGGTGTGGATGATCTAAGCGATGAAGAGGCGTATATTGTTACGGAACCTGAAGAATATAAACCGGTAGATGTTAGTAGGAAGCCGTTGTTTCACATTGAATCGGAAGATTTAGATGATGGTTCCGATTTGAGTGTAAAGTTAGAAAAGCGTCCGAGTGTCCAATCCAATGTACTTGAATCGCTATCTGAGCACAAGTTAGACCATTTACTAAGCGATCTGACTAAAAACTTGGAACAGGACATTGCTGAGGCTAGCACCACGGATAGTCCCACAGTAAAACAAGAAGTACAAAAACTGGAAGAACACAAAAAAGAAGCACAAGCCGAAGTGGATTTGATCGAACAAAAATTACGTGACTTAGACGTGGCATTAGATTCACTAGAACAATTAGACAGTGAAGTAGACGCAAACAAAGAAAAGAGACTACGACGGGTCGAACGAAAATTCGAACGTATGGCCTCGGAGGTAATGGACAAAGAGGCGGAGGAGGTGAAATTGACCACACCGGAAGTGGAGGAAAAACGCGAACACGAATTTCAAAGATTGGTGTCACAGTTGAGTACCGAGGAGGTGTCTGACTTCCAGAAGGAGTACAGTCACTTGTGGGATGAGAACACGTTTTCAAAAACAGACGAGTGGGGCTCTAAGACACCTGATAGTCAAGCTGACGTACAAGAACTCCCACAAGGTAGATGATACTAGATGTTTGCTTTAGAACATTAATTATAAAACTCAGTTAAACTGCCTCTTTCTCTCACAAATCATCATTGTTCACGCCTTTAGTTAAACCTAGTCTAGAGTAGTGATGACGAAATTTGCAGTACCACCACACTACCACTGATACCCCCAAGTGTTCTTGCATGCAATTTGCCTAACATCTTCAGAATCCTTTTGTTGTTTCCTTTGTCGTCTCCCATGAGCACTTGCAAACATATCGGGTCGTAACACTGCTTCATACAGTTTGAAATTTCATTGGCATTAATTCCCGTAGGTGAAATTGTTTACATGGGCCCTGTCAATTTAAATAAAGATAACCTAATTAATAAAGCCGGTGTAGAAGTTGTGGTTATACCTATAATGAAAAGCCCCTGTCCATCGCCGAAACCCTCAAAGAAAATTCGACGACCCCGTTCGGAGATGGGCTTCTATAAAATTGATAAATCCGAGGATGATCGTGGTAGTTTGCCTGATCTTAAAGCATCCCCAACAAAAAAACGCTCATTGATTAACACGGTGATGCAAATGAATCCCGATAGATTCCTAACTAGTAGCAATGAATCATTGGTTAGTTCGATGCTGAGCACTGAACAAAGAATGTCTAGATCCCTTGGAAGTGTTGATTCACTACCAAAAGGTACTATCATGTCAGCTGTGGTCAATTGGTTAGAAACATCAAGTCCATTTAGTTCCACTGATAACCTAGACAAACAAAGTATTGCAACTAGTTTACCGGACACAATGGACACTAGCATGTCATTGTTTGATGAAGATGATTCATTGGAAAGTTCTGCGTTGTTTTCCGATGAGAAATCCCAAAGTCGTTCGGAAAAAAATTTGCCACCTGACATATTGATATCACTGGATGATGACGAAGATAAACCCTTAGGTAAACCAGCACTTAGCCATTAGTAGTACCCGAAAATATTGACGGGGCCCGATATGTTTGTTTGGTTTTGCATGTTCTTACACAAAAAAAACGACCATACTACCACTTTTCAGCACAAGCAAACTTTGGCTTTTGTTATGATTTTTTTTAGTTGTTTAGTTTTGTTTGAGTTATTCGATATTCTATATAAATAAATATTGTAGAACTCATTTCATTTTGTTGTTTGTTGTTATAAAATTGGTAAGTTGAAACTGTTGTGTTCTTTCTTATAAATGGATTTAAGCCCACATCAAAAATCTTAACCCAAAATGCCTGTATGTGATAACCGCTTAATTTCCAGAAGATTCTTAATTCACTCTTTAATCTTTGTGTGTTGTGTTTACTGCTAGACCCTGCTAGCGCTAACATTTAACCGCCTCTTTCTAGAATCAAGTGGACCAACATCTGCGCCACTAACCACCATCTCCACGACTGAACCTAAAGCCATACCGCAACCCAAACCCCGTTCCGCTAAACCAGATCTACAACTAACCCAATCGGTAGATGAAACCAAAACCGACAAACAAATCTCACCAGTACGCGACGATTTACTCGATGATGATGACGCGGTACTACCCGAAAGTTACTCAGATAAGAAGCGATTTTGGGAAAATGTTACTAGTCAAGAATCTGCGCATAAACGGATGAGTTTGCATGAGATTTCTACTAGCGAAAAAGAAGTTGCTCAGAAACGTACCTCAGTACATGAGTTTGCGCCGGTTCCTGTTCCGAAACCCAGAGCAGGCTTGCAGAGTTCTCAGAGTGTTACTGAGGGCGAGTCTGAGGAGCCACAACGGAAAATCTCAGTTAAAGAGCGAGCTATATCGTTTGAATCAACTGCAAGCGACAGTAGTGGTGTTATG
The DNA here is from genome assembly GCA_963942485.1 of Pediacus dermestoides. Taxonomy (NCBI): domain Eukaryota; kingdom Metazoa; phylum Arthropoda; class Insecta; order Coleoptera; family Cucujidae; genus Pediacus; species Pediacus dermestoides. Next base: position 1,155,065 of record OZ012630.1, on the reverse strand, counting down.
CAAACGGAACTAACTCGAATTTCTGAGAGTGATGTTTCAATTCAGGACGACAGAATAATGACAGAGTACCAAGCATCATTTATGCCACCTTCCGAACGCTCTAAAGGAAAACCCGAAGGGGATTTCCTGGAAAAACGCGACAGCTTAGACTCAGACATTGCTCAAAGAGGCAGCAGCCAACTGTTTGAAAACAGCGGATACATTTCAGACAGCGAAGATGTCGAACATTACATTTCCGATTCGGAAATCGAAGACCGAGTGCCTCAAATCCGCGAGAGGCAAATGAGCGTTTTCTCGCCACCTGTCGCCACAGCTCGTAAGAACATCTACGAACGCTCCGCCTCGCTACCTACTGAAGACATGTACGAAGTCTCAGCTAGAAGCATTAAGTTGCGCAAGCAATACTACGAGGAGCAAATCAAAAAAGAAATGATTGAGGAGCAGCTTACAAGCGAAGTGGAAGACGAAACGTCTCCTGAACGTAAAACATTACCAAGTAAAATACTAGAAAGTAAACCATCAGAGGAAAAACATGTTGAGGAGGAGAAAAAATCGGTAAAGGACTTAGCGAAAGGATATGAAAAACAGTTGGGTAATGTGATTGCTGGTCAGAAAATCGGACAATCTCCAATTGAGCTCAAGGGTTTCGTTTTGGACAAGCACATCCACAAAGAGGAAAGTCCAAGAGACATTGAGGATTTCATGGAGGTTACTCATAAACCTCATGACGATCAATCGTCAATTTCACCACAACTACCCACCGAAACGCACAAAGAAATTGAGATTGACAGTCAGAAAACCTTTGAAACTCAACGTAGCGTGTCCTCAGACAAAAGTACAGACTTTGCTGATAGCTCCAAGCCAGATTCCATGGAGGTTCATGTAGATAAAAGCGAGATTGAAGACTCGGAAAAATTGGAGTTTGACCAGGACGCCACTGACTTTGAAACTAAGTCGTTGGACTCACTTAATGCTGAGGTTTCACCGAAAACCTCCTATTTCACCGAAGAGCACATTCCAGAGATAACTGTAACTCTTTCTGGGAAACAACGAAGAATTAGTGAGGAAAGCGATGAATATGCTGTAAAAGAACCAGTAGAGGCCATCACGCCTATTGTGGAAAAATCCGAGGTAGAGTCACCGATTTACCAGCCGGAAGAGCATATACAAGACACGATTTGGGAAGTGTCTGTTCAGTCGCAACCCGAAGGACAATTTAACGAAAAAGCAATAGATATTCCAATCAAAACCAAGAGCACTGTGATAGTTAAAGAAAAATCTGAAGATGATAAACATGCCGACGATGATCTTAGTAGTAGTGTACGAGATGAATCGGATCTTAGTTCAGAGATTCACAGAGATCACTCTGATTCCCTAGCATCCGATAAAATAAAATCAGAAAGCCACAGCGATATCGAAAAAATAATCTTGGACAGCCTTCACCAACAGAAAGTTGATCCAGAGGAAGCCAAGAAAATTGCCAGTACTTTAATCGAGGAAATCGAGACTGAGATCCAGAAGCGCGACAGTCTGCCATCTCAAAGCACTACTCTTGTACCTGAACACTCAGGTTCCAAAACTCAAGTGTCGGATTTTCTGCGCCACCTCGCCGAAACTAAAGGATTAGACGACAGGGAGGTGGAGCTGGTGGAATCGGTTTTGGCGCGGCGCCAACGTGAACTAGCTAAATTAGCTCGGGGGGACACTCAAGCCTCCAGCATGGAAATAACCGATGAAGACTTGAAATATAGTGGAACTGAAATGGACTATTCTCACGTATTAGAACAGCAAATAGTACAGTTAGAGGCGGAAAAAGTGGACGATATTATAATTGGCGAGGAAGGCGAGCCGAAACACTTCCAAGACAAATCGGGGTTTGTGGAGAAAATCGATGAGTCACACAGTAAAGAGTCGAAAATCTCACAGGATTTCGAAAGTTATGAAGATTCAAAAATAACAAGTCATAAGAAAGACACTGAAGTTAAAAGCACTGATAGTTTGCGTGGAGAAAAATCTGTAAAGGAATCCAAGGACACTATTATGGAAGAAGACGAAACTATTTCCGAGTCAGCTACTGAAGAATTAGAGAAACTTAGTGTGGGTCTTGAAACTAGCATTAAAGAAGTATCAAAGGTAAAATCTGACGATATTGAGGTTTCCCAAACGAAAAAAGGTGTAGTAACTGCTGGAACAGACCACGAAGCTCAACGGGTTACAACATTAACTCAGGTGGAGGGAGTTGACGGTGTAACTGAAAGTAAAAGAGACGAAGAACAAGAAAGTGAATTGTCTAAAGTTACTGTTAAATATGAGGCTCAGACTAGTCAATCAGAGAAGCTCGGTGATGTTCTTATGGAAACCCAGTCAACTGTCCAAAGAGCATCCGACGAAACTCATAAACACGAAGACAAGACCATCCAAGAAGAACTGAAGGAAGTTAAGAAAGAGCTTGATGGAACAGAGTTAATAACCTCATCAGCAATCGATAAACAACACACAAAAACATCTAGTAGTATCATAACAGTTGACAAGCACCACCAAGAATCCACCTCAACCACCAGTAAAATCGTCGATGAAATATCTGATAGTGAATTAAAGAAACTCATGTCAACTCCCTCGGAAACTTTAGTGCAAAAGTCCCACGAAATCGTCAAACGCACTTCAAGCAGCGATTCGAAATCCAGCTTAGAGTCAGCCAAGTCGCCTGAAGATCAATTTTCCACTTGCTCTTCCGGTCGTAAAGGTGACTCAGACATCCACAAAACCCCAGAAAGAGATGTGATAATGCGTAAGCCTAAATCAGACCCAGACACAAGCAGTAGCAGCTCAAACTTGAAACTAGAGAGAAAATCTGGATTAGACTTTGAGGCGTATTCGAGTTCTGGTGAAAGCCACTATCATAGTTTCGAATTGGACAGTGGAAAAAGCCGGCCATGCTCGTCTGATGTTGAGGGAATGATGGCGGCTGGTGGTTCGTCAGAATATGAAAGTGCGTTAACTTCCCAAGAGTTGTCTGGAAGGTCCCACGTGACTTCCACTGAATACCAAACAGCCGTCAGTAGTTTAAGCTCGAAAGAGAGCATGAAAAGTTTGGATAGTGAAAGTTCTGGAAATTTAGCCAGTGTGGAAGTGTCTGAGCTATCAGAGACCCTTGTACCTTCCACCAGTGACTTGGATGGAGACATTCTAGATTCAGTAGACCAACAACTGTTAGATGATTTAGAACCAAGCAGAGACTGGACTAGTCAAGGTGGCCCAATCAGACAAAGTACAGAGATCAGCGACTCAGAATTACTTTCCGATCCAGGTGGCGGCACTAATGAATCCATGGATATATCCGAGGAAGACGTTAATGATGCTGGTAAACAAGGTATAGATATCCAGTCGAAAATGAAGCGATCTTATGAAATGACTTTCCAACCGGAACCCAAGCTACTTCTAGCTGAGTCTCCTCAAGCTGATGCTCAGGAGCTCGAGGAAAAGTACGGAACAAGTTTAGATGACGGAAGCAGTGTTCTTAGTATGAGTGTTTCCAGTACATCCAGTGCTGGTGCAGTGCGTACTGTCATTGAACTGTCACGTGCCGATTCGGAACGTCTTGAGGGCAGTCTAACAGTTTCTGGTACGTCTGAGCAACTCAGCATGGACGATGTTGATAATTTAACTCGTGGTAGTAGAGAAAGTCTTGCACATACACCTACACCACACATTTCCACTGACATGTCCACTTCTACCCCACACATTCCTTCGTTGCCCATCGATTCTGTTACCATTACCACCTCAACCATCGACGAAAATGGAATACAAAGCGTTAGTACACAAGTTACTTCGGAAACTCATTCACCAGTAGATGAAGCACCCGGTGAAATTGAGAACAAACCTGAGGGGGACGAACCGAAGAAAAAAGGACATAGACGCCAGGAAAGCCACAGTGCATTTTTACCATCCATGATAACCATGTCGAAGCAAGTTGAGATGAAGATTCAATCAGATTTGGCTGAAAGTGATAAATACACTAGTAAACTTAGTTTTAAAGAAGTGAGCAGCGATGAGAAAAAAGATGTGGATGAAAGTGAAAAGGAGGAGAGTTATGAAACGGAAGCAGATCAAGGTTTTCATAGAGATATGCGTGAAGGCCGCTTTGTAGACAGCGATGCAGGCAAAGAAGCTACAAAAGAAACCAAAGCAATCTCTCTAGACTTAGAACAAGAACTCGCGTTAGCACGTAGCGAAATTCAACGTCGTTCTCTAACCAGCGACGTTCTTCCTCACAAAGAACCCTTAGAGAAGCGTGATTCCCACGGAAAATCCAGTGCAACATCCAGTGAAAAATCCAGTTTTGAGGAAGCTGAAGCCGAGGCGGCTTTCAGCATGGTAGCCCATGTCTCGCCCGCCCATAAAATTAAACAAATCTGTCCAATACTCGAGGACGAAGATGCGGAAAAGCACGAATTGGAAACACGTGAGCGTGCCCAGAAAGAATATGAACAACGTCGTGCCCAACAAATTAGAGATCACAGTCCAGGTTTTATTCCTGACATCAAAGTGACCCAACACATGACTCCTTTAATCGACCGCAACTTCCGCTATCCTGATTTGGAGTTAGAAGCCAAGGAAAAGGAGTTGGAGGCTCAAACACCACAAACTCCAGCTAGTAACTCCAGTAAAAGTTCCGAGGAAACTGATCAAGGTCGCGAGTATGTTTTGGATGATGTTAGTTCGTCCATTAAAGAGGAACCAGAACCATCTGAAAAAGCTTTAACGGAGTCTCGTAGTGAAGTTGGTACTGTAGTTGAAGCAACATTAAAGGAGGAATCAGATAAAGGCACCGATTCTCCTAACAGCGACTCGTTTGAAATGTTGGAGAAACCTGACTTGATAGACGATTTTGTTGTAATCGAAGAAGTAGGCAAAGAAGCGCAAGAGTTGGACACTGAAGGGAAATCCATGCGCATTGACGCAGCTACTAAACCAAAACGCAAAAAACACGACGAAGAAGTCGAGCAATATTTAGTAAAATCCGCACCGACGCCCCTGACAAAAATGACTGATATGAAGTACTACCCAGATGGATCATCCAGTGAGGAATTAGGTTTTGATTTTGAAGACAGTCCACCACAAGATCAAAAAGCAGGAGCTAGACCCAAAGATTATAGTCACCAATACGACCAAGAACTAGAAGCTAATAAGAAGTGGATTGAACAACAGTTTCAAGGTGACCAGGCGGCTATGATTGCAGCTGGTTATGGTTACGAAATGGAGTTTGAACGTGGACCACTAGAAGATATTAAAGAGGAAGATATCAACGATTTTGATCCGGCTTCCAGTCGTATTGGTAGTTTGGGTTCACAAAAAGAATCCGGTGGAAGTTTAGGTAGTGTCAAGGATTCCTACTCGAGCACCCCAGAATATGACGTGCTAGCTGGAAGAAAATATTTCACACGCTCTGGTGAACACGATGATATCTCCATGTCCAGTTTACAAGAGTTTGAAAATTTAGAACAGGCGATGTCTTTGGAAATGCGTCGGTACCAACAAGGTTCACAAGATTCCTCTAGTAACGGAAGCTTTAAAACGCGATACCTTGCTAGTAAAAGTGGGCAAGGCGATGATATTTCTGTTAGTTCTTTGAAGGAGTTTGAAGGTTTGGAAAAGGCTTGCATAGCAGCGCATAAAATTGAGGTGAAGGTCAAGGAGGAAGAGGCATTGTTGGCGCAGATAGACGAACAGCCAGAAAGCATTGCTTCCGAGTCGGAAAGCTGTGAAACTGCCTCGGGTACTGATAAGAAACTTATCGCAGAGTCCGATGAAGAAGACTATGAGAAACGCATGTTTGAAATCGACGAGATCATCCGACAAGCTCAGACAAACGTCGAGCGCTTTATAGATTTGAAAGAAGCGGAAAAAACCGAGTCGCTTGGACGAGGGGATTCCATCGAAGAGGTTTCGAAAGTCCCTGATTTGGATTTAGATGCACCTCTAGTGAAATCCACTGTTAAAGTCCAATGGAAGGAAGGCGATGATGTTATGGTTACCTCAACTGACTCCTTGGATTTAAAACCTGATAAACCAAGTCAGCACGACAGTACTGATAGTTTGGAACAAAAGACAGCAGGGGATATTATGACCGCTAGTACTGATTCAATCGAGTTTCAAGCTCAGAAATCCTCCATGTCCAGAGACAACATCATGACTGATAGTATTGAGGCAGGTAAAGATGAGAAAGGTTACGTGATGATTGTCCGAGGTGAGACAGTGGAACTAGCTGAAGCAACTATTAGCCAATACAGTGACTCAATTAACCAAAGTAGCTCAAGCACAGGGAAGGATGATGTTAGTCTTACGAAGGAAGAAGTTGAAGAAGAACCACACCAACAAGATTATATGCTAGAAAGCACTGATAGTTTGGATCCTACCACGAGCTCTGCCACAACCCACGCGACTTATCAATATGAAAGCGACTCAGTTTTCTCTGGGAGCTTCACTAGTGGTGGTTCCAACACCATGGTGTCCTCCACTGATACAATAGACCCAACTGCAATGAAAGTTTGGTATGACAGAGATATTAACGATGAATTTACCACGGAATACGTCATAGATCACGCGAGGGAGGAAGTGGAAGTTGAATCGATTCAAACTGAAGGCCGCACTTATCGCAAAGTGTACTTACCACCAGGTTATCGCGTGGTTAAGGTACAACAACGAGGGGATCAACAACCTATGACTAAAGAGGAGATCGAAGAGTTTCTGAAGCATGCACCGGAAGGTGCTAGAAGACAAGTTGTGTATACTAGGACTATAACGGATGATAGTAAAGCAGAAAAAACAACGTTCACTCAACAGTTTGACTTACCTCAATCCCAACTAACAACACTAACAACCACCACCAGAACAATCACAGGTTTGTCCCTCAGATTAACAACAAGTTTAAATCCTTAGTACTGAGTTTTGTTTGGTTTATCTGTCTAACTCCTTTCTATCAGTTTTTTTGTTGTTTCGTAGAGAACACACAGTACACATCTCACAGTTTTCATTAAATTTCTTTCTTTTGGTAAGTTTCTTTGAGTTTGCATGTTGTTTTCTGGCATGTTTGTTAGAGTTGGTAAGTACTACCAAAGTACTATATGTACATAAAATTCTTGAATTTTCCAAATCAACTTGCAGCTGATTAAATTTTTTGATTTATAGGGGGTGAAGCTGCCGGTGAAGCAGATGCAACAACCTCTAGTACAAGAAGTAAGTAAAATTTAACACTTTTAACGTATTTGTATTTTCTACTGTGGAAAATTAAAGTCCTTTTGATTCGACGTGTTTATCGATATGATTTGGTCTAGCACAAGGCATCCGTCGAAGACAGCTGCGTTATGACATCAGTGTCGATGACCAAACCGAGGTGGATCCCCGTGAACACGATTGGCGTTTTAATTTATCCGAACATGGTAGATAGGACACAAAATTCTCTGTTGTTTAATTTCTCTCTATGTTTTGTTTTACACTCCTCTATGGACATTCAGCAACCACTGTTTTATATTATTACTTATTTAAATGGGTTTGCTTAAGTACGAAACTTTCATTTTGTATAAACGAAAGTGTGATACGTTTCGCTGTTTGGTTTGAATTGCTTTGTACACCGTTTTGACTGTGAGTTTCTTGGGGTGCATGCGAAATATAGGAAAAATTACCTTTATAAATTATGTAAATACTATTTTAAATACAGAAAATTTAATTTATTCCTATGTTCCGCTATAGCTCGTCCACCCCGTATACACGAAATTTTTGTACATATTCAAAGGAATTTTCTTCTCTTTCTCTCTCTCTTTTTCTATATCTTCCTTTAATTTCCTAAGTGTTTTCATTTTATTTTTTGGGCTAATGGTCTGTGTGTGAATCCGATTTTGTACGAAATACACTGCAAGATTTTCCTGCTATATTCTACCATCCATACTGAGTATGTTGTTTCCAATGGAGCATATTTTCATCAATTTTCGAAAACGGAATACCACCGTGCACTTGAATTTACTGTTTTCGCATGTTTCTAATTGTGTGTGAGTGTTGCAGTTATTTTGAGACGATTTTTTGGGTTTCAGCAGAAGAGGCCCACGAAGCTCATTCCACAACTTCACAAAGGTGAGGAAGAAAATTTGAATCGAGTTACTTACTTAAAGTTTTTGTTGTTTTAGAGTGACTGACCAGCACCAATTGTCCGATGAAATGCGGGAACTTTTGAAGGAGTTAGAGAAGGAAAGCAAGCAATAAGCAACCGGAAACCCATCATAGGACATATCCTGAAACCTGAACTTCGATAATATTCCAATTTTCATGACATTTATCGAAATTTTCCCTACGAAATTAAGGACAATTGTTCACTTGTTAACGCGGATGCTTTAGCCCTATAATATTCTTATTATGCTTGCTTAAAAAATAAAAACAAAACCAAATAAAAACGTTCTCTAATATTGGCTCAAGAAAAACAAAATAACAAAAAAAACTATTTTTAGAGTTTGTATTTTTGTGCTTTGTCCAACAGCCAGCGCGCGCCATTCGTTTTGAAAATCATATGTCCAATCAGCAAGCACTTCCTGCCTGTACGAGTAAAACAGAAACATATTTTTTTCGACGATAATCTTTACACACTTTTAGTCGACAAACAAGCAAGTTCATAGATTTTTTGTATAACTTTTAACTAATGTTTACTGAAGACACTTTGGATGGATTTTTGCGGCTCTCCCAAGAAATTTTCGCTTGCTTTTTGTGAAATATTCAAAGTGTGTTTAGTAAGCCACAACAAATTTAGCAAAATAAATTATGTACTTACTTAACTTATTGTTAGGAATATTACAATGTAAAATGGTCGATAATAAATGATCAGGAAATACGTAACATTAACTTGCAATAAAATATATTATTAATATTTACGGGGATGGATTTATTACCCAATGATAATAGTATATTATTGTTTATAGTTTTATTTTTGTTGGAGTTGTTATTTTTTTACATATTTTTATATAGGACATATTGTGAGTTATTGTTACTTGTTTATTTGTAAAAATAACAAAAGACAGTCAGATATAAGAATGCAATTAAATTGATTATACTTATTAGTGTTTATATAGCTTTTAAAACAATTACCAGTTGATTTGTAATTTTCCCCTCGGGGCAGGTTAGTGGTTTTTCCTGCTACCTCAATCGGGGTTAATTAGTCAAAACAATAAAAATAACAAATTAAATGCCTGTTTATTATTATTTTTAAATCAATGTCATAAATATATTAATCTATGTATGTATCAAACAAACAAAATACTATTAAATAAAAAGCTTTCAATATAATTTCTCTGTTGTTTATTTCCTAAACCAAAACAACCAATTTCTAAATGAAAAAATTTCAAAAGAATTTCAGTATTTTCTTCAATTTGACAACCTATGTTAGAAGTTTGAGACCCACTTGATATATTATAATATTAATAAGATTACAGCATGGAAGTTTGCGTTTTTAATCTTAACTTTATAACGAAGCTTTTATATAATATGGAAGTTTTGGTCGATTTTTGGAGAAGAATGTGTGTAGGTACCTATAGTATAGCAATTTATAATGTAGATAACTATTGTCTTAAAAATATATACTAAACCAACTTTTCATTCAAGAAATTGATATATTTTTAATTCCGTTTAATTATTTAAAGAATAATTATTTAAAGGACAAAATTTGGAAACTCGAAATTAATTTAATATTAAATTATAATATTATTTGTGTGCCAAGACACCTGAACCGCATATTGTAACTGGGATCTTAATCATTCTCCCTCGAGGCGGCCATCTTTATTAGTTCGCGCTATGACCGCTAGCCTCGCATGATATTTTTAAAGTAACAATAACTTCAGTAAAATTCTGCAAAACAAAAACTGCCCAACTACTGCATAGCTTAAAGTGCTGTCATTTATACAAAGTACTTAATTGCGGCTGTACAAAAACTTACTCCTTTATTTTAAATGGAACACCCTATATATTATTACATATAATTAGGTGAAAAAGTGCACAAATTCCTTTCGCATATTTTCGGAAACTTTGACAAATTTTTTTCACATTTATCTGCTCGGCGCATTCGCCAAATTAGAAAGATAATTTCTGAAATGTTTTGGCTATAAGAGCAGGAAAGGCGTATTGTTAATATTAGTTAGTTTCTTATAAATTTTCTTAAATTTCTGTCTCTGAATAGGAATAATCTGTTTTTAATGAATTTGTTAAGTTTCTGTAACTTAAATCATGTTTTCAGGAATTTCTTTATGAAATTACAGTAAATTTACACAATTTTTTTTGTCGATATCTGCTGACAATATTTATAGAAAAAATTACTTATTCACACGAAAATCACGGTTATTATTAAAATTACCTGTGTTCCTTTTATTGTCTACAAACTTTCTGAAACAGTAACAATTTTCCTTTGAACTCATTTCCGAACCAAGTAATTACGGTTTTTATAGCTAGTTTCCTGTCATTTATGCCTAGGAACATAATCGTAGAAAACCCCCCAGAAACTGCAATACATACAGTAACTAATGTCTCATTACAGACCAATAAATTTATTTGGAAAAAGGGCCCGTGCGGTGCACATACGTCAAAATATAATGAAAGTAAAATGAAGAAAAAACGTGCCCGTGAGGTAAAAACACACCAACCAGCCAGCAAAAGCATTATATTAAAATGGACTATATTTCATAATGATATACATGCACCCCTTAGGTGAAATCAGGGCGCATGTGCTCAAGTGGAATTTAGACAAGAGAACTCAGGTTACCAACTCCGGGCGATGCAGTTTACCGCGGGAAACACTCCGGATATTGTGTCAGGGCAGCACGACGCCCCCGCCGCAATATTTTACGCTCGCGGCGCGCACTGGGTTTCTAACAGTTAACCAACTAATTTTTTTCCGAAAAAGTTGTAAACTTCAAGTGCAAATGTGCATGGGAAAACTTGTGAAAAAAATAGTAAAATTCGCTGTAAGGAAAAAGTTTTAAAACAGTTTTGGATGGTGTTTTAATTAATTTTATTATAATTCTATAGTGGACACAAGTTTTTTCGTTATATGTTATAGTGTGGTAAGTACCGGTACATTAGATTTTTTTCGCTTGGCTAGTAGCTTTCAATTACCTTTAGTTTTGTTAGCTTAACCTAAGCAAACAAAACTAATAAAAAATAAATAATATTGATTAAAAACGCGGCCAATATGTTTCCCTATAGTAAATAACCCTGTTTCGGTGAGCAAACAATTATTTCTGTGTAAGTTGAGTTAGGACAGGAAACAGTCAATAATGTTTGTCTGTTTGATTATTAATTAAAAATTATTGAAGAAGTTTGTCTCAGAATTATTTCTTATTTTAGGTAATTATAAATTGAATTTTGTTATATTTATTAAAGATTTAATGGAAAAAATCCGCTTGTTGTTTTATAACAAGAAATTAAAAATGCGCGTTGTTACAAAGTTTAAACTTTAAGATAAGTAGAAATTTTTCTGAAGTTTATTAGGTAATAAAATTACAAAATTATGAATCTGAAATTAAAACAGTTTTAATAGTAATTTAAAGTAATATATTCAATCGAAGTAATTGAGCTAAAGAATAAAATATATTTCATTGAACTTGCACTTTATTTGTAATTTGGCGAGTGCGCCGGGTTAAAATTTTTTATAGTGTTCTAAATACGCAAAACGTTTAGTAATCAACTGCAAAATACTCAATTTATTCTAATCTTTTTTCTAAATCCTTGAAGTTTAGCTTAAAACAGAAAATAAGATATTTTTTTTCAGTGTTTTAGATTGTTTCAAATTTGGCGGGTGCGCCGGGATAAAATGATTTTCTAGATATTTTTTAATAATCAAATAACGGAACTTTGAACTAATTATTTCTTGCGTGAGTTTACGAAAAAAGTAGAGTAATTTTTGGTTATTCTCACTAATTTCATCACAACGTAGAAATTTAATTAAAAGAGTTAATTCCAATTTTTCAATAGCTTTCTCGAAATTTAGTTTTATTGTACAAGAATTTAACGGTAAGACGTCTACTAGATACTTAGAACTTTAGTAATTGTTTTTATTAGACATCGACTAATTCACAGGAAATTCTAATGAACATAAAATTTTATTTGTAAATTTGGTGAACTCGCCGGGGCTACGAGCCCTAATAACTAAATGTTCAGACAAAAGTAAATTTTTGAAGTATGAAAGGAGAACTGGAAATTTTACGCAAATAATTAGTAAACACCTAACAATACAATAAGATAAAGCCTTAATAACAATATTATGCATGGAAGAAAATTATTTATTCGATTTAATAATATTTTAACCTTAATAATTAGCAAACTTTACAAAATGAATTTTCAACTAAATGTTGGCATAATTTTTAATTTAGGACCATTAATAATAAGTTACGTCTCCTTTTGTTTTAATAGCTGCCCGTATTCTAGCAGGCATTGTATTTATCAAATTTTGGTACAATTCTGGCGTAAAAGTGTCCCAAATTTCTTCTATTTTGGTCTTTAAGTCCCCAATGGTTCTTGGTGGATTATTGCGTAGAATACGTTTAATTTTATGCCAAAAAGTTTCAATGACATTTAAGTCCAAACTGGATGAGGGCCATGAAAGCACCTTTATGTCGTTTTCCCCAAGTTCCAAAACTGTGATGTTTTAAAAACAGTCGTTAGAAAATTGTCACATTTTTCAAGTGCAATTTTAAAGCTAGGAAATATGCCTAAAATCACCAAATAAAGACGTAGGGATTTTTTTGTACATAAAACCAACATCCAGCTTTGCAATAAAGTAAATTTTACCAAAATCCAACCAGTGGTTCAAAACTGTGATTATTTTAATGTAGGTAGCACCCTCAAAAAACACGTTTTTTGAAAAGTAAACTGTGGAACTCGAAAAAAATACAAAAAAAATCATATTAAAATTTCAGAATTTTTTCAATGTAGTACGATTATTGAGCTTTGATTTAAATGTTTTTTGACACAAATCCACCCAGCGGTTTTAAAACTGTGATTCTTTAAAACGGTTACTAGAAAACTTTATCATTTTTAAAGGTGCAACTTTGAAGCTCCAATAAATGCCTAAAACCACCAAATAAAAACTTGTGTAACTTTTTTGTAAAGAAAACCAACATCCAGCTTTGCAATAAAGTAAATATCATCAAAATCCGACTACTAGATTCAACTTTTTGAAAATAATAATTCTTTGTTTCTACAATTTTCCCATCCTGCTGGGTTAAAGTGCCACAGTTTTGGAACCGCCGAGCGGATTTTTACGAAATTTACGTTTTTATATAACTAAATGTTAACTTTTGCGCGTATGGAAAAAAGACAATCAAATTTATTTTTGTCCAAACATTTAGTTGTTAGGGCTCGTAAAAGTGATAAATTTTGTTAAGTTTTTCAAATAGTCGTAAACTTAAGTAGGTTATGCTGTTATTTCATATAATAGAAATAATTTTTGTTGTATTCTAGTAGAATCTAAAGCATCTTACTTATGCCTAGTTTTCATTAAATTATAACAAATTATTTCATAATTAATCAAAATATTGAACAAATATTATTTAAAAAATTGGCGGAGGTGACAGGTACAATTTTTCTACCCCATAGAGAACAAACATTCATTTTTATATATAAGAGATAGATAGTTCTGAAGACGTCAATGTGTTTTAGTCATATATAAATTGTAATAGTTATTATAGAAAAAAACGGCACTAAAAAAAAACTCGCATTACTTCTACGACTCTTGTGGAAGCCGAAAGAATCTTCACTAGAAATTTGGCGTCGTTATCTGCAACGGTATAGATTTGTATAGAGGACAAACATTCGCAAATTATAATAAATTTAACCTAAACCGGACTATAGCTGTTTATTAATTGTGATTTTGTAAAACAGTTAAACAACGCATATCCTAATCCTAATCCTAATCAAATACATTTTCCATTCCTTATAATTATCTCCAACACCCACCAACAAAACATTCCCAATGCAACATTTTTATTAACTTGTAACTTCCATGAATATTTTCACAAAATTCGCCCTCGATATTGCCGCTTTATATAGCCGACTTCCTGCTTCGATGATTGAGGAAGTACTTACTGCAGGAAAATTAGTAGACAATTACCTTTCATATATATTATTTTGCGTTCGGTAATTGAATTTCGACTGAAATATATGCAGTAAACTGGCAATTATCCTAACCTAACCTGTCTGCAGGTAATAAAGTAAGTAAGCGTTCCCCTTCAAGTTTCCCCATTCTGACAGCAGGCAAAACACCAAAAGTAACATCGGTTTGACAGCGGATGCGACTCAAGCCTAAGTTATTTTCATTTAATTGGAACCAAAAACCGGAAGCTGTTTTTTGGGAGTTTTATTATTTATTTTATTTTACGCCTGCAATAAATTACAAAGCAATTTTGTATTGTTTCAAGTGCAAACTGCGAGTTATCTCTGCAACATCTGTGTTTAGTTTGAGGATTTTTTTCCCCAAAGCTGTAATAAAACAGCAGAATGCAAAAGAATCCGGGGTTTATACTGGAGAAACTGCGCACAAACGCCTCGACATTAGCATAACAGTATTATTTTATGAATGTCGTGTTTTAAAGCATTTAAAAATCACTCGTTGTGTGGGTATAGTTTGCCCGATTCTTTCCCTTGGTTTGTATGTGTGTGTTGCCTTAATTATATAACATGGCTTTTCTTTACATTTAGCCAAGCTCCATCATGGGTTTGTTTTATTTAATGGCCCCCATCTATTTCATACGATGTTGAGGAAAGCGTAATTAATATTAGCATAATTACGTTTTAATTTTTTTCGTCCAAAATGTATAAAAGGGTTGCGCAGTTTTTTTCGTTATACAACTGTTGGAATTAAATAAACACGAGGAAATTAAATAGGCAAAGTTTATGGGTTTACATTTGACATGAACAAAAGAAGTTAAATTTACATTAAGCATTTGACAAGATTTTCGCTTTTTTATGGGTAACTAAACACGTTTTTTTTATTTTGCAAGACTGTGAGGAAGAAGCTGCGTTTTGGTTATTTAAATAAAGGCCCACTACGTCATAAAAGCTTCAGTTTAGTTTACAGTGCTGCCATATGTAAATAATACAGTTCCTAAAAATGTATAACAGTAGAGAAATCCAGCTTTAATAATGCTGTCATTTTTTTTTAATTTTTGAGGCAGTTTTACGGACACAAAACATAAAATAGAACAAATTTCTTAAGTGAGTCCATAGCAGGCAATAAAATCTAGAATTTTATACGGATTGTCATTTGTTTTAAATATTTTCTAGTAGAACTAACTAATTTCTTTGTAATAAAGCAAACTGTAAGAAATTCTGTCAACTTTAAGAATTTTTGTGGCAGTTTTACGGACACAAAACATAAAATATAACAAATTTCTTAAGTGAGTCCATAGCAGGCAATAAAATCTAGAGTTTTATACCGATTGTCATTTGTTTTAAATATTTTCTAGTAGAACTAACTAATTTCTTTGTAATAAAGCAAGCTGTAAGAAATTTTATCAATTTTTTGAATTTTTGTGGCAGTTTTACCGACACAAAACATAAAATAGAACAATTTTCTTAATTGAGTCCATAGCAGGCAATAAAATCTAGAGTTTTATACCGATTGTCATTTGTTTTAAATATTTTCTAATAGAACTAACTAATTTCTTTGTAATAAAGCAAACTGTAAGAAATTCTGTCAACTTTAAGAATTTTTGTGGCAGTTTTACGGACACAAAGCATAAAATAGAACAAATTTCTTAAGTGAGTCCATAGCAGGCAATAAAATCTAGAATTTTATACGGATTGTCATTTGTTTTAAATATTTTCTAGAAGAACTAACTAATTTCTTTGTAATAAAGCAAACTGTAAGAAATTCTGTCAACTTTTTGAATTTTTGTGGCAGTTTTACGGACAAAAAGCATAAAATAGAACAAATTTCTTAAGTGAGTCCATAGCAGGCAATAAAATCTAGAGTTTTATACCGATTGTCATTTGTTTTAAATATTTTCTAGTAGAACTAACTAATTTCTTTGTAATAAAGCAAACTGTAAGAAATTCTGTTAACTTTTTGAATTTTTGTGGCAGTTTTACGGACACAAAACATAAAATAGATCAAATTTCTTAAGTGAGTCCATAGCAGGCAATAAAATCTAAAATTTTATGCGGATTGTCATTTGTTTTAAATATTTTCTAGTAGAACTAACTAATTTCTTTGTAATAAAGCAAACTCTAAGAAATTCTGTCAACTTTTTGAATTTTTGTGGCAGTTTTACGGACACAAAGCATAAAATAGAACAAATTTCTTAAGGCAATAAAATCTAGAATTTTATACGGATTGTCATTTGTTTTAAATATTTTCTAGTAGAACTAACTAATTTCTTTGTAATAAAGCAAACTGTAAGAAATTCTGTCAACTTTTTGAATTTTTGTGGCAGTTTTACGGACACAAAGCATAAAATAGAACAAATTTCTTAAGGCAATAAAATCTAGAATTTTATACGGATTGTCATTTGTTTTAAATATTTTCTAGAAGAACTAACTAATTTCTTTATAATAAAGCAAACTGTAAGAAATTCTGTCAACTTTTTGAGTTTTCGTGGCAGTTTTACGGACACAAAGCATAAAATAGAACAAATTTCTTAAGGCAATAAAATCTAGAATTTTATACGGATTGTCATTCGTTTTAAATATTTTCTACTAGAACATCAGAATTAAATGAAGCTTAAATGATACTCAAATATACAAGCAAAATTTTTACCGTCATAATTTTAATTCGAAAGATAGTGAGGTTAGGTCCAAATCTCTCAAAATATTAACACAATTTTTATCAGAACTCATTCCTCTTGTACATTAAAGACAATATTCACAGGAATATATTGTTATATTTTATTAAATTATTTATTTTAAAAATTTGGCGGAGGCGCCGGGTAAAATTGTAGATCTATTTTTGTCGTCGTATCATTCTTATAGCAAAAACTCGTAAAAATCTATTACATTACTATTAGATTTCGATGAGTTATGTGTAAATTTTTAAACAACTTAAAAATATCTCTATTTGTTGTAGAGATAAACGAGCTTTATCAGCGTTATCACAATGTTTCTAATTTAAATCATGACATTCAAATTTCGCGGTAAAAGTAGGCGGTCCTTCCGCAGTCGCAGATGACATTTCTGTGAGCTGACTGTTGACAGTTCTACGATAAACGCGCATGTGTGAACCAGCGTTTCTGATTGGAAGATGTTAAACGTGATGCTGAAAGTCCAGAAAATTTCTAGGTGTTGAATATTGACATAAAAATTACCATGATTTTGAACACCTTCATGTAGTTTCTATATTCAACATTACCATTGCATTAAAACTATTGTGGCAGGGCACTCAAAAGTATATAAAACAACTAGACTTCGGATGTCAGTCTGCCATGACGTCAGAAACAGGATCGGTTCTAAAAGTTTTATATTACAATTTTCATGCATAATCATGGGTATAATGATCAACAAATCTGATTTATTTTAGCATAAAACTACATTCTTTTCCATAATCGATAAATTAAGATTTTATGGATGTTTCAAGAAATTTCCCACTTCAGTGTCACTAGAGATATGAGTAGCTATAAAACATTCAGAAATATTTTAATGTTATTCAATCACAGTGAGTTATTAAGGAAAATAATAAAACTACAAGAAAATTCCAACTAAACTTGTCATAATAAAAGCCAAGCATATATTTTCAGTTTCACGTTTTAATATCTGACATAAAATAAATTCCAAACTTTTATTGTAACATTTAAAAAACTTAATCTAGTTTCAAATCTTCAACACTTTTCCTTTTACCACTCAAACAAAAGGAATTTCCATGTCCATTCCATCTATACTATAATGTATATGTTGCAACAAATATTGTATTTGTTTATGTACATTTACAGAGGTTTACACTTATTTGCATATCAACCGGTCTTGCCACAGTTTATTTTATTTGCTGCCAGTTATCGTATAGCCGCCCCGCCGGTATATTTGCATGTGTTTTAAATATTTAAATTGTATCCGATTGAAGTTTCACTATACTACCAGGTTTTCTCTCCCACTTGCACTGGTTTTGCTTTATGTGTTTCAGATTTTTCGTTTCGTTGTGAGAACGTTAATTAAAACTGCCCAAGCGAACAACTAAACACAAAAATAATATATTATGTATATTAGTAGCTTGAAATAAAGTTAAAAATGCAGTGGTTAAGGACAAAAATCCTTGGAGAAACGGATGTATGATTGTGTGAAATCCGTTTTTATTTTGCTTTTGATTCTTCGATAGAGATTTATTGGATGTAATAAATGTTGAAAAAAGGGCGTTTTTCCAGTCAATTAACTTCATGGCTCGTAAAGAAAAAACGTGAAGCTGATTTTTATGAACAATTTAATACATATAAAGAACAATCAAACATACACAAGGGACACAAGGAAAACACTAAATTTATCATATTATTGCTCCGTGATTATTTTCTATTATTGTACGTGCCAGAAAAAAACGTTTTGTTTGTTATAGTATTACGAGCATAATGGAACAATTTTTTTGAATAAAATTTCTCACAAAGAGATTCTGGATTATGTAACACAAATAAACAATATAAAAACATGATTTAACACAGGACAATAAAAACTGATGAATTTAAAATAAAAAAATTAAAACAACTATTTTTACGTTCAACTTGAATGATATTAAATAATAAATGTGATATTACACATGATATTATTTTATTACGTGTAAATAAAGCTGTAAAAATGGAACAATTTAATATGTATTAAAATGGTTCATGAAATATTGATTTACTGTAATACAGGGTGATTCACATGTTATCGAAAAAAATTACGTGCGCTTCCTTTACAGTCAGCATATTACTAATAATTTTTAATATCAGCGTGCACACATCCTTAAATTTTTTTCGATAAGTTGTGAATCACCCTGTATAAGCTATTATATTATATTATTACATATCTTATATTTCTAACAAATATTCTGTATATATTTCCCCTGAAATGTAATTATATTCCTCGTCTAGTCTCGTTCCCAAAGCCCATTAGTTACCATTTTCCACAATACACAACCCAAAATTAATGCACTTTTTTCCCAATCAGATTGAATTTATGGTCGCTGGTATATCGCTAATTGAAGCATGTTGCACTTTATCGTACTTGACAATCCCTGTATTAACACGAAACTAAATATCGGTTTTGATCATAAAAGCCCTCTGCAACTAATCCAGCATGATTGTGTTGCACCTACATGTAACTTCATGGAGGTGTACAGCTGTTGTACCATCTGAAATTTCATCAGTGCACCAGAGGCTGATGTTCTAGGGAAATTGTATCGTTGATTTCAGGTGATGATTACAATAAGTGTGCCGTTTGCATCAGTGGTAATCAATATTAGTTTTACAGGGGTCGTTTCATGGATGCATTTATAGGAGTATTGTATGCTCACGTGTTTATGCGAGTAATTAATGTTGGTTCAATGAAATTTTCAATTAAATCTGTGTTAACTAATAATGCAACGTTTTGTTAATAGGGCTCTATTACATGGACTAGTTGGCGATTTGTAAATTTTGTGCCGGAAATAAATTAGTGAAGAATTTGGAATAATTATAAATATAAAATATAATATCACAATTACTTCTCCTAAAGAAATTAAGTTAAATTTCTTGTAAACATCGTGTTTAAATTTTGAGCGTTTTCAGCAATTTTCAAATAATATTCGAAACTCTCTCTCGCACTTATTGCAGTACTCATAAATCTGTCCTGGTCGCACTCATTACAACCAGATTTTAGGACAAAAAAATATCGCTAGATGAAAAAGATTTAATGTGGCACCCGCAATTTTGTTAAAAAATTTTTTTACAAATTTTAGCTCAGTGACAGTTTTAAGGTATCATACTTTTGGAACCACTGATCCGATTTGATTCAAATTTACTTTTTTAGATAGCACAATGTTGTTTTTAACTAACAAAAAATCTGCCAGTTTCTACTTAGACATTTACATTTTTTTTTAAGTTATAAAATATCTGGAAAATTTTACAAATTTTAGCTCAGTGACTGTTTTAAGGTATCATAGTTTTCGAACCACTGGTCCGATTTGATTCAAATTTACTTTTTCAGATAGCACAATGTTGTTTTTAACCAATAAATAATCTGTCAGTTTCTACTTAGACATTTACAATTTTTTTAAAGTTATAAAATATCTTTGGAAAATTTTACAAATTTTAGCTCAGTGACTGTTTTAAGGTATCATAGTTTTAGAACCACTGGTCCGATTTGATTCAAATTTAGTTTTTCAGATAGCACAATGTTGTTTTCAACTAATAAAAAATCTGTCAATTTCTACTTAAAAATTTACAATTTTTTTAAAGTTATAAAATATCCTTGGAAAATTATACAAATTTTAGCTCAGTGACTGTTTTAAGGGATAATAGTTTTGGATCCACTGGTCCGATTTGATTCAAATTTGCTTTTTCAGATAGCACAATGTTGTTTTTAACTAATAAATAATCTGTCAGTTTCTACTTAGACATTTACAATTTTTTTAAAGCTATAAAATATCTTTGGAAAATTTTACAAATTTTAGCTCAGTGACTGTTTTAACGGATCATAGTTTTGGATGCACTGGTCCGATTTGATTCAAATTTGCTTTTTCAGATAGTATAATGTTGTTTTTAACTAATAAATAATCTGTCAGTTTCTACTTAGACATTTACAATTTTTTTAAAGCTATAAAATATCTTTGGAAAATTTTACAAATTTTAGCTCAGTGACTGTTTTAACGGATCATAGTTTTGGAACCACTGGTCCGATTTGATTCAAATTTACTTTTTCAGATAGCACAATGTTGTTTTTAACTAATAAATAATCTGTCAGTTTCTACTTAGACATTTACAATTTTTTTAAAGCTATAAAATATCTTTGGAAAATTTTACAAATTTTAGCTCAGTGACTGTTTTAACGGATCATAGTTTTGGATGCACTGGTCCGATTTGATTCAAATTTGCTTTTTCAGATAGTATAATGTTGTTTTTAACTAATAAATAATCTGTCAGTTTCTACTTAGACATTTACAATTTTTTTAAAGCTATAAAATATCTTTGGAAAATTTTACAAATTTTAGCTCAGTGACTGTTTTAACGGATCATAGTTTTGGAACCACTGGTCCGATTTGATTCAAATTTGCTTTTTCAAATAGCATAAGGTTGGTTTTAACTAATAAAAAATCTGCCAGTTTCTACTTAGACATTTACAATTTTTTTAAAGTTATAAAATATCTTTGGAAAATTTTACAAATTTTAGCTCAGTGACTGTTTTAAGGTATCATAGTTTTGGAACCACTGGTCCGATTTGATTCAAATTTACTTTTTCAGATAGCACAATGTTGTTTTTAACTAATAAATAATCTGTCAGTTTCTACTTAGACATTTACAATTTTTTTAAAGCTATAAAATATCTTTGGAAAATTTTACAAATTTTAGCTCAGTGACTGTTTTAAGGTATCATAGTTTTAGAACCACTGGTCCGATTTGATTCAAATTTAGTTTTTCAGATAGCACAATGTTGTTTTCAACTAATAAAAAATCTGTCAATTTCTACTTAAAAATTTACAATTTTTTTAAAGTTATAAAATATCCTTGGAAAATTATACAAATTTTAGCTCAGTGACTGTTTTAAGGTATAATAGTTTTGGATCCACTGGTCCGATTTGATTCAAATTTGCTTTTTCAAATAGCATAAGGTTGGTTTTAACTAATAAAAAATCTGCCAGTTTCTACTTAGACATTTACAATTTTTTTAAAGTTATAAAATATCTTTGGAAAATTTTACAAATTTTAGCTCAGTGACTGTTTTAAGGTATCATAGTTTTGGAACCACTGGTCCGATTTGATTCAAATTTACTTTTTCAGATAGCACAATGTTGTTTTTAACTAATAAATAATCTGTCAGTTTCTACTTAGACATTTACAATTTTTTTAAAGCTATAAAATATCTTTGGAACATTTTACAAATTTTAGCTCAGTGGCTGTTTTAAGGTATCATAGTTTTGGAACCACTGGTTCGATTTGATTCAAATTTACTTTTTCAGATAGCAAAATATTGATTTTAACTAATAAAAAATCTGCCAGTTTCTACTTAGACATTTACAATTTTTTTAAAGTTATAAAATATCTTTGGAAAATTTTACAAATTTTAGCTCAGTGACTGTTTTAAGGTATCATAGTTTTGGAACCACTGATCCGATTTGATTCAAATTTGTTTTTTCAGATAGCACAAGGTTGGTTTTAACTAATAAAAAATTTGCCAGTTTCTACTTAGACATTTACATTTTTTTTTAAGTTATAAAATATCTTTGGAAAATTTTACAAATTTTAGCTCAGTGACTGTTTTAAGGTATCATAGTTTTGGAACCACTGGTCTGATTTGATTCAAATTTACTTTTTCAGATAGCACAAGGTTGGTTTTAACTAATAAAAAATTTGCCAGTTTCTACTTAGACATTTACAATTTTTTTAAAGTTATAAAATATCTTTGGAAAATTTTACAAATTTTAGCTCAGTGACTGTTTTAACGGATCATAGTTTTGGAACCACTGGTCCGATTTGATTCAAATTTACTTTTTCAGATAGCACAATGTTGTTTTTAACTAATAAATAATCTGTCAGTTTCTACTTAGACATTTACAATTTTTTTAAAGCTATAAAATATCTTTGGAAAATTTTACAAATTTTAGCTCAGTGACTGTTTTAACGGATCATAGTTTTGGATGCACTGGTCCGATTTGATTCAAATTTGCTTTTTCAGATAGTATAATGTTGTTTTTAACTAATAAATAATCTGTCAGTTTCTACTTAGACATTTACAATTTTTTTAAAGCTATAAAATATCTTTGGAAAATTTTACAAATTTTAGCTCAGTGACTGTTTTAACGGATCATAGTTTTGGAACCACTGGTCCGATTTGATTCAAATTTGCTTTTTCAAATAGCATAAGGTTGGTTTTAACTAATAAAAAATCTGCCAGTTTCTACTTAGACATTTACAATTTTTTTAAAGTTATAAAATATCTTTGGAAAATTTTACAAATTTTAGCTCAGTGACTGTTTTAAGGTATCATAGTTTTGGAACCACTGGTCCGATTTGATTCAAATTTACTTTTTCAGATAGCACAATGTTGTTTTTAACTAATAAATAATCTGTCAGTTTCTACTTAGACATTTACAATTTTTTTAAAGCTATAAAATATCTTTGGAAAATTTTACAAATTTTAGCTCAGTGACTGTTTTAAGGTATCATAGTTTTAGAACCACTGGTCCGATTTGATTCAAATTTAGTTTTTCAGATAGCACAATGTTGTTTTCAACTAATAAAAAATCTGTCAATTTCTACTTAAAAATTTACAATTTTTTTAAAGTTATAAAATATCCTTGGAAAATTATACAAATTTTAGCTCAGTGACTGTTTTAAGGTATAATAGTTTTGGATCCACTGGTCCGATTTGATTCAAATTTGCTTTTTCAAATAGCATAAGGTTGGTTTTAACTAATAAAAAATCTGCCAGTTTCTACTTAGACATTTACAATTTTTTTAAAGTTATAAAATATCTTTGGAAAATTTTACAAATTTTAGCTCAGTGACTGTTTTAAGGTATCATAGTTTTGGAACCACTGGTCCGATTTGATTCAAATTTACTTTTTCAGATAGCACAATGTTGTTTTTAACTAATAAATAATCTGTCAGTTTCTACTTAGACATTTACAATTTTTTTAAAGCTATAAAATATCTTTGGAACATTTTACAAATTTTAGCTCAGTGGCTGTTTTAAGGTATCATAGTTTTGGAACCACTGGTTCGATTTGATTCAAATTTACTTTTTCAGATAGCAAAATATTGATTTTAACTAATAAAAAATCTGCCAGTTTCTACTTAGACATTTACAATTTTTTTAAAGTTATAAAATATCTTTGGAAAATTTTACAAATTTTAGCTCAGTGACTGTTTTAAGGTATCATAGTTTTGGAACCACTGATCCGATTTGATTCAAATTTGTTTTTTCAGATAGCACAAGGTTGGTTTTAACTAATAAAAAATTTGCCAGTTTCTACTTAGACATTTACATTTTTTTTTAAGTTATAAAATATCTTTGGAAAATTTTACAAATTTTAGCTCAGTGACTGTTTTAAGGTATCATAGTTTTGGAACCACTGGTCTGATTTGATTCAAATTTACTTTTTCAGATAGCACAAGGTTGGTTTTAACTAATAAAAAATTTGCCAGTTTCTACTTAGACATTTACAATTTTTTTAAAGTTATAAAATATCTTTAAAAAATTTTACAAATTTTAGCTCAGTGACTGTTTTAAGGTATCACAGTTTTGGAACCACTGGTCCGATTTTATTCAAATTTACTTTTTCAGATAGCACAAGGTTGGTTTTAACTAATAAAAAATTTGCCAGTTTCTACTTAGACATTTACATTTTTTTTTAAGTTATAAAATATCTTTGGAAAATTTTACAAATTTTAGCTCAGTGACTGTTTTAAGGTATCATAGTTTTGGAACCACTGGTCTGATTTGATTCAAATTTACTTTTTCAGATAGCACAAGGTTGGTTTTAACTAATAAAAAATTTGCCAGTTTCTACTTAGACATTTACAATTTTTTTAAAGTTATAAAATATCTTTAAAAAATTTTACAAATTTTAGCTCAGTGACTGTTTTAAGGTATCACAGTTTTGGAACCACTGGTCCGATTTTATTCAAATTTACTTTTTCAGATAGCACAAGGTTGGTTTTAACTAATAAAAAATTTGCCAGTTTCTACTTAGACATTTACATTTTTTTTTAAGTTATAAAATATCTTTGGAAAATTTTACAAATTTTAGCTCAGTGACTGTTTTAAGGTATCATAGTTTTGGAACCACTGGTCTGATTTGATTCAAATTTACTTTTTCAGATAGCACAAGGTTGGTTTTAACTAATAAAAAATCTGCCAGTTTCTACTTAGACATTTACAATTTTTTTAAAGTTATAAAATATCTTTGGAAAATTTTACAAATTTTAGCTCAGTGACTGTTTTAAGGTATCATAGTTTTGGAACCACTGATCCGATTTGATTCAAATTTGTTTTTTCAGATAGCACAAGGTTGGTTTTAACTAATAAAAAATTTGCCAGTTTCTACTTAGACATTTACATTTTTTTTTAAGTTATAAAATATCTTTGGAAAATTTTACAAATTTTAGCTCAGTGACTGTTTTAAGGTATCACAGTTTTGGAACCACTGGTCCGATTTTATTCAAATTTACTTTTTCAGATAGCACAATGTTGTTTTTAACTAATAAAAAATCCGATAAGTCACAAACAGACATAATGGCGAAAATGGTCAAAATGGATTCAGTATAAATCCATCAAAATCTCGAAGTCGAAAAAAATCACGATTACTATACTTATTACTTCGTATAAGAAAGTAAAAATCGAACTTGTTTAAATAAGTACTCCTATATTTTTTCCTAACCTAACCCTCTGTAAAGATTATTTATAATTTTTTGCCCTCATACTTCATTAGCTTATCCAACCTAATGTACTTATAACCCAAAATAACAGAGTTGGGGGAGGACGAGATTGATTACAGTAAAACATAGCGAGTTTTGCCATCGCACATCACATCCTCGCATAGGCCGACATCGACACAAACTTTATTATTCAAGCACGGAACAACAAAACACTAGTTACCAAGCAGTTTATTCGTGTAACTGATACCGCGTCAGTGGTAGAAAATGCAATTTCCAGTCGAATGTTTTGTAGAAAACACAATTGTTTTGAATACAGGAAGCAATAAAACCTGTCTGCCATCCACTGTATAGGTGGTAGAAGGGACAAAAAAAAACCAAACACAAATTGAATTTCCAAATAAAAGGCACATGATGCAGAAGCATGCAAAACGATCGAGAGTAATTAAGTTTTCATTGGGGCTAGTATATTTAACGATTTCAGGAAATTTATAGATGTTGAATTTATGTTGTATAACGTTTCATAATTTTAATTTCCGTTTTTGATTGAATGTTTCGTTTAATCTTTATAGCTATTAATTTCGTCTTCTATTCGAGTTCCAATCGTTTTTAAAGGATGTTTGTGTTAGTTATCAAGGCAAATTTCATTAACTGCGTGATTTTTTTTCCAATCAACTATATGTAAAGCTAGCTAGGTTAACTTGGCCTAATTTCTAGGAAAAGAGGTAAATGAACGGGTTTAACTGGTTGCAGTTCCAGGAAAACGGGCAAATGAACTGGTTTAACTGGTTTTGCTACTTGAGTTTAGGTCAAGTTCAAGGTTAACCTCAACCTGTCGCAGAACTGTCCAAAATACTCTACCTATAGTTTTATTAGTGAACAAATATTCACACCGCCATGTTGGAGAAAGGCATGCGAACATCAAAGCTGCCTCTACTGGTTGTCGTTATTCTGTGGCTAAAGCACAGCAAAAAAATGCTTTTAATACCAAACATTTTTCAAAGATAATAAAACATCATTTATGTTTGTAAAACCAACGTAATTTGTTTATAAACGTAAAGTGCGAAACCATTAATCCTGGAATCTGTAGGGCACAAAATCAATCATATCACATTAATCAAATAACCACTCCGTGTGTGCATAACACACTGATAAAAATTCTGCACAAAAATCTACCCAAAAGCAATAAATCGGCTGTTAACAATATTGAATTTGAAAAGGTGCAAAAATGATTATTAAAAATTGCAGGCACGTAGCTCAGTTCACAAAAATAACTACCACATTATGGACTGTTTAATTAAAAACTCCGGAACTCTGGAGACAAAAAGCTACACAATTAAAAACGTGAGT
Organism: Pediacus dermestoides; assembly: GCA_963942485.1. Taxonomy (NCBI): domain Eukaryota; kingdom Metazoa; phylum Arthropoda; class Insecta; order Coleoptera; family Cucujidae; genus Pediacus; species Pediacus dermestoides. The sequence goes on along the minus strand of OZ012630.1, from coordinate 1,128,159 downwards.
TAAGAACTGCGTTATGTTGTTTTATCCAGCATAGTTGTAGTTTAGGTTTAGGTAAGGTAGCTACATCTACAACAACAAGTAAATATGAGTTTAATTTAAAATAAACATTTAAATGAAACATGCCAGCGAATTGCTCATTACACCACCATAAATAATAATTATGTTTATATTATTTATCAAAATACCAAACCCCAGCTTTGTAAATAACAATTTGTATTCACAGAAAAAAAGAATGCAATAAACGTGTTAAAATGTAATAAATGTTCGGGAAAATATAATTACTCATTGTTGTACATCGCATTGTATACGCTCCACTAGGGGAAAATTATATTGGATAGGTACCTAGGTACATTCTTTTATATCTGAAACATAAATTTGTGTACATACAATAAATTATCGTGTCCAGTTCGTATCACTCAACGAATTTATGATTAATGCGTACAATATATCGACGAAATCAAACAATAAATCTTCCACTTTTCCCATAAAATATTCTAAGAATCACATCACCAATTCCATCAACTCCTTATCTATGATGCATATATCAATTAGCATGTGGGTGGATAGATGGCGAAACAGTACAACCCGTTTGTTTTGTTTGGGACAATTTACGAAAATTTACATTATGGTTACACACAAATGACGTATGAAATATACATTAAGCTTCATATTGTGCTGGTCGAAATTATAACGCATAATATGGGGGCGAATACAAAACTTTGTTAGTGGGAGAACTGGAAATATGAAATAGTAACCGAAAATTTAACTAACTAACTGAGACAAGTTAGTAAAAGCTAATAGTAGCGACTTTTAAGGTGCTGGCGCCATCTAGTACTGAGTAGCAAAAGTTTCTAACTTATAAATTTATAAATCAAACTAAAGTTCGTATTATTGGCATTTACAAACAAATACCCAGATATTTAAACTGATATAATTTTACTGTTCCAACTAAAAAAACCATTTTCAGTGATTTTAGATTAAAATCGATTTAAAAATAAATATTTCCGTTCACATGTTGTGCCAACAATAGGCGCAATTGGTGGTTCTGTTAATAAATTTAACATTTATTGTTCTATGTGCATCCTATTGGAATAATTGTTACACATATGCAAAAAATAAAACTGTCGTTTTAACTATCGCATATAACCACTGAAAGATTTATTTAACCCCCCATAATTTTTGCAGTTCATTGTGCATTCATTCGGTTCGCATTTAAAATTCCATCGTATTAACTTTGCAAGGATAAAATGGAAACAGATTTTTACTGTCGCATGTGCATTTATGGAAGTCATATTTTAATAATGGCGTTTTAATTTTAAAAATGGAGTTTATTAATCATAAAAATGTAGGATTTTATTATATTCTGTTTTAGTTTGTATCGTTTACAAAGAATTGTGTAACATTGAAATGGAGGCAGATTTGGAACCGCTGGTTGTATATTTGTGTAAACGAGCCTATATTCAAAAATTAGGTCTAAGAAATAAATAAAGCGTCGAAAAATACAATTTAATTTACCAGACAAATATTTATTGGGCTCATAAACCGCAAGGCAACATTTTTGCTTAAGTCCTCTTTAAAACCTTTAAATATTTAAAATTTCTCTTATACTTTACCTTCCCAAGCAATAAAATGCAGCGTAATATAATTTTTGTAACATATCCCAAAGGCACAGCACGTTAAATGTTTGCGTTATTTTCAAACCGAGTTTTATACCATCATCATATTGCACCCATCCATAATTTATTTCAATTCTCAACTATATTTATTGATTGACAAATAAATTCTCGTTTTATTTTCTGTGCAATATGTTTGCATTTCCAGGGACAAATTTAAATTATATCACCGAATGCGGAAACAAACACAGACGACAGACGAAACAAAAAAATTATGCGCACGCTTTATCTCGACGTGTGGTTTTCAGCTCTCCCTCATTGACAATTTGATGCTGCGGTTCTGGTTTCTCATTCCTGTGCGCCCCCAAAAAAGCCGCGTTTTTCTTCGCGGTAAGTATTTAATAATAATGATGTACAGTGCCCAAGTAGATGGAATAAGTAGAAATGAAGGCGCGCCAGAAGCTGGATTTGAGCTCCTTGGAAAATTAATAATGACAAGACTTGTAATTATACCCCGGGGGTGACGGAGCCTTCACAGTTTTATATACCAAGATTTCCGTGGTGGAGAGATATAATGTGCGCTTGGCCAGGCGCGTAAACGCTCCTGACGTTATATAAATGAACAAATAAATTTATTAAAATCGTATTATTTCTCCATACAATCAGCTTAATTAACTTCGGGGTTTAATTAATCGATTGTTGTTTGGAGAAAATAGGAAACCTGGACAAAAGAGGATAATGTATTATGATAACTGTCAATGGTTTTGTATTGTTCCCGTATTTCATAACAAAACTAATTAGGTTTGTGTGTGGATGATCAATTTGTGCAGTGTCTGAGATGTAGATGGAAATATTAGTGACATTTTTGACTTAATTACAGAAATATCTCCTGCTATCCTTTCAAAACTTAGGGCGATTTTATTAGTAAAAAAGATTTAAAGTATCGTAGTTTTGGAACCACTGGTCGGATTTTATTAAAATTTGCTTTTTCAGATAGCACAAGGTTGGTTTTAACTAATAAAAAATCTGCCAGTTTCTACTTAGACATTTACAATTTTTTTAAAGTTATAAAATATCTTTAAAAAATTTTACAAATTTTAGCTCAGTGACTGTTTTAAGGCATCATAGTTTTGGAATCACTGGTCCGATTTTATTCAAATTTACTTTTTCAGATAGCACAATGTTGTGTTTAATTAATAAAAAATCTGCTAGTTTCTACTTAGACATTTACAATTTTTTTAAAGTTATGAAATATCTGGAAAATTTTACAAATTTTAGCTCAGGGACAGTTTTAAGGTATCATAGTTTAGGAACCACTGGTCCGATTTGATTCAAATTTACTTTTTCAGATAGCACAATGTTGTTTTTAACTAATAAAAAATCTGTCAGTTTCTACTTAGCCATTTACAATTTTTTTAAAGTTATAAAATATCTGGAAAATTTTACAAATTTTAGCTCAGGGACAGTTTTAAGGTATCATAGTTTAGGAACCACTGGTCCGATTTGATTCAAATTTACTTTTTCAGATAGCACAATGTTGTTTTTAACTAATAAAAAATCTGTCAGTTTCTACTTAGCCATTTACAATGTTTTTAAAGTTATAAAATATCTGGAAAATTTTACAAATTTTAGCTCAGTGACTGTTTTAAGGCATCATAGTTTTGGAACCACTGGTCCGATTTTATTCAAATTTACTTTTTCAGATAGTACAATGTTGTTTTTAACTAATAAAAAATCTGCCAGTTTCTACTTAGACATTTACAATTTTTTTAAAGTTACAAAATATCTTTGGAAATTTTTACAAATTTTAGCTCAGTGACTGTTTTAAGGCATCATAGTTTCGGAACCACTGGTCCGATTTGATTCAAATTTACTTTTATAGATAGCAGAATGTTGTTTTTAACTAATAAAAAATCTGCTAGTTATTTCTACTTAGACATTTACAATTTTTTTAAAGTTATAAAATATCTTTGGAAAATTTTACAAATTTTAGCTCAGTGACTGTTTTAAGGCATCATAGTTTTGGAATCACTGGTCCGATTTTATTCAAATTTACTTTTTTAGATAGCATAATGTTGTGTTTAATTAATAAAAAATCTGCTAGTTTCTACTTAGACATTTACAATTTTTTTAAAGTTATGAAATATCTGGAAAATTTTACAAATTTTAGCTCAGGGACAGTTTTAAGGTATCATAGTTTAGGAACCACTGGTCCGATTTGATTCAAATTTACTTTTTCAGATAGCACAATGTTGTTTTTAACTAATAAAAAATCTGCCAGTTTCTACTTAGACATTTACAATTTTTTTAAAGTTATAAAATATCTTTGGAAAATTTTACAAATTTTAGCTCAGTGACTGTTTTAAGGCATCATAGTTTTGGAATCACTGGTCCGATTTTATTCAAATTTACTTTTTTAGATAGCATAATGTTGTGTTTAATTAATAAAAAATCTGCTAGTTTCTACTTAGACATTTACAATTTTTTTAAAGTTATGAAATATCTGGAAAATTTTACAAATTTTAGCTCAGGGACAGTTTTAAGGTATCATAGTTTAGGAACCACTGGTCCGATTTGATTCAAATTTACTTTTTCAGATAGCACAATGTTGTTTTTAACTAATAAAAAATCTGTCAGTTTCTACTTAGACATTTACAATTTTTTTAAAGTTATAAAATATCTGGAAAATTTTACAAATTTTAGCTCAGTGACTGTTTTAAGGCATCATAGTTTTGGAACCACTGGTCCGATTTTATTCAAATTTACTTTTTCAGATAGTACAATGTTGTTTTTAACTAATAAAAAATCTGCCAGTTTCAACTTAGATATTTACAATTTTTTTAAAGTTATAAAATATCTGGAAAAATTTACAAATTTTAGCTCAGTGACTGTTTTAAGGTATCATGGTTTTAAAACCCCTGGTCCGATTTGATTCAAATTTACTTTTTCAGAGAGCACAATGTTGTTTTTAAGTAATAAAAAATCTGCCAGTTTCTACTTAGACATTTACAATTTTTTAAAGTTATAAAGAATTTTTGGAAAATTTCACAAATTAACTCAGTGACTGTTTTAAGGTATCATAGTTTGGGAACCACTAGTCCGATTTTATTCAAATTTATTTTTTCAGAACGCACAATGTTGTTTTTAACTAATAAAAATTCTGCCAGTTTATTCTTAGACATTTACAATTTTTTTTAAGTTATAAAATATCTTTGGAGAATTTTACATATTTTAGCTCAGTGACTGTTTTAAAGTATCAGAGTTTTGGAACCACTGGTCCGATTTGATTCAAATTTGTTTAAAACTCCAATCATAATCCCCAACACACTTGACACATTATTAAATAATACAATCACCCAGCACAGTATTTATCAAAACGTGTTTTTGTTGACGTACCTCATTAACCCATTAATAATGTTATTGTAATGTTTTATTACCATAGCATTAATATTTTATGTCGTAATGGAAATACAATTACAACGTGCCTTCAAACAGAATAAATACAACGAAATATGTGCGTCTGTTAAGTGACATGTGGTAAAAATGTTTGTGTTACATGTTATGCAGTACGAATGCTTATGAAAACATTATTATATAACAAAATTTATAATATATTGTAACTTTAGTTATTAGTACTAACTGACAAAGGCACTTAAGAGGTGTGTGTCATCAGTGCTGCCCTCATTCGTTAGAAATTATAATCCCAATTTCCGACAGCGACGTTTATATTACGTTAATATCGAAAGAAATAAAACATGTAGGTAATATACAGTTTTGCCTCAATATAAGATAATAACCTTAAAATGGCGCAATGCTTTTAAATAATATAATGGATAATAGTCATAACCGGCTCATATATCCTACAACAAAAATACGAGACTTAGATTTGTGTTTAGTTGTATTATAGGTACGATGTGCAGTAATAAAACCAGTGGTAATATAGCTGTACCATAAAATCCTTAGAAAATGAATAAACCGAGTGACATTCCTATTAAATATTAACCATTAAATTCCTTTTATATTTGTTTGGAATTTTGTTTCATTAGTGTATATAGCATAGTGGAAAAATGGCTTTTATTTTAAAGTGAAGTAAACTATATTGGCTCATTGGCCGCTGTAATAGCAACTTGTAAAGTAAATGAGAAATTTAACGATTTCACGATTCCTATAGCTGGTTTTTGTGTCTTGTAATCCTGTAAGTATCATAAATTTTCAGACAGTTTGTGAATAATATATTAATTAGGCGTCAGTTCGACACGTTTATAAATTATTACCCGGGACATCAATATTAAAGTATGCCATCATAAAAAAATATTGTAAGTGAAAAACAAGGATATTAAAAAAATCATTAATCTATAAGGAACGCTGAAACAACTGCAGTATTGCCACTAAAGGCTCGTTTACTTAACTTAACGCAACGCACGAAAAATTTGCAATTAAGTTGAAACTCATTGAAATATATGCAGACTTAACAGAATCCGTGCGTTAAGTGTACCCACAATAATTATAATTTTCCTTACGTTACGTTAAGTTAAGTGGATGTAAATGATACTTAACTTTCTAAAAACACATAGTTCCTTCTTCCTTTGTCTTATTTCCATATAATAACTCTTGGTGGCCTTGTGGCCCGTTTCCTCTTATCCCAATAACTTCCAATTTGCCCCCGGTTTTTTCCCCACAAAAGCATTTTCTTTTCTGGCTCAATTAAGTTTTACGCATTGTTTAGCATTATATAGCCAAGGACTTTAGCGCAACTTTAATTACAGTACATTTCTCCTGAGAAAGGGGGTGGTTTCGGGCCCAACCAAAGAATTGAGTGAAAAATGTATACCTATACAAATGAACAAAAGTTTAGTTTAAAGAGCACGTGTTTTTGGAACGGTTAAAGTAATTGATGGTAATATTGCATGTTGGGAAAATATTTTATGCGTCATGTTTAAGGTTTTTTTTTGAATATAATATAAACCTCCCTACAATCATGTGTGGAATAGAATAGGGTGGTTTATAGTATGTGCATTTGTGAACAGGATAATTAATAATATAATCATGTTCACGTCGATACACAAAGGAATATGCTGTGGTGTTTAATCTACAGAATTTGAATCAATTATTTAAACATTTGAAAGCAATATTTTAATCATATTATACTGAGATATAAGAGGAATGTCTGATTTAATTATAAGTGGGGATGAAGTGCAACCATTTAAAAAAAGTAAGTGCATCCTATCCTTGCGCACGTAATAAAAGAGAGATAGAGCATCTGGAAATCAACGACAATGAGCATGGCTCTCTCAAGTTGGCACCTTAATATGGAATTAATGATTTATAATGAGTAAACTTAGATAAACTGGTTATTTGGACCATTCTTCTCATAAATCTGACTGCAAATCTTAGATGGTCTCCAAATTAACAGTTTTGAAACCTCTGATCAAAATATAACTATTTTTTTACAAAACCAATCTTCTATTTGCTGAAGTTTCCCTTGTCGAAACCACAAAACCCACTGTTCCGTACTAAAACTCCCTTTTCCATGTAATCATATCTTTTAATTAATGTTTTTATTATACTTAAAACAAATTAACAAGTAGTTTAAGCGGTAGGTATTAACATTTCTAATTGCTGTCTTTTGCATAAGTAAAACACCACCCTGAAAATCCTGATTATGTTTCACAGAGGCAACACCTGTTTCAACTTGCTTATAAGAAAACTTGTTATCTCTTCTATCATCAAACATTCATAAGCAGGAAAAAATAAAGCAAATAACCTTGTTTTAATATCTTCTTGCATAAAATCCGACTTTGTATTAAAATTACAAAGAGTAAACTAAACTGTAGGGATTAGCAATTAATTTTGTAAATTTAAATTAAATCGAATGGTTGGTGCAACTATTTAATGTTTCAACTGGACGAAAGGTGGCGCGGTTACAATATAATTAATGACAATGACGAGGAAAGGGATAGTCCCGTGAAAATTACACTTTAAAAGTTATAAAGTATCTTTGGAAAATTTCACAAATTAGCTTAGTGACTGTTTTAAGGCATCATAGTTTTGGAACCACTTGTCCGATTTTATTAAAATTTACTTTTTCAGATAGCACAATGTTGTTTTTAACTAATAAAAAATCTGCTAGTTTATACTTAGACATTTACAATTTTTTTAAAGTTATAAAATATCTTTGGAAAATTTTACAAATTTTAGCTCAGTGACTGTTTTAAGGTATCATAGTTTTGGAATCCCTGGTCCGATTTGATTCAAATTTACTTTTTCAGAGAGCACAATGTTGTTTTTAACTAATAAAAAATCTGCCAGTTTCTACTTAGACATTTACAATTTTTTTAAAGTTATAAAATATCTGGAAAATTTTACAAAATTTAGCTCAGTGACTGTTTTAAGGTATCATAGTTTTGGAACCCCTGGAAATTTAGTTTTTCACATAGCACAATGTTGTTTTTAACTAATAAAAAATCTGCCAGTTCATACTTAGACATTTACAATTTTTTTAAAGTTACAAAATATCTTTGGAAAATTTTACAAATTTTAGCTCAGTGACTGCTTTAACGGGTCATAGTTTTGGAACCACTGGTCCGATTTTATTCAAATTTACTTTTTCAGATAGCACAATGTTGTTTTTAACTAATAAAAAATCTGCCAGTTTCTACTTAGACATTTACAATTTTTTTAAAGCTATAAAATATCTTTGGAAAATTTTACAAATTTTAGCTTAGTGACTGTTTTAACGGGTCATAGTTTTGGAACCACTGGTCCGCTTTTGTTCAAATTTACTTTTTCAGATAGCACAATGTTGTTTTTAACTAATAAAAAATCTGCCAGTTTCTACTTAGACATTTACAATTTTTTTTAAGTTATAGTGTATCTTTGGAAAATTTCAGAATTAGCTCAGTGACTGTTTTAAGGTATCATTGTTTTAGAACCACTGGTCCGATTTGATTCAAATTTACTTTTTCACAAAGCACAATGTTGTTTTTAACTAATAAAAAATCTGCCAGTTTCTACTTAGACATTTACAATTTTTTTAAAGTTATAAAATATCTTTGGATAATTTTACAAATTCCAGCTCAATGACTGTCTTAACGGATCATAGTTTTGGAAGCACTGGTCCGATTTTATTCAAACCTTGTTTTAATATCTTCTTGCATAAAATCCGACTTTGTATTAAATTTACAAACTATTAAATGATAGTTTTTAATGTTTCAACTGGACGAAAGGTGGCGCGGTTACAATATAGAGTCCATTAAATACCTAATAAAAACCGACAAACAAATATTTGACTGGCGGTGTCGGTGCGGGGCCCCCACATAATAAACTCGACGCATTTGCGTTGTTATATAGCTTGTTTAAATTAATGACAATGACGAGGAAAGGGATAGTCCCGTGAAAATTACACTTTAACGACGTAAACCTAGCAACGTGTAGGACAAAGCGAGACAGACTGTAGAATACTACAGTGTGTTTTGGGATAATTATAAGTTTTAATAGGTTATGCGCCCGCAAAGAATCGTAACTAAATATTTAGTTACATTATACATCTTAAACGGGCTAAGCGGCGCAGCGAAAACGAGCGACAAAAAAATTGAACTAAAACTAAATTATCTTGCTCGTCAAAGGCACTTAAAAAGTTCTTTTTAAACACGGTACACGCGGAGCGTTGAGCGGCAGCAGCTAAAGGAGGAAATTTCCGTTTTTTAACTTCATTGTCATGTCAACAAGTGTCCCGCCATTAATCTTTCGCTTTATTAATATTTAATTGCTTACCACTTTTCTACTCTGACAGAAAGCACAAAATAAAAAAAAACGGAAGAGCATTTGGTGATTCCTGGACTGGGGGAAGCGGAATAATTACTTGTGTATTATACAAAGGGTTGCAACAGTTAGTACGTCAATCATTTGGAAAACCAGGAAAAATAGTGAAGGGCGAAAAAGAGTGTTGGAGAAAGGACCAGGATTGGTAAATATGGAAACAAGTGTCTGTTGTCAGTACAAAAAAATATTTATAAATTTTCAATCAGTTAATACATCAAAATTTTTAGTTTTTTTGAGGTTACTTAAGGTTACGTAGTAAAATTTGGGTTATGATGGGTTAATTATTGAAACTACCACAAAGTTACCTAGTGGCGGATTCAGAGCAAATTTTCGGAAATGGAAATCGATTTCCGAAATTTTTTTGACTACCTAAGGACGTTTTTCTTAAATAGGATATTTTGGAAGGGGAATTGTCCCACATTTTCCCCTCGTGCATCCGCCACTGATTTATACGATGTATGACAATACTGTGCACGCTTTCGTATAACAATAAATGAAAATTTTCATCACTGTTTGTTGCTTTATTTACAATGATTTTTAACTACTCCTAATTATTATCAAATAACCTTTGACACAAAGCAATGAATGATATTATTATTTATTATTACGACCAATTATCAACTAATTATAGTTTGTGCCCAATAAATACGTAATTAAATGCTAATATAAATACCAGTACAATGTTTTTGATTTCAGGTACAATAAAATATATTTCAGTTGTGTAATTATGTAATAGTTGGTCGGTTGGTTGGTTGGTAGTTTTTTTATGCAATTTTCTACTACAATTTTTATAAAATTACATAAGATTGATGCATATAATTTTTTTCTACTTCCATACTTTAATTGATGTATTAGACGTTTACTCTACCTGTACTGTAATGAGATTCATTACGACACAGATTTTTCATTACCATGCAAGTTTATAAGCAACTCATCTACGGCTCGTGTCGTAATTCTCATACTCGTGTCTTAATAGCTATCATTTAATGCTCATTGCATAATATACTATAATATATTTACATAGTTTCTTATACTAAAACTGAAATAAAATTTGTGTAATTAAGAGCAGAATATAATATTATGGTATATTAATTAACTTTTCTTTAATATTACATTATTAAAAATTTTCAAAAAAAAAGAAATGTGAATGCATTGTTTACATATTTAAATTTTCAACTTCTCCCTTCAAGTATTTTCAGTTACTTCCAAGTGTATAGAACGAAACGTCTATAGAGATTTATCTTTTGTCGCCAAGGACTTTCTTTCTTCTCTCTTGTATATTGCGGTATTTAAAAGTTTATAATTATAAGTAAATCGTATTTTGTGTAAATACGCCGGCTGCGCGTTCCTCGCCCACAAAAGAATGAAGAGCATAATTTTGTTTTAATAGAAAAACATTAAAACCTCGTTAAAATGTTAAAATCTCTTGACAAGTCCGTAAGCGATGTTTAAACAGCCCACTACCACCCCATCACCAACTTCCAGTATCTTATGAATTTAAATTTTAAATAAATCCCCCACTGACGTGGTGGTGGTGGTGGTGGTAGTATAGAAGCAGTGTTGGCCAAATATCTTTACGCAAAGAAGCAGAAGAGGCTAACTAATCACTTATACAATATTAATTAACGTTGCCTTCTTACACTGGCACACTGAAATGCCGGATTAAGGCCTTTTAAATACCCACTAAGTAGGAAACTAATATATAAGCTCTTAGCTCTAATTAACCACATACTCCAGAACATTTACCAAATTTCCAAATATTTACATATTTTATAAACTTAAATGGTGGGGCGCATCAGCGCCCAAACGGTTTCGTTCAGCTTTCACGCTTGGACTCCCCGGAAAAATGCTTGAAGGAATTTACTACGATATGGGATGCTCAACCCTCGGTAATTACATACTTTGACTAAATAATGCCAGAAAATCAGAAAGTACAAACCATTCTTGAAATCAACAACTTTAGGTTAAATTTTGATAGGTTATGTTAGGTTAAGTTGACAATCGAACCAAAGTACCTACGTCCCCTGAAAAATTCATCATAATAAATTTAAACCCGTTATTGAATTTATTCTATTCTCCATGATTAGATTTCTAAAAATAACGTGTTCTTTCTACATGACCATAATATGATATCTAAAGGGCGACAGTCGGATTGATGGCATGTTTTAAAGATTAAGCACATCCCTTTTCCTTCGTTTTTCAAATAATGGTGCAGCATACTAGAAATTTCCAAATAGTTATTACATCACTTTATAAACTATGTGTGTGGATCAATATCTGCTCTAAATTCCACACTTAAATTACCGTGTGAAAAATAGCCTTCAGTATACGTTGCGTCTGGCTTATTAATATTTTATGAAGGATTATGAATTTGCATTTAGTTAATAGAAATGAATGTGAAGAGAAAAAATAAACACTGTATGTAAATACGGGTAAATTGTCATGATAATTTATTGTTGTACAAAATTATTGTTGTACAAAAACCTAAAATAAACAGTAGTTGGTTATGTGCGCCCTAACATATCTAACTTGTGTAATTACTAGTTATTTAAGCATTAAGGGAGGTAAGTAATATTTACCAGTCGGGGACGAGTTTGCGCCTAAGCGATAGTCAACCACTTACCTTCCGAATATTAAGTAATAGTCATTCAGACGCCCCGAACTTTCCTAGGGACGTAAGTGAAGCTCCATACGTCCCGTTGCCAATAACAACCAATAACACCAACAATGTTATTATAGTCTACTTACGGAATCGGGAGTGGAAAAATATTTTATAAGACTTGTCTATTAAAAACATGCGATTTCATATCTCTAGTGAGGTTAAGTTTTAAACTGGATATTTCTTAAAAAACAAAAACCTATAGATAAACTTTACCAAACAAGTTCGATTGGGCGTTAATATTATATCTTTGCTTCGAATTAGGTTTCCAATATTTTCCACAGATTTAATGTTTTAAAGGTTGATTTCAGGGTAATGTTTCTTCAACTTCCCTTTTAAACTCACCACCAACTTTTCAAATTACAAATCCCCAGTAATTACTTATAAAACTACATATAGCATGATTGATAATGCGTTTTTCTTATGTTCACATTGAAACTAACTAAATTACCCGTTGTGTTGTTATGTATATTAATTTTTCAAACTACCACAAATATTTTGATTGATAATTTAATAATATGTACACATATTGTGTGTTTTCTATATTTATAATAATTGCTAAGTTATTATCGATTTGCCTTCACAACGCTAGATAGTAGATACAGTCACTGTGACATATAAAGTTCACTAAGGGTAATATGGTGGAACTAAATTTAAATTACTAGTTACAGGAAAAAATTCTGTGAAAGGTTAACAATGTAAAATGAATTTTTCAGTAGATAAACTTACAAAACAACTGACGTGATTAGTAAATACTTTAATACTTTCGAGTCATTAGTGAATTGTTTTAAACTAGATGGCGCTACTCCCTATAAGTCGCTGCTGTAATAATCTCAGCAGTTCGAGTTAAATTGTAATTACTCTAATTGTTGTCTATTTTTTACAGGTCTTTTCATCTGGGACAGCGTGTAAAAACTGAAACCGACACCGAGCAAATATAATTATTACCTAAGAATGCTACATGAAGCTTAAGCTTAGTGCTCTCTTTTACTGCAATACTTATTTAATTAAGCCCGCAGAACCAGAAGAATCTGTGAGCTAAGCTAAGACTTCCAGCTAAAAAGGAAAATGAATTATAAATTGTGAATCTGTACAACAATAGTTGTACTTATGTCGAGGCAGCTCAAGTGCCATTAAGTGTACGAAAAAAAGGAATAAAACAAAAAGGAGCGACAGTATAGCGCGCGGGAGAGGAAAAATGGGGTCATTTTTAATGCTTCTGTATTATCTGCTGCTAACCGGATTTATAAAGGGTAAGTTGCTCATTTACATTTTAAAAGCACGTTGCCGTGTTTTCTTATAATGCACAAAGGCAAAGCAAAGGCGAAACAGGAATTTAAAAAGAGATTTAGCAAGTTGTACTTTGATTATTTTTAATCGCCGGTTGCTTTGTTTATTGGATAGAGACAATTAAGCGGGAGATATGACAAAAAATGAAATAACGACGATAACGATGTTCATTTTTTTTAACTTTTCTATAAGTTGACATGCACGTAACACCCTCTCTTCCTCTCTCTCAAGGGAGGCGAACGCGAGAAAGAGACAGTAATAGTGTGGCGCACATGTCTAGTGATATGTCACCATGAGACTATTCTGTTTTTCTGTATTCCGAGCGTAATTAAAGGATAAGATTTTTCTGTAACTGCTGGAAAATAATGATCTACGTAATAGTAATAATAACTCACACAAATTGGATGGCCTCAGAAAGTAAGGAAGTGTAATAAGCTTCTGCATTAATTGTTGTGCGCTCCCTTCATATTTCAAATTTCTTGTAATATAAATGGAAGCAGGCGCACATTTCCCCGGTGAACCCCCCAAACGTTAACTACCGTTTCATTTCATTACCCGCCCGGTGTGAAGGAATAACAATAATAATATAAATTTGGTTTGTTTATCAGCACGGTATTTATGCTAATACTGCTCATGGATCGTTTGATGGCGGCGTTTTGTTTCCGCTCCCCCACCCCGAAAAAAAACATTAAAATTAAGCATCGTGTAATGGCAGAGTGCACATTAAGAAAGCAACATTAAGTAGAATTTGTTAAGAAATAAACAGGGTATAATCTAAAACGGAATAACGGTTAATTGTTAGGAACACAACGCCGGTTTGTGATGTGTTGTGTAAGACCTCGGCAGCGCAATGTTTCAAGAAGCTGGGGCAATTACGTGGAATAGCTTAAGTTCGCCGCCGCCACCGCCACCGGTTTTCTCTCTCGCTATGTAGTTTTGGGAATGTGCTCAAGATGCCTTTTGCAGTTCCAAAGCTTTAGAACGTCTAGTGGGCCGACAAGTGAGCCAGCACATAGACAGAAAACCGGATTAATATTTGAGATTTTACAACTAATTTATCACAAGCGCAAATGAAATTACGTGTATGTACTTGTGTCAGAGGAAATCCCTATTATGGGTTTTTCTCGGATAGCTTCCAAAGAAAACATTAGAAGATGCAGTTGGAGTTAAGAAAATACCGATTACTCAAGCAGTGGCAACATCTAGATAGCAGCGCCATCTATTACAAATATTTTACATCTAACATCAAACAACCTACACAAATTTCCCATATATTTAGTCACAAATAATATACGGTGTGCTATATTGATAGTGTGAAACCGCAAACTCCTCCCGCCCCCGTTCCAGCATGCAAACAACGTCAAAGCGTGTGCCTTTATTAAATAATTCGAAATGTAAATGCCATATTGTAAACAGTATAGACTAATTAACGCAATTACTGAATTGGCAGCACCATTCCAGGATGAATAAAATAGACTTTTCCCAGAATTACCATCGTATAATACATTCGAAAGGAAGAACGTGGAGGCACCGGGGACAGCACAAAATACAGTAGAGGGAAAGGATGGATGGATTAGTGTGTAGCAAGGGCTAATTATGAGCTTTGTATGAGAGGCTGCTAAGTTGGCAATCCTACTGAATACATCATTAATTAGCTTATACTTCTGTTTTCCTGTTTGTATTTGTTTATAAACTAGAAAGTGTCTCTATAAAGGCTAATTAGTCAAACTTATTTGCCTAATAATTTTAGTTACAGTAAATAAAATTACAAGGAATGTGAATTGCATGCAAATGTCATTTAGTTGCTGCGCTATTCCAGCTCCAGCTATTCGCAAAATGGAGCACAACTGGATTTATGTTGTTTTGTAGAAGTGGTGCATTGGAGGGGCTTGGGGGGCCCAACACAAAACTTTTTGACAGACAACTAAGGCTTAATTGATCGCGTACTAATAAAACCACTGCAAATACCCCAGTTAGTTTGTGCTTTGTACAAGAAATCCCCCCTCTTAAGAAATATAAATCCAAATGTCGTGTAATTAGTTTTTGAGCTAAATAATATTACAACACACAAAGTTTTAATTACCAGAATTGTTCGGATTATGTAGCTACTACAACCAACGAATTTCACGAAAACAATTTATTTATTTCTTTACGTGTCAGTAGCGCCAGTTGATTGTAAATAATAAGTCAAAATTTCGCAAAGTTAAAGGTTGGGCGCGGTGAACTTGCGTGCCAGATGGGAATATTGTCTAAAGTCAACGCAATTTGTATGGATTACGTACAAAAACTTACGGGATTTTAAAGATAAACAAAAGCGCGGAGCCAGCGTTTCATCAAAAGTTTTGTTGTACACATTAAACTTTTTTTTGTACAAAGTGGTAAATTATAAACAAACAGCTATTATTCATTTCGGCACAGAAAACCGATCGAAACAAAACGAATTTTAACAGAACTTTGTACAGTATATTGTACTTCGAAAGCCGCAACCTTTAACTTACAGCTCCATCTAGTGAATCTTGCGCACATTAATATAGTTCCCAACTTTGACTCATCGACAACTTCGTTTCAACATGACTCAGTCGATTTCTTGAGTAGACTAAAATATTTGGCAGGAAATTTGAAAACTCTAAGCCAATCAAATTAATTTGTTTTAAATTCCCAGCTTACTATTTTTAATTCCAATTCCCTCTACTAAAAAAGTAATTCTTTCTTCGTATCTTGAAGAAAAGTTTAAACCCTTTAAATATTGTGCTGTACCTCTGGCGGAAGCGGCGTTTAGGCGACAGCGCCACCTAGTAGTCCCCAAGCTTAATTATACATTGTTATCACGGAAATGTAGCGGTTTCACTCGAAAAACCACTTCTTTGTATAATTATTTATGGCAAGAAAAAATTGTCAAGGGCTGCCAATTTCCTTTGTCCTTTCTCACGCACAACCTGCTCTCTTTCCGTCGCCGCCCGTCCCCCCCGCTCTCAACGCAAAAAGCAAACTTTTAATTGAATAAAACACAAACATCGACGCAACTTTACAGCCATTGCTTCTTTCCATCTGGACATAATTTATAGTTGTTCGTTTTTTTCTCTTTTGGATAGGGGTACTGTCAATGGGCGCCGGTTTGAAATGGGTTCGTGTGAACGTGCCGCAATACCGAGTGCCGGGGGAGACGGCTCAGCTCCAATGCGACTACGACTTGGGCAATGACACTCTGTACACCGTCAAGTGGTACAAAGAACACGAGGAATTCTACAGATTCGTCCCCAAGGCCAACCCACCAGCCAGCTGGTACAAAGTGGAAGGCGTCGATGTTGATGTGAGTTGTTTGGTTTTTATTCTTGATTCTTGACTTAGAGCTAACTTGAAAGAATATGCGCTACCTACTTGTTTAAAAAGGAAGTGCAAGGGATTAAATGTGGGAATGGCACAAACTACAGCTCGGGGAATTGCTGTTGGTGTATGCTATATGTGTTTTTTTTTCTTGGTTTAAAGATAGAAAAGGGAAATGTGGAGCTTAGGAAAAGTTTACAATTGTATATTTATGGTTTGGGTGTGTTAAAAATGCAACAAAACCGGTTTGACTTGGGGGACGAAAGTTTCGTAAAACAAATTTATGGTATTCAGAAGTTCTTCTTAGAGAATTGTACACTAAAATATTTACGCAGTTTGGATAAAGTATTGGCGGCTAGGACAGCAGAATTTGAAAAAGACAAATTTTCAACCGGAAATTTACAATTTTCATTTAAATATTCCAAGAAATGAAGGATTTCATGTAATTCATATTTTGGTGGATGCGCCGGTGTTAGAAAAATAAGTATAAAGATTCACAACTTATCAAAAAAATTTAAGATTGCACAGTTTTCAGTAGGCGTAGATAACAAGTGGTGTTAATGTTTTTAATTTTTTTGGCACGATGTTACTTATGCGGATGCGTTGTACATCTCGGTAATTTTTTTCATAACACAAATATCTAGTCATTACATAATTTTGTAAATGTTTTATGATAATTTTGCTACATAAAAGCTTCTACTCTAACTAATAAATATTTATTGCGGTTCTTGCTAAAATGCCACTCCACCTAATTTCCTTGGAGTACAAAAAACACGCACAAACATCCAACCATACCTTATAAAAGTATTTCATAGGTAATTTACCGTTAAAATTGTCAGATGTGTAGTGGCCCAGTCGCTGTCTCTCAACGTACAAAAATCTTTATTAAAATGTCAGCCACGCTCCGACAGAGGAACTGCAGTCTATATTTTGCCAGTCGGCTCCATGATAATTTGCTCTGATCGTTTAAATGTGACTAGATTGAAGAAAACTCTATCGATTTGTGTCAACGCCGTAACGAAAACTTTATCCAGTGGACGCATTCCTGTAAACTTTGATATTTTCCAAGTTGGCAGTAGGTATGTGTTTAAAACTGAAATTGAAAAAACTTTTTATTTTCCTGGAGAATTATATGTAGGCGCTTAGAAAGTTTGGTTTAATTTTTTCGTCGTACCACCACCATGCACAAAGGTTTTTTAACTGCTTCCGATAGATTAATCAATTAATTATGTAAGAGCAAGCAAAGTTTAGGTAGAGGAAAGTTTAACTGGAACAGTGCCACCACCACGCAATATATTATATTGGAGTAGTCTCCCATTATACAAAGTGAATTTTCAAAAGAGCATTTCCCCGTATTGGAATGGCACTACTGAAAATAACAATACAGAAATGGTTGCGCGGCTATAATCAGCAAACTATACTGTTGTTGGCTCTATATAGCAATCCAATCATTCGGAGATTACTGCTGCCATTTTTAGCAATAAAATTACTGTTGTAGTTGTACTACGGTATATTACAACTGGATGCACAAACAACTATTATTTCACAAGTATAATGCCTCTGGGGCAGTTGTACAAGCAAATGAAATTGGTTATTAAATAATGATTGTGTACGAAATTTAATTAATAGAAAATAATTTGTAATTGCCATTAAATATTTTATTAACGCTGGTTTAAACGAATTGTGTTTGATCATTTAGTTGTAACAATTTTGAGAAAAAACTATGGACAAGTAGATAATTAGTATGCGATAATTGTTTTATTGGGTGTGAAATTAATTTATAACTCAAAGCATACATGAAAATTTAAACTGTAATTATTGTAGATTTAAAATAACACGGTAACACAGAATTTCAGATTGTCCTGCTTATAGATCCTTAGATGGTCTATGGTTTATTGTTGTGTGGGTGACGGTCTCAGTTATCCCAACACAGGAACGCTCGATATCTTTAAAATCATACATATTTTAACACCGGCGCATCCACCACAATGTAGGCAATAACCTATAGTTTGAGTTTTTTAATAAAAAATTTGACTTAAAGACATAATTTTAAATAAAATCACTATTTCAATTAAAGCTTTTCATAAATCTGCCATTACTATGCAGTTAACATATCTAGTTATAGTAGCTCAAACTTTTAATCTTGTAACACTGGCGCATCCACCAAAATTTTAACACACAACATTTTATTTCCTTTGTTATAGTTTTAATACATTTTCTCGTTAAACTAATGAATTAATTCGTCTTGTTCTGAGATATTTTTTTAAGAAATATCCAAATTGTCTTTTATAAAATTATTTGAGTGTCAGAACTGTTGCAATTTCGTTTGTTTGATGTTTCTAGAGTATAAAATTTCTAAGTAAAGTAGCTCGAATTAATCTTAATTATTCACAACAACTACGACCGGGCTAAAGTTGTCCTTCATATTTTTTATTGTCCCATAAAATTAAAACTTATAAAATATTACAGACATACATTCACCGAAGCACCAAAGCTGTAAGCTCCATTTCCTACTTTTTTCACTAATTTGTGCATTATTCCTTTTGTAGTTAAAAGGAAAATGTTAATTAATCCCAAAAAGCAAAAGAAGTGAAGGTGTACGATCTGGCGAGTCCAAATTAGTCTAAAAACCCCTGAATATAACATGAACTTCTTTTAATTGCAGATGTCTAAGTCAGACAGTAGGAAAGTGGTGCTTCACCATGTCAGCTGGAAAACGAGCGGTCTCTTCAGATGTGAGGTGTCAGCAGAAGCGCCGAATTTCTCATCGGCCCAAAGCGAAGCCCGAATGGAAGTTGTGTGTAAGTGTTCACCAAACTGAGAATCTTAGATTAGTTGGGGAAAAATTCCACACATGCTCAAACGCAATAAAATCGGCAAATGATAATTTAGACTTTATTATGATTAACTATAGCCTGATTATACTTTACGGCAGAAATTAATCAGCCGAGGCAAAACGAACCCATAAAAAACGAAAGCGCTCTGTGTGTATTTTTATTAGGACATAAAAGTCGTCATTCAAAATCTCATTATTCCCTTGCATGCCCCCCTGCCCCTGGCGCCCAACTCAACCGTCCTTGCCCTTCTCATATAAATTCCAGTCTTATAATACAATCCCGCAATATTAGTGTTTTCTTTTCGAGGTTAACTTGTTAGGTTAGGTTAGGATTGTCGAAAATGGTGGGATGTAAGGAATAAAAGGGACATATCCCACGGTTGTCGTAAACACGTTTCTCGTAACGTCACAGCCCAAAAACCATAAAACAAACCAGGAAAGAGACCAACATCGTTTTGTTGTTGGGTGTGCGCCGGATGAAATTGCCAACCCTAAAAAAGTGGCAAATAGCATGCCTTTGTGTTTAATGATCCGCAAATGAAAACATAAATTATCAATGTGGTGCCCCAGACATTCCTCTTTGTGTTAGAGTCTATGATGGTTTTTGCGCTGGTTAGAACAGAAGTTTTGCTTTGTACTATTTTCCCAGGTGATGGAAATGTGGATTATTCTAACTGGTGTGCAGATTAACTTAGATTTGTATGTACCTACCTGGTGCTTTGTTTTATAATTCATGATGATTGTTCAGAATATTCAATTTCCACATCTGGCATGGTGATGGGTCAGTAAATAAGTTTTAGTGTAGTCAAACTACATCAGGGTTTAGCCTTAGAAATACTGACACAAATAAAACTGCAAAAACTAACTAAATTCCTGTAAGATGGGGTAAATTTGGACAAAATTAGTTTATTTTCCAAGGTATTATTACCGACTTCCTTTATTATCAAGTCTACTACTCGTATTTAACGAAATAAAGTTTATTTCACTGAATACAATAATGTTTTATATGTAAAAATAACAAAATTCCTATAAAACGGGGCAAATTTGGACAAAATCTATCTATTGGTTATGTAAGTTTTTATTATCCACTGCTTTCCTTGTTTACCATGAACACAGAAATAGTTTTGTTCTTCAACTTGTTGAGTATTTGGGGCAAAATTGTGGGTAGTGGGGTAACTTTGTTATACATATCCTAACACAAAATTTATTACTACTTTTATATTGACAATATTCGCTACAAATTCATTAATAACTAAATATGGCAGTTCGTTTCTCATGGTATGCACGAATAAAATTCCCTCTACACCCAAACTAAGTTGTTGCATCATAGTGCAGTAAAAGTCAGTAAATGTATTTAAAACATGTAGCATTAAAAAATTTTATACCCTCATACATAACGTGCTCGCTGGTACCTCGATGAAATAATTAATGACTAGCGACTGGTACATGCAACATTATCAGCTAAACCGCCAGCTTTATGTTTGTGTGTGTATGTGGGTGTGTGTACAATATAATAAACTATATACGTATAACTTCCCTGCAATATAAAAGTTTTTAATCGTTCACATTTAAATTAATGCTCGCATCAAACCAACAACAGTTCAAACTGAAATGCATTTAACCTCCCATCTCGTTCTATTTGTCTTTTGCCTTTTCTTTCCATTCACACATGCACGCAATCTTAATTTTATAATTTAATTCTTTACATGCAAATTTGAATGGCGATGTTGCATAGATACTATATGCAACTTTACATGCAATAACTGTGAGGGTGGAATGGGAATGTTTTGAAAAGAACGTTGGTTTATTGTTTTAAAATCTGCACACTTTGTAAAAACAACACAAAAGAATATGAGGTAAATGGCAAGTTAATTGTTTTATGCAAATGGGGAGGAATTTGTAATGTTTTGCAGAAAATAATTTATTTATTAATGTTTAGTGTACTATAAAATAACTCAAAATTATTTCGAATTTCCCGCGTTACTTGGATGTTTATACGTCATAGTGGCGCGATTTTTGAATGTTAATTTTTTTAATTTGTACTTTTTGTCAGAAAATATTATTGCTTAGGATTATGATTAATTTAGTATAGCAATAAATGAAATATTTTTGAATTTACTTACTTACGTCCAAGTTCCCCATTAAATTACTTCCTGCATGTTTCGCATCAGCTCCACTAAATTTATTATAAGACCATCCTTTTTTCTGCACAGCATTTCGCCTTTTAGTTTTATCGATACATAATTCACAAGTATCGGTGGGGGTGGTGGTCGGGGCCGGCGTGTAGCACAGAAACCTGTCTGCACTTGCACTCCCCACGCGATTCCACTAGAGAAAAATCTTACCTAAAGCAATTTACAGTCCATACTAAATTGGGTTTAAACGACATAAACAAAATGTCCGATTCAGTGTTTTTTTTTTTTCGTTTGGTTGAGATATTATCAAAATCGAATTGGGGCGAGTGGTGGGTCTGCCAAATAAACGTATGTCTCAATATAGGTTGAACTATGATGATCCTACTGTGACCCTAGAACCAAACGATATTTTTAAAATGTACTTGATCCAGCACTTTAAAATAAAGCCGTTACCAGCAGCAGGCTAACACTTTGACAGAAGATCAATGGCGCACATCGAGATCGACCGCAGGATTATTCCGCAGAGTTTTCTGGGATATGATGATGGGATTTTTACTTGCGGTGCAACAAAACTGTTTTGGAGCTAAGCGGGAGTCAATTAACCTTTAAAAGAGTGACGGTTTCAATCCCAAAAAGGTGATCAAATTTTTTTTTCGACTGGATATTTGATAATAAAAACTGAAATCGAGTTTTTTAGATCATGTTCTAATAATAAATAAATAAGTAAAGGTATGCTTCAAATTAAATTTCCAATTTTGTGCGATTTTTCTGTATTGATTTCATTTTTTGTTTACCGATTTAAAATCACTCGAAAACAAATTATGTGTCATAAATATTAAATTACTGCCTTAGCTGCAATATTTTGCATATTGGTGAAGAACAAAATTTGATTACAATAAAAATTTTTACAGCATTTTGTCGTCTGCTGTCTTTCTCGCGTAAACACGCCTGGCAATAAAGCGAATTCTGATCCAAGTGTTTCCTATAAAATATTAATATGGTTTTCCTGTGTGAAATGTTGTATATCTCGCGTTGCACATCGAATTATCCCCTTCGCGCACAAATCTCAAATAGCTTTTATTTTTTGACCCAAAATAGCCGTTTTAATATTTATTTATTCGTATAAAGTCTATTTATTTGTATAAAATATAAATAAGCAATCACGGTTCATTTTTTGTCGTTATATTACAAAAGGCATTCAGAGCCCCGGTATGGAGATAACAAAAATGGAGTTGAACGATAAAAAATGCAATAAAACGACAATAAAACACAATTGACTTCGAATGAAATATGTAACTGGAGCTTGATCCCTCTGTATTGTATAAACCGCGACCAAATTGATGAAAGGCAGTCGATAAATTGCTATTCGCGTATATAAAGTGCCAATCAGACTGTGTTTTTTATTTAAACAATTTAAATACAGAATGAATGTTCGTTAATTGTGTATAAATGTCAGTTTGATCTAGTTTACTAAATAATAAAGTGAAAATTTTGGTATGAACCTAAATTTTTGAAATTTAAAATTGTGATGACTCATTTCAGGCAACGTCAAGAAGTTAGCTACAGGCAGTTTATGTTGGCAACAGCCAGATTTGAATGATGGTTATGTGGTTTGGTTAGGGTTATTTTATATTATTACAGGCTAACACCAAACACTTTTGTATATGTATTTTGAACAAACTAATATAACAACTGTTGAATTTTTAAATAACCGGCACAATATAGACCTTATTTTGTTTATAGAGTATCTAAGCTAACCTAAAAACTCGCTAATACCAACATAATCTGATGTTGAACGGAAAAAAGAGGGAAAACGTTTAGCTGCTAACTTCAAGCATGTACACTTCTACAATTATCGCGTATGATCTTCAGCATAAAACAATTAAAAAATAATTTATAAACAATTTTACTTGATATTTAAGTATTTAACAATTTTTCAAGTTTCTTTTTTCTTTTACATCATTTTCAGATTAGTAATAATCCCACAAAGAAAATTGAAACTTTTTCAACTTTATGAATCTCTAAAAATCCAGCATTTTTA
Source organism: Pediacus dermestoides (assembly GCA_963942485.1). NCBI lineage: Eukaryota > Metazoa > Arthropoda > Insecta > Coleoptera > Cucujidae > Pediacus > Pediacus dermestoides. Next base: position 1,104,440 of record OZ012630.1, on the reverse strand, counting down.
TTGTTACCACTACAATACGTATTACTGTAATTACTAAGGGCAATAAAACCGAACGCAATACTCCAAGGAATACACAACAAGTTTGTATTGCGCTACCTGACATGAAAAAAAGGTCTAAAACAATTACTTAAAAGCACTTTCGGATTCGGACATCCAGTACAAATAAAACCGGACGATTATAGAAAGACATTGGAGGAAGTCGTGCCTGCTGAACACTTTTTTTTCCATTGCAAACTTCCACACTAAAAATTATAATCTCAAGTAATCGGTTTGTTTAATAAAGCTGATATTCCGTGCTTAAACTCTAACTAAGTACAACTAAAGCGTTAAAAGTTTTTCTTTTTATAAAAACTTCCACCACAAAACCTTCTTGAATTTTCTACCTAATTCATGTTTACAAATATTCGTCGTATTGATTTGGGCTTTATGGACATACTAATGTTAAACATGCAATAAAATTTGATTGATTCATTTACAGTAAACCAAATAATGCATGAATTTAGTCATATTATTAATGGGCGTATGTGGAGTTATCTGGTATTTTAGTGAAACATAATCGCGTCGATTATGAAAAGTACAATGGGGTTTTTAGGAGTCTATCGTAAACTAGATATTTATTGCCATCAAGAGAACGATTAAAGAGCAATGATGCAGGGTTTTAATATAAGTATAATATATAGCAACCATAAACATTGGAGGAGGAACGTGGCACATCTTGTGTAAGTCGCAATTAAGGAAGTTTAGTTAATCATCAAAATTTAGAAGCAGATTTATGGAAATAATGTCAATATTTATGTAATATTTTACCATAATATTGAACAAATATAGTAAAATCAACTGTAATCGACGTAATAAAAACTGGAAGAAGTAGAATAGATGATGTAATACATGCTAGGTACTAAGTTGGGTAAATATTAAAATCAATATTTGATAAATGTTAGTCCGTTATATTGAGTGAACATCGTAATATTTAACGATGATGATTTATACTTTTTTTTTGGCAAAATCAAAATATTTTTTCTATATTGCATAAATAATTTTCCAAAATATTGCCACAGTTAATTTTTTCTGTTATTATTTCAATTGTAACAAACCACTATTTACTAGAGGGTTGGCAAGGGCAAAAGGGGTTCAGCTACAAAAGCACGCTTGAAAACCACTCGTTCGCATGATCCAAGATATGAGACACAAAATGAAATGATCGGTCATTCTCAAGGTTAAAAAATGACCGCCTTACATACAAAACGCAATCGGAACACACGAAACTGCTGGTGTTGTTTGCCACCGTCGGGGTGGTAAACACTGCCACTGCTGCTTCATACTTAGTTAGTTCTACATCATGGCTAATACATAATGGAAAGACAAGGATAGAGATGTGTATTTTAAATTGTTGCGTGCTTGTCATAGTTATCGCACGTATCAAATGGCCACAATAAACCAGACTGTTTTATTACACTCACAAAACGTTCAAAAGGTGGGATTAGGGGAGCAAAAGGTCACTAAACCTCCCTCCACTACATTGAATTGAGGACGGTTTTTGGAAAATTCAGAAAAGTGATTCTCAAAAAATTATTTTTTTAACTTCTTGAGTATTTGGGGCAAAGTTGCTAGGATATTGGGGTAACTTTGTTCTACATCATTATTATTTCACGTAGGAATACTTTGTTAAATAATAATATTTTTCTTGATTTGAGTTTTTCAAACTTAAGGGTTGAGTGAACAAAAGTTTAATTTAGAAAATGTGTTAAAAAGTTTTGCATAATCTGAGGCGAAGCGCGTGTGCATCCGAACAGCTGGGCTGGCTATTCTAAACTTGCAACGTTTTGTATTTTATTTTACGACTATGCCCCCATCAGCTACATCTTTCAAAAACACAGTAAACTAGAGTAGTATATATTTAAAATAATCCAGATTATACACGTTTCGCTTGACGTGGTGCTTAAACTTCCAAAACACAAGTCGTATTACTCACAAAGCTATACAGAGAAGTTAAAAAGCTCAAAGCGAGACTTCAAAAGCCTTCTTTAACCCGAACGTTTGAAACAAGTGTTTGTACGAGATCAATTTTCAGTAGTAGTACAGGTGAAAGGGGGCGCGCCGCACACAGTTGGGTAATATGCCGCCAGTGCCAGAACTTGACGGCTCCCATGTATACGTTTCCCGACGAATTTTACAGGTTTTTCCCCACACGGGTAATTTCTACATAAACTTCATATTCAGCCATTTGCCAACGCTTTACAACTTACACCATCTATGTAATAAATACACACCCTACGGCAATTCACCTTTTGCACCCCCGTTTATACTCGTATTTGTGTTATACAAATGCGGTTGGGTATTTGGCTAACTGGCCGCCACAAGTGTCCAATGAACGCGTTTTTTATGAAATCGGTTTTAAATCGCGCGGGACGAATAGGTTTTTTTGAATGTTTTCACGGTAGGTTGGTAGTACTGACAAATTACAAATCAGTCCAATAATAAGGTAGCCACAAATATCTAGTGATCTAGTAAAAGGAATTTATTTTAAAATTGTGCGACTAGAGTAGTTTATTTTTAGTGGTTAGGTTGCAGGCACTGGTAGTTACAGCTGTCAGATCTGTAGCTTTGTTTGTTTGTCTGTGGTTTGTCTTGTTAGCTCAGGGCAATTTAAATCGATTTATCCAATTCACTGCTTTCATTTGCCATAAATTAGCTAAATATTGACAACAACATTGACAACTGTTTTTAAATCGCGGTTATTTTTGAAATTATTAGGTTAGGTTGGCTATCAAAATTATTTTTTTAAATCTTGGAATATATTATTTGAACATTACTTATACTGGTACCTACATGATAATAAAATAAATATTTTACAGTTGGATGCTCAAAACTACAATGTAGATATTAAGTAATTAAAATGTTGTACCTAAAACGATTGTAACATTAAAATCTGCACATTAAACTTTCATGAAATGCGCCACGAGTAGATAAAAGATACATTGCAGATTCTGTATATGCGCTGGTGATGATCACAAAGTTCCAACAAGATTTACCTGATGCTGGAGCTGGCTTCTGTGTAACATTTGATTCGAATACAACTGCTACTGTTTACTTTATTGTTGTCTAGTTTCCTGTTAAAATACGACTAAAGCAGTAATTACAGTGAATTTAACATTATTAGAATCGTGAAATATAACTAAGTAAATTATAAAGTGAGAAGTTGATGAAAATTGAAATCTAGTCAACAAAAGATTTTAAGCGAAAGGAATTTTAGATAATTTGTACCTGGATTTGACAATTACGCTTTGTGCGAAAGCAATCCTAACCTAAACGATTTTGAGTTTCTTGTAGTAAAAGAGAGATAGCGAGCGCATGCGTACAATAAACGCTCACTCGAGTGTGCGAGCGAGAGGTTGCTATCTGCTACTTGACCAATCAGGCCTACCAATAGCCCATAGTCCAGGCCATATCGAATTAATTTTCCCATCTTATCTAGATGGAAACTTCCCTGTCAATAATTATCAGTATTATTACTAAATCAATATGCGTTGTAATACAATTATTGTAAAGTGGTTGTTCTGCAACTAGCTAAACAGACTAGTCAAACTTGAAGAGATTGTTATTGTGTTAGTAAACTTGGATGTTGAAGGAGTTGAACTGAACTGAACTGAAAATCTGAGAGATATTTTGTTGTCACATTTGAACTAAAATCTATGATTACGCAATTTTGTCGCATACTAATTTCCAAATCCCCGGGGTAGAAATTCGATTAAAGTGTGAAAAATTATTGACGCAGGTATTGTGTGAAGGCGATTAGGTGGCGACATTAATAAAGTAAATTGCTTTATTTATATTCTCTCAAATTATACACCTTGTTCATGCACAAGCATCCAGTTAGGTACAATTTAGTTGTCAACTATAAAGCTTGTGTTGTTACTCTGTAATTTTCCATGTATATAACGACGTTAGGCAAAATAAAAGAAAACGACATTATAGAAAAATATAAATTTGTCCCACACAGGTTTAATTATATAACTATTGTATATTAAGTTTCGGTGTGTTGAATATTTAATTGGAGGGTATTTAGACATTGATTAAATAATCAGTTGGAGTAGGTTCATTATGTTCGACTGCCGTCAAAACAATCATAATTTATTCAGAAATTACTTTCCTTGGTGAGGAAGACTTGATGGAAGATTAAAATGGACGAAATTGTTACATTATTTGACACAAAAATAGTGATTTGAAAAATAAATTTAAAATTTCCGCCAAAAACCCCGTCCCCCTCAAAAAATAGTTCACTCTAAACTCCACTAACCATAAATAAAAAATCACTTTCCTTCATAAAATTGTGCCCCATGCTCAAAAACAACTTATGAAATATAGAAACACCGTCTACACACACACTATCACATCCAACAAAACATCTCTCATGAGAATTTTGTTCCTGGGGAAGTCACAAATAACATCCTGTCTGCTAAACTATTGACTGCACCAATGGATTGGTACGGCTCGATGCCTAGTTATGTATTATATTGGCTGGGTCTCTTTCTTGTTCAACTTCTACGAGAAAATAACTGCAATTCCTTTAGTGTGCGAGAGCACCACTATGTCTGGACTTGTCAGGGAATTGACAAGACAATATTCTTAAATCATGTGTGTTCACTAACGCGCGAAGAATACTTTTTCGTCAGTTTCACTGTCGAACAAAGAAATATTTTGTAAGCAATGTTTCCGGGTTTGTTATGCTGATATTTATATATGGAGAGGTTGTCTCTATAACTGTTTGTTTTAAGGAATGCCAAAGAATGCCAGAAGCAAAAAAATAATATGTCACAAATATTTGTTAACAATATTATAAAAATATTTTTTCAACTGTATGCTTTTGTTACATAATTTTCCTGTAATCAAATTAATATTTTATAAATATATTTATTACATGAATATTGATGTCATATTGAAACAAAATTTTTCTAGGGTGCTATTTTATGTGTAATTCTCACCGAATTAATTTAACTATATTTAGGCAAAAAACCCTCCACAAAGTGACAAATGAAACCTCCGCAACCAAATTAATTACGTTTTTCCCGCAACGCCTGAATTTATTTAGTTTACACCATTAAAAAATTATTGTCGTCTGCAGCGAAATAAATCTTGTGTCGCCCAACTGACCATCCACTGTGGCAATTTAAAGTTTATTTGAAACCCCACTTCGACTACATCCTTTTTTAACAAATTAATACTCTTTTTTTGGTCGTGTGTGCTCCTTTTCCGAATCCCTGGCTATTGAACATCACCCCCATAGAAATCCAAACGGGCATTATCTGGAATTGCGCGTTTTGTCCAAATCCACTGACGGTGGATGGAGTGAGTGAGATGCCATTACATTATGTATAGGGAGAGGATTCGAATAGTTTGAGCTTTTGTGTGCCCCTGTGATCACTTATCGGGGTAGCTTTCAGCAATTTGCGGCCGAAGCAATTGCGAAAATGTCGTTGCCGGTTACATGTTTGTTAAGTCCAGTTCTAGTTTCCGGATAATGAGGAATTAAGAGCTGATAAACGGATCGGGTGCGGTGGAACGCCATCCGGATTCGGATGGATGTAGACAGGGAAGTTGATAGGAAGGGGAAGGGGTGAGAATATCGGAATTAGAACAAACTAATAGTGAATAATTTTTTTGAAATACCCTGAAAACTATTTGTGAAATGCCAAACATTTCTATCTTTTAGCAAAATCCCATTTACTACAAGTAGGTAGTGAATAACTTTCATGGAAAAAAGAAAATATTGTCAGGTCTTTATGTAATATTAGTTTAACCACTACAAAAAATATGTTCTAAAAGTGTACAAGAAACCAACATTTAATAAATCTCAATTTTCATAAAATCAATAGTGAATAACAGCATCACGTGACTTTATAAAATAATGTGTTACACGCAATGATTTCATTTCTGATTATTTCATTGATAATGTTAACATCTATAATATTAAAAATAATAAATACAAAAATGCTACAATTTTTACGCAACTTTAAGGTCAATAGTGAATAACTTCAAGGCAGTGGACCATAAAAAGCGTAGCCAATAATAAATTTTTAAGAAATACACAGATTTTTATTGCATTTACTTAAAAAGAAAACATTGTTTGTTATACATTAGATTAAACAAAAAATAACAACAAATATTTACATTGAATAGTGAATAACTCCGAAGGATTGAATGACAAATATTGAATAACTTGTTGAAAATGCATTATTATAAAAACTTTTAGAAATTGGTTTCTGAATATAAAATTCGGTTATTTTTAAGAATTATGTATTGAATAACTTGGATAACTTTAATCTTCTAAGATAAAATTATTCACTATTTATTGGAGTTATTCGCAATAATTTCCGTTTATAAAGGCTGAAAATACATCAAATATTGGTATTTATTCTCTTTATTCGCGTTCACAATTTTTTGCATTGTCTAAAGCATAATTCATCTACGCCTAATTCAATTATTTCGGGCGTTGCAATTCTGCCGTCCAGTGTCCGGCTAAATTATTCAAAATAATGATAGATAATGGTAATAAATTGCGAGTAGATTAATCAATAAGTGATTTTTCTGGTTGTTGCAGTGTTATAAAAGATATTATTGATTGTATTCAGCACACGTAGCTGCCAGCGAAAGAAAGAAATACATTTTGAAAATGTGGCAATTTATTATTTGTTACGCGGGGGCCCCTAATAGGTATTCATGGTTGAATACATCGAACAACTCATAGTTCATTTATCAAAAAAAAAATTGCGACAGAATCTAGAAAAATATTATGAGGTTTGAAAAGGTTTCGATAATAATAAAATTATTCGGATGTAAAAGTTCTAGTACAAAATATAATACTTAGAGTTTGGTTCATTGTTCGTGCAAGTTGAAAATTGATTTCATTTCCCAAACTGCTTTTTGCAAAGTCTGCGAGAAATTCACAATCAATTACCCGCATCGTACCTTTAAATATATTTTAATAAATTTTACGCGCTTACAAGGCGTTTTTCTTCTTACGTCGTAAATTTATTTAACGAAATCTAGTACCAAGGTTCAGCCTGAAGCAAAATTATATAATTGTAGCTTGTGTACAAAAATATGTTTGTGTTCATATCAGCATCGATCTAAATCCAACAATTTCCGTCTTGTGGAAAATTGGCTGTGTTCAACGCAGCAAATGAATGTAACTCAGGCAAATAATGAATAAAAATAAATCCCTAAGGGTTTCTGTATGTGTGTTTACTCTACATCCGTGTCCATAACCACCGCTAATTTCGCTATACCGGTACACACACATAATGCACTGTACAAAGCATTAAATTTGCATTTTAAGAGATACACAATCGGGTTATTTTATTTATTGGAAAAAAAATCCCGTTAAGTTACAGGATAAATTACACAAAGCACCTCTAAAGGTAAATTGTTGGAATATCTTGATTATTTCAGTGGAGAAGCCGTTAACGAAATCATGAAACCATTTATGACTGGCTTTATGGCTTAATTAAAATACGCGGTGGCTTTATATAGTTAATGTTACCATATTGATTTTTGGCTGGGAATTCGCTGTGGGCAAACACGAACTATTGTCTTTAGCACCGGGCAACCCAGAAAGAAACTACAAGAAAAACAGACGGCACAATGGAAAATGTTTAGGTGTGAAAATTATCAATCATCAAATCAACCATGAACAAATTTTCCAATAGCCGTCATCACGAACTAATAGTATTATTTATGTAATCTATTGCCGCACCGCTCTGACAAATTTGAACAACGTGTATTGTTATTTTCAGTTCTGCCACAGGAGGATCCGATCATTACCGGAGTGGAGATGCAATATCAGATCGGAGACGTGATCAATCTGAATTGCACTTCAGGAAAGAGTCATCCAGCGTCGATACTTCACTGGTACATCAACGAACAACAGGTATATCCTTACTTTGTGCTGTTTATGCCTTTCAATGTTGGCGTACATGAAAAAGTGCTGGTAACTTTGTAAGGTACATTATAGAATTGGATTGGAATGTTTTGTGCAACAAACAACTTTTTTTTTATAATGTCAAGGAAATTTATTAGGAATTTAGTCTTAAAATCGTGATTTGCAAAAATATGTTTTTGTAATATCCCACTTCTGAACCTTTTGATGACCCTAATTTCATATCCCACTTCTGATACTAACCTATCTCTTTCAGATCCAGAAGCCCGAGGCGCTGATCTTCTACGACCCGACTCACCATCGCCAGGGCCTGGTCTCGACCACCGTGGGTTTGAGGTTCACACTGAGCAGCCGGCACTTCCTCGGCGGCTCGATGCGAGTAAAGTGCGTGGCCTCAGTGGCACCGATACTGTTCCGGGGCGACCGGGAGAGTGTAGTGCAGAGTCTCCCCATCAAGGACATGAGGGAGGCGCTCCTACTTGGTGAGTGGACCACCTACATACAATACCCTCACAATCATCATGGTATGCATGAGTTTTTTTTTTTTATGTTGAAATAGTGACAATTTGTTATTGGTTCCTCCCAAATTATGTACGAAATTAACACAGAGAGAATGTTATTAGAGGAATTGTTTCAGTCACGCAACTAACTTAGTATCTAACATGGCTTTTTAATGGGTATTCTATTCCGGGAATAACGAAAAAAATTCACATCGATTTCACTTTTTGTGGTTGCAATTGATTAGAATTATACGCACAAAAGTAGGCAAAACAAGGAGCACTTCCAGCAAACTTGTGAAAGTACAATCATTAACACCCCATCACCACATTCCACAGTTGCAAAATAAATGTGGTGCAATTTTTCCCTGCTTAGTTTGTTTGAAAATCTAATAAATGTGTCTTTTGTTTCCAGTGAAAAGTTCAACCAGTAAATATGGCGGCCTAAAATGGGTGCTAGTTCTAATATCTAGTGTGGTTTTATTTCTAACGTAAGTGCTTTGGTAGTGTTTGTAGGTGTGAATAAAACGACAATTTTGTGATAAATTCTTATATAATAGACTTGTCCAATTTGATACTAGCAGACTTTTTAGTGTATCCATATCAGATAAACTTGAAACCAAATCATAGTATAGAATTATCAACCGTTTGAAGGTTTATTATTATAGATAGTATTTTATTATGTACAGATATATGATTTTTGTCAAAAGGTCAAGGTACGGGGTTCGTTTGGAAAGTTGTACAGTGTAGAAATGTCCATAGAAAATAATTTTGCAATATTTCGAACTTTTACAAAAATGCTATCAGATTTGATACATACGAAAAATTTCAATCTCGACTATGTTATTTTGTCCCCGACGGCGGCCATATTGGTTTTGATTTACTAGCGCCGCGGTTTAAATTTTTTTTTTCCAATTCCCCCTCAAATATTCTTTAAAAAAACACCGATTGAGACACAAATTTGTAAAAAAGTCGCATATTCTAATATTTTTCCGTTTAGAAATTACTGGACAATTTAAAATATACAGGGTTAAGGAAAACGTTCACTTAAAGTGAGTTTTCACCATAATACTCTTCTACCGCCTGCATATTCGACGTAACTAAATATCTCCATATCGTTTCGAAATACATACTTTTTAAACGACCCTCGTATACCATACGTTTCCAGTAAAACCTAATAATTCTTTGTTAAAATATTGTGATAAAATTATAGTAATAAATTACGAAAGTTATAATATATTATTAAAAATATAGTTATTATATCATTGTTCAAAAAAACATTTTGTCACAATTATTCTGTTTTAATTAAATATTTCGTTCACATAAATTGCATTTTGTAGGTAATTATTATTTTCGTTTGCAAACGAATTTAAAACATTTTTTGTGGTATTGTTAATTATGATTTTAATCTGAAAATGTAAAAAGTTTGGAAAATAATTTGTTTAAATAGTGCAGTTTATTCACTAACATTTTGTAATTTAATATCAACGAAACTTTTACTCATATCATTGATGACGCACACTTTTTTTGTTTTGTAATTTTCTGACCTAACCTCGTATAATATAATTAGGAATCAAACCCCACTGTATGTTTTATAAACTTTTAAGTATAATCCTAGTGTATAATATTTTTATATGTACAAAAACTTTATCGTATTTGTAAATTTAAAAGGTATTTTTGTTAAGAAGTGATGTAAAAATCTTGAAATCAAAAAGTGGTAGGATTTGTAAATGTACTAGATTGTAAATATAGAAAGGTAATTTAGGTAAAGTCGCTTCTAACGGAGCATAGGCTTTTTTATTGTAAGTTTTCAATTTGTATATAAAAATTTTATCGATTGATCTATCAATCTAAGTAAAAGTGATATTTTTGTTCCGAATATATCATAATATAAATATTTTAGCTTTGCGCGCAATTATATTTAAAAAACCGTAAATATAACTAAAAAATTATAATATATGGCACAATTTGTCATTTCCAATATGGATTTATATCATCATGATAATATATTCTGCTTATATGCACAATTGTAAATAAATATATCAATAGACTAAACAATCAATCATTTTATATAATATAAATAAATATTATTGTATTATTAAAATAAAAAAAATATTGTTTGTTAAGTGGAATTTATTATTTAATATATTTGTTTGTTATGGTATAAAAAACATTGCGTATTATAGAATATTTTCAGTTTTATCTGATGAATTTGTTTCGCAAAATAAAGTGTGAGATGAATGTAGTCATTGCTGTTTTATTTAAAAATCCCATCAAATTAATCCAGTGGCATATTACAAAGTTTTCAATTTGAAACATAAGGATAATTCCCCTCTTCCTCATGTTGATGGCCTCTCGAATTTCAAGTTTTAAAAGCAAACATTCCACAAATCCCTATTTGCATGGTGCATCCTAACGTTCCTTAATACCTCCAACTGCATATGGAGCAGTAACATGATGTGTCTCTAATATAATACTAGTGCAGTAATAACATTCTCTTTGGTAAATACAAGTCAGAGGGTGCAGATATAGGCAAAAGCTCTCTGTCTGTGCCCATTTACCAACACAGGTGGATTGTCTCCAACAACTTTTCCCAAACAACAACAAACAAGTTTAGCTAGGTAGGTTCCCAAGTCGTGTCGACTTTGTTTTACTAGTGGGATTGTGGAGGATATTCATTCGTTATGGTAATAATAATTTGCAGTTTGGTGAAGGTATATTTTGATTACCCTGCACGTCTTGTGTAGGGATAATTCTCCAAACCACATTTATGCAATCTCTACTCTACTTGTCACACAACATGAATTAAGGCGAGTCGATTGAAATGAGATTAACAGTTTCTATTATATTTCTGTAGTCCAGTCAGCGTTGGCTCAGCACGCCAGGCTGACTAAGCGTACTCGCTGTGACTCGAGGTTTTATACTGTCGCACGCCCCACCACAACAAACAGCCGACCAGACAAATAACTTACGTCAACTTATTCGTTGTAAATTGGTGTAATTTGTGTTGCGTTTTGGAATTTAGGTAAATCACCTAAATTTATCTTGTATATTACACTGGCATAAAATTGCTCATTATCCTTCCTCATGCTATTTGACATTGAGGAGAACATTAAATATTTACCGAATAAATCAGTGTGTACACATTTACGTATCTAGTCAATAAACGCCCATGAATATTTAATTTTCAATGTCTGTTAACTAATATTGGTTTTTCGTCAAATAGGTAATAGAATAGGTACCGGCTTGTTTTTTTATAAAACACAATATTTCGGCTTAAGACGTAAACATAATTTTTATTTACGATTTCAGTGAATGTTTCTATTAATTCTTTAACGCCCGGTTTTTTACTTAACCTTGACTTCTCAGTTAACTAGAAGTTAAAAAATTCAATTCTTTCTATGAAATTCCTAAATAGCCTTTAACTAGACTTGGTGCAATGACAGAAATCCTTGCAAACCGTCTATTACCATTAGTTCAATTGCATCCAATCTACCATCTTGCAACATCCCTCAAACTCCAACTTTTTACTCACCGTTTTTTTCTCCTCTTCTTGTCCGATGTGACACTTCAATATTAAAATGTGTTAAAAGCTCCCTTGCAGCAGACGCGCTTGTCGAAGACTGCCCCCTCACCACCTCCCCTCCATCTAATGTAATTAGAATTTTTTTGCCTTGAGAATGTCTAGGTTTCAACATCGCTTTAGTTAATCGAGCATGTCAGCAAAACGTTAATGCCCAAAGACATTGATATCCATTACCCATAATACCCACCACCACCTTCGGTTAGCGCGCTGTACGAATTATTTGTGGCGGCGCCGGTGGTGTGTAAGACTGTAATCTTGCGAAGAAAAAACTAATTTCAATTTAAAAATTTCATTGAAAATTGTGTGCGCGGCGATATGATGAGGGGAACAAGGGGAATTAGGTGTATTTATGGCTGGTTTTGATTGCAGTGTAGCGTGCGGGAATAAAGTGGGGGCGGCGTCGCGCTGTTCCCTCTTTCCCGCCGATTTGTGCAGCAGAAATGTGAATGTACCTGATGTATTCCATTAGGTTCGTGTTTCTCTCTGAGTGCATAAATATATATCCAATACGTCTTCAAATATCTCAGCTTACTGTTGAATGTATACAGGATATAATACAGAAAATTCCTGAGATATTAAATAAGTTTACCAGGAACGCTCGACTGCATTCAGATAAAAGATGTTACCGAGAGAGAAACATTAAAATAATTTTTCCTTCGAAACTTAACATCTCGATATATCATGGAGTTTATCTGGATGGGCTCAAGGCGATTTATAAAATTGTCGATTATGCGAATCGCGCGCACCCTGGTGTGACATCGCGTGCAACTCTTTGTGTTCCAACTTACTTTTATCATTTAAATCCACTATAATGAATTTGTTGGAAAATTGGAAAAATGTCACACATAGCCTTAGATTAGTTCTGAATGACACAGAATGGTTTTCTTGGAACGAAATTTACCCACGATGTGGAAAGTTTAATAATTTCCCTTCAATACTTGTATCGTTGTAATTTATATCCGAATTATGAGTCCTTAATTTCGTCACCCACCGTCTGATCCAGCGACTCGAATGAGAACAGTATCCTGTTCCAGTCCGCATCATTCCATGCCAGGTGCTTTCCGGCAAAAGTCAATCCTTCTACAAGACAATCCAGCAGCATGAAGCCTTCTTCTAACTAACTAAATCTAACTTATCAAGAAGAAATTCCTCAAGGATCTGAATTTATCTCTGTCTAATCTCCCTGTATGTATTTAAAATCAAAGTTTCCAAAGTTACGCATCATTTATTATCATATGACAGCGGAGCATGCTTTAAAGCATAAAACTGGATTATTATACGCTTTCCTGCACCATTACCCCTCCCCCCTCCCTCCACATCCATTCAATAAACAAACAATTTTAATTTACTGCAATTTATCACAAGCGGTGCCGGCGAGTAAATAAAATTGATAAGATTGAAAGCTCACGCTATATGATGTGATGGCCATTTTATAAGATCGATATTTTGATGCACCGCTTAATAAACGCCCCCTACACGCTGTTTTCTATATGGAAAGGATGCTTTTTTCTTCTCTACATATATTATGCACAAGAATTTTGTTTACATAAGTATAATAGTGAATGAATGGCGGTTTATAAGGCCAACTCATTTGTCATTTCTATTGAAAAGTCGAACCATCTAAAAGAAAACACACACATGGTTTTGACAGGAGATTTTCCTATAAAATGTTCTTGTCATGTTTGCAATGAATTGGAGGGAAAAATGTAACTTGTGGATTTTATGATGCAGTGGCGTTGGAAAGTTTAGCGGCAAATCTGAAGAGAAATGATTTAATAATATTGGAGTCGAATATATCGGGATTTAGATTTAAAGCGGCGATTCAATGCCAAAACCAGTAAATATTGATTTGAACTTTTAGAGTTTTAATGTGAATTATTGGCGGTGGGATAAAAGAGTATTTGCTGGGAAGCTAGCAGCGTTAAGTTTGGGCGGGAAAAATAAATGTTGGAATATGTACTGAAACTTTGAGGAGTTGAACTAAAATAATACTTTTAATTTCATAAGATAGATAACCTAAAATATTTGTATTGGTAAATTTTCGCGCCACTATACACCACACACAACGATATCGTTAACCCATTTTCTGCCTCCAAGTTTAAATTCCAGAGACCCAAATAACTAATTCAAACAAGAGCTCGACGATACCGCCACACCATAACGTAATTGTACCGAAAAGTGTCTGCCACGGAGATTGTCAAACAGCATATGAATATCATCCTCCACATAAGACAAACAGAATCGGTTGAGTAATTCCCGCTGAACTTTCCATCACATTGTGAAACTTTAACATGGCATACACACACGCCAGGGGAAAGGGGATCATTCCAGCCCAGCAACAAATTTGCATTTTGAAACTGAAACCTTGATGGTAAAAAAGTAAGCGCGAGAAAACACTTTGGTATGCACATGACACATAAGAAGCACGCGGGACCTGGTAGAAAAAGCGCCAGATCTTAACGTTCAACTGTATATATCTTTTTGATAAAATATTCAAGGCGGAGTGCTTTATTTTACTAGTTTATGGCCTCCCTGGGTCGTATTCTGTGCGGCCGGTAAATACTTAAGCAAGAAGGGGAATAAACATTATTATATCATGATATGCGAGGCAACTTATGATGCCACTTCAAAGTGCGCCCCAATGTTCCCCCCACTTCTCTAGTTTAAATGTTTGAACAATTAATTATTTACTTATATTACTAGCGATGGCTAAAGTCGTAATTAAGGGTGTATTTTGGGGTGCCCTGTCATAGATATCGAGGGAAAACAAAGCCGCTTCAAAGTGACTTGGAAGGTGTTACCATTTTTGGAGAAAACACTTAATATATTGGAACTGAAAATGCAACCCACAATACATTTGTCTTGAAAGCGTATTGTGGGTTGCATTTTCAATTCCATCACTCGTGAAATATCCTGTTTGTAGGTTAGGTGAGGTTAGAATGTATCTTATCGCACCTTAACATACTTGTTACAGTAATAATATCGTAAAATATAAACATATCCTGGCTTGAAACTACTGGAATCAAAGGTAATAAACTAAAAATTCCCTCAACTAATTTAATTCTAATTGCCTGTTTCTAACCGCTTCCTTATAGTAACGATTTAATAATTTAGCAATAGCTATTTAAGCTTTTGCTTCCATTAAAACGAATTTCTTGGAAGAAATGTTGCAATAAAAATTGTATATAGTCGACATGGAATTATTATTAGTAAGCTCCATTGTGCAAGTTTATAAAAAACGAATGTGAGTTATTGCTTTGTGTTGTTTGTCTGCTGGTATTTGTCTCAATATGTCTTTCTATAGTTATTGTTAGGAGAACAGCAATCTCATCTTCATCGGATGAAATTAATTGCAAAATACTTTTATAGTTCTGTTTAGATATATTAACTTCAGTTCAAGTTTATTGGACAATTTCATTTATTAAACACATCCAACAAACTACAGTAATTAATAAATCGTGATTTATTATTTCGAATAAATGTTCGGTATTATAATAGCGCTCGGGTGTTAAATCCAATTAAGAAGGTCAATATTTATGAATTATTGATACGAAAAACAAATAATACCAGGCGATATGTATCGAAAAACAATAGCAGAAGGCCAGAGCTCATTTATAGATTTATTTGTCAAAAATTGCGTCCCATAAATCCTGTAATATCTAAAGCGATTATCGAATATATATGCGGCAATACAACCCAAAATGAAAAATGCGAAAGGCACAAAAAAAAAAACAACACAAGCAACCAACAGCAACAACAAAAGGTTTAACTGGTAAATTCGACATAAAACTCAATTAATTTGCAAGCGTTTAAAGGGCAAATATTGATGTGATTGCTAGGCTGAAAATATTTGATATTTACAGTCGCACCTCTGAAGAAGTTACACGAAAAAATACAAAATTTTGAATAAAATTCGTATGAGCGGAATATTGTCACCGGCGCATCCGCCAAAACTTCAAAAAATTATGATTATCGAATATTGTAGTTATTTTCGACGACCCAAAAGTTAAATTTTAATCGAATGTTATTAAATAAATTCATATCATTTAATAATAATCATTAAAATCATGGATTTTGCATATGATATTAAAATAATATTTATTAGAAGCTCCGTTTTAATAAGTTTATTAGGTACATAATTTATGTTTTGTAACGATTTTAATCCACCAGTCGGAGGAATATCAATAACATACAAAGCACATATACGTAGTTTTCAGTATATTATTGAAATATTATGTGGTGCTCATTTGCTTTGTGCCTTATAAAATAACCATCTCTTTTTCCCTATCCAAATTATTAGTAGATAATCTCCTTTAGCTGTTTGTTTGAAAGGTGAAAGAAAATAATACTTAATTGAATATTCCATAAAAATCTTAATATAATATTTAAATATAGAAACAAATTTGTTTTTTCTTTAGAAAAATATCCTTAAGCTTGCACATAATTTGTCAGCTTATGTACCCCGCTTCGTATCTAATTTATCGTTGTGGGTAATAAAAACTGCTGGCGGCAAATAAACTACTTTGACTTTATTAAAATTAAAATAACCAGTTCCGTTTTGGAAAACGAAAGAAAAAACTGTATATATATACCTACAGTATATGTAAGGAAAATATACATATTATATGAATATATTATTTAAAGCTGACGCTTTTGAGTAATTTAATAGGCAATAAAAAAAGTTTTAGTGCAAATGCAATTTCAGTTGAAAGTAAAGAAAAAAAAACGGACTTTGTGCGATGGAGATAGCAATCGGTTTTAATTTTATATGCCACAATATCGTCGTGGAGCCGATTTGCTTTGGATCCCGGCACAAAAGCGGACGAATCACTAATACTCCTGTGTGGGTTTTATTATATTATTATGACAGTTGGGGGAAGGTAAACTTACTTACGTCATCATATTAAAGCATACTTACGGAAATTGTTTGGGTATAATTTGAATTTTTCGCTAAAGTACACAAGGAATATAATCCACTCAAGCAAGACAATAATCAAGAAAAAGATAATTATTTGGTCCATCTGGTTGACACGAAAATATTTGTAGTTTTGGCGGATGCACCGGGGCAAAAAAATTGTGTATGCAACTCATGCGTATTTTTATATTCGTGTCTTAATATCTATCATTAAACGCTCATTGCATAATATATTATTATAGCTTAGCTAGAATTTGGACATTGTAATAATACTACCATGACAATATAACATAACATGAAACCATTGAAATAAACTAGATATATTTATCATTTTCTTTAGTGTTTGTTGCTTTATGGTCTAGGACACGTTTTATCAAACAGACAATCTATAACACTGGAGAGAGAAAAAATTGCGGTAAGATATTATATGAAATTTGAAAAGCTTCGTACATGTCCAGCAACAAATAAATTTCTGCAGGACACGCGATTTAATAATATAATACACTAATAGGTTAGTTGCGTCACGAAGTCCGGCTGTCAAAATTGCAATTTGCATAATATTAAGTTGTAAACTCAAAATATTTACGTATGATGTTTATTTGTGATAAGAGTTTGTGCTAAAATAAATTTACTATTGCCCAAACCTACTCGCAATCCAGTCTGTGTGCTGTTTTCCGGTATTATATTCGTACTATAGCTAATTTATTTCAGGCTACCCACACCAAGCTCAGTGGTAGGTAATATTTAAAATCCATTCCCAGGTTATATTAATCGAAATACAAGACGGGGCTTCGCCCTTGCGGTGAATCAGCCCAGTGCTTTATTGTATATTGTTATTTAAAATTGCTCGATTCCAGGTACATAAATCTCGTGGAATGTACCAGTATTTCTTTGGCATTATTTCCGGTGACTGATATAAGCAGTCTTAAGTCGCACCTCTTGGGCCCCAACAAAGGCGTCAAAATGGTAACAAATGGCTTAATTTTGCGTGTCTGAATCGCAATCGAACAAATAAATTACAATGTTGGGCACAAATGAACCTGCGTTTGCTTAATGAGTGTTAGAAAATCACGCGAACCATCTCATTATCTCAATCAGAGCCCACAGGGCCACTACACCCCACCGCAAATTGTTCCTTAAACTGTAAATGGGGAGATTCAATCGGGAAAATTTGTTAGCGCGAAGAATGTTTAATTGTTAGAAGATAACTGGGTTGGAAGAATGTTATAGTTTGTTCTTTATTTGGCAATTTGTAAAAAACATCAAGATAATTTTGTGCAGTTTTCACTTTCTTTCAAATAAATACCGGAAATTTTGCACCGGCACCTCCGCCAAAACTACAAATAATTTGTAATATACCGGGTGATTCAGTACTTATCGAAAAAATTTACCGTCAATTTGATACTAAATAAATTTTTTTACGTCCGATCTATTAGGATTTTATTATATTTTTTTTGATACATTTCCACTTAAAATGTCAGCGCGCACATATCCTAAAAAAAAATTCGATGTTGTGAATCACTCTGTATAATGGGTAAATTTATATTACCCAAAATGAAATTTTAGTACCTATGAACTTTAATAAAATATAATTTATTTAAATAATATTCAATTTGGTGGTGCTTCCATAGATTTAACAAAACTAGTCCATGAAAACTATTTACGGAAGATAAAATCATCACCAGTTCACATACATCATTTTTATAATTGAACAATTTTAAGGTAAATGCGATAAATCAAAATTTGAATACACAACTATGATTTTATCATAAGGTAATGTAATTATTTACTTGGGGCTATAAACATACATTTGGGCCCGATTCATAAACCATATATGTATACCCTGTGGAAACATATTTATTATGCACAATTATTCATTGTCACGTAAAACAAATGAATATTGTGACGTCCATGAATATGTAAACGTTTTTGGGATTTTTTCCAAGCGTCCACTCCGCCACAATAATAAATTTTTATTAGTTTTGCTACATTAACAAACAGTTTTTCTATATTATAAATAATGCTTTCTTATAAGCTGACCTTTTAATATGAGATATTTTACTGTCGAAGCAGAAAAACAATTTAATGAACACATATTAAATATAATTGGAATAATATGAGTTATTCCAGAAAGCTTAAGATATGTTTACAATAGCCCTCGTCCCCCTCAAGTTTCCAGTCAGGTTCAACCTTGTAATATACCGAAAAACACACGTCTGTTAACCATCGCTTCACTGAACGGGCTGATCATTAACAGAAATCAATCACAGTCGATGCTTGGGGCAATACAGGGCCAGACAGGGTTACCAACATGCAATCACGACCACCCCCGGACCCCACTTACACAAGTTAACCTTTTACACAAACAAATCGAACCGAATTGCTGGATAATTGACAAAGAAATATACTACGTATGATGTAGGGGCCGAAACCAACGACGCTACGCTGCTTAAATTATACACTAATTCACGTTTGTAATCAATTGACAATAAATTTATTCTATTGATTGCCAAGAGCAAGAAGGTTCGGTTTATATGTGTGTGTTAGGTTGTTTTTAAAGGACAACTAAAAGTTTCTCTAATAAATTAGTTTGTTTCTTGGGACCACAAATAAACCGGAATGCGAATGCAGAGTCAGTTTGTTGGGTTTGTCTTGTCGGCTGAGGTTTAATTAATTGATTGGAAGCCAGGAAGTGGACAAATTTGAAGAGAAACCAAGTAATAGTTTGGGGAATTTGCTGATGGGAAATATGACAATAAATTAATGTGGATACAGAAAAAAAAATAGACAAAAAAGTTACAGCAGTTGAAGCCGTTCATTTAGCTGTTTTTCTAGCACTGCAAGCAGTTGAAGCAGTTCATTTATCTGTTTTCCTGGAACTGTAACCAGTTGAAGCAGTTCCAGAAAAACCTCAACCTGTAGCCTCGAAGTAGAGTAAATTGGGGATTCGAGGCCACAGGTTGAGGTTTTCCTGGAACTGCAACCAGTTAAAGCCGTTCATTTAGCTGTTTTTCTAGCAGTGCAAGCAGTTGGAGCAGTTCCTTTACCTGTTTTCCTGGAACTATAACCAGTTGATGCAGTTCCAGGAAAACCTCAACCTGTGGCCTCGAATCTCCCAACTTACTCTACTTACAGCATTAGAAATTTTGAAATTTCGGCGTGTGAATCAAAATTTAAAAAATTAGAATATTGTTATTAATTAATAACGTGATGATAGTGAGACGATGGATTTATAAAATTTCTTGATTTGTTTGGTGGCTTATAGCAAAATGCCACAGTTTTGAGGGACCCTGTATATTATGTACACACTGTTTTTATCAGGCGTAACAATAAACTGGTTTTACTGCTCATTAAAATTGAAATTAAATTCTAAAATGTCATCTTAGGTAAAAATTATAATTAATAAAAGTTTTTGTTATAATAAAATGGTAGTACTTTACCATAGACATAAAACCGTTATAGATAGTGTTTCAAATACATCCCTTTTAACTGTCCCTCGAAAGCTCGCATATTATCATAATAGTTGCTCCCATAAAACGAATAAACTTATCTATTAACAACCTAATTCCCTTAACTTTATGTTCACGTTATTGAGCCATCTATTCGGTGATAACTCGCTGAATATTGTTTAACTTTTTTATCAGGGTTGGTGGTGACGGGGAACGTCGCACTGGGCACTCTAGAGCAATGTTGGAACACGCTCTCTTATCAAGAAGCCGATGTTCACCTGTCACAGTGAAAAATAGCCTTTTCGGTCACGTCAAACTCTAAGCCAGAGACTAAGAAAATCTAATTTCAACACGGGGAAATGTTCTGTCGGGCGAGGAAATTCCGATAATGCTTAACTCATAGAAATACAGTGTTGTAAATCGAATTATCACGTAGAGAAATTGCAACAAAACAACGAATGAAATAAAAATTATTGGGGCACAAAGCGGGGATGAAATTTTGATTAGTTCAACATTTTTACCTTAGATTATTTGATGATCATTAACTATTTATGGAAATTATTCAATAGTATCAAAATGCGGTTTGAATGTCTATTGAAAATCCACAAATGAGGCCAATTAATTGATAAGCTATTACAAGTACCAGCTCTGAATGATTTGCAGTAAAATACATGCAAACCGTCGGTGCTAACGATGATGATGATGCAAACCTGGCATTACGACAATTCCATATGTAATTACTTTAATTAAATTTGTATTTACGTTGGTACTAATCAAACAAATGTACGAAATGTCACGGAGTTCATTTGGCAACGTTTGTATCTTTTTCGTTTAATTAAATCGTGAACTTTGTACTGTGGACATCCTTCATAAATGTATATAAAAAAAATAAAAGTGATATTTACCAAATGTTTCTTTTTAATTATAAGACACACCAAGAAGGCTAGAAACAGGAGGGCGAACTCACTTGGAAAAGTGAGCTCTAGTGCGCATCTGGCGCTTGACAATGCGCAGCACAGCAATTTAAGAGCAGGGCGCAGATGGCATAGCGCCCAATCACTGTGTACTGATCAACATGGGAAGTTCGCTCTTCTGTTTCTAGTCTTCTTGATACACATAATAAGGATTTAAAACCAGAGCTTCTATTTATTTTTCTAATTTGCTTGCTTGAAAATCCACATAGAATTACATTACAACTTCTCCTGTAACTCTCGTATACAAGATCAGAGAAACTATTTTTTCTGGAACACCCTCCGTTTCCTATACAGCTGGCAATAATTCCTTCGCTCGCTACATTTACCATCCTAATGATCCCCGCACATAAATGACAGACACATTGACAGTATTTAACACAATCGTGTTTCCGATCATCAGAGATAGTTGCGGATGGTGCTGAAACATAAGGCAGTTATCCCACAACGATCTGCTAACGCATGTATGAGGGCGCGGCAAGGATTTAATACCGCAACCCAAATTGGCACTATCATGTACATCGACACACGTAGATATTAGTAACGTCTACAACTACTATTATAGGCTGTGTAATTGTAAATGATTTATGATGAGGTTTGACTATATATACGAATAATTCCATGATGTTGAATTAGAAGGTATAAAACTATCGATATGTATAGGAAAAAATAACGCTGAAATTAAGTTTACCTCTCCAGTCCCATGTTGGCTCCAACAGACAATTTGACATAACTGAGATTGATTGGCACATAATGCAGACGTTCTCTCAAAAATTTTTACCAAACGTAATAAAACGATTAATCACATGAGCCCCCTGTACGCACAAATCCGATATCAACATTTATTTCGATAGATTTTATTGGGGTTTTTTGCGGTGCTTTGTGTCAAACCTAACGTATTATTTATATAAGTATAGAGGAAGGAGCTCGGGAATATGACAAGTAAATAATAACTTTTCCTCTGTGGGACTATTAGAAGGTATATTCAATTATTTCTGGAACAAATATAATATGTCACTGTTTTTCTCACAGGGTATTTCACGAGTAATAATAGAATTAAAAATGCAACCCACAATACATTCGTATGCTATTTGTAATGCAAGTGTATTGTGGGTTGCATTTTCAATTCCATCTGGTGAAATACCCCGTATTTCTATGCTACTTATATTTTACTGTAAGTTCAGTTTCCCGCGCAGTTCTCCTATCGAGTTTGAAATAAAAGAACGTCATCCGATTTGCAAACTGATTCATCCAATTAGGTATTTAAGATCATTGCGACATAAAAGAAACAGTTTAACGCAAATAAACAAAGAAAAGAACCGTTTCTCTATCTAAAGATACATCTAATATTATTTCAATTTAAATGTTTTTGATGCTGTAATCGATGTGAAATAAAGATAAAAGAATTGAATTTCTTTTGGATGGTTGGAGCCGCGCAGCAGAAGCAAAAGACCAAAGGAGAAAAAAATAACTGTAAAACATTTGATATTAACTGATTGGGCGCCGCAAAAGTATATGCGTTCGTTGGAAGCGATCGTTTTCTAAAATGGTATTATTCAGAGCATCTCTTTATCACAAATTGCTTGAGTAGGTTTCTGTTTCGGGGTTTGGAAAATTACAAAGACGGTATCGGTGAAAGAGAGCGAGAGCAGCTGAACAGACGTTGCAGTCCTTTGCGCTTTGCCAACTACTAGGAGTCCTTCCAAGTTCGCTCTCTCTCTCTGTGCTTATCTATTGATAAGAAATTTATTCGTGTACGTGCTCCCAATGCGATATTAGTTACTAGCCGGGGCTTTGTGCTCCTGCGAATATGATGATATTCATGGATTAAATTAGTGTTGTAGTATCGACAATGAATTGCAGCTTTCTTGGCTCTATCTTGGAGGTTTATGGTAGTGGCGGCTCCCCCGGACTGACGTGTTCTGGATGATAGTTAATCCATTTGCCATACGTTTGACAATGTTAAGGGGTTATACACACAAACACCCCCACACACACATACATACACTTATCTCTATATCAAAGTAGACTAACATTGAATTTGCTTAATTTATTCATTAGCAACAAACTGAGATGTCTATGAGCGAATGGAGGTTCAACAGGAACCTGCCACGGGGTGTAGTGCTACGATTATACCTGCCTACTACATCTAAATGCTTAATTATGTCTCAGTTTCTAACTACTGCTAAATGTTCCTGAATATATTACAGTGCCGGTTTGTCAATTATTCAGAAAATTGATCGCGATTATTGATGTCAGAATAATTTAAAGAATATCTTCGGCTACTTTTTATATCGTAATGCTTCTATAAAAGAATAATCAAGAGCTCAAAGATTGTCGCAGATCTAAAAGTTGTGGTTCCAATTTCCAGTTTCTTAAATTATTAGTTATATCTTATGATCAAAATCACGATTATTGATGTCAGAATCGTTTACAGAATATCATCCGCTAATTCTTATAATCGTAATGGTTCTATATAAGATCATAAGAATAATCCAGAGCTCAAAGATTGCCGCAGATCTAAAAGTTGTGGTTCCAATTTTCCAGTTTCTTAAATTATTAGCTATATCGTATGATCAAAATCACGATTAGTGATGTCAGAATCGTTTACAGAATATCATCCGCTAATTCTTAAAATCTTAATGCTTCTATATAAGATCATAAGAATAATCCAAAGCTCAAAGATTGTCGCAGATCTAAAAGCTGTGGTTCCAATTTTCCAGTTTCTTAAATTATTAGTTATATCTTATGATCAAAATCACGATTATTGATGTCAGAATCGTTTACAGAATATCATCCGCTAATTCTTATAATCGTAATGCTTCTATATAAGATCATAAAAATAATCCAGAGCTCAAAGATTGTGCCAGATCTAAAACTGTGGTTCCAATTTTCCAGTTTCTTAAATTATTAGTTATATCTTATGATCAAAATCACGATTATTGATGTCAGAATCGTTTACAGAATATCGTCCGTTAATTCTTATGATCGTAATGCTTCTATATAAGATCATAAGAATAATCCAGAGCTCAAAGATTGTCGCAGATCTAAAAGTTGTGGCTCCAATTTCCAGTTTCTTAAATTATTAGCTATATCGTATGATCAAAATCACGATTAGTGATGTCAGAATCGTTTACAGAATATCATCCGCTAATTCTTATAATCGTAATGCTTCTATATAAGATCATAAGAATAATCCAGAGCTCAAAGATTGTCGCAGATCTAAAAGTTGTGGTTCCAATTTTCCAGTTTCTTAAATTATTAGTTATATCTTATGATCAAAATCACGATTATTGATGTCAGAATCGTTTACAGAATATCATCCGCTAATTCGTATAATCTTAATGCTTCTATATAAGATCATAAGAATAATCCAGAGCTCAAAGATTGTCGCAGATCTAAAAGTTATGGCTCCAATTTCCAGTTTCTTAAATTATTAGTTGTATCTTATGATCAAAATCACGATTATTGAAGTCAGAATCGTTTACAGAATATCGTCCGTTAATTCTTATGATCGTAATGCTTCTATATAAGATCATAAGAATAATCCAGAGCTCAAAGATTGTCGCAGATCTAAAAGTTGTGGCTCCAATTTCCAGTTTCTTAAATTATTAGTTATATCTTATGATCAAAACCAGGATTATTGAAGTCAGAATCGTTTACAGAATATCGTCCGTTAATTCTTATGATCGTAATGTTTCTATATAAGATCATAAGAATAATCCAGAGCTCAAAGATTGTCGCAGATCTAAAAGTTGTGGCTCCAATTTCCAGTTTCTTAAATTATTAGTTATATCTTATGATCAAAACCAGGATTATTGATGTCAGAATCGTTTACAGAATATCATGCGCTAATTCTTAAAATCGTAATGCTTCTATATAAGATCATAAGAATAATCCAGAGATCAAAGATTGTCGTAGATCTAAAAGCTGTGGTTCCAATTTTCCAGTTTCTTAAATTGTTAGTTATATCTTATGATCCAAATCACGATTATTGATGTCAGAATCGTTTACAGAATATCATCCGCTAATTCTTGTAATCGTAATGCTTCTATATAAGATCATAAGAATAATTCAGAGGTCAAAGATTGTTGCAGATCTAAAAGCTGTGGTTCCAATTTTTCAGTTTCTTAAATTATTAGTTTTATCATATGATTAAGATCATGATTATTGATGTCAGAATAGTTTGAAGAATGTCATTGATCACTTCTTGCATCTTAAAGCTTCTTATAGAAGATCATCAGAATAATTCAAAGACCAACAATTGGACCAGATCTACAATTTTTATATAATTATATGATGAATATGAATATAAACGTTGAGGTTAAGCTAGAATTTAATCTTCAATAATAATAATAATGACACTTACTGCTTTTAAACTCATTTCTCCTCGCACGCTTTTTTGAGGCAACCTCGAGGACAATGCTGAGGGACAAAGTAGATGTTGTTCGTGAGTATGATGTGAGATAGTGTGGTGGATGGATGAAAGGGTCATCGATAAGATACGGTGGTAACGAGGCTGGTTTGCACGTTCAAGAATGATTTATGAAGGTTTTAAGTCGACGGTCAGCCCGTTCGGTATTTACACATGAATATATACATGACTGGTTGGTTCTCTGCAGTCCTGCAACGCGTTTTTCTTCGATTGATTCTTAATGTTTTTTTTTCCAAAGGGCAGGAGGCTGTTCTTGTTGTGGTTTCTATCACGCTCCACTGACACTGAAAGATTGTTTTATAAATACCAAGTGAAAAGCCGCGTCTAAACGTCTACATGGGTGAAAATTCAAATATTTTTTTGGTAACTTGATTTACCTTGACCAGTCGATAATTTAATAACGCACCCATCAAAGCTCGGATTGGATTATTAATCACAATTTTAAATCAGTTGGTTGGATATCACAAAAAATCTAATGCGCGCGTGTGGACTCAATTAATTATGATTTTATTGGGGGGCTTGCTTATACGACCTATAGATTTATGAATCAAACGCAATTTGCACGAGAACACACAGCGGGGGTTGGTGATGGTTTATTATCAAAAAAGTATTTTCATGTTTTCTGTATTTTTGATGTCAGATTCAATTAGAAAATTAACTTGTATCCTCACGCATCATTTTTTGTGTGTGTAGGGACTGTCTTTGTGCTTATGGTTTATTGATATTGCGGAAGCTTTTTGTAATTAGAATTATAGGTTAGGTTAGGTTGGTGGTCGATGACTTGGATAAATTGCGCCCGCGCCCAACTAACGATAAATTTATATATTGTGTGTTCTGGAAACATTCTCCATATATTTATTATTATTGCTCAAAATAAGATGAGTTCGTTAAATTATTTTTGTTATTTTAATAAGCTAGAAGTTAAATGAGGAAATTTTATAAGCAATTAAATGGAATTATGTGCAGTTTGGTGTTATTTAAGGATGCAATGTCTCATACAACTTGAAATATTCTAAAATAATAAAGACATTTTAAAGTTCATTCTTCCAAGACAAAGTTTATAGATACCACAAATCTAAAACTAGACCTGATACTAAAATTGGCAACAGAATCAAATCACGCTTTTGTAGCGTACCTAACTTGTGAAGACTTGATAATTAAACCAATTAAAACTGGAGCATATTGGACTAGCTTTCGTGTGATGGGATGAAAATCAATGCGGCTTATACTTCTCCCGCCATCCACATGATAATGTGATGAATATGAAAGATATTAATTTTTATTCCACGTGGAGAGAGCGACGCGACGTTTAATCTAACCGCAGTGGGATTTTTTATAATAACACAGACAAAAGGGGCTAATGTGTGATGTGTATAGCAGGATAAAAATGTTAATTAATACCAACGTGTCTGACTAATGAAAATTTCTCTATCTGTAGGAACTAGTCTGAAAAATATTTATTTAAGACAGTGCTTGATAAACTCCAAAACTGATAACGCGATAATCCATGATTCAGCTAGAATCCCCTCATCATCGCGTTGATATGCCATGGCACGAGTCCCAACTCGTGAGGGGTGGACAAGGGGACAGCTAAAGCATTGATGGGACCAACACATGCACACATAGACACAGAGACGAGTGGTGATTAAATTGGCTAGCACAGTTGAAGCCACCAACTCCCAAGGACGAAAATAGATTAATAATGGAATCAGACTGATATCCGTTCCCATGATGACGGACGCCGCACAACAGTGTATTCCATTGACTAATAATAATGTGTCGTGGTCACCACTATTCCATCGTTGTTACCGGATTATGATCAGTTATTATTGAAACTGATGTTGGACATCTCGCTCTAAATCATCATCATCTGTTTCAGTTGGAGTATTAGAATATATTGAGGTGAAGTTTAAATTATATGGATAAAATATGCTCGTGTACTAGAATCTTAATAATAACAGAGAAATACAGCTGTTAAGCTTTATTCTTTATTAACTATCGAAATTTATCAGATGATTATACGCATTTTCCTGAAACAGTTAACCAAAGTTCCTGAAATTATATGATTCGTCCAAGAGTGACTACTTAATCCAAATTTAAATCCAATTATTCCACAAATGAATAATAACATGGCCCCAGCCAGAATAATCAAGCTTTTTCCCAGTAGTGCCTTACATAAATTTATTCATTTGCTTTAGCCAAATAAATATTTAATCGAACCAGCAGGAGCACAATCGATCGTTGACTTTTTCGTCCTGCCGGACCAGACCACATTGGTCTGATTGATCACATGTATTGTTTATGTGGTCCAAGTGTAAACCTATTAATATTTAAAAGCCTAGGAGGTTTTCTGTTATAAACCGGTGTAGTACGTGCGACGACTGCGTCTAGGTAGTTTTTTCGCCTTCCCCCCACCTCAACATTAGGATAGCACGCGACTAGTCACCTGTCACTTATATCTTATTGCGTGAGCTCACGTACCTTGCCGCCCCCGGCCTCCCTTATTGCTTAAATATACGGCCACGGCTGTACAATGTTCTTCTACTTGTATGTGTTGGGAGGTTATATCTCATATTCAGCTAGGTTCTAGATTTCCCCCCTCGTTCATCCGGGACAAAGTCTTACTTGACCAGTGAGTTACAACTTTGTTCATGTGCTATCAACATTCTATCATCTGGCATGCTATACGAGTAATAATACGCGAGTTGGACGTTGGAGGGGGTGGGGGTAAGGGTGCTTTGTCTGAATTATGACGTCGGACACAACTCATGTAAGATGATTTATTTCAGCTTAAACTGAAGCTTAATGTTGGCGGACGGTTTTTAAGCGGGATTAACCGGCGGAAAGCAGCATGGGGGTGTAGAAGGGGAAGGGCGGGGGGTCTAAGCACGAATTTGGGAAATAATTGTTCCAGGAATTCAGTTTTGTGTCAGCTGTAAATAATTCGATTTTAGTTTTTGAGATAAATAAAGAGCGATGAAATAAATTTGTAATCGAGTCATCCATGAACCCGAAATCGTATGTCGTTTCTTTAACTGCATTACAATAAAATGTCAGTTGAAAGCTAAAATGGTTCAAGTTAAATACGGATTCAAATCCATGGATGACTCGATTACAAATTTATTTGATCACTCTGGGTACAGTGCAACTTGAATTTCAGCCGCCCCGTACATACTCAGTAAGAGTGAGAGGATTAGAATATGCTCCGATACACGTAATTTCTAAAAAAGTTAAACAGCTGTCACTATATGTTCTACAAAATTATTTAACCCTAAAAAAAATAAATTCAATATAAATAGTGCTTATGCAATTTTGCTTCTTAAGGTAAAAAATATCAAGATAAAATTAATTCAGTTAAATAATTAGAAATAAATCAGTCTAGGAAGTTTCCAAATACTTCAGTTTCTCTTTTGTGCATTTAATTTAAAAAGTTCGGTGTTCTTCAAACTTTAAAACAGATTCAATGTTTAGATACTCGAAAAATTCAGATTTCTGACAAAGACAAGAAAAAATATTTAAATATATTATTTTTTTAAAAACAAGGGAATTTACTAAACAATAATACAATTTTCATCTTATATATAAAAGTGAAAGTTTGTCTTCTAAGTATACAAATCTACACCGTTGTAGACATCGACGCCAAATTTTTGGTGAATGTTCTTTCGGCATCCACACGAGTCGTAGATGTAATGAAAGTTTTTTATTTTGCGCCGTTTTTTCAATAATAAATTGTTTGTCCTCTATAGAAATATACAGCATTATAGATATACCACGTCAATAAATTATATTAATTTTATTGCAACATAAGCGGATTAAGTTGATTCCAAAGAAACTATTCTCTAAACCGTTCTACCCTATTTAGTACGTTAATTTATTATAAGATGTCACTGTCCTAATTAGTGTTACGCACTTTCGCGTTTCAGGCGCCAATTAATTATGTGAAAAGGAGTTCATAATAAATACCATAATAAATCTTGGGCGGTCCTAATTTAATGAAAACGTGTATATAAGGTGAGGAGTGAAAAATAAATAAGAACAGACATGAAATCTAACAACAGACAATTAGATAGAGTGTGAGAGAGCTGTGAACACAGACAACATTCAAGGCATCGTGGGTATATTCTTCTTTTGCGGTGGACGGGGTGCGAAAGCGTGTTAGGCCATCGTAAAACCTACCTAGCCGGAGTAAAATACTGCAGTAATAACCGTCCAACTGAAGGATTGATTTTATTTTAACACCATGGCCGCACAATACAACACCTAACCTGCGGAGCCCTCTTCCAGATTAAAGATATGTCGTAGATATAACTCGCTCTCTTGTCTTGTTTCTAGCACGGGGATTTTTCGGGGGTGTTATTTATTATTAATTGATTTTATCATTGGGGGGGGAGATACTCGTAACGCCCACTCAAAGTTTAATTTAGCTGCTTTGGGTGTAATATGTTAGAGTGACACTTCATGTTAATTTACTCCGTCTAAGATATTTGGAACTTTTCGATCACACTCCGTATGTAATCAGTAAAGTAGGTTGGAGAGTTCTTGGCCAGAGGTTGAGGTTGAGTACATATTTTTAAACTGTTTTTACTGTTTTTCTAGAACTGCAACTAATTAAAGCAGTTTATTTAGCCATTTTAGCAGTTCCAACTAAATGAACGGGTCCAACTGCTTGCAGTTCCAGAAAAACGGCTAAATGAACTGCTTTAATTAGTTGCAGTTCTAGAAAAACAGTAAAAACAGTTCAAAAATATGTACTCAACCTTAACCTCTGGCCTAGAACTCTCCAACCTACTCTACTTTTTTTGTTTTTCTGATGGAACTGCAAGCAGTTGGACCCGTTCATTTAGCTGGAACTGCTACAACGGCTAAATGAACGGCTCCAACTGCTTGCAGTTCCAGAAAAACAGTTAAAAAATATGTACTTAACCTCAACCTCTGGCCCAGAACTCTCCAACCTACTCTACTGTAACCCCATCGCACTACACACGCATAATAATTTGTTTAATTGTTGTTGAATAATAATGGAGCGCGAGCCCAAAACACATCCAGTTTGATTTTGATTGTATACAAATCAACATGCATATCAATCGCCCCAAATACATACAACAAATAATTACTAATACAGAACAATAGTCCCCATGTTAAATATCTAAATCAAATTTCGAATAGTTAATTACTTTAATATAGGTAAAATTGGTGTCGGCGTGGCTATTATTTACAGGGAATTTATTGCGTAGCAGCGGTAGATTGCATTGATGAACACCCTGGGGGGACTCCCTCTGTTGGGGACCCACACAAATACTCACACACAATTATCCGGGGCACTTGATATTGACATTTGAATTTTGTCATCATGACCACCTGTATTACACCTCGGATATAATCAAATTAATTATTTCTGGCTTTCAGTGCTTCAAATCAAGTAAGTTTTGGTGTACGTAATTATTATTTGAATATATTTATTTGACACTGGTTATTGACGATAATTATTTATCATTGTGGATAGATTAAGCCTCTTTCAATAATTACACTCGATTCTCTATGGTGGTCTATATGCTATGTGGTTATATTAATTAACAAAATATGCTCGTCATCTCATAGCTTATTCACAATTAAAAATTATATTATTGATCAGACTTTGGCATTTCCCGATATATTAAACAATAATTTTGCATAATAAATACCTACAGTTGTGCTGACTAATAAATTATTATTGTAGAAATGTAGAAACAAATAACAAAAGGGGTGCTGTGTCATTATGCAGCTGTGACACAAATCATACGCAACCATGGGATTTAAATTGTTTATCTAGTTAATATTATTTGTTTCACATTAATTTTAGTTTGTTCAATTAGTGTCAACAAAGCATAATGTTTAATTATTAATTTATAGTCCAGCAGCAGATTAACAAAAATTCTGTAAAAGTATTTGAGATGTTTCGTCAGTCACGCTGCTAACTTCATCAGAACAATTTTAAAGACACAAGTCTGAGTTGGAATAAACTGCTTAAGTGTTCTTCTGGAGTATGTAAGCGATAAATTCCGGAGTTTATAACAATTTTCTAGTAAAACCAACTTATTTCTTTATAACAAAGGAATCTGTGAATTTTTCTAGGTTTTATGACAGCTTTAAGGACACAAAAGCGGAAATTGGCGAGGTTAGACTAGCAAACTAAACCCACATTTTTGGCATCATAATCTGATGACTCATTTTAACCAACCACAAGAAGTTAACAACAGGTAATTTGTGTTTGCAGTAGCCAGACTATCTATGGTTATTTGCTAATTTCATATTATTGCAGGCTAACCTAAAACACTTTTTACAGGCATTTTAAAGAAACTAACTGCAAATTACTGTAATATCTTATCGATACATTTTTAATTTTTTAAATAGGAATAAAGCGGGACAATTTATCTTTTTCGTTTCGCTTTACAGTGTATTTAACCTAACCTAACCTAAAATTCGGTAATACCAACATAACTGATGGTGATATAAGTCATCACAGGCGCGAACTTTGAATTGGGTAATATTTTGATGATGAAAGCCATTTTTTTTAATATATAGAAAAATAACGAGTAATTTACATACAAAATTTGTTTACTATAAGTTAATATATTGGTATCAATTTTATAAAATGTTCATCCTATAGGTTACTTTTTCTTTTCACGTGCTCCTGACAAATTCCCAAGTAGCACAATACCAACTGATTGATGTACGATACAAAAGAACGACCCGCCATGCTAGTTTATTTTCATTTCCAATATACACCTCCTTTACAACATCCGAACTAGAAGAGAAGCAGCATCAGGAACAAAACAAATATTATATATCACCTTTCATACATTTCCGGCCAATTTCTGCATTATTCCATACAAACGATACAAGAGGTGGAGGCAGGCCGAGGGAGAGAGTCTGCTCGAGGGGTCTTGTTCTGTAATGGCCCCCTAATGTGGGAAGAAGGGCGGTCGATCTAGTGGCGCGTAGCAATCGAATTACGTGTTTTTGTGATCAGGCAAGGAATGACTCTCCTGCTAAAGGAGGCGAACGCTCACGAATACGTCGGACTTCTTATATAGCCTGGAGGATTCTAATTATATTACGTCAGATTGATGTTCAGATAAGTGCCCTTGTAATTTGTTTAATGTTCCATGTTTATACGAATACGTGTGTGGGTGAGTGCTGTAAGGGTTTAGGTTTTTTGAAGTTTAAATTGCCATAGTGCCGAGCCCTTTTCTGTATTACCCTCCAATTACCTTATTAATTCTTGATGGCATTACCTCCATTATTCCAGGAAATAATGCCGTGTTTTTTCGGTTTGCTTTAGCACGACCACCACCACGAAATACGAAATTGTCTGCTGAATAATTTACCAAAAGAAATTCCAATCCACGTGCTATGATCGTTGTGATTGAACCATCAGGGGGACGCGGGAAAATTATGAGGCTGTAAATTCATAGCTAAGGGTCGGGTATTTTATCAGGTCACACATTCCCACGTGAGATATTCTTTGCCATCCAACCAACGGTGCATTGCATTAATCACTTCCCTCCCGGAAATCCTATCAAATCCTCCACACTCACATGCCGGTGTATGTACACGACCTCAGGCGTTAATTACGACAGTGGGATTTTACCATACGCAGTTAGTCACAGCTCTTCTAATTATTATGTCACTGTTCTTCCGCCCAGCCAACATAGGACACAGGTATTAACAGCAGCACGTCGTCCATCTTGCTTAAACTTGAAACACATGTTCAAGAAATGTTATATTGTCGTGGAGGAATTTGATAAACAAAAATTTGACCAAAATGGGTTGCATGGGGCTTAAGAGTATTAATTTATGGGGTAGGTTGTTTAATTAACTAGTAGCAGGAATTAAATAATTTTAGTGTGGGTAAGGAATTGTGAAAAGTGCCGTCTTTCACTCAGAATCCTCAACTAGCTTCGGAGTCTTCGTGCATTTAGGGACATTTTATAAAAGTGGTTTTAAATTTTGGTAGATGCGCCAGTGTTATAACCAAGGACGTATAAAAATAGAGGACAGAAAGAATTCATGGGTCAGAAAGTTCTACGCATGCGCCAGCAGCCAGTAAGGCACGTTATTGGTCAAGTGTTTGTTTTGGCTTGTCACTGTCACAGCAACTGGCAACGAATTTGTGTCTACGCGACCCCGGGAATTTTCTCTCCTTCTTGGTTATAACCAAACTTTAATTTTTAGGCGTTGTAACTTAGAAATAGAAAAAAATTGAATTGGAAGTTTAACCTCCTTTTAAAATCTGGGGTAATACCTATCTAACCTCACAATTCTGAAATGGTTATAAGGAAGATGGATCTCAAAGATCGTTTGAGAACTAAACTAATTTTAAAGTGAGGTTAGATGGGATATAGGAATTAACATACTCATAATATCTTCTTGGATTACACAGTGAAACTTTGCCAACTAACCCAAAAAATGATTGAGAGATTTTCTTTTCCCCTTCAAGCACCCAAAATCATCGTACTGATGAGAATTTGAATCATCAACTGATCATCCTTAAGTAGATTCGAATTCTTCGTGCCTTAAAGGACATGTTATAAAAATGGTGGATGCGCCGGGACTTGTAAAAATTTCTGTAAGAATCGATTCCATGAGTTGTTTGCAATTAAAAATAATGAGTTCTTCCCAGTTTCACAATTAAAATTTAATTTACCAAAACTTATTCATATTCATGCTGAAGACATAATAATTGTGGTGTTTACAATTGTTTCATGGACGTTTGGCCAATCTCCATATAATAGTAAATAGTAAAAGCATCTAAAGTAAGTTATTAGCAAAAATATAATAATAACTACTACTAACAAACTGTATAACGATAATCTAAAGCACAGAGTGTTGTACCTAATAACAATTTTATTTAATAGTGCACTCATTAAAATTAACTTACATAAAGCTTTTGCTTAAATGGGGTTGAATGTTAAAGAAAATAAATATCGCTCACTCATAAGAAGTTACGATGAGGGGTGTGTGATGTCTATGTGTGGTGTATATGTGAGCGCTTCCCCCCTGCACCTTGTCCTCCCAGTCTTTGCTTTTACACCACCCGCCCTATTTGTAATCACACGACACGCACACAATATACTTAATTACAGCTTTCAAAATAAAGCATTGTTCATTTTTATTTAATGCCCTCCCCGTAATTATTGCTGTATAAGGCTAATCATTGCCTTTTGAACAACGAAAATCCTAACGCCATTTGTAGGAATAGGGGGAGAAAAAATAGAGGCAATCACATTTGTGTATGTTTATAATGCAGATTAATCGAAAAGCAATGGTATGAAATTGAAATATAAATAAGAATGGAATGAGTTAAAAAGGGTTTGAATTTTTCGTGAATATTTTTAATAAAAGTTGTTTTTAAATTTTGGTGGAGGCGCCAGTGTCAATAAAATTAAAATTGCACAGTGTAAATAAATTACAAAAGACATCTACTTCTGGTTTTATTATTCTATGTTTAATAATAATAATAATAATAATATTGCAGGAAAACTAGACTTAACCTAATTCTTAAATTCCAGACACTAATGTAGGTACATAATGGTAACTTTGAAGTTTTCCAGCTCGAATTTCCGCTATACTATACATAAACACACTTAAGTGCACATGTACACCGCGGTATGTTTAACATGTGTTTGTTCTTTTCAAGCACAATATAGACCCACATACACACTAACAAATAGCTGGAGCAAGAGTAGGATACATTGTGCATATGTGGTTTGTGCTTGTAATTGGCTGTAGTCGAATCCTACTAATTCGAATTGTACTATGCGAGTTGTTGGTGAATTATATCAGCCACTTGATTGTGTCTGTGTAATTAGTTGGTAGATTTGAGCACAAATTCTCCATGAAAAGGCTTATTATGGGAAGCGGATGGTCAAAAGTGATAACTTTATCATAAATTCGGAAATGTCTGAAAATTAACTGGCAATTTTGAAATTTTAAATCTGTTAGATGTTTTTAACCTTGTATCGTAATGAAAAATCTGTATTGTAATGAATCTCATTACAGTACAAGTAGTAAATGTTTAATAAATAAATTAAAGTATTAGTTGAAAAAAAATTAATAATGCACAAAACACAATAATTATATAGTAATATTTATTATACATTTCGGAATGTTATTTTAAAATTTAATTAAATATAATCAATGTATTATTCTAGTAAAACAATAATTATGCGTTTTAATTAAATCTTTTGTTAGTATTTACAAAACAGCCAAAATTCTGATATAAAATTTCCCGTATAATAAAAGCAAATCTCTAAAACCTCCGCAACTAGATAACGCCGAAAGAAATAGTTATCATTTCCTGGACACTGCACCAAAATACTTCACCCTCACTATATCGCCACGTTAATCTACGATAACAAATATATACAAGTACCAGTAATTTATCATGGATGCGTGGGGGGACGAAAGTGTGACAATTAGGCGAGGACACTTTTGGGTCTCGGGGCAAAACTTTTGCACCCGTCGGCGGGGAAACTGTGCACACACACTGCCCCTAAAGGCTGATAGCGTGGTCGCTAGAACTTAATTCACAATTACATGTTAATCGAGGTATAAATTGCCAAGATAAGTGATAAGGGCGCGCTATACTCTCGATGGTGGTATGGTGCTACCCCCGTTCCCCTTAACAGCTACACCAAGTTGTTTTCATTTGCAAGTTTAATTGCTTACAAAAAAACCAGTTTGTGTTTGCCTGGGTAATTTATTGCTAATGGGTGAGAAAGTACAATAAAAAATTATGTTTAGGTGAAGCAGGCGGTTATTGATAAGGCGAAGTGGACACAATGTGGCACAAAGGGGCGAACAAACCTTTTTCAATTTATGAACAGCGTACAATTTACATGAACATTAGAAAATTTTACTAGATTTTCAGGCTATAAACTAGATATCGTCTCTACATAATTATTTAAAATTCGGGTGGATGCGCCGGTGTAAAACTACTGAAATATCCTGATAAGTTTCATGATTACTAAAAAATTATATATAGATGTATATTAGACTAAAATTTTTCAATAACGAAACATCACAAACCGCTTAAAACATTCTTTATTTTATTTCTATAGTTTCCATCGCCTTGCCTAAGCGCGCACAGCTAGATTTAATATTATTTCTGCAAGACATAATATAATACGTAAATTAGCATTGTAAATAAGACAAATATATCATTCATATCATACCGTATCGTTACCGTATATAACACCAGTAAATAATGCAAAGTTGCAGCTCCAGTTTGTTAGTCAAGAGCCCGAGAACTCTTGAACTTCAACTTAATTTTGCTGAGGTTTCCCAGCCACATTCTACAGCTAATTTAATTGCGAAAGCGCTAATGCACAATAATTGTATTTTAGGAAACAATATCAAATATTTGTTTGGTTTGTGAGATTGGAATAGAACAGCCAAACAAGTTGACAGTCAAGATATAATAAATTTGGATTAAGCACGAATAATCGAAAATATTGTTGATGTAACTTCAGTTAATATTGAGGAAATTTATTGGCAGGGTTGTCTCTTTATTGTAATAATTACCGATGAGATTGGTACTAATTTAATGGGTGAAATGTTCGGAATAACGAAATTATTATACGTGAAAATGCTTTTAGCTCAAATGATCGCCTATGTTAATATTCAATGAGGAGTGGCACCCAAAAATTATATAGATATATAAATGTATATTATTATATTAAATATTTTCAGTCACATCATGTAAAATCTACTCGATTTTTTCCTAAAACAGACATCTCGCTCCAAAAAGTTAATAGACAACTTCGAAACACCATGACAAGGGTTCAATAAATATTTTCTAACCATCTTCATTCCTTAGACGACAGTCATAAATACTAGCCAGGTGTTTGAAAAGGGTTTCAACTGCGAAACAGAGAGAGAATCATACACCTAAAAGCTGTTTGGGTTAAATCTTATTCAATATAATATGCCAAGTTGGAACAGACGAGGAAAGAGGGAGTGGTTGGTGTTGGTGTTGGTTATATATTATCATCGTCCTTTATTCCGCCGCTGTTGGTGGTAGTAGTGGTGAATATAACCCAACGAATTTATTGTCTCAAAACATTTTGACGTATGTTTGAATGTGGTTATTAGGCGGGGTGTTTCGTTTATCTGACGATATGCGAGCGAGGAAGATCCGGGTGGTATAAGATGGAGTGTTGGGGGAGATTTAAAGGGTCAAAGCTGATAACCACTGAATTATTTCTGATGTATTGTCACTGGGGTTGAGTAGATGTTGGAAATTTAAGAGAAATGGAATGTAATAATTAAGGAAATTTTTTTCGATATGTAATGAATCACCCTGTATTTATTTACACCGGCGCATCCACCAGAATCTTAACTCTGTTTTATTAAATTCTACAATGAAAACCGTTCCAGTCTAGAAGGAATTTATAACCACTCCTGTTTCCTGGGATGCATAATGCATCCACTTCCAAATAGGTCACGACCATCAACCCGGAGATATGTCAAAGTTGTTTAACAACTTCGTCTAAGAGTATCTGGTGATTTTTGCTGTAGGTATAATGCATCTGCAGCGGGATACAATATGCTGGAGATGCAGAGACACACTCCATCCCTCGGGACTTTGAAATGGCCAATGCTCAGTTTGCAAAAGCGACATATATATGGTAGAAAAACAGTTTTAAACCAAAATTGATATATGTATTCCTGACACTACGCTAAGACTTTACGGGAAATCGCATTACTTATGTCAGATAGAGAAATGGTCGTCACTTTGCGCGCAAGACATCAAGTTAGGAGTTTTACGAAAAGACGATTTTTAAGTTTTCAACTGGAAGCCGGCTTTTCCAGTAACGTTGTTATTAGTTAGTATTATTGCAAGTGTTAATTCAACAAAAACTGGATTAGATTTATAATTTATGATTAATAAATTTCGTACCGAAACTAAACATCATTGATTTTGGCTACGAATTTCTCTTTCAATATCCATATTAATTAATTATTATAATCCAAAAGCACGAAAAAAATTCGTTGAATCAATTTATAATCCATCATGGCTAAATACTTTTTTTCAGGTGAGCCATTTATAAATAATTTATCACATAATAACACAGTTGAGCCACAAAGAGTAAATTGAAAAGACAAAATCAGATAAATGGTAGATTCCAATCGAGATCGACCAAAACTTTGATGATTTACTCATAATAAATTATTATAGACTCTATACACAATTGCTTTTAAAATGTGCAGGTCAATCGCTTTTAGTACATACAATCAGTGGCGTAGATAAAAAGGGACTACAACCTTCACTTATTTACAAGTAGTATGATGGATAAACACAAACTTCCCTAGAAATTTTTGGCGGGAAGTTCAGAGTACATAGTTTCAATGCAAGCTGAAAGTACACTTAAACTTCCTTTGGTCTGAAAATAGTTGAAACTATGCGAAGGAAAAGTAAACCTATTAACTAGCAAAGTGCTCCAATAATAATTTCATTTAAGCAAACCTCATCATATCTCCGCGGCACACACTCTAAGAAGAAATCATCCAAGCAATAGCAATAACTCTACATCGTGAAAATTGAAAAGTTTCCTACTTCAGTACCTACCTAACCTAACCTATTTCAATAATTGTTCCAAACTAATTTAATTATTTAAGTAAAAATACAGTGGCTGCAATCTACGAACGATGAATTGGATTTCTTTTCCTGTGGGATAGAGCGAGATGAACGATGTTAGGTTAATGATGTTTTCATCAGGATCAAAGTCGCTGCCGGTTAATGAATATATTTTTTGCGCTTGTGGCAGTTTTAATGAAATATCCATTTATTTATGAAGTTTTAACCTGTTTTTTTAGATTTAGATTATAGGAAAATAAAATTTCGTTGGGGTGGTGAAAATACTTAAGTGGAGAAAACAAGCAAGGTGAGGTTAGTGTCGGGAAATTTTAAGTTCACTTAATAAAATTAGCTTTATAACTTGAAAGTTTTTTGTATACTAAATACTTACACAAACTGGGCTTATTTGAATAAAACTATAAAAATTAAACTGAACTAGTAGGCGCTTTAAAACATAAAAGATTTTAATATGAGTTTTCAATATATAATATAAAAGAATAGCTATTATGCAACAAGAATATAATCTACGACTTTATTCACGAGTCGGTTTTATGGCCGAGCGAGCTTGCGAGTTAGTCAATAAAGTCAGATTATTATACGAGTTGCATACAAAGCTTTATGTGCCACTGTTATTAATTATTTAGTAAAATTATAAATGACACTAATAAATTTATTCTGACAGTATTTATTTTGACACTGGCAGCTGATGTATAGATAATTTATAGTAACAGTAACTTTATACACTAGTGTATAAAGAGCTACTTTATGATGCAGTCGTACATAATAGTACACAGATTCCTGTATAAAATTTTAATTTCCCTAAGTTAAATAAATTTAATTTAATTAAAGTGTAGCCTTTTTGTGTACCTACAAGTAACCATTTTCCATTATAGTTTTCCGCAATTAATTAAGACACAGAATTGATATTATAATCACATAGTTTACCTCAGAAAATCTATATTTTAGTGTTTAATTAACAAAATGCAAAACAGTGTTTTGCTTTCCATCCAGACACATCCCCTTTCCACTAATTACCTCTACCACCTTCACAAACATATTGTGCGTGATAGAATTTTGCATGAATAAGTTGAATAATTGATTTAAAACAGATGGTTCTATACCCATGAAATTCATAGAGCCTATATTTAGCTATTGTATATGTATACCTAGTCCGCACCGATTAAAGCATACCGAAGCTGCAAGCTATTTGTACTGAACCCTGGGTGTGGGTGCTGCTGATGATGAGAAAATTACCATTTGATGTAATGTGTCGAAACATACACTTAAGCTGGTATACTAGTAGATGCTTTGCCTAATAATATCACCACGTGAACAACGTGTTATTTAAATGCGACAATTTGTGTCGCTAAGTCTAAGACACCGAACGAAGTTTGGTAGTTTGGGCTTTAACTAGCATTGATGTTATTTGCAATTAGTGTATGTGCAACGGGAATTATTGAGATTGCAAAGCTTGACAGTAAGTAGGGTTATGTTTTTAACTAGTTTTCCCGCGCAAACTTCGATGTTTCATTGGGTATTAAGAACTAGGTTTACCACGCTCAGTACTCTATTCTAAACTAGGCGGCAGGCTACATTTCCGTTGAGGCGCCAAATTAAAAAAAAATGTGGGCTTTTCTAAATATTTCGAAGTAAGATA
Source organism: Pediacus dermestoides (assembly GCA_963942485.1). Taxonomy (NCBI): domain Eukaryota; kingdom Metazoa; phylum Arthropoda; class Insecta; order Coleoptera; family Cucujidae; genus Pediacus; species Pediacus dermestoides. Next base: position 1,063,373 of record OZ012630.1, on the reverse strand, counting down.
TACACACAACTTCATAAATCCGTGTGTTTCATTTCCATATGTTTTTTCATTACTCCCATTATTTTTTTAGAGAATATCCAACCGAACCCAACGAAAACAATTCCGCTTCCATGTTAATCACAACGTGCGGTGTGTTTGTGTGCTTCCTTTTCATATTCATGAAGGTCACTAAACTTTTCGAGCTTTGTTTGCATAAAAAGAGATTTAATATACCTACACACATATATAATAATAATGAAAATATTACTCGGAGGCACGAACACACCACCTTAATATTTCATATGGAAACGTGGAATAAAATTGTGGAATCCACAATTATTATAATATTGTGCGCATTGTGTATATAAAATGATCATATTTTTATAGTCCGCCCGCGGAAATGCGTCCTTATATTCTATTTATACTAAAACCGCATAATATTATACGGGGCGTCAACGAAACTCTCTAAAACCCCCCACAACTTTTTTCCTAATCGTTCTGTCGGTAATGTGCATTAAATTTACGAAGCTTGAAACCACAACTCGCGGATTTTCCCCCGGAAGCGGGTTGGAAAGTGTGCCTGGTATTGGGGTTGTGACTCTCTGTGCCACAGAGGGATGAATCAAGGCAAGCTAATTAGTAAACAAAGTTAGTGCACCATGACTGTGATTAGTGCGGTAAGCAACAACTGGCTAAATGATGATTAAAACAACGATTTCCTCCTGAGAAAACTCACATACAACACAGTTCTGCCAACTTTGAAAATTCAATAAAATGTGTGAACGTGGAGGGAGGAAAATGAGGCGAAACGAATGGAACATTCAACAGTATTTTGTTTTAATGTTGAAGTATTTCAATTCTAGTAAATTTTGTCGCACTTGCAGTTTCCATATTATATGCATGTTTACTATTCAACTATCATAAAGTGAGGCAGTATTTGCGTCAAGAGTATTCCATAAAGACATTAAAGAATTTAATATTCTGATTTATTGTTCTAAATAATGTGCATGATTTGCATAATCGCCAATGGTCAAACATCACGATTACTACTGATACTTTAAAAATATTATGCGACACTAGCGGTCACAGCGCGAACTACTAAAGATGGCCGCCTCGAGGGACAATGATTAGGATACCAGTTACAATATGCGGTTCAGATGTCTTGTCATTTATTTGCACACATTTATAATATAATTTTATTGATTTTTGTGTACGTTCAAAATAATAAGCAGCCCATAATTTATGACTCCTAAATGCTGTTAGATTTAATAAAAATGAGAAATTTCCGGTCTCGACAATGTTATTTTGTCCCCGACGGTGGCCATGTTTGTTTTGATTCACTAGCGAGGTGGAAATTTTCGTCCCCAGGTATTAAAATCAAAAACCACCATAATCCCAAACTTTCTCCACAAAACGCCCAATCAATTTACAGGAAGCGTAAAACAAATTTCGTTTCAGTTTTGTTTTATTGTTATGTAATATTCAAAGGGATTTGGCAGCCTTTTCGCTCCTTCCGGTTGGTTGTACATAGGAATGCACAATATATATCCATTAGGTAACTCCCAAATGAATATATGATTCATATGGATTGTTATTTGTATGAAAATTACTAACATATAGCATATTCACGGAAGTCCACGGAATACAAAAAAAAACCCTCACACCGAGAAGGGAAAATAGAAGTTTGAAACACACATGGCGAACCAGAGCGCTCGCACCAACTAACTGTTAAACACTTTTCATCTGTCCGAAAAGCTGCATGTAGGGTTGTCCTTTGGGAAATTTAAATTCGTAGCAGTAGGTGTTGGCAAATGTGCTCTCAGTACTACCAGCTATATAAACTAAACAAATGACCCCTGTCAATGTGTTTTAGCACCGGCAAATACTGTTACGACCAACTAAATGCAACCAGAAGCAAATAAGAACTGTGTATTGGAATGAGAACGTGAACGTGAACATGGAGCCTTGTTTTCGTCGGACCACAGACATACACATTGTAATTGTGGTTGTACAGCTGGGTTGTGGCGGGATGTTATGGGAAAGTTTCCAAGGAAAATGTACTCGAGTTGCATTTGAAACACTATCGAAATAACTTTTATTGTTGCGTTGGTGCAGGGTTTTAATGGGGTTATAGAAATCTAAGACTAAGTTAATAGTATTATGGCGTCAGCGTTATTGCGGGAATAGGAGTCATTTTGTAGTTCGAGAGGTCAATATACTGAAAAATAAAATAAGTAAATGCTGGAATTCACAAATATTCACTAGAATCTTGACATGTGGAGGTATATCGGTCGGCGTAGCAGGCTGCTGACAAAGTCACCGGAGGGTCGGTACAGCAGACACCATTTTATTATCCATTATAATATTTGTAACTTCACAGTAAGTGTGTAAATGTTAACAATGTTTTATTAGTTTTAGTAAATTTGATTCCTTTTATACAAACAACGGGTTTAACTGCTTGCAGTTCCGGGAAAACGGCTAATTAAACGGGTCCAAGTGCAAGCAGTTAAACCCGTTCTTTTAGCCGTTTACCCGAAACTGCAAGCAGTTGGACCCGTTCATTTAGCCGTTTTCCTGGAACTGTCAGCAGTTAAACCCGTTCATTTAGCTGTTTTCCCGGAACTTAGGTCAAGTTCAAGGTTGCACATTGGCCCAGAACTCTCCAAAATGTTCTACTCAAATTTCCTTCTAGCAAACGATTAAACTATCCTGCAACCTATTTGTTCCTAAGCTAATAATGGAGGGTAACAACCCAAGTTTCAAGAATGCGTAAGGTAAATAATATTTTATTCGCGCCCTCGTTCTTTTTATTATACACAGAACTATTAAAAAAAAATGTGTGCATAACAAAAACATATTTGCAAATATATACCTGCCAGGTAAATTAAACTCGTTTAGGAAAATATTGTGGCCCACTTTGAATATGAATACCATATAATATTTGTATAAATGTGTATATGCTATAAGCCTAATGCCATTAAAATTTACGACTTGGCTAACATAACTAAACAAAAATAAAATATACCTACCACCAAATATTATTATCGCATTTTATCCAATCCCAGATAAATATCGCTTCTATTATAAATTTTACTAGTATTTTTTACGATCTATGCTGTCGAAATCAAACCCGTGATATATGTGATTACAAATTTACAATTTCGCTGGAAAAACCCCTGTTTATTCGATTTTTTTTATCAAGAAGTGTTCATGTTTCAAAATCAAGTGCGCTATTACTATACCAACTAAACGCACGCACACTCTAGGTGGTATTTAATGTCAGGGTGTGTAATACATAACTTATAAACACATTTTTTCATATTCAGGTTTGTGGCTGTGAGAAATAAATAAACTAACAAGTAGGTACTATTGTGATGTTTTAAAATTTGCTAAACTTACTTTGTAATTAACTTCACACAATTTGCTTTAAATATTCTCACTAATTACCATCTAAGTAAAACTTTCGCAAAACGAGTAAAAAGAATATTTTGCACTTATACTCCACCACGTCATTATAATATTTCGCACAGAAAAGTTTTCAGATTCTTTAGAACACGTTATTCATTCAAGATTTATGTAAGTTTCACGAATAGTCTTGAGTAGCTGGATTTCAGTTACTTTTATTATAACAAAAAGTTAAAAGCTGCATCTATCTGGAGTATTAGTGACAGTGTATGTGTGGGTGTGTATAAAAGGGTATTTCTAGGAGACTATTTGCAGTGCTAATATGCAAGACTGTTAAATGAACTGCTGGCGAGATAATACTCCCCACGGATTTATCTTTAAATTAAACGACAAGTGAATGCTAGCCCCAGACAGTCAGTTTTTACATTACATCAATTACTTTTTATTACCACACACTCTAGCAGAACATTCAACTAAATGACACAAAATTAAAATATTATTCGCTTTTATTGTAACAAGTTTTTTGTGGCTGAGGATAAAAATCCCTGCTCCTCCACCCTGGCTCAGCACGCCAGACGAAGTGGCGCTACTACGAAACACGCGGGTGCTTTTATACACTAGCATGCCCCTCCCACTACAATCGTCCAACCAGAACCGAGTAATTTAACAGTTTCATATTTAAATTTAATTTCCAGAAATTTACCAATATGCATGTTGATTTCCGCTTCATTAACATAATTTGAATTTGTACAACTACATAATTATGTAGGTAGTGACTTTTACAATCAATTAAAATATATGTTTACCCGAGGGCTAGCTCAAGCACTAATACTAATACATACTGTAATTATGCCAAAATATTTAGTTGTGTTATCCCGATTGAATCAACTTGAGTGAATACTCGCATGTTTATGTAAATTAATTGCATAGTAATTAATAAATCAGTCACAGGTAAATTCTCACAATAAATCTTTAATCAATTAGCAAAGTATCTAGTGTATTAAACCGACGAATTAATTATGAATAATCCATTCCCCCACTATTCGCCAAATAATATCGATAACAATAAGTTATTAATGCACCGGTAAATATTTATCAGACAACAGTGTATAAATACTAATTAGTTCGATACGTTAAGTACGTTTACGCCCTCATCATCCATTAGTTTAAAATGTTTTGCTTCCCCATTTTAAGTCCCTTGATATTACAGTAAAACCCTTTTTGTTCGATGTTGATGATTTGGTTTTGTTTTCTCTATTTCGAGGCAAAAGGGATGAAGTGTACGGAAAATGTGGAGTAAAACAAAACAAAAATGTATCGAAAACCATCATTTCAACATTTGTAGCAAACAATTTTCAACAGGAGTACTTTTGATTTCCCGTTAAAACGGTCACAACTAAAATAATGCATTTTGTTAGATTTTCTTTAGGTTATATCTTGACCAATCCCTATAGATATATCCGTCTAACAGGAAATAATCAAGCTATGACAACACGCCACATACACACACCGAATGGATGTAATAGGCAATTTGATTCAATTGATTACACCCCATTGATTTACAATCGAAGGGACATCATTTCCTTTCCGCTAATCTTATCGTAATTACGTTATTGTGAACATGTCTGCGGCAATTACACAAGAAAACTGCTTATGTGTAAGTAATTATTATGTATGGACAAAGGATTAGGCATTCTAGTTGAACATATTTATTGAAGTGAATATTTTTGTATGTTTAACATAAATTCCAGCAATTTCCTTTCAAGTTCACAAAAAACATTAATAAATCCTCCACGCAGCATCTTCTAAACTCTCGCCAATACAACAAAAAGCTAATATTAATCATTTTTATCCAAAACATATCAAAGCCAAGCGCACGACTCACCTTTCTGTTTTCCATTAACATAACGCCGCCGCGTCGCCTGGTAATATATAAAAGACAGATTTTCATTATGAATAAAATGCTAAAGTCAAACAGCACCACACCTGAAAGTACTCTTTACCAAAGACAAATTACACCATCCTACACAACAGAAGTTGAATAAGCTGAAGGAATATGGATGGTGCGGGGAGCCCTACACACCAACACCACCACCACCACCACCCTCGCAATGGTAGGTGATGCATGATGAGTAAGAAGAGATCCTGAAAGTTTGGTATATATAGCTAGCTGTTCTGTCGCTAAGTTTTCTACATAAGTTTGTGTTTCTCATCGAGCGAGTTTACATTTGGACTTACCTCTTGAGTATTTGTTTTGTTTTCGGGGGTGTGTGTGTCTTCAATGTTTACTTTATCCAACAGTTGGTTGTGCTGTGCGCCCCCGTTTTGTGCGCTATCCTGCGTGTTCGAGCTTCAACCCCCTTCAAAAAGTTATTTCCTTTGAGATGGAAAGGATGATATGATATAGCAGGTTTTTTTGTAAGTGCTAATTTTTTACCATATTTTTTTCGGTGGTTTGTGCAAGTAATTTTGATGATGAATTTCTTGTAAAGAAAGTCAGTATAGTTCATGGTCATAAATAATATTTACAGCTACAGTATTTACTATCTGTACTGTAATGAGATTCATTACGATACAAGTTTATAACCAATGGAAACGCCACATTACAGCAATATTCCGTCAATATCAAATATTGCCATGAACATCACAAAACTGACAGCTCATTTTGTTTTCTGACATTTCTGAGTTTATGATATCTACTCGTAAAGTTGCCATAATATTCTTTTTTTGTTATTTTCCATTATTTTGACTAGTTGTAGAAAAAATAGTGTATGCAACTTACATTTAATGCTTTTAAGTCATCCGTTTTCATCACCTACGGCCCGTGTCGTAATTTTCATACTCGTGTCGTAATAGCTATCATTAAATGCTCGTTGCATAATTATACTAATTTCCATTAGATATTGACGCTTTTGTAGCATAGTTATTGTATCGAAAGCGATTTTGTGATATAATTTTTAATAAAAATATTCGTTTACAGGATTTAGTTTGTTTTTGCCTCTTTCTCTCTCCCATTTCATCCAGTGTTATTATGGTTTCGTTTTATTATAAAAATATACATCAACCTGATATGAAATTGAAATTTTATGCTAAATACGTCCATGTAAAACAAACGGAACAAAACGCCACTTCAACTGTTTATAATATCGTATATTTGACTAATGATTTTTCCTTTTTTCTGCCTTAGGTTTCATTTACACACCGCAAAAACCAGAAACAAAAATCGCGTTTTGTTTTGTTTTATTTTATTTTATCGCATTGATTTTCCTCCCGTCCACCCACACAAATACAGTTTAATGTAGCTAATTAAAAAATTGATGGTGACAAATTGATGCCTGGGGGTGCATGTTATCCAACGTGATAAATTTGTGTGTTCCACATAACGAGTGAAACATTGATTATAATCTGCCCAGAACAGAGAGAGTGTGGGCTATAAATGAAGACATAAAAATTGTAAGTTAGCTCTGGTAGAAAATGTGCATATAAAAAAGCTCATAATCAGGTATGTAAAGCATTCATTTTTCGGGTCACACTAGTGCGGGTGAGATCCTCTTGATGTTGACATGCTGGCACAGCACGACCACTACCATCAAACCCTCTCAGAGAGAGAGACAGTCGTCGAGTCGAATCTTTAATTTTAATTCTACTGATAAATGAGGGACGTTTTCATTTCCTCTCGTAGTAGTCAGTTGTGCCTTGATTATACAACCATTTACATTTTTCATTTTATATTTTTGTTAAATATATATGGTTACCTCATTTCGAATGCCATTCCCATTTCGCATAACACACTACGCTGATTTGAAATATAAATATTTTACTGAAAAGTCGCCGCCTGATGCATGTTAGTGAGCGAAACTTTTACTGGACAAAACAATAATTGTCGGAATACTCGTAGTATTTTACTGTGCTTATAAATCGTAACCACTTTTACGTTTATTATGATGCGGTTTTTAGCACGTTTTAATAGGTGCTTAAAAACTGACGTGAAATATTTGATTTTAGGACTCGTTAACCTGACTAAATATTTGAAGGGTTTTAGTTGGAAATAATTCAGTAAAAACCTAAAATCTAGTTCAGAGTTTCGCGAAAATTTAAAAATTCAAAAGTCGTCGAAACTGCAAATAGACAAAAAAATGAGGTACGTACGCATTTGCGCATGAGCACTTGCCACTTCGACGTACATGGAAATCTAAAGACATCCAGAGACATCTACGGATATCCACAGAAATCCGAGGACATCCATGGAAATTTATACAAAATGTTTACCCCTCGGGCAACTGCGATTTTTATAATGAATGTATTTAATAAAATTGGACTTAAAAAGCTTGAATAAATTTCACAAAATTGTTTGTTGTACTAAATTAATTATGTTATTTCAATTTACCCTTTTATATACTCCGAAAATTACGCGCTTTGTTCAAATATATGCACAAACGATGATACGCATATTTCGTATTCAAAGATACTGCAAATGGAAAAAAATAATTAAAACAAAGCCTTTAGCAGTTGAATACACATCCAGCAGGATATGTTATTTGCAAAAAAACATGACTATTGGTACCAATGGTGCCAACACTACGTGTCTGTGCCCCTGGCGGGCACATCAAACGAACTTGTTCGTCCATCATCATCATAAACCCCTCCACCGCACCGCGCGCCACCGTTAAAAAATGCATCAGCCATCGTAATTATTCTAGCCGGCAGTTTTCTAACACATGTGTTCATTCTCATTGAATTTTCAGTATCATTAATAATACCTATATGACACAGTGAATCGATCTAAGCGCGGGGTTCATTTATAAATTTCGTATGAGGCGCCCCCATAATATAAGCTATTGTGTTGCCTTTTTGCTACAATAAATTAACAATCCATTGTTATTGTAAGTGGTGGAGTTTAAGAATGTGGTTCGGGTTTTTCTTCCTCTTTTGCCCTCTGTGTGCCGTGAATATAGCGACATTGAATTTCGAAACAAATTATTATTTTCCATTTATTGTGCGGGTCGACCGTGGGGTGTACTAAAGAATACTCTAGAGCGAGCACAAGGTATATTGGGGGTGGGTTATTATTTAAATCTGATCATTATTTAAAGAGGCGGATAAAAAAAAGGGAAAAATTGGCGACGTGAGGAATATAAAACGAATGAAATTTGTAGAAATGTAAAAGAAGCCGTTTCCAGAAAGAAGTGCTGAGCAAGGAATTTTTGAATAACGCTGAGTTAGTTGCGTTTATTTGCTTTATTCTTATGGAAATGGGTTTCTTTTTTATTTCAGTTATATTTGAATATATGTCAATTCGTTTTGGATTTGAATAAAGGTCGAATATTTTATACAGTAGAAAAGGGTAATACGATTCACATGAGGTTTGCATAAATTAGTCCTTCGCATCGATTCAGCCCCCCCTGTTATTCCTTACATATATTGGGGTATTGGTTTATGTGCAAATATTTACCCCCATTCGCATTCTGTACCATAAATACCTTTTTAAATCAAACGCAAATACGCACATCATAATCTATGCCAATTCCCAGTAAAACCAACAGAAAAATTGCTTCTGCTTGTTGGAAAAATTTTATCACAGAAGGAGAATTAAATTTTATTTTGTTGCAGAGTAGATTTTTCATTTAGTGTGCATCTTCTGGAATTTGGTTGTAGCAAAAAGGACGAGTTTATAGAGAGGCAAGTTTGGCCATTGAGCAACAACCAAGTGTGGTCGACCGTGTCTTGGATCGGTCCGGGTTTTGGGCATCCGTTAAGCGTAACACGCTCCAGTCTAATTAAACGTGGTCGGGGTGTATTAGAGCTGGAGGATGTTTGCGCTGCATATCCCATAAATAACATTTTAAATACAATAAGTGAAATATTCGTTAACGCTCCCAAGATATACGAGCCTTATTATATTGCTACATTATACCTCTACCTTCTCTATATAGGTACCTTACTCCTTAACTATATATTTCTACCTTTAATGAAATCATAACTGAAACGCCTGATGCCTATGTTGCTCTTGCTTGCCTGGTTGCTGCTTGCCTTGTATCTAATTCCTTTTGCCTAACTAGATTTTGTTTCAAAGAATTTACATTCCGCAAACTTTGCTCGTTGAACTTCCCTTTTGGGTTACGATTTTCTTAAACGGATTTTCATAAAAAAAATTGCTTTTTATAAAGTTTCTTCTTTACATTTACAACTATGTTCTATGTGGGTTACAGGTTAGAAACGAGCGAACAGTACAATACAACGAAATTATCTCTACTTATCATATTTCTACTGGAAAAATTTTAAAATATGATAAAGGATAAAGTGGCGGTTAATGTAGCAAAACTACAAAGTTATTTTCATATTTGCACCTAAATAATCATAGAAAATTTGTTTCTTATAAGAGAATGAAAATCCGTCATTTGATTATGTTTTTATGTTGCTTTAAAACAATTTCACGCGGTTTTTTCGTCATAAACTTGTTTTGAACCCCCAAAAAAATACTAACAAAAGTGCTGACTCACCCCTAATTTTTTCCTATATTAATCAAGCATTCACCATTCAAAAATAGCCACTAGAATGAAAATCCGTCATTTGATTATGTTTTTATGTTGCTTTAAACAATTTCTAGCGGTTTTTTTCCACTTTAATTTTTTTGTAGCTCCAAAAAAATACTGGCAGTAGTGTTGAGCCACCCCTGATTTTTTCCTATATTAATAAAGCATTCACAATTACAAAACAGCCACTATAATGAAAATCCGTCATTTGATTATGTTTTTATATTGCTTTAAAACAATTTCAGGCGGTTTTTTCCTCTTAAACTTTTTTAAGCCCCAAAAAAATACTAACAGTAATGCTGAGCCTTCCCTGATTTTTTTCTATATTAATCAAGCATTCACAATTGGAAAACAGCCACTAGAATGAAAATCCGTCATTTGATTATGTTTTTATGTTGCTTTAAAACAATTTCAGGCGGTTTTTTACCCTTAGACTTTTTTGAAGCCCCAAAAAAATATTAATGAAAGTGCTGACCTACCGCTGATTTTTTCCTATATTAATCAAGCATTCACAATTGGAAAACAGCCACTAGAATGAAAATCCGCCATTTGATTATGTTTTTATGTTGCTTTAAAACAATTTCACGCGGTTTTTTCGTCATAAACTTGTTTTGAACCCCCAAAAAAATACTAACAAAAGTGCTGACTCACCCCTAATTTTTTCCTATATTAATCAAGCATTCACCATTCGAAAACAGCCACTAGAATGAAAATCCGTCATTTGATTATGTTTTATGTTGCTTTAAAACAATTTCTAGCGGTTTTTTTCCACTTTAATCTTTTTAAGCCCCAAAAAAATACTGGCAGTAGTGCTGAGGCACCCCCGATTTTTTCCTATATTAATCAAGCATTCACCATTCAAAAATAGCCACTAGAATGAAAATCCGTCATTTGATTATGTTTTTATGTTGCTTTAAACAATTTCTAGCGGTTTTTTTCCACTTTAATTTTTTTGTAGCTCCAAAAAAATACTGGCAGTAGTGTTGAGCCACCCCTGATTTTTTCCTATATTAATAAAGCATTCACAATTACAAAACAGCCACTATAATGAAAATCCGTCATTTGATTATGTTTTTATATTGCTTTAAAACAATTTCAGGCGGTTTTTTCCTCTTAAACTTTTTAAGCCCCAAAAAAATACTAACAGTAATGCTGAGCCTTCCCTGATTTTTTTCTATATTAATCAAGCATTCACAATTGGAAAACAGCCACTAGAATGAAAATCCGTCATTTGATTATGTTTTTATGTTGCTTTAAAACAATTTCAGGCGGTTTTTTACCCTTAGACTTTTTTGAAGCCCCAAAAAAATATTAATGAAAGTGCTGACCTACCGCTGATTTTTTCCTATATTAATCAAGCATTCACAATTGGAAAACAGCCACTAGAATGAAAATCCGCCATTTGATTATGTTTTTATGTTGCTTTAAAACAAGTTCATGCGGTTTTTTTACCCTTAGACTTTTTTGAAGCCCCAAAAAAATACTAACAAAAGTGTTGACCCAACCCTAATTTTTTCCTATATTAATCAAGCATTCACCATTCGAAAACAGCCACTAGAATGAAAATCCGCCATTTGATTATGTTTTTATGTTGCTTTAAAACAATTTCTGGCGGTTTTTTTACCCTTAGACTTTTTTGAAGCCCCAAAAAAATACTAACGAAAGTGCTGACCCACTCCTAATTTTTTCCTATATTAATCAAGCATTCACCATTCGAAAACAGCCACTAGAATGAAAATCCGTCATTTAATTATGTTTTTATGTTGCTTTAAAACAATTTCAGGCGGTTTTTTCCTGTTTAGACTTTTTTGTAGCCCCAAAAAAATAATGGCAGTAATTCTGATTAGTTTAGAAAACGGTAAATATTGAAATCTGTTTTTTCGTCCGGAAAAGTAACACTTTCCACCCTAGTTCCGTAGATGACTCGTAACTATTCTGTTATCTTGTCAATTTTCGGAAACCTAAATTTTCCATGTACTTTAGATCCCCAAATATAAAATAATCTCATTTTTATGCAACACCCATGAATATTAAAAAAATTATACAGTATATTATGTTTGGAAATTTGGTCGATAACGCACACACTTTCATACCGTTATCGTCAACACGATCCCACTTTCAAACCATAGAACACAAAGTTCAAAAGAAAACAGTATAAGCTGCTCGTGCAAACGTCGCTTATTATATATTTATCTAAATCTTAACGCACTTTACCCATTAGCAGTTGTACTTCATAATTTTTTTATCTTTTATTTTGATAAGGGGCAAATTTGAACGAAATTTACTGAAAGATGGATTGGCTGGGGCACTTTTTTTGACAGGATAATCAATACTGACCATCAAGGAGAAAGCGTGGTGGTTAAAAAGGTGGATTGTAATTAAATAAGTGTTACACGAAAACTTGCCCCCACGTACATACACACTATAATCAAGTGCCTGGTGCGTTGAAAAAAACACAGTTAATTATTCTTATCCACAAAAATATAAAAATAAATCAACAATATCTTGATGGGCCCTTCTAAGGGCTTTAAATCGGATTCGCTTTTTGCTTTGATTTTGATTTTGATTGCCCCGCATTTAACTTCCTTACTACAAAGTTATTGTTAATTACAAGTATTCTCAAATGAAGTCGGAGTGGGTATTATAAGGAAATACACTTTCAGTGGTAAATTTCGCGGAAGAAATTAGATTTATCCCCATAAACTCCGCTTTATTGAGTTTGCGCGGAGGAAAATATCTAGCTAGGAAAAAATCTGGTATAGTATAACTGTTGAATTTGAATATATCACGGTCTAATATATAAGATGCGACATTAAGAGATGGTGATGGTCCGAATACTGCCGCCACCGACTCTCGAAATTGAATTATTTGCAATCTCACGGGCTGATCTTGACTTATAGTCCTGCATTAATGCCTCACGCCGTTCTCAAACGGAAATGAATATTACGTTTGGCGATTTTTTTTTAAATATAATTTATTATCGAACGCGATTGGAAAATTCCACGTTCATCGACTGGGTTCTAGTTTGTTTAAGTTAAGTTTGTTCAAGACGAAACGTAATTAAATATGCCGTGGGAAATGTGAGTTATAGACTTTTTATATAGTGTAATTAGGTGAATCAATAGTGGTGGTTAATTTATTATTAGATTTAAATTAAGTAACAACAAAAAACAAAACAAAAATCGTGAATATATTGAATATATTAGCACAAAATAAAATATTTTTGTAACCCCGGCGCATCCGCCAAATTTTCAACTTTGGAAATCGGCATTATTTCGTTTAAATTTCTTTAAAATTGGAACTCTACGACTGGAAACTATAACAACACAACAAAATAACTTAGTTTACATCCCTTCACATTTTAATCCAAATTTTTTTTACCGATCTTGTGGTAAATATAAAAATTATGATTTATTTTTATTTAAATAAGTAGGTATTTAATTTTTTTTTAATTTTGTGAAATATGAAACTCGTTTTCGCAGGTATTAATACTGACTAGGAAATTAATTGGAAGTTATTGATAGTTTGAATAGATTAGCAAAATTTAAACAACGTAAAATATTTCTGTGGTCCCGGCGCATCCACCAAATTTAAATGCAAAGAAAATCGACATTATTTTGCTTAAACTTCTTTGAAATTGGAACTCACTACTACAAAACGAAATATAGTTTTCCTCTTCACATTTTAATTTTCCCAGGCAACACTGTTGCTTATATTAGCCTACAAATTTTTACATTGTACCTTACTTAACAGCTTTATAAAATTTGCAGGCGAAAAGGAGCAAATCATCTGTTTACTGCACACTGTAACAACATTATGAGTAACAAATTTTGATTAGCAATATAATGAAACCAACACAGTAAATCACTGGTCCAGGTGGCGTAGAAGTGGATTAGATAATGATGCAACGTAACCCCGACTTGTAGTTGTCAACGATGCCATTAACATCTGGCCTAACATTATTAATAGAGACTCACTACCTAATTTTCTGAAATTTTTTCCACAAACATATAAAGCGCATTCCAACTGCATTTAGCTACAAGTTAATTAGTTATATTGTTTGCAAGAGCGTTTCCAACAAAAGCAAAGAATGTCAGCTACCCAGTGTATATCAATGTTAATTTAGTCGTTTTCGTGGAAGGAAAATCCCAGACCTCGCTCCACACTGTGGAAGTTCACCAACTATAATATACGAGGGTGCTAACTGCAGTGTTAATTTATTTGTCCTTTGGTAAATACAGTCCTTGTCTCGGGAGCTCTGGCTGCTAAACAAAACAACCACCCCACCTACCCCTATCACACCAAAAAGTTGTCAAACACAAAACAACCGCAAATTATAGTTTACGTTCAGTTTACTTTATATTTATACCAACTGTTTTGTACATTACACAGTAAAACTTTGCAGTTGTTCTGGTTGTTCTACATGTTAATTTAACCTTATTTAGAAAAAAACAATTTTTGACAACTTTCGATTATGCTCACCAACATGTTGACAAGATGTTAAATGTTGGTTGTGGCTATTATCCAGATGCCACCTAGAATACTCGACAGTCCTGCATTGCACCTGAAATCTCAGGTCGCGACGGGACACCACTAGCCACCAACTCGTTATGCGCAATCCCCCGCGGTGATGACGTCACCACCGGTCTGCAGGTCAACAAGACCACAAGCCATAAATCCTCTGTGCCGTTTTCCTTTGCTCGTCGACGGTTTTGGGTGCCCACGGGATTCGCATTGGTTTCCATTTACAGGAGTGAAGGCAGCTAGTGTGGCGTTGGGGGCGCTATGACGATTTGGGGGGTGATGCACACCTATATACGCAAACTTCAACACCTTGTTGGTGTTGTTTGACAGTGAATTGGAATCAAAGGAGTTGGATGTGGGAGTGAGGTGGAGGATAATATTTGGTATGGGAGTTTGCAAGAAATCATCTGGTTGGTTTCTGGTTTATACGGGAGTTTACGTGGTGCCAGTAACTACTACTTATACAAAATTTATTGGCTTATTAAGAATTTGTTGCTTGAAGACTTTCTTATACAAAATAATGTGATAAATAATCGTGATTTTTTTCGACTTCGCGTTATTAAATAACAAATCTATACTTACTGATGCAAGTCACTTGTACATGTTACTGGCATGCCTAGAGTAAAATCTTAGGTATTAATGCTGTGGTTGAAAGAGAGCTCAATTTTGAATAGAAAAGTGTAAATATTTGAAAATATCAGTTCAAAAAAATATGAATTTTAGAGGAAAGAATACTGAAAGTGATCCTTAAAGATATTAAATGCTTTTCAAGGGTTATGAAAATTTCCTGAAAATTTATAGGGATAATAGTAGGGGAACTTCGGAGATTCGAGGCCAGAGTTTGAGGTTTTCCTGGAACTACAACCACTTGAAGCAGTTCATTTAGCAGTTTTCCTGGAACTACAAGCAGTTAAACCAGTTCATTTAGCTGTTTTTCTAGAACTGCCAGCACTTGAAACAGTTCATTTACCTGTTTTGCTGGAACTGTTACCAGTTGAATCAAGTTCAAGGTCAACCTCAACCTCTGGCCTCGAATCCTCCAACTTCCTCTACTGATAATTATGCTTTGGAGGTATTTTCTAGAAAAAAAACTTATTTGTCCAAGTAGTAACACTAATTTTGAACGCATCCGCCAAAATTTTAATTATAGTAAATGTTTGCTAACTCAGTTAATTTTCCAGAAAATCTCAAACTAAATCTCAAAGATAATTGAATAATGTGTAGGTTCCTGAAATTTTCATGATTAGTTAATTAATAAGTTAGTCAAATATATTTTCAGGTTGTGTACTCGAATAATTCTTGTTCGAAAACATATTTTTTATTTCCAGTTTTATTTAAATTTTATTGAATCCTGTTTAACCTTCGTGCTTTTGCGCCTATATTTATTTATGAACGTAACAGCACTCTACTTTAGTTGTAAATTTCGAGCAGGAACTTTTTTATATATAACTATACCATCGAGTATTTGCGCAACAAATTAACACTGTGTGTAATAAAATCCCTATTACCTATCGTGTGCACACGGCAATAAACTCCCCAGTATCAAAATTACGAATCGATCACCAGTTTTTTTGCCCCGCTCCGGAAGAACCAGGGAAAAACGAAAGTTTTTATAGTTGTTCTTGAACAACGAGGCAAATGAAACTGAATTATTATGCGCGCAATAAATCCATAATGTCTTTCTTAACAGGCATAAGGGACCAAGGGGCCACAACAGTTTATTGAGGTGGAAAATGTTAATGGCCAAACATCAGCATTTCATGTTCGAAAACACGTTACGTAACATAAACACCAGTTATTATTGGTGGTTTAAGAATTTCCTGCCCAAATTGTGACAGTTTAGTGTATTTATCTTGTATCGTCACGTCGTAAAGTTTAATGGAAATTTCTGTCTTATAACATCGATTACTGTGCAGATTTGCCTGCTCTCAAAGTAAAAACAACAAAGCACAAAACCGCCCCAAGAAAAGCGTAACATTTGCTGAATAGTAACAAGTGGTGCCAAAAGCCTACTTCTTACATCACTTGTTTTACATTGCCATAATTGAGCCAAATTGTCACTATGAGGGTGCGGATTGTGCTCTGGGAAGGGGCAATATTATATTGTCGTCAATGTGTGTGCATGTGGTGAATTGCCTGTTAAAGTAGTTGGAATAAGGGGGCGCACTCTGTCTAACCTTCACTTAGTCCACACACACATTCGTCCTGCCGCCGCACTCGAATGCTGAATCGGCAATACGTGTCGACTTTCTGAGATTCATCGTTATTTCTAACACCTCTTAAACTTTTTCCCTGCAAAAGGACGCAAGAGGGGCACAAGGGATGGGGCAGCGGATATGGGGTGCATCGGAGATTTATTGGGAATATTGACGAATTTGTCAGTGCCTGAAAAAATGCTTGAAAGTTGAAACTGTTTTTATTTGATGTCATCAAAGTTTGCACAAATAAAAGTTATCGGTTTCTCGAAATGGAAAACGGATTGCCGGGGAAAGTTTTATGGAAATAAATTCTGTTGTAGATTTATTAGTTTAATATTTCTTGCACAATTATTACATCAGTTAACATTTTTCTCGACTTCATTATTGTAAAACCTGTAACCAAACTGAGAACTATTTCCCAACTATTTAACTACATAAAGCAAGTTAGACTTGGCCAAGGGGTGCCTGGGGGTACTCTTTGTAAATCAGCTTGCTCCCCCAGGCATCCTTCCACCACCTCTCCATCTGACGTTGTCCAGTATGTAGCTATTACAAGTGACCACTTCCCAGACCAGATAACCTGTTTATCGTCCAACAGTTTCCTGACACTTGTGACCGCCTACCATCTCCGGTAACTAGTTACGGTATATACTGGTAAGCATTCTGTGCATGACCACCACTTGTCTCTCTAATCAGGTATTAACTACCTTAAACTTATTTAAACTTTCCACACAACAGCCAGACGATGGTCGGTTTTGTGGGTGGGATTTGTTTCCGGATGTTAATCCTTTTAAAACTAATAATAAGTCGCGGAGCGGGGGCGAGGGAATTTACAAAGTGAATTTGGAATTTAGGTTGGAGAGGCTGGATTAGGATTTGAATTGTTGATGGAATATTATCTGTTGTTAAATTGGATTTAAATTTGTTCAGGTGTATAAAAAACGGATTATCTTATAAATACTTAACAAAGGAATATCTTATAAATACGTCCAGTTACACGGTTACACCACCAGTGCACCATCGCCACGATTTATTCTAACAGGTTGTTCTGGATCTATTATTCATAACACAACCCATGTTGTGTAGGCAGGGGAGCTAAATCACCTCGATTTTGCCCTGTATTTCTAACCCTATCACTAACAGATATCCCTGTCTGGCGCACAACAATACCCCCGACATTTTGACGTACAGCAAGCAAAAGAATCTCTCCTTCACATGAAACACGAAGAGATCGTCGTCTATTGTTTATTTGTTTCTCTGTCTATGGATGGAGGTGGTTTTTTAATCTTTGTTTATTGTATACTGGAGCTCTATGTGTGTATTGTGTGGTGCTTTTGAGGTGGTTCGGGTTTTTGTTTTGGTTCATCCAGCAGGTTTAAGTAATTGTTTTCAACTGTGGCGGATTGTGGAATTTATTAGATTATTATGGGGAATGAATGGGTTGGTTTTGGGTAATTTATTTATGGTAATTAGTTAGGAGAATTTTATAATGGATAGTTATGGGTTTGTGATGTACTTGCAGGATTATTTGTAGTACATAATCTCTTTTATCTATCTTATACGATTTTTTTTATTAAAACTGCAGCATTATTTCCAACACCTATAGTTACTGATGCAAGTTACTTGTACAAGTTAATGGCATAACTAGAATAAATTTCAGGTTTTAATGGCGTGCTCAAAATAGAGCTCAATTTTAAATAGTAAACTGCAAATAGTTTGAAAATAGAAGTAAAATTATTGTGGCACCAGCTCCTTCACCATATTTTTAATTACTAAAAATTGCGATTATTTCGATGGATTTTCTAAGAAATCAGAATTTTGAAACTGTACTAAAAGAAAATTAAATACTTAACAAGGATTATTAGGTTTTGATTCTGAGCTCGAAAGAATATTGGATAGAAAGCGTAAATAGTAAATTACAGTAAATATATTGCTACCCCGGCTCCTTCGCCATATTTTTAATTAATTAAAATTACTAGGATGAATTTTCGTTAAAATCAGAATTTTAAAAATGTACTAAAAGAAAATTAAATGGTTTACAGGTCCTAATATAAAAATTTCACGAAATTTATGGGCCTATTCCGTAGATCTATTTATCATCAAATTTGTAAGGAAGCTTTTAGAAAATTTGCAATTTCTATAGATTACAAAAAACCTTACAACTCGACAAAAAAATATTGATATGTAGTGAATCACCCTATATATACAGGGTATTTCACGAGTAATAATGCGCCTGATGGAATTGAAAATGCAACCCACAATACACTTGCAATACAAATACCATAAGAGTGTATTGCGGGTTGCGTTTTCGATTCCATCAGTGAAATACCCTGTATCTATAAAGTTTTATAGCAGTCTAATGAGACGTTTTTTACCTATGCCCTTTTCGAATTTAATGCTGATATTTACTTCAGAAATTTATAACAACCTCTATAATTATTCGCTTTCTTTATACGCTAGCTAGACGAATATGTTTTTGAAATTCCTCTCATAATGAACAAGAAATTACAAAATATACCTACCAAAGCTTTCCATGAAACAAGAACTATTATTACCGATAATGTTACAAAATTCCCCGGTTAATATTACATTGTAATTTTCGTTCGATGCTAATGGTTCAAACCAGTGTTGTCTATACATGCTGATGTCTTGACATTCGTAAATATAATACCGGTTTTAAATTCAACCAAATAATAAGCAAACCCGGCTCAAATAACCAGGTCCGTTATAGAGTGCAGGAAAATTTATCTACTCCCGCATACATTCATGTTTAGTCTGTTTTATGGAACAAACTGCAAGTATAAATCAAATTACGCAGGGTTTCCATTGTACTATACCAACACATGGGAATAATAATAAGATATAATTGAGTGCTTAACATGTTGAGAAATAGCACATTACGAAAATAATTTCGCCTATAATACCAGACATCACATCTGTGGGATGACACACACATACACATACACACTTCCCCCAAAACGTTGTATTTGCTTTACATATACCAGCACACCACCACACAGATGTCTGAAATTTCATTATTATCCATCCTCCACACTCGGAATGTTTATTTGTACACTAAACATCCAATCCGAAATCTGGTTATATAGTGTGCCTAAGAAACCGAAACGACTTTTATCGAGGAACGAGGAAATTGTTAACAATCAAGTGGGTTTTTTGAGATTCACATGCTTACGATGGATTCTCTTTTGTAAATTTGACCAGGGGTGGTTAATTGATTTAGGGGTGGTGTGGGACACATCAACGCAGACCATCACCCCCCCCCCCTTAATAGGACAAGTCAATTTATGCTTGAAGTGGAACTGGAATGTATGTAGTGCCTTTAGGGACGGTTGATTTTCTTTGAGGGCGTTATTGATTTGAGTTAATTCAGTTATAGTGTGTGATACATGCGTCACACAACTATGAAGTTAGATTTTGCTGACAAGATTATATAATAATGTGAACTAAAATATCTTGAAAATATTTCATCATTTCGTGACTACATAGAAAAATAACGTTTTTTTTAATTAAACTGGCGTATACATCACAATATCTAGTAAATCACCCTGTATAGGTACAGGGTGATTCATTACATATCGAAAAAATTGTCACTTGTCGGGCGAGCTACGCCGTACTTCTATCTTCAAATAACACATAAAGTTATTCAATAAATTATTGTTTCTATAAATGTTCCTGTTCATAATTAATAATATTGAAATAGTTCTTTTTATCTCATCGTTATTATTGTTTCAGACACTAGTTTAAATCAAACGTCAATTCTACCGAAAATAATTTATCACCCGATGATAAATCTCTCCTCAAGTTCAATTTATTAGGTAAATTTGTTGTCTTGTGGTTCATGTGGCAACGAGGGGGTGGTTAAGATCAATTGGGGCGAAAATGTAATGACGAGGGACAACATGTAGTTTGCAAGCCATCCATAATATGGCGGTTGCGGTGGTGGCAACGGAAGCACATCACACCATAGGTACAGTCTAACAGTGTCAGCACAACTGTCATAAATCTCACTCTCTCTCTGGCTTGTTCATTTATATCAATATCCTACAGGGGTTGTGCTATTTCTACAGCAGTATATTTATACATAGTGGTTGCCTCTTGAGGACTAACCGCGAGACTTCCACTCCACAGCTGCTGGAGGGGAAGGGGATCGGCGACTATAAGCAGCCACCATTTCTTTTCTGTTTTCCAACCCCATAAAGGTTTTATGTGAAATGACTGCTGTCAGCGTACAAAATAAGTATGAATATATGTTTATTTCCACAAAAGCGCGTCTCCTGGATATGTGCGGTGTGTCTGGAAGAGATCACACACTCAAGTTTAAAAGGAACAGTAAATAAAATATATAGAGGGGTGGATTCGAATGATGACTGGAGGTACATTAACCATTATGTAGTGGTGTAATTTACAAAGAGCCTACAAAAATTCAACTGAAACATGTACAATTTTTTTATAATTTAAAGCAGATTATTTTATTATAAGCTTATAGAAAGCCGCAGGTTGGCTTATAGATAGGCGCAGAATAAGCCTATAACTTCATAAAATTCTTGTAGCAAGCCTTGTAAAGCATTTAATTTTCTTTTAGTACAGTTTTAAAATTTTAAAAAAGATTCATCGAAGAATTCAAAAATTTAATTATTAAAATATGGCGAAGGATCCGGTGTTAAAAATTGAAATGTTTAGAGAAAATTATGTATGTATTAATAGTAAATTAAGCTAAAAAGTTCTAAATTGTCGCATTTGCAGAAAAACGAGTAGGAAAATTAAAAAAAAATAATATGTACTTTTGGTATTTTAATAATTTTTTTATAGAAGCACTTATTACGTAGCTCCACCAAACTTCCCACCACCAATCTAGTTACAGTTTGGAAAACCTTCCAACTAACGATTTTCAGAAATCTATAGCAGTGATCAAACTAATTGAAATCAGTTGTCAGATAGTTCGTACAACCGCAACGGTATGGTGGTGGTGCTGGTGGCGTTGGTGGCAATTGGGAACATCTGAATGTTCCACGAAGACTAATACCTACTAGCTGTAGTAGAAGTCAAAACTGACTGACAGGCACGCTCGTGTTCTACTAATTGTTCCTCCAATGCACCCTCAAATGTATAATATTCATTCAAATAATGCACATTTTATTTTTAAATTATTGTGCTGGCGCACGCCGTCCGGCAGAATTGCTTATTCATATTTAAATCAGTGTGAGAAAAAATGTAAACCAAATTCAAATTAATTTTAAATGACTATCTGAATTTCCCTAGGTGAAAACCGGGTTATATTTAATATATCAGCAAATCGATAGTTTTGTTCAGGTAAATAAAACTTTTATTCAATTTACAAGTTTGTGTAATTAGTAAAACGTATAATTTTGTTGTTGTATTATGCTTGCCTCTGGTTATGTACTCGTCGGTGTATAACATAATTATTTATACAAAAATAATATTATCGCAGCTCTGGTTATAGACGCCGGTACTAGATATAAATATTCAAAAAAATTATACGGGAAAAGTTGTAATGAACGGGGCAATTATTCAGGAAGAGCCAATGGTGTAACAATGATACGCCACTGACCACATCCTTAATATATAAACAGTTTATCAGGAATAAATTCAGCAAAAACAAAGATATAAGAAATTTCCAACATTTTTGCTAAAAATTTTATACGAAAGTTTATTTATCATGCACAACGTCATTGTAAATTTTTCTTACGAACACAGCGTCAACTACTATACACTGTTTGAAGTGCATTAGGTAGCCACTAGACGAGAGAGTAATTCAATAAGCTGAGCGAAGGATGAAATGAGATAGACAAGAAGCCCCGCCCTTGACAGCCGGCGACCAACAGGCGACAACGTGGTAGCTGGCGTCTGCCCCATGTCGTCGGTCTCGCTTGCTCACAAAATCGGCTACCTAATGCACTTCAAACACTGTATAGTTATTTGGAATACAGAATAGTTCAGTTGCGCTTTTCCAGGAATTTTAAGAAAACTTCTTCACGCAGTGATTTAAGATTTCACTGTATTTATATTGGGTTCAAATGAAAAAAGTACCTAATAACGAACATCGTGCACGCGAAGACAATTAATCAAAACACAAACAAATATTGGATGAAACAACAAGGGCGAAAGTGTGCACAGAGAGGAAAAAAATGAATAAAAAGAAATTAATAGGGGCGTTAGTCCCGAACAAATGATTCCAACGCCGGTTATTCAAATAACACTGAACCAAAGAGGCGATATTTTCTCCAGGGATTTTAGTTCTGACAGTTGGTATAAAAGAAAATCTAAGTTTCGCCGAGACTCAATTGAACTTTTAAGTTATGCTTGAAAAATTCAAGTGATTTAATGTTACAATTTATTGTTCCATGCCCTGTGTTCGGAAACAACTATAATACAAGAAGTGCAAGCGAAGAGAAAAACAACCCCCTTCAAAGTTACTTGTTTAAATACGAACACGTCATAAAAATAAAAGTTTAATTGCTTTCGTGATCGTGACATAAACAACAGATTTTAAACTTGTCGCCGATGGTAAGTAGACAATTAACAAAAGTGATTTTATTGGTTTTTAATTGCATTAAAATTTCCATCAATCTCTACCTAATAACCACTAGGTTGAAATTATTTAACAATAGAACTCTAAATCGCATCCACTCCAGAATTAAGTAGCTCTATATTGGATATAATCCTACCCTCCAAGTCTTATATTTTATCCTTCAGCATGTTATCCTCTCTGGCTGAGTGTGTAGGTGTGTGTGTGAGCCACACTAATAAGAGTCCAGATTTTCCAGTCACGCATCGCACAGGATCTAGGGGATCAAGGATGTGACGAAGATTTCAACAAAATGCGTACAAATTATTACCCTGGAGAGTGAGACGTTTGTTCTATGACTGTCGCGCACGAGACGCCCGTCGTTATCCTTCCACTGCCACCACCCCCGCTTCACAACGGTCTCTGTTGCTTGTTTCCTAATCCGGTCCATCGTTTCCTTGATAGAATACGTCGAGTTCAAATTTCAGATGGACTGGTAAAAGGATCACGATCTGATGATGGGCAGGAAATACATTAGGTTAGGAGAGAAAGAAGGAAAGTTTTAAATTGTTTAAAAATTAGTTTTTGGGTTTGGGGAGGCGAAAGACTGCCGAAAAAAGTAATTAAAATAGACAGTTGGGATCAGAGTTCAAGGATTTAGGTAAAATTCTGTAAATGTTAATAAACGTATTCAAATTTAAATTAGCGCCTTTATAGTAATTTTTGTTCCATACTTCTAATAAAACTGGAGGGGAGCGCTAGCCTATAAAAGAACAGTCGTTGCGAGGCTGCGTCAGTCAGCCCGGCGTGCTGAGCCTGGGCGGATGTTTTTAGGTTAGGTTAGGCTATGTCACAGTAAATTATTTATGGGCCAATTCTGCGCAGATCTACAAGCCTACAGAAAATCTGCAATTTTATAATTTATGAGTTTGATATTGTAGGAAAAATTTACAGTAAATATTCCAGGATTGTTAAAATAATGGTTCTGTAACTGTGTCAGTTACAGTTTAGCATAAGCTGCAGATTAACAAATTTACAGGAATAATGCAGAATTAGCCCGTTACAATTTTTGTATGGTCATAATGCTAAGCTTGTACTGAGATAAAACAAGTAATTGTGTTAAAATTTCACACACTGAGCAATAAATGTCAAGCTCTCACCTTTAATATTTAATCCTTGGTTTCCTGAGTTCCAGAACAAATCTCATTTTAACATCCCTAGGATACAGATATAAAATTCTAAAAGTTTTTAGAACTAACTCGTAAATTTGTGGATGATTTTAGCATATATTTATACAATAGATTATAAATTTTCCAATGGATTTTATGATTATTTGTTTAAATTGTTGCGTTATCCCTTGGAGAGATATTAAATAATCGTCTGCTAGAAATCGAATTACATTTTATAAAACAGCAATCAAACAAACTTGGTTCTCATTTGTGCAAGAACTCACATAATGGAGTGGAAATGCATCGAATTTATTTGTGCAGCAGTATATAAAATGTTTCTATTCAATATTGTATACCAAAGTAAGTTAAACGTGAATTTCAATCCGAGCTCCCCGAGTATTTATCTATGAATTGTGGTACGCCGCATTGGATTTTAACAATGAATCAATAACTCTGGAAAGTTTGAGTCTTTAATCTTGATAGTGGACTTTACAAATTACAAATAAACTGAAAACGCGGGTTGCTATATATACAGTTACAGTTCTCTCAAATGTATTTAATTTTATCTTTCGATGATACGCTCACTACCAAGAAAAACTTTCCATCGAACTGATCTTAAAGTTTATTTCATTGAGTTATTGCACCGCCAGGCAAAAATTTTATTTATGTTATTGTTTTGTGATTTAAATTTTGTCCCCTTTGTGCCCCCACGCTGTCTGCCATGTTTATCTTAATTGTAATCCTCGAGCTTTAATCTCCCAGCGCCTTTCATTAGTGCTGACAAATTCGAGCAGACATTTATACCCCAATCAACATAATCTTATTGCGGCTGAGTCAGTTTAGCCCTTGTGTTGTAAAAGCCCCTCCGTCTCTTACGCTTACCATGTTTAAACAATTTGCAGAAACATATCCAAACACACCTTCAAAACCATAAGCCTTGGCAATCTGTAATTTTCCTGTCTGGCAACGCGCCCTCTACTCCCAACTCTCTAACTAGTGATAATAATGTTATAAAATCAGCTTTGTAGTGAATTCCTATTAGACATCCATTACGCATTCCCAACAGACGCTAATGAATGCTAATAGCGACGCATCAAGACGCCAACGACGACATTATCACATGTCGGAACCCAAGCACAAGCAGAAGGGCCGCAGAGAAAATAATATGCTGGAGAAAGACAGAGAGAAAGCCCGAGCAAAGTGTAGTAGTATAACGGCGTGTTTGGATTTCGCCTCATAAGTTTCTTTAAACGTTCGTCTTTCGAACTATTTCAATGGAAATTCTAAAAGGGGGTTACGCTCTCGCAGATTTTATTATAATTGTTTTGAGGTGGTTCGAAACCGAGCCGGGTAATTGAATGTTAATAGGAATTGTCTGGGAAAAGGGATAAAAAAAACGTATAATTTTAGAAATGAACCCCACGGAAAACTAGAAATAAATGTAGTGGAAAAACAACAATTAAGAATAGTCACTTTCCAAATCAGCAAAACAAATATTCCTGATTTTCCTCTTTTGGCTAGTTATTGTGATTTCAGCACTGTTTAGTTATTCTGATTAGTGGTACGCTTGACAAAGAGTGGAGGGGATGACTATTTTATAAAAGAGCACGCGTGGCTTAGCCAGTCAGTATGCCAGGCGTGCTGAGCCTGATCGCATTAACAGAAGTGGCTTCGCTACTGTTTATTTTAAAAATAATCAAAAATATATATATAATGAAACCCACCAAACAAAGTTAATTTTCCAACAACAAAACAAACATTCAACTGCAACTGATTGCATTCGTAATTCCCGATTCCAGGCAATAAATATCATGCTCTCTCTCATTAAATATTTAATCCGCAAGTTTCTCGAGGTTCCAGTCCAAATCACTGTTTAATATCCCCCAGATCAAGTATAATATATAAAATAAATTAATACCGTTAAAAAGTTCGAAAGGCCAATCAAAAATCACTTGATCCAATTCTTGGGGTAAATTTTAATCAAGCAAGCCTCACAGTTGGTCGCACTTAATAATCATAAAACCGAAATGAAAACATTAAGAAGAAGCGAAATGTTTGGGAAGGGGTAGGTGGGGGTGAGGTTGGGTCTCTGGCACACAATAGGGGTGCAGGAGAGGGCTATACAAGCGAAGTTCCGCTCGCCTATCCGCTATCAGTTAATATACATTCATATTTCAAAATGAGAATTATAGATTATACTGAAACCGAACTGGCTTCTGTGTGTTAATTATTCTTTATTACATTTGAGTTACTCTATGGGATGTAACGTGGAAAAAAATGGTATGACGTGGGAGATTTGTTATTATTAGAAATATTCATCTAGTCCATTAATTAATAAATTTTGCTTCATGAATCCAAACTAAAAGCAGCGTATATTAATTATGATTTAGTTTTTAATTTGTGATGATTTAATGAAAATAATTATATACTACAAACTAAACCACTTTGTGGGAAATTTATTAAATTTATAGGGACGAAATTAACAATTTTACATGAGTATTCTGCCTTATTATACCAATTAGGTACATACTTGCAGGTTAATAATATTAATATAAAAATTATTCAACAGGAGTTCGTTGGAAAATTAAATTTGATGAATAATTCCATCATAGCAAAACTAATCAGGAAAGTAGCGTAAGTAAAACATGCTATATATGATACGGTTGTGAAAGAAGAGTGGAAAGTTATTAAAACTTTATATATTTTACTCTGCTTGTAAAAGATAAGTCAGTGAGGGAAAACCAGGCAGGGCAGAAGTCGGTGGAGGCGGCGGTAGTAACGCGCCCGGTAATGCCGCTCTTACTGGTTCTTCTATATATACACATATATTTTTGTGTATATCTATGTATTCAAAAGAAAATTGCCAATTTCATTTTACAAACAAATTCGTTTAAGCGAATTGTTGATATTCACCACCGTACCATAACAACTACCCATCGTTTCCAAAACAGGATTATTTCATAGATATGGCGGGTAAAAAGCGGCACTCACTTCGAATATTCCATGTATGTGAGGCGACAATGTAAGCGCAGTTTGTACTGTAGTCAATTTTGTTATGTTTGAGAGAGAAAAAACTAACTTTAGAAAATTACCACCGCGCGAAAGGCGGCGCTAGTGAATCAAAACAAATATGGCCGCCGGCGGGGACAAAGTAACATTGTTGAGATTGTAATTTTTCATTTGTATTAAATCTAATAGCATTAGAGAGGTTCAAATGTTGGTTTTGTAGTTGATTATTATGTGTAACTGGAATCTTAAACATTGTCCCTCAAGGCGGCCATCTTTAATAGTTCGCGCGATAATCGCTAGTGTCGCATGATATTTTTCAAGTCTATTAGCATAACTTAAATAAAAAGTGGATGTATCCCATTCGTAGTAAAAACTAATGATTGTTATATTTGAAGTAAATGTCATCAAATTTCTGTACAAACTAGCAATGCACCACCGCTTTTCTTGCATATTACCACCATAATCACCAAAAAACAATAAACCGAGATTAGATGTAAATGAAATTTTGTAACAAAGTATCACACATGATTCCCCGTTAATTACTTGTTAACAACATTGTTCAAACTAATGAATACATCCTAAAACCCATCAAGTACGGTCCGAATACCTCCCATAATAACAGCAGCATTAATAAAGGAGTTGCATTTGAGAGAGCGAGTAGGGCAATGTTTAGGGCTAATGCACTCGGGTAGTTGGAGATATCACTTTAGATCAGTGCCGTCCATGTCGACTTCATTATTGTTGAGCTCTGTCCTGTGTTGCAGTTACGGAATAACTGGGGTGTCGATATTGCAAATGCTTGGGCTATAACAATGGTCTCTTGGTGGATCCCCCAACCATATCGTAATAACATTACATTACGTGTAATTAATTAGGGTAATCAGGTTGCTAATGCTGCTGAATATGTAGTATAATGATGGTAACGTGTTCTGTTGTAATGGACGGGGATAAATTGGGGAGGTACGTGATGTTTGATCTTATGTCACTCGTGCAAGAAGTAGGTATTAGAAAGTTGAGACCAGTTGATTCGTATAAAATAAATAGTTGGTAATTTAATACATACGAGTATATGTCTAACTTCACACCTACAAAAGCACTATATAGTGGAAGTGCCATCTATAATAAAACCAGTTTCCGCCCACACATTCCTATTAAAAAAGAACTACGCGTGTATACGACGGTATTGTTCCAACTCCATACCTCCAGTTTGCGGTTATTTGTACTCTCTTGTACGATGTTGATGGGGAAATGCGAACGCGCCAGTTGAATGTATGTGAGTGTGTGTGTGTTAAAAAGGGGGTAAAAAGGTTGCAAAATGGGTAATCATAGCACCACTCAGTGTGTATATGATGATGATTTAGAGATACGCAACACAAACACTTGTAGCTGTAAAGAAATGTACACTACATGGAAGGTTTTTGTGTTACGCCAGTGTCAGGCTATTTTGTCTGTTATCAGATGTAGGAAAATTACAACGGGATGCCAACAACATCAAGAATGGCAACGAGCTGCGCTATAATGGTCTGAATGTACCCCCTATTATTTCTCTCCCTGCTGTTCTATAAATAAACATACATATTAAAATTGTTTACTTTAGTTTTATTTGACCTAAAGGCGTCCGGGGAAGCCAAAATAATTTTTGGAAAAGACAATAGGTATAATTTAATTTTGTGTATCAAATAAATTCAATGTAAACTAATTTATATTATCAGATTTCAAACGTTTGAAGTTAAGGTAAAAAAGTAGCAAATTTATATCTACATATTGTGAATTTTACAAAGACGATTGGTATCAGAAGATATGCATGTAAAAACCAACATTCTAGTCGCCAAATAGCCAAGCTCAGCACGCTCGGCCGACTGGCCACTGCTGCTTACGTTCCGATTTATATACTGATCGCCCCTCCACCGCGCTTAGATCAAGCCACGCCCCTTTATGCGCTAGAGTGAATCAGTTTGCTCAACTAAATAAATGTCTATAATTTCTACACATTGCAACTTCAAGTTAGATATTACAAAAACTAATATTGATTACAACTTATAGTTTAATTTTGAGATGTCTGGTTTCGATTATGTACCTACCTGTGCAAGTTTATCGTCAAAGTTCCCCGAGTTAATCCCCAAATCAATCAATTTTTTTCGTTGGTGTGTTTGTTTAAACGTCAGATCAAATACCACTTACCCACAAATCTCCCAGCCACATCGACTTAGGATGCCGTTACACACGCCCCAGACGTTTTGTGGTGTGATAGACGCAATTTTATATCTCCTCTCCCATTACGCCGCGGTGGAGATCGTGAATATTTAATTTTTACTTTCGTGCACCGTTGCGGTGTCCATCCGGTTTATTGGCTACACTGCTGATTCGCACACTGCTGAAATTGTACAATTTTCCATTTGCCCCAAATCATTTCTATTATTTAACAGTGCATGGAGCGGGGGGAAGGAGTGGGCTGGTATAGATGTGTAGGCCACCAAATTTACCTTTATTAAATAGTAATAGTCATTCCGCACCTTGACCCAGACCAGACGTACTCGTACAAACACACGATTTTAATTTCGCTTCGAGGGTAATCAATACTTCAGATGTATTTTTTTATGAGCCAGTGTGCATGATGTGATATATGAAGCAGGAAAAATCGTGGGTTATACTGTTTTTTTTTGTTGGGTAAAGAGAAAATTAAATTGTGCTCTGGTTTAAATTCGTTTAACTAACCTAATAATTAAGTTAATTAAGGGCGGTTGTGGCACGCGATCGGAAATTGTATTGTCATGCAAAACAGCCGAAAATTGTTCCGAATTTTTCAACAACTCTCCATTAATATGCGGAATATAATACAAAGGCGAAATTGTTTATTATATGCTTATACACATACGAATAACTTGTTGAAATTTTCATACAACCACCGTCGAAATAAAACATAAAATATTAACAAATTCTAGTCCACTTTTACTAGAGAAAATTTTGCGGGAAATTTAAAATTTTTCAACTTTAACTACAAAACAATTTGTGGATATTTTTACATAACACAGACAATCTCATTGTAACAATAGATGGCGTGCCTTTCGCGCTCCATTATTATTACCAACATAATGGTCCACCAGCATCTTTCCCGTTTTGTGAAATAAACTGCATACTTCTATAGAAATAACACCACCATACACTCAATTCGACAAAAGCAAATGTGAACAGGTGTGCTCAAGAGCGGATTCGTGGCAACCGGAACAATGTACTACGATTTCAATAATATCGTAGAATAAAATAACAGTTTCTCTTTCATCGCTCTTATATTGAAAGAACAAATCGCTCTCGGTTTTAGTTTGATTTTATCATCACGCACTATACAATAGCACAATCATCATACCTAATACGAAACGAATTTAATTGATGTTAGTTGGAGTTGTTGCACTGTACCTTATCGTAATGTGTGTATATCCTGCTGTATTATGACATATAGAGGAATAGGATGCCATTTGTGTTTCGTCACGTACGTAATAAGGACGATGTGATCTTGTTAGATCAGATAGAAACTGAATAGTTGGAGATAACTCTGTTTGTATGTAGGTTCTATTGTGATGGTGGCCTTTGTTCCTATTAATATTAGTCAAAGATGTGCCCACAACTATTATCTGAACATAAGTTGGGTTATCCACGGATATATCCAACAGTTTATGATTATACATTTATCATAAAAAAAATTTTAAAAATAACAATTTAACGATAGTAAATGTTATATAAGCGTTAGAGCCTTGCCGAGCTCAGCACGCTCGGCCGACTGAACGTCGTAGCTTAAGTCCCTCTTTATATAGCGAGGCTTCCCCTTCCACTACTCGCATACAACTAATCGTAACAGAGTAGTAGAGTATTTTGGACAGTTCTGCAACAGAGGTTGAGGTTAACCTAGGAAAACAGGCAAATGAACTGGTTTAACTGCTTGCAGTTCCAGGAAAACAGCTAAATGAACTGCTTTAACTGCTTGCAGTTCCAGAAAAAATGCTAAATGAACTGCCTCAACTGGTTACAGTTCCAGGAAAACAGGTTAACCTCAACCTCTGTCGCAGAACCGTCCAAAATACTCTACTTGTAGAAGTTTTAATTAAGAAAAGTTTACTGTTTAAGGAAATAAAATTTATTTTAGTGAAAGCAATTAATGTTTTATATATGCACATGCTTACGCAGGGAAATAATGTCTGATTAGAACTAATTTTTTTCTGTAAACGCTAATTCTCCTAATTATATTTTACTTCCCTGCATGAAAACTCGTCCGTTTTTTGAATATTTTTTCATTGTAAAAGCAAGCCAAACCTGCCGTTTTATTTATGCCGCAGAACCCAT
The DNA here is from genome assembly GCA_963942485.1 of Pediacus dermestoides. NCBI lineage: Eukaryota > Metazoa > Arthropoda > Insecta > Coleoptera > Cucujidae > Pediacus > Pediacus dermestoides. Next base: position 1,031,674 of record OZ012630.1, on the reverse strand, counting down.
GCAAAATTACGTAATTTGCCAATGTGGCAGCACCACTAATCCGCTTAATCTCCTTATTCAATGTGCGTGGTGGTGGTCAAAGCACACCGAGTTATCCGTTTAATTTTTTCCAGTATCAACCCAGAAAATATTATAATTTTCATTCCATACTTTAGAAGCCCCACAATTTGTCAATGGACTTTGAAGACACAAGCAAAAAGTTAATAAAGTCTGTAAACAACTAAATACATTTTTTTGGGGATGTATCGACGAGGACGACGGTGGCGTCGGCGGCAGATGTGCTGGTCATATATTGGCCACTTGTTTGATTTTGTATGTAGTAGAGCTGGACCCAGACGACGATTTCTCTTTCGACCACCTCTTTATTCGACCTTACAAAAAAGATCAGCGAGGACTTCAATATGTTTTTAGTATCGGATTCTGTATTTATATTAGCTTGTTGGGGGATGCGAAATGGTGACAGGGTTGTTGTACAAATACCATCATCCTAAAATTGATATTTTGGTGAGGGGAATGTAAACGGAACAAATTTGGAATAAAGTCAACGGAAATAAATTCGGGTACGTAATACGGAAAAATATTACAAAACGTAATTTTTTTTAATTGTTAATTTTCATAAGTTTGATAAACATTTTAAATTTTGGCGGATGCGCCGGTTTTTTTTTAATATAAGGGAACTACAACTTATTGACCCTTTTATTCTCGTTGTGAATGAGAAGCAGAATTTCACAGAAGAATTTTGATTAATTTATAGAAATTATTCAAAATATTAACTGAAAATGAAACAAAATTTTCATGAAGTTAAAATTTTGGCGAATTCGCCGGTGTTAAAATTCCCATTCTTCAAAATTCAACCTAAAAGCTACAATTTGGAGTCGATGTTAAAGTCCCTGGATACAAAAATTTCTTATGATTTAAGCCTGATTGAAAACGTTGAATAATTTAAATACTATTTTGTTTAAAGTAGCATTTCAGTCAAAGCCAATTTCATTTTCCTACAGTTAAACCTGCCGTGGGTTACTTCCAAAGATAAAATTCCAGTTCTTTGTAAGCTTTAACTACTAAGTATACAAAGCGACATATCAGTGATTGCTCTCAGTGTAAACGACAAAAAAAACCAGACATCGTTAAACGATCTCTATGTGTGTGTGTGTGGGTTATAAGCAGTATGGAAACAAGAAAACTTTCGGAAAGTCGCGCTTTTTCCCATCTCTCGCAAGTCACCAATTTATAGCCGCTGCCATAAAAAACTTGCGTTTATGAAACCGAACACATCACAGAGGAAAAGCGTACAATTTGCAAATTTGTTACACTTTGTTTTCTTTGGGGTTTGAGGTTGTTTTCCAATGTTGTTTCCTACATTATTATTATAATTATTTTCAACCTATCACAATAATGGATGGATATTAAACGCATTAACTTATAATGCATCCGGGAATGGCTTTTTTGTGTTATGAAACTGGAACTGCAGCTTTTAACCTCTGGATGAGCGGCGCGGAAATGGTTCATCGTATCTTGATATGGCTGTACGAGTACTTAACAATGTCAAGAAATTTATATAAACATTTTAGTGCTGCGAGACAGAAGATCTTGTGTTTATGTCGTTATTGAATTTACTGAAAATTTGCATAAAAGTCTCTCACTTTTAACTAGATGGTACTAAGGCCCAGTTTTTCCGTAAGTTTTTAGTTATACTGTTAACTTACACTAACCTAACTTGTAAATAACAAACGCTGGATTGTACCATTTATCGGCTAGTACCTACAGCAAAAATTCGACATGTACTCTCGGTCCACCTTCTCACTTTTCCATCCCTTTACAAGTGTTGTTTTTCCATGTTTGTTGTTTATCTGTTTGATTTTCCGCTTGTTCCCTGTGAAGTATTATTGCATATGGATATAGAAAGCAAAACGAAAACCATTTTAAAGTCCATCATATACACTTGAACTTTTTTTTGAACCTCCTTCCAGTTGGACAGGTTTTATCTGAAAATTTTCCACTTCAAGTGCGCTTTATCCCTATAAATTTCAGAGATTTTTCTGTGTGTTTCCCCCTTGCTTATATTTATACACCAGTCTGCGTGGTGCGGCCTCTATACATCTTCCAAGTTCCTGATATTATATAAGTATACATTTCCTCGAATATATTTTCTGAAAAATAATTTATTTACAAAAGCTTCCTCTGTTTTTCAGGTATTGTTTCAATATTGCGCCACTTAAAGTGTGTTGTATTATATTCTGCGTGGAATGTTAAATATCGCAACATACGCAAACATACAAACATGTGTATACATATTACAATCCACCACAACAAAACTGTACTCATTAAATGTAAAACGTCATGATATAATTTATCTTGTTTATTTCAATATGAGAATATACACGTGTCGCCCCTGCTGTAGTGTTAACCACATCCAGAAATAAATCATAGCTTGAATTAATTCAAATATTACAATGGGGTTAGGTGCTGCCACTGGCCGCTGGCTGCTGGACTGGGTATGTTTAAATTGTTATTACAAATATTAGCTAATTAGTTGGTGGAGTTGGATAGGAACTGTTTAACTTTAGGAAAATTTGTATTAGGAATAATTAATAGATCAAGGTAGAAAACTGACACTCCTGGAGCAGTCAGAAATAATTTATTCCCACTCCCGATACAGTAAGTAGACATTATTGATAGGGACGTAAGTGAATCTGCTTACGTCCCTAGGGAAGTTTCGTGCTTCAGTCAACTGAAAACTATTAATATTTCAATAAAATTTAATAAGCAATTCGGAAGGTAAGTCTCGGATTTTATTGCCCTCGACTGGTAAATACTGCTTACCTTCCTTAATGCTTAAATAACTACATAATAGGTAAGCGATTGCACTGTCAACATACACATAAATTTTATTTCCTAGATTTTTTTGTGCGCATAGTGTTATTTTGTTGGCTGTTAGAAATCGAAAAGAAAAATGCAAACCTCTTTGTGTCGCCGTGCTGTAATTTTATAAAAATATTTCTCTTTTACAATACAAATAACTTTAAACAAACTTGTGCGCCTGGTAGAAAATAGGAATTTTCGAAATTGTATTAACACTTACCCAAACAGAGTAAATTGAGTAAACCAACGTAAAAATAATAATAACCTGATAAGAAATATCGTAGAGAAAAATGCTGCTGTTGCTGTTGGATGTGATGTGTATACGAGAAATTGATCCCTACACTCCACTCTGTCTCTTTCTAGAACGTTACCCACTCTCCCCTCAACTTTTCCTGGCAAGGTAAACAATAAATTCCTATATTATTACACACTTCCTTTATACACGATTACGACAGTATAAAATATATGTTATCCGGATATAGAAGGATAAAAATTCAGAATGTTCACTATCGGGCACATATTAATAATCTCGTTGGATGGCTGATCTGTGTGTGTATATCTAAGACGACACCACCAAAAACAACAACAACAAAACAGATCGTTTACGCGAAATAGGTTTGATGCTATTGCAGCACCAGCAGCAACAAGAGAGACAAAAGGTAAACAAAAAGGGAAGTGGTAAAATGTGGGAAGCGTGCAAATATTTGTCTTTAGTTTATAGATATATTGGTTGTGTTGTTAGATGGAATTGTTTCGTTCGGTGTGACATGTGAGATAATTTTCGAGGGGAGAGAAAGAGATCTGTGTAGGGGAGTTTGGAGAAGAAGTGTAATTGGAGTGTACAGGTAATTGGAAAAAGAATGTGGAGAGAGGATGATATTTTTTATGTTAGAATTGTGGGAAAGTTGACATTTAGTTTTCAGGAATAACTGCGCCTTTTTATTGTTTTTTATAGAAGCGTAAATATTCACAAATTTTTAAGAAATTTTATACCCGGCGCATGCACCACATTTTTAAGTATAATAATTCGCATTTTTGGAATTCAACGTAAGGAATGTGGGAAAATTGACTTTTAGTTTTCAAGAATAACATAGACTGTTCCTAATTTTTAAAAGAAAATTCCAAAAACAACACCAACACCGTAAATATTCACAATATTTTAAGAAATTTTATGCCGGGCGCATGCACCACATTTTTAAATATAACAATTTGCATTTTTGGAATTCAGCGTAAGGATTTTGGGAAAATTGACTTTTAGTTTTCAGGAATAACATAGACTGTTCCTAATGTTTAAAAGAAAATTCCAAAAACAACACCAACACCGTAAATATTCATAATATTTTAAGAAATTTTATGCCGGGCGCATGCACCACATTTTTAAATATAACAATTCGCATTTTTGGAATTCAGCGTAAGGATTTTGGGAAATTGACTTTTAGTTTTCAGGAATAACATAGACTGTTCCTAATTTTTAAAAGAAAATTTCAAAAACAACACCAACACCAACATCGTAAATATTTTTGTTTTTTTAAGAAATTTAGAACGTCCCATGAATTTTTTTAACCCGGTGCATGCTCCATATTTTTAAGTAGCCTAATAATTCATATTTTCTAAATTTTACGTTAGAATTGTGGGAAAGTCGACGTTTAGTTTTCAAGAATAATCCAGTCTTTTTTCTATTTTTTATCGAAAACTCTAATAAAAGTGTTTTTTTTTCTACTACAATATTTCCCCATGAAATTTTTCAGTGCTGATTGTTTGTATAAAAAATTCACCCTCTCGAAACTCTCAACCAACGAAAAACACAAAAGAACAACTTAATTTCGTACAGTTAAGTACTTTATTTGCTCAGGGAAATTTTGGACGTATGCGGCCAAATATTAATTTGCCTACATCATGAATGTAATAAATATTGTAGGTCAGGTAGATGTTCGGTCGACTGTTGCTGCTCCTACTGCCACCACCAGCGCCGCCTCCATTCAGTTTCAGGTGTTCTGCTGGCGCTGTTGTTGAACTGTGCGGTAAATCGCCCCCCGGATCCAACATATACACTAAATAATGTATGCTGTTTTATGGTTAACCAACCTTCGTTCCAGTACATAGTATATACTTGAAGCATTTACAACCACAAAAATTATTTAAATAACTTTCGAATGGGAATCGGAACTTTTATTTTGAGAATTTTTTTAAGCGTGGAGCTATGATTAAAACTGTGCGTTGTACTATAGACAATAATTAACTTAAGGCGGGTTTGTTCACCTCTGGATAACAATTTATTTGTCACATAAAGTTATTGGGGACAAAAATCCTTTTCATCGGATGCAATATTAAAAGCAGCTAGACACGTGGTTAAAAATAAAACACTATCACGCGCGCTCCCCCTCGCCCCCTGCACATACTTCCCTCAGGGGGTGTTCAGTCGAAATTAATGTTATATCGAAGGCGGGGGCGGTGCTGATACCTTAGTTCCACTATAGGTTAGAAGGATAATATAGCGTGCAGTTCATTTGCCTTTATATAACTAATTTGTAAGTTGTAGAATGCGGCCCGACAGGGGGCGCTTTGATTGCATCTTACCTGGGCTTATCATCTAGACATTTCTGACTATTGTTTGCTTATGCTTAATAGAATAGTTTCTTTGATAACAATTCAAGGAGTTATTAGACAAGTTCTCAAGTTAACAGAGAGACGGGGGTGGGGGTTAGAGAGCGACGGCGGCGGTTTGCATTTGATAAATTCACGTCATTGTCTGACAAACAGTGCGCGTTGTAGACGTAGACCAACTGAGGGCGCCCCTTTTATGTGATGTATTAATAATAGATGAATATATCCATCTTACTCACTCCTACCTCCCCGCAGAAAACAACTATTTTGTTAATAAATGTCTATATAGGTGATGTGGAAAGTTGCGCCCCACTGCACATACTGAGAATTTATGCTATAACTCAAAGCCATAGTAGATATTATAAATCAAAAGATTCTACAGGTAAAATTCTAAAATATAAACATATTTTCCATGGAGTGTAAAGCATGGGCTCTCTTCCGCCCCAAAGGGTGATACATTCTTTATGCTGTTGAAGATTTATAGACAAAAGTTTCAGGGTTGGACACAAGACTAATGTAACACCTGCGTCTGTGACTTCACATGCAATTTCACTCTGTGTATACTATATTTACTTACACTTAGACAAATCAATAAATTATTTATTACAAGAATATGCGTTTGGCTCGTATAAATTATAGAAGCCCAAGGGGCTAACTATTAGGCAAAACAAACATAAATTTGCGTTTGTAATGTGGGGAATTTTCTTATTGACTTAATATTAAATAGTTTAAGATAATAAATTTTATAGCATGGAAAGTGTAAACGAGGGATGTTTTGGTAGGTATTATATTTGAGGCATACATTAGCAATGATAAATGTACTTATGGTTTTAGTTTTATAGTCAGTAAGTACTCCTAATAATTAAAATCAATAAAATTATTCTTAGCATAATTTTCCCGGCGCTGGTTGTGAGGTTCCAGAAAAACGGCTAAATGAACGGGTCCAACTGCTTGCGTTCCTGAAAAACTGTTTAAAGAACTGGTTCAACTAGTAAAACAACTAAAAGCTGCTTAAAGAACTGCTCCAACTGGTCGCAGTTTTTTAGCTGTTTCCTAGAACTGCGATCAGTTGAACCTGTTCATTTTTTCTAGAACCGCAAGCAGTTGAACGTCAACCTCACAACCTCTGGGCCAGAACTCTCCAATTTACTCTACTCATATTTAGTCGTTTTTTGGAGACTCAGCTACGCCTCGTGTCTTAATAGCTATCATTAAATGCTCCCTGCATAATATACTATTATTTGTTTCAGTGAAATAAATTTTATTTAGTAGACTTTTCTGTGTGACCCGACATCTCCACTGCTGGATAATTTTATTAGAAAATGAATATCCCAATTATTTAAAATAAGTGACTCTTGGAATTTGCAACCGAGTATTATACTGGCTATTATAGCTTCCAAACCATTACAAAACAATGTATCTTAGCTTAAACTTTGCTGGAGTTGTGAAGTGCATAAAATTGTTCCAGTCCTGGTTGGGTAATTACCACACCACATCTAAACTTTATGAATGAAATTCATAAACGTTATGCACAACGCCCACATCTGTGCAAATGCATTAATTACAATTGAAATTATTTTTAGAAGCGTCCCATAGGTACGCCACTGTAACTGTCCAACAAAAAATCTCATTTCATATCCAGTAGTAGAGAGAGGATTTGAAAAAGATTTTCATCAGTAATGCACCCAGAAACCAACTATTTACTTTCCGATTTATGTTAGATAGAATTGGCAAGTCAAAGGAATCGATAAAGGTGGTATCTACCAGCTCAATTATGAACCGATTGAATTCACCATTTGGAAAGCAACTCCAGGTATATACCCTTGCCTTACACATATCTATATTACGTGTGTGTGTTTTCTCAGTATTTACACTGGAAGAAAAATATATAACTTCCAGTGAACATTTTTCTCGATCTGCCAAACGCAGATTGACAAGTCCCTTGGGTCTAACGGCCAATCACGATGATGTATAACAGCACAAGGTACTGTAGTAGTTAATGGTGGTGGCGGTGGCGGCAACTGCGGTTCTGTTCTCTTAGGAATCCAGATTACCAACAGCACAAATATTTCTATGATGATGAATTACTACAGGAGAAACTACATACCTACCTATATTGCACACACAACAACCAATAGATTGTTTGTTGGCTTTGTTCGATAAATAAAACATTTTTTGTTTTGATTGATAATTGAGGTTTACAATATAAATACAAGGAAAATAATCGTAACTGCAGGATTTTTTTAGTTTTGTTATTTAAAAAATTAAATTTCCCGGGTTTATTACAAAGATGGCAACTATGCCCCGCCCATTGTACTACATAAGTCAAGTGATCGAGAGTAAAATTATTTATTAAGTTTGACCCGTAATATTTGTAATAATTATTTTACTTTCAAAGTAAGACTTCCTCTGGTTCCCTGAACGAATTCAATAACCCACACAACACAAAATGTAACCCTCAAAATCCACTCATAATTTACTGTTCAAAAATATTGATAGTTCCCAAAGTTGATATCTCTCAGTAAAATACAGTAAATAAGCAATTTCTGTATGGCACAGGCCTAACCCACAAGAAAAGGGCTATTGAAATATATAATATTCCCTTCGTATTTCCGGTTTCAGAAGGTATATATTTGGATAAGTTGGTAACGATCAGTTTGTATCGACAGGTGTTCTGTATGCGTTCTGTATCGCAACTCCAATATGTATGCAGATATATGCGTGTGACTTGGATACAAAACCAACCATCGCCACCGCTACAACCACCACCACCACCACCACCAACATCTGAAAGTGGTGATGTTGAAGGGCTGGACTTTTGGTCTACTGGCTACCATTTTCATGGAAATTTGTCATTGAGGAGCACAGCGGGGGGATGTTTTAGTTGACTAATAAAAACGTTATTTTAATATGTTATAGTTTACAAAGGACTAAAAACTTTTTAACAAAATAATTTACAAATAACGTAGTAAAAGTCTTTAATATTATTTTTTATGCAATGTTAAGCTACCCTAAATTTTATTTCAGGTAAGTAGTGCTCAAAATTTGTGTAGAAATATTAAAATATCTGATGTGTTCAGCACATGACGTTCTTATACGATGCAGATTTACTTAAATTCTAATCTTTGGAAACTATTCAAACTGTAATAATAGAAAAATAATACTACGCTTCCTTTTTACTTTTTATGAGATAGTACAAGGATCAAAGGCTATAAAGGCTATTTTACAGATTTACAGAATTTTGAAAGCTTACAAAAACAACCTTTGGAGCCTTGGAACTGTTTTTTTTTTAATAAAATCTGTCACATTAACTGCTTTCACAATTTCATTTTTTCTCCAAAATTACTTTAACCCCACAGTAACTTTTTCCCAAAATGTTAGTCCTTAACATTTATTTAACTAGTTAATTAATTGAAATCATATTAGTTTGCTTAATTGAAACTGTTATTGAATATATACTGAAATTGGCAAATTAATAATACTGAAGCATTTCTAATTTCCCTTAAGCTCTTGATGAAAATGTATCTAGCATGTTGTAGGTGCACACCTTCTGCGCCAGCCAATTTCAGACTAAAATTATCACATAAATACATTTAATTAATTTGAGTTGAATGTGTGCTTTGATTCCGTAGATAATAGTGCGATATTACAATAGAAATAAAATTTTTTACGATGTAATATTGTGCGAGTTCTGGAAAGTTACAAACTCGTACTGTCGTCGCCTTTTTGTACCTATTGCCATTTAAAGGAAAACTTATTCTCACAGTTACATTACCTAGGTTTTTCTACGTTCACATCACACAAAAGTTATCCAGGTTTTTATTCGAAATAATTTAAAGTTTCAAGTATTATTACAGCTACAGTTGGTTTTGTTATAAATGTACATTAACGGCAAAGTTATTTTTACTCGATTTCTGTGCAGTGGATTTTTGGGTTCAACCGAAAAGCCTATTTGGGAGCATTTTAAGCTTACATAACTTATATTCAAACCATCAAACCGGCCAGATCGTTTTATTCATGAGAGAATATAATTTAATCAATTCGTAAGCCGGTAAATTGGTTATAGATTATATGCAGGATATTATGCTTATGAAATGATAAAATATAGGACATTATTCCCTGACTGATTGATGGACACGCTCTCTCCACTCGCACAAGAAGGGGAAAAAGCCGAGGTGAACAGAGGGAGCCCTAATGACATTGATTTGCCGACTTCAATAATTAATTAGTGCCATGATATGGGGATTTATTACAGAATCCAGTAATTTGTAAATTGAATAGGGGACTAAATTAAATTTCCTCAAAATTATGCTGTCACAACAAGGTGACAAAAGATGCCGGATATACTAGATGATGCATAATTTGCGTGTTAGTGCGCAATTCGTAGTTTGGAATCTTTTTAATTGTGTTACAATTGCAGAGGAAATTTTGTCACATAGTGTTTCAATTTTTGAAAGTACGTAATTGTAATTGCACTTATTAGGGAAGAAAATTACCACCACGCGAAGGGCGGCGCTAGTGAATTAAAACAAATATGGCCACCGTCGGGGACAAAATAACTTTGGCAATATGCTGAAAATTATCTATAACTTTGGCATTTGATTCGTGAACAAAAAATTAGTAGTCTAACCTAACCTCGATAAAATAAATGACTAATAGTTTGAAACTTCCCTCCATTATCGGGAGAATTATTTAAAAACACCCCTTTACAAATCGTTTCCCAACAAATCGCGTAAAATGTTAAAAAACAACATCTGGCGAATGAAAAAGAATTTTCCCACGTACATGATAATGATAATATTAATTAATAGTCAGGGCCGCGCCCCAAGTGACAGTGATAGCCCGGTTTCATTTTGCTAATTCCTTTGCTCTTAGAAAAGTCTGATGTAAAGCGGAAAATGTACTGCAGAAGTATGTAACAGTGGCAGCAGCAGCATTCGTCGCAGAAATTTGCAAAGAAAACGCTAAAGAGTAAGTGTAATTAAACATGCTGTAAGTATGAGAAATATTAAGTAAATTTATTTAAAATACCCAAGCATGAAAAGGTTTCTTTTATTCTGTTTTTTCTCTGCCATTTCATTAGGATTATAGCAGCCCTATTAAAAGAGGAAGGTTTACAAAGGCATATTATTATGGAATTTTATTTAATTTAATTTTTCGTATATTATTCTTGCATATTTTAATTTTGTTCAAAAAATCCTTTTGCTTTTGTCTTTTGATGTTCCTTTCTGTCCGCTATAAAATCTTTTTATTAAATATATATTATTGTATTAAATAATATAAGAGCACACTACTGTCTGCTGTTTACATCCCCGTTAGGTTGTTTGTCAACAACCCTAACAACGTTGACTCTTGCTCTCATTTAAAAATTGTATTTGTGCATGAAAAGATTAATTAAATTAAACTACATAGCTCCTTTTGAATAATCGTCTTTGTGTGTGCTCCGTCGGGTTTCGCACGAGCTTATAAAAGTAGGTGTATAAAAGAAAGCGTTTTTTTTTAGTAAAATAAATGGATCCTTATCAAATGAACATAAACTGGTATGTATGACATTTTTCACTCACAATGTCGCCCCCTGTTTTCTTTATGTTGTGCTCATTGAGTTCCTGGGAAACTGCAACAGCTGTCAACAATGGAGAAAATTACGTTAACTTTTTTTTAAATTTCCCAGTCGTGCTTTGGACGGATTTCTATTATAAAACGAGAAAAGATGCTCTGTAGGTGGAGTGACAAAAAATGATGGGTTTTTGTATCATTTTTTCATAACAGAGAATATTTCTGGCGTGTTTTAATAAAATACCTAATTATATTAACTGTCTGAATATAGACTTAAAAATATTTTCTAAATAATCGGAATAATTTTTTTGGAATTATGGTGGATGCGCCGATTCCAATTACAAAAATTTAGTGCTTGCATTGTTTTAATACTTAATAAATTCTACAAAATTATACCACTTCCATCCATCAGAATTCCCTTTTCTATACAACTTGAATTAAACACAAAACCGCCTCAAAACTTTTCTTATTCATAACCTCCACTACTACACTAAATCCGTTGCTAGAACTGTTTCCTTTTACTCACCGTTTTTTCTGCCCTCTCTTGACAGTTGCAGTCTCTCTATAATACACGGGCACACGTAATTCCAGCCACGATGAATATATAATCTAGAAAGTTGAAAATTTTAAAACTAGCATCAAGTTTATATAAAGAAGCAGAAAAAGATCGCGATACATTTTTAATCGTGTACTTATTTATTTAGGGGCAAACGCAGTTGAAGCCCATCAAAAATTCAACACAAACTGACTTTGTAGTTGTATTTGGAAGTGTTTTATTGGTTAGAACCTATTTGCGAAGAAGCAGGAAAAAATACAACAAGAATAAAACAGTAACCTAGCTGGGGGGTAAAAAAATTAAATAAACTGTGTTTTAGATAAAACTTACAAAATAATATATGAAGCGCCGAGCGCGCAGCTAGGTAAATTAATTAAATATTCAAGCGTTTTAATTCAAACAGGTAGAACAGATTAATTCATTCAGGTATTAAAACATACGAAAAATAAAAAAAATGATAATGGAGCCATGTAAGGTAGATAGGTGTATATTTATTTAGATTGCCTTGCTAGCTTCATTATAGAGTCCCCAGAGGGCGTTGTACTCTCTAGTGTAAATAAATTTTCATTTAAATTAAAAATGCTTTTATTATACAAATTACTTTACATATAACAGCAATCAAAAATGAGCAAATTCAATTAAGCAGATAAAAAACGAAATTTAGTCTCTTGTGAAACCTGTACACGTACTTTCCGGTTGCCATTTATTATAATAAAATATTTAAAATTAAAATTGTTTGTTCTACCGAATAAATACAAAATGTATAAAGGGTACTAAAGACTTTAGTTGGCTTTTACCCTTAAAAAAGGGGGTTCGTTTCACGGTTTTCTTCGTCCATTCTTTATGTCCCCTTTATACTTATCTTTTGACTATTCAGAGGATCTCTCTTTTGCAATCTAAGATCTAAAAGATATATGCATTCAACGTTTTCTACATGAGATGTTACGGTGTAAGTATAAAAATCATCCCAGACTTACTGCTCGTCTCTAGTTCTTACGACGTGTTAAATACAAATTCGTTGAAGCACAAAAAGTAAATATATAAAGAATAAATCATAAATAATTAATGCATTGGAAAGCAAATACCCGTAAGACATAAATTGATTTTATAATTCAGCGAGTCATTAATGGAAGACAGGTGAAGAGTGTTAAAATTTCAGTGGCACTTGGAATTAGCCAGTATATTAATGCCGAATTTCCTCTTATAAATTAACTACCTAGAGAAGATATTATGTTGTAAAAGCGCAGGATATTTTAATTTTAATATATAAACTTTAAATTTTATGCAGATAAATTAATCTAGAACAAGCATATTAAATTTTTATTAATAAAACAACAGCAACCATATAAACTAGAAATATTTTTACCCGAAATTCAGTTATAGTTGATGGGTTTATACAGCGTGATTCACAACTTATCGGCACCAAGACATGAATCTCTGTTGTAGCAGCAGGTATGAAAGTACAGTCGCCTAGTTTTCTATAGGCGTAGATAGCAAGAGATTACTTATTTTAAGTGTTTTTCTTGCGCTATGTGGCTTGTCTGGTAATTTTTTATCAATAAGTACTGAATCACCCTGTATACAGGGTGCGTCACGAGGAGTTGAGTTACTATTAATAAATATAATTTATCTGAAGAGTGGCCTCTAATGAAAATATTGACAACTTTCTAGTACTTTGTTATTAGGACAGTTTAGAGAATATTTTCCGTTTCTACTAATTCACCCGAAAATATTCTCAAGTTCATTACAAGCTCGTAAATACATACGCAAAATTTCCTCGCATATTTGTGCAAAATAAGCAAAATTCCAGGGTATCAATCCCCCATTTACCCCGCTTTTCCCACTGAAAATGCGTTGAGATTGCATTCTTGTCCGTTTAAGAATCTCGGCCACGATCCCAACAACCGATAACTGTGGCTAAATTATCGGATTTTATCGAATTTACTGGCGAGGCCCCAAATGGAAACCTCAGTCAGAGCCTAATTGTGGGAATAAACAGAAAAGGAAGTAAGGGATAGTGACCGGCGTAATTTTCCAGATGCAGACTCTTCAGCAGGCAACCAACAGTGGGGACTGGTGAAGAGCTTAGCAAACAGCTTGTGACAACATATCACTTAACTGTTTATACTGCCATTACTATTAATTAATCAACCTTCATTTAAGCAGCGCAGTATGGAATCTAGGTTGGTGCTGCTGCTTTACTTATTCTACTTCCAGTTTGTTTTGTACTCAGGGGGATTTACCGTCTCTCTTCCGAAATCCCCGGCTTGTTTTCTACTAAGCAAACTTTAGTTTCCTTTATTTTACATTACACTGTTGTGTTTGCATTGCAAAGTTCACTTAGTCCACTGCAAATCTAAAGTAGATTACCTTTAATTAAGTATTATCCCAGGTAAATAGTTTTAGGTCGACAAAATCTTAACCACTCCCCCCAAAATTTGCGTGGTGGCCCCACCAATACCCTAAACAAAAGAATTTTAGCAACACAAAGAAAAGCATATAAATTCTGTAATCATTCGCTGTTAACGGAGACGGCGGTGTCTGTCATTTCCATAGGCCACTTGATATCTAACGAGCGCACCCCGTTGAATATTTATACCTCTTCATATCGTTCACGGAGCAAATGGAAATATCTTATATAGAGGTATCTATATATATAAAAGTGTAGAGTCGTTCGCGAAGCTCTCATCTTTTATCTTCTTGTCTTTCGATTTAATGAAGTCTGATAGTAAATTCAGCACTTATTTTTAACCGTATTAAAATTGCTTCGGCACAATAAAACTGAAACGGATATTCTGGAATAATATAAATGCATAAGGGTTTGAGAAATTCTCCATTTGATAAGGGATTAATCATGTAAATCTAATTAAGTAAGTTTTACAAAAAAACTTTTGGTTCTTGTAAACTATAACAGCAAATTAATTCATGTAAATTTAGCGATTTAGTTTTAAAAGTTTATATCAAAATTGGTGGTTCTTAACTTAAAATAGATCTATTTTCGTATTTTTTCCAAAAATATCATCAGTGAATTGACTAAAAAATAATTCATAAAACTCATCACTCAATAGTCACAATTTTGGCGGAGGCGCCAGTTCTAAAAATTGGTCGTTTTGGTCTAAATCTGGTAACATAGTTACGTTTTTATTGGACCTACTTTAAACTTTAATTATTAAACAAAAACTTCAATTTCTGACAAAAATTTGTTTAATTTATGTTAACTATTGCAATTTTTTTGGTATTTTTGAAAATATATATAAATTTTCAACAAGTGATTAGAACCTCAAAAATTCCTCTCTACCAATTTTCCGATAAATCCTCATCAATAAAGTATATTGTTACTTCTACTGACTAAACTAAAGCTAAAAACGTTTGCATTTTTTCCTGTATTTTTTGTAACTTCAATTTGATTTGTTAAGTGTAAACAAATGAGGAAGTATTTAAGAAAAGTAAATACTGGACTGTTTAAACAGTGAGCCGAGGACCATTGGGGCTAAAATTCCGGGCGTTGAATGAATGAGAAAAAAACAACCACGAAACCCTTCATAGTGCGGTGGAAAATCGACAGAACGTATCAAGTGCAAAAGTAAACGAAATCCAACAAAGCGAACGTAAATTAACAAATGCGTTCGGGGAAACATCAGTAAATTAAAGGGGAATAACGTTATTTTTCATTAAGCTCAATTAGAACTGAAACCGCAAATGAAATTAACAATTTCGAGGAAAAGTATCTGATATTACCTTAAAATAAAATCTTTTGATTTATTTCAGTTTAGTTGATATAAAACTTCAATTATTTTTTCCGAAACTAGTTTTTGTCACATAAAGCCAGCAACTTTACATTTTCAATTACTATTGCGACGAAAGATAAAACTAGAGAGCGGCGGGTGGGTATTAAAGTAACGAACTCATTTTGTGGATAATTTTATTTTTTAGCAAATAGAAAATGCAAAATGAATTTTCTACAACTGCAGAACGGCAGATAATGTCGAGACTATAAATTTTTAACAAAGGAATTTTAAACGAGCCCTGTCATCAATATTAAACATCAAAGAATTTAAAATATATCCGATTTCATGGATTTTCTTTTGAACTTAAAAAGGGATCATTACGATTGGCGGAATTTCATCCACCACCACTACATACTACGAATACATTATTTTAAACTCCATACATTAGCCACATAGTAAAAGTGTCCTCAAGCATCCAGGATCAAATATCAAAGCAAACTCATAGTTTTATGCATTTATTACATCAGATAATTACTGTTGGGGGTGATAAAACTTAAAGCTAAATGTGATAAATGTGTTTGGTATTGAAGTGAATTTCACCCTTGGCTTTTTAAAATTCTTTTGCACTTTGACTGAGAGACAGGAGAGAGCCTCTTAGATTAAAGTCTACTGGAAAGACCTCTTATATACAGTTCTGCAGAGTCTAGAATTACATGGGCCCAATTTACTTCGACATCTTTCTGTTTGCCTCAGTCGCCCCTTTTGTCTTTGTATAAACTCCGCTCGAATTCGCTAGTGGAAGAAAGGCGGATTGTTTTGACATAAGTTAAGGTATCGGTCATCATGATGAAGGGAAAATAATTTTGTGAAAAAACCGTCATTAGTAGGTATATTAAATTTATTTTCAGCATTATGATACGAGCCTAAGGTGAGTAATTCTCATACTCGTGTCTTAATAGCTATCATTAAATGCTCGTTGCATATAAAATATTATTAAATCATTACAAAATGTGACATCTAATGAAAATGTTGTGATATTTTCCATAAATTTCTCATAAATTCATTAATTTTCGCATAGATAAATAAATATTGAATTTCCCTAAACAAATCATTAATTTTCCTTCCTCAACCTCTGGACGTTTTTCCAGGGCGCATTCGGCGCTCGTCCGTCTGTATTGTTGTAAAGAAGACAAAAAAGCAGCATTATTAGTAAAGAAAACACATTTTCCGTTGAGCCATCATCAATTTCATGGGAGGTGACATCAGCGTGCGATCACAGTACTAATTAAATTAGGTGTTATTTCGCAGCCAGTTCTAATTAAACAATAATGAAAACAGTGAAAAAGATAGAACGCTTTTTGTTGTTTTTTAGATTAAGTTCCATCGTATTCCGTCCTTGACTGTCTTAAAAAGAGATACGCCTACGAATATTATAGATTTTCTAGTACTAACTCGTGTTTGTATTTTATTCAGGTTCAAACAGGCCGCGAGTGATAAATCGTCCAACATTTGTTTGCGTTGTAAGACCTTAAGTTATCCTCATTATTTGTTAATTATCATTTTTCTTCTTAATTACTACTTTTCAAGAAGGGGTTAATTTTATATACTGAACACCCCCAGGCAGCGCTTTGATTTATTGTTTCCAGCTTGTTTGTTTGATTATATCAATTTTATTATTAATTTCATTAAATTCGGGACAACAATTTAATTACGTTAATTAATAGATTTGTTTATTACGTTATACAAATTACGTTCATGCACAAAAAAACATAAATTAATGATTAAATAATCAAAACGCTGCAGCAGTAAATATTAATTCGTGTAGCTGCGTGGGTTCAACCCCTTGCAAAAACGAAAAATACGACGATTTATACAAATATAAAGTTTTCTGTTTCAAATTAAATAATCCCCTCCCCCCCAACCACAACGTCTCGTATATATTTTCAGTCAGCAAAGTCTGAAATTTAATATGTAAATGTATCTATCTGCTCGCATAGCATTCTAATGTAATAAATTTGGAAAAGACACAATTGAGTTTCCTTGAACATTGTCGGGCATTATCGGCAAATTCAAAAGCTATTACGTTTTTATCGAGCAGAATCGAATTGAATGGCAAAGAATGGAGTTTAAATAGGTGCATCGGTAGTTAGGTTAACGTATGGGCCGTTACCGGATCTACTTTACCACTTACAAGAATAACACTTTTATTGTCGCCAACCCCAACCGGGTCAAACTTTTATTCTACGATAGGCGGGAACAAATAACATGCATAATAGGAAAGTTTCAACTGATACAGGAAATCTTACCGGATTTATTTATTGTATACTCGAAACAGAATTTAAATCGAGACTGTTTTTTACCTGAATAAGTAACGCCTATTTTTATTATTTTGAAAGTCGTATAAGTTAAACTTGAGCTTCACTTTCAGCTAAGTGTGACTTAAAAAATAAGATGCAATTTCTACTTGTGAAAATCGTATTAAATTTATATAAAATTCTGGCGAACCAAAATATTTTTACAATTTTCAGAGTACGATAACGTCTAAAAGAAACAAGACAGCTATTAAACTTGCTGAACGCTTTTAATAGAGTGCTGTATTTTGAAAAAGAATCTGCTTTCGAATCTAAATTTGTGTTGAAATTATTCAAAATATGGCAAGTTTTTGAAAGTTCAAATTTTGGTGACAAAACAAATAATTTTTAAAAATTTATAATTCGGGATTGAAATAAGATATTTAGACAGTTTTTACGAATTTTAATAAATATATTACTCTATTTTAAAATGAGGAATAATATTTATGAAAATCGTCTTATATTTACATAAAACTCTTGCGAAATATAATTTTTTTTTCAGAGTACGATAACTTCTAAAATAAACAAAATAGCTATAAAATTTGTTAAACACTTTTAATAGAGTACTGTATTTTGAAAAAGAATCTGCTTTCGAATCTAAATTTGCATTGAAAATAGTTCAAATATGGCGAGTTTACAAAAGTTCAAATTTTGGCGGAGGCGCCGGTTCGACAAAACCAATAAAATTTTGAAAATGTTATAACTCGGAACTGAAACAAGATATTTAAACAGTTTTTGCGAATTTTAATAAATATCTAACTCTATTTTAAAATGGAGAATAATATTTATGAAAATCGTCTTACATTTACATAAAATTCTTGCAAAATATAATTTTTCTTTCAGAGTACGATAACTTCTAAAATAAACAAGACAGCTATAAAACTTGCAAAACACTTTTAATAGAGTGCTGTATTTTGAAAAAGAATCTGCTTTCGAATCTAAATTTGCACTGAAAATAGTCAAAATATGGCGAGTTTTCAAATGTTCAAATTTTGGCGGAGGCGCCGGTTCGACAAAACAAATCTGAAAATGTTATAACTCGGGATTGAAATAAGATATTTACACAGTTTTTACGGATTTTAATAAACATCTAACTCTATTTTAAAATGAAAAATAATATTTATAAAAATCGTCTTAAATATACAAAAAATTCTTGCGTACTAAAATATTTTTTCAATTTTTGGAATACGAAAACTTCTATAATAATCAAAATAGTTCTTAACACTTTTAGTATATAGTTTTTTTTTACAAGAAAATATAATTGTACATAAACTCAACTTATTGTTAGTCAACATGAACTATAAACTGTACTTATTTCTCAAAATTTAACAGCAAAAGGCAAAAACCAAATGTGATTTATCCCACGCTAATTAAACTATTTTCCCCGCTTGACGAATCCACTTTTTAATGATTTGAAATTACATCCATGCAACGATTTTTCCCTCGTTAATCTCCCACCCCTGTAACTTCCTTTTTTTCCTTATCACACTTATCGCCACCAAAAAGTAAATTTAACATTAACACCGCCATGTTAAAGTTGTAAAATTATTGGAATTGCCGCAGGTTAACCTACCAAAATCACTTTTATCAGACCAAACGAATCACCGACTAAATTACTTGAAAATGTTCTGTAGTTATACAAGACGAAGAACGAAACTTAAATTGGGAAAAGTTCAAGTTGTAATTATCGTTTATTAATAGATTAATCCAGCAGTTTGAATAACTTTTCCAACAAGTTGTCATATTTTATAGATTTAGGAAAAAAGTGCTTTGTTTTCGATCAAGTGTTTAATTACCCTCAGTGAACAGTTAACTTAAATTTAATAAAACATTATGACAATATAATAAAGAATAATGTACAATCATTAATTTTTTCAGTATTTCTTCGTTTTATTCATCCGCAGCAAAGCATCCAGCTCCTCCAAAAGATTCTTAGAGCCAACTACAAAACCAAGAAGTCAAAACTACACATTTCAAACAAAACAAAATTTTTACCTTCTGTCGCAAGATTAACCTCGCCGTATTTACTCAAGAAGTCATGGAATGCTTTACCCAACTGCTCATCGACTGTCTGTAGATCATTGCAAAAAGTTTCCTTCGTTTTCGAAGCTACTGGTTGTAGTTTACAACTATAGCTAACTGGCTCAGTTTTCACATCATCTTCCAAGTCGTCGTTTAAAGTCTGCCTCAAAAGTAGCTCATTAAATTTGCTTTCGGATATATTCTCCAATTGTTTGTACACTTGATATTCAGGATCATCTTTATGCAAAACACCTTTTCGTTCCAATATCTCCAAGTTCTTCTTGAATGTTTCCATGATTTTCCTCAACATCCTCATCTCGTCCTCCAAGCTCAAGTCATCGTCCAAAACCTCATTGTCGTCGTTTGCGTTTTTTGAATAGCCCCTCGTGACTTGTGCCCAGCTACAGTAATGGCGTTTTTGATTCTGTCTGGAAAAGCAAGAGTCCAAATCCTCGATGGATTTTGCGTTAATCGGTTTGGTATTTGGAGGTAAATCTTTAGGATCAATCAGGTACAGTCCAATTTTATCTGCGGCTTGGATTGCTTTCTCCTTCAAGCGATTTTGTCGGATTTCTTCAGCTGTAGGACAACCTTCACGTGCTTTAAAGTAGTTTACGATTCTAGTCCACCAAGTATCTACAGGTTTTTTGTTGTGTTCAGAACAAGGTCCTGAAGTTACCTTGAGATTAGTTTTAGATAATTCTGCTGAATCTGTTTCCAAGTCGCTTTTAGGCAAACATTCCTTTGCATCGATTTCTATAGTACTTTTAGGGTAGCATTCTGCTACTTCTTGACAAGTCCAAACCATCTTCGGGCAACTATGATTGGCCGGATCTTTTTCAATGAAGTACTTGTTTTTTTGCTTGGAAGCGCTTCGCATCGATATCATTTTTAGTCCAACCGATTCAGAGGGTTTTCCCTCGACATCGTCCTCAGATTGACAACTGAGATTTAATGAAGATTTCATCCGTTTTTTCTTAGAGATCTTTGGAACGCGAAAGTTCTTATAAGTTTTACTAAATTTACTCTTCAAAATATTGTAGGTGATAGGTCCTTTATGGTAATTAGTGCAAATCATCCTGCTGCTGTGTTTCGGATGCCCTAACACCATCAAGCTGTTTCCAATACTTTCCCTAATTTCCAGCGACTTTAAAATGTGGTCAATAATCGAAGGAGTACTACGAGGCATTACTGCAGCTGAACAAAATTCTCTTTTCGCCGGTTTGAAATCACTAACATTAGCCCAGGAACTGAAGCGTCGCTTGGGTCGTAAAGGACCCTTGTGCATTTTAACTCCCGTTTTCTTCAACTTCTCACAATACTCGTTTTTCGCTGGTTGAATGTAGTTCTTTGCCCTCATCGGTTTAACGAATTCGCCGAATGTATGGCAACTCTGCGATACTCCCTTAGACTCGAGACACAATTTCTCCCGAATACAATCCTCTTCTTTAAGTGTATCTAAACAAGTCGATGGGGGGAATGTAGGTTGTAAAATCCTAGTACGAAAACTTGCAAAATCATGCTTTGGCTGTAATATTTCAAGTTTGTCGATCTCCGCTGGACATTCGTTGTAAATAGCTTCGAGTTCTTGGTCTATACAGTCGGAAAAGGACGGATAAGGCGCATCGCGTTTTTTACAGGGAGGATGCGGCGGTAGTTCTTTACAGTCGTAATGGCGGGATACTGTTGGAACACAATCGTCCAAATTGAATTTCCTACAGGGCTTTCGTCTTCCTTTTTTCTTACATACCTCCCTGCTTCCACCTTTCTTTTTTACATTGGACGCACTTGCAAGGGTTCTGGATTGTGTGGTAAAACTACTGGGTTTCTGAAGGAAGTCTAAAAGTCACAGGAAAAAATATATTAGTACAGTCACCGATGCAAAAAAGGTGGAAGCTATTTTATTCAAAAGATCAGTAGAGGGTCGAGCCTGAATCTAAACTCAAGAAAATAAAGGTGCAAATTTCTCATTTCTAGTTGATTCAGTTTACTACAATTTTTGTTAATTATTTTTTGACGTAGTTGTCCCCCTACTCATCCTCCGAATTAAGTAGCTACCAGCATTTTTTGCAAGATTACCCCTTTATCTTTTGGCTGTACTATATTAGATACTGAGGATTTTTCTCTTCGAATACTTACCACCAGAACTGCTACAAAGATTCTTGGTATAAGTGCTGAACGACGTTCTCCTCTTCAATTTTTCTTTTTTTCTCGGACAAATACACTTTTTGGCAAAAGGATTCACTGCTATTTCCATGATTTCTGAAAAAGCTGGATACGGTGATGGTACCTTTTCACAGCAAATATTCCTTGGTAAATTGTCACATACTGTCCTTTCCCTATGCTTACAACGATCCATTAGAAACTTCGGACAACCTTGATATTCCTTACAAGGTTTCTTCTTTTTCTTCTTCTTGGATTTTGATTTATCTTTGGCTTTTTTGGAATAACACCGTCGAAAATCATCTTGTGCTAAACTTCTCAACTGTAACAACCCTCCAGCAGGTGTATACGTTGAATATTTCCTTTTCTTCGCTCTACTCGCTTTGGCTATTCTCTTTCGTTCTTTTAGTTTCAAGGAACACCATGGCGGTGCAAACTTCCAACAACCTTGGTCAGCTCGAGGAGTGTCCTTACAGTATGCCTCGTTGAAAGGTTCATCGTCGCACTTTCTTACCAAACGCTTCAACGGTACGTCAGTCAATTTTGGATTCTCCACACAATCACATTCGCCTGGTACAAATTTTGGAAGAGTTCTGGGGCCCAAGACCAAATCATCATCTGCTCTGGGTCCGCAAGGCGGATATGGAGGTGGACAAACTCTTGGTACTTCGTCTAACTTAATATTCAACCTTTTCAGCTTGAATGATCTTGTTGGTATGGGGGTGTCAACAC
This sequence comes from Pediacus dermestoides, assembly GCA_963942485.1. Lineage (NCBI taxonomy): Eukaryota > Metazoa > Arthropoda > Insecta > Coleoptera > Cucujidae > Pediacus > Pediacus dermestoides. Next base: position 1,009,100 of record OZ012630.1, on the reverse strand, counting down.
ATGGACAAGGTCCCTTCGGGATCTTTGGAAGAGACTTCGGTTTAACCAATGCGTTATGATCTGCCCTCGACCTTTTACAAACTGGAGGTAAACATAAATCCTGTCTTCGTTCAGGTTCTGGTATATCAACTTTCGGTAGACGCTTCAATGGAATGTCGACGAGTGGGTCATTTTCAATACAACTGCACTCGCCTGGAACGTAAATCCGAAGAGGTTTCGGCAGAAACTCTACGCCATCATCAGCACGTGGGCCACAACCTTCTATTTGATCGCAGAGTTTTGGCGGATCGACAAACTTCATATTTAAGCGCCTCATTCTGGGCATCACTGTTGGCAATTCTGGTTCTACACATGGACAAACAGTGCGTCGGATTTTTGGCAGTTGCTTCGGATGAACTTTCGGTGGTACCTTGACTTCACATACCGGTACTGAACAACTCTTCCAGGGCGGGACACATTCAGCACGTTGTAAGCGTGGTACAGGACAAAAGCACTTTTTTAGAACTGTTCCGTCAACATCAATATTTTTTCTCAGTTTCATTTCCTCTTCGTCCTCTTCTTCGATGTTTTCTTCAAGGTCTTTTTTCTTGTCGTTCTTATGGTTTTTGTTATTGTTTTTAGTTGATGTACTGTAGTTTCGGGATTTTACCATGGCGATGACTGGAAATTGTGAGAAGCTCTTCAGTGACAAAGCGTCCTGTGCTAGGGTGCTACCTTTTTTCTTTAAGATTGCTGTAGAGGGTGCTTGGAAGCCCACTATGGAAATATTGTCTGCATTATCGGTTTGTAATCGTTCGGAATACGAAGGCCAAGGTACTGTTTTTCTTTGGGCTATTGGTAAATCATAACTACCTACTCCAAGTGAAGTTGTATCATTTTTAGCTTTGCTAGAGTGTACATAAGACTTCTTCACTATTGCAGGCGCTTTTATCGGACTTATCATGTAGCTCCTAGTGGATTTCATTGACTTACTATCGTCGAAACGATAGCTTTGATTTTGGTTTTTTTCCTTTATGGATTTTGTCTCAGGAGTCACATACTTCCCAGTAATGGATTTATTATCTTCAAATCTATAACTGCGATTATCCCAGGAGCGGCAGGAAATCGCATCCTTTGCCCTTAAAACATGCTTTTTAACAACGGGGGTTTGTTTAAGTTTGCTAAACTTTTGTTCTAATGGTTTAGCATTTTCTGGAGGCGCCAGCTTCTGGTACAGCGACTTCTTATCATCAAACTTATAGTTTTGGTACTTGCGACTAATTGATTTCACATCTTCAAAGCGATAGGTTTGGTTCGAAGCCAATGATTTTGTATCGGCACTCCGATAATTCCTCAACACTTCATAGTTAGTTGATGGTTTCCTTTCGTCGTTTTCTTGATTGGAACCTTTGACTAGTTTCACAGATTTTTTTGTTGGTGAAAAACCAGGATTCTCTTTGAGGCTTAAGTTGTTAACACTGAAAGTAGTGTAGTCTATTGGCGTAGCTTCCTCCGTGTCTTTGTCCTGTTTATTCTCCAAGGGATTCTTCCGTGGGTATTTGTCATTGTCGATTTTTGGAACCATGATGCTTGGCTGATAGGCGTTTTCCATTGAACCGTAGGGTTTCAAACTACCAGGTTGTAAATGTTGAAAACCTTTGGTATTCTTCTCCCAATGGATACTAGCAATGTAGTCACGGACATTGTACTTGCCACCTGCGTTGGGATCGCGTGGTCTTGCTGCTTCAAGTTCGTACTGTTCAACTGTATGGTATTCCTGTGATAGTGACTTTTTTGCGGCGTAATATTCGTCTTCTTGTGAGAATTTGCTTCGGTCATCTTCCATGTAGTCTCTGGATGACACTAGAAATTTAGAATAAATTTGGATTCGTACTAATTCCTGTCACCTACTGTGCTTGTGTGTATAATATTTGTCATAACGTTCACGTTTGACTTCTGGAGGTTGGGACACAGATCGCTTGATGCTGGTGGTGCTTGGGTTATTTTTTGGGGATACAGACCTAAACCAACTAACATGGCGAGTGGTGGGAGTCAAGGGCTGGAAAAGAAGTGAATAAAATGATAGGCGAAGCAATAAGTTATGACTAACCGTTTCGTTTGGTGTGCTAGCTAATTTTAACATGAAACGAAACATGGTACAAAAATTTTGAACATATCGTCTAAAGACGTCGAACAAAAATTTAATTTAGTTTTGACAATCAACAAACAGCCAGCCTGATTCTGAAACATGAAATCAAATTATCACGAAAAAGTTTACATGAGAAATTTAGGGACACAATTTTTTCCTCGTTTATTACAAATAAACACAACTTCTGTTGTATTGTCCTGAATAAACTGTCAGGACTTAGGACAGTGCAAATGAAATAATAATTTTGACAGAAGGAAATGCTAATGTCTAGTTGATGAGGATGTTATCTTATCCTTTCATCTTACGACAGATTATAATTTCACCAAGGGAATAATGAAAGAGGTGAAGGAATAAGGTTTAAATTACATCTTAATGAATACGGTGCATGCACATTTGCCCTTAATAGATATTGATTTACCACAAGGCAAGCAAAGAAAGAGAAATGTGGTTGAGTTATGCAGTGAGTGGGGTAGGATTAGTTTTCAACTACTATACCTACTACAAAAGCGACTTATCTTGATTTAAAGAGTTTGGACAAAATTGTGTATCAGTCAAGCGGTTTTGGAGCTCAACCTTGAAACCTTGAAACCCCAGAATATTTTTCTGTGTATATTCATAAAATATATATTTTATACCACTCTGATTACCATCGATTAATAAAATGTGTTATAAAATTCCCCCCGGTTTTTTCTCTCTACCCCCAACATAGGTACACTTTAACAGACCTATAAAAATGTTAATGTAATATTTCATTTTATGATTTCTTGGAACGCCATAAAATCGACTGTTTATATACATACAACAAAGTCCAACAAAATATTTATTTGATTTAAACCTCCCGGACGACATTCTGATGGCTGCACAAACACAAAACTCTAATTAATGAGTTTCTGCACCTGCTAGGGGATGGAAAAGTTTTCCTGTTGACGGAGACATTTTGACTATCGTAATCGTGGTCGCTTTTGTGGCCACGCACCGGAGAATTCAGGACACTTTAGAGCCAACTTGGGTACAACTGCGGACCATGATGGATGTAAAGCTATAAACAATGGGCGCTGCTGCATCAGGATGATGCCAGAGCCACCCTAAACTGTCTAGCTATAGTAAATGAGTGTGCAAATTTTATCACAAAAGATTCTCAAAATATTTTTCTTACAATTAATTAAAATTAATATATTTCACCCAAAAATTAATTATTTTTTTATGATTTGAAATTTTCTGTGTAAAACTAGATTTCCCGTTCAAAAGGAAATTAGATGTAATATAATATAATGGAATTGAAACATAACCCAACTTAATTGAAACATTAACCTGGAGCAATAACCGAGGCGGACTTTTTTATTATTTTTTATTTAAAAGCAAAACCTCAATGTTTTTTAATAAAACGTGCTTTTTCAAGGAGTTTTCCATATTATTTGTGCTACCTCGCCGCATTCTAATTTGTTCCTTTGTAAATACTGTGCTGTGTTTCGATACAACAGCACAATCTTCAAAGTAATAATAAATTGCACGAAACAACCTGCAATAAAATTATTACAGGATAAAGATTTCACCATCGATAGGGATTATTATGACGCCATTACAACCTCTTGTAGGGTGAAATAATCTTTTGTTTAGTTAGACTTCTCATGGTTATATTCTGAACAAACCACCCGCGCCCCAACTTTCTTATCTGTTAAATTTCTTTGACAACTTGCTGGAATAAATATTTTCTACAAGCACAGTAAATCTGGATTTAACGATGCATTATGTTCTGTTTGTCACAAAGCTAACTTTAATTACCTACGAAACAAATTTGTTCCTTAACTCAACTATATTATAATAAATAGTGATGATGATAAAACAACAACAAAATCATCTTGTGCATAATTCCTACAGAATATACAAATTGCATGATTTTGTTTCTATTTGTTTTGGAACTTTTGAATTGGAAAATTGAATTTCATATCCTTTGTGGTTATTTTTGTGTAAATACAGTGATGTAGCCAGAAAAGTTTCTCTGTATAACAAGATCGAATTATATTAAGTAGATATATAAAGTTGGAATTTTTTTACTCGCCTCCACAATTCTTTTAAGAATTTACAGTTTACATGTTCAATAACTAAAGTATTCAATAATCGGAACTTTCTGCGCAACTTTGATTGGAAATAACGTTTTTATATGTAGTATTACATAAGTTTGTACCTAGGTGGCGTTGTCGCTTACAAGTCGCCACTGTTACTAGTTCAGCATATTATTTCGTGGGAAATTATCAGATTATTAAAAAAATTTACTAGTGCACCCCAGTAAACAAAAGGAAACTTCCTTTATATGCCACATTAACAGAAATAAAAATTACATATTCCAAAGGGGGAATTAAATATGGCATGTTTCGTATTTTTCCTCAAGTTTCTTACGAAATTAACTGAACCGTCGACACACTTATATGTCAGAACCATAACTTCCCCACTTCCGTTCACGTGATCATCACGGATTATTTTAGATGTTTTACAATTGTTTCCATACACACAGACCGTGAACCGGAAATGTTATTTATTAGCAATGAAAACTTGAAAAGAAAATCGTTTAGCCACGGAAGGCTATAAAATTTACCCTCCAGACACAGTGCAGCTAAAGGAAATAAAAATGGAAAAAAGTGTGGTCTGTGAATGGAAACATGTTGCATCGAATTTGAAAAATCTAGTTGGTTAGTCGTAATGAGACTGCAACGGCTGCAAGGTTTAGGAAATGACGCCATCTAGTAATAAGTTGGCATAGCATAGAACAGACGGTAATGATTCATTGTACGACATGCAAGTATTATGGCACTAGTGCGATATTAAATTTCTTTAAAAACTTCCAAAAATTAAAATTGCGTGCGATAAAAATATCTATGTCCCTCTTGTTGTATAAAGGACTATTAACTTATCTGCCAATGTTCATTTTTCAAGGCAGAATACTAATAATAATAATATCAGATATCTAATGTGTCCAGCCCATGACTTTCTTATACGAAAATATTCGAAATTGTTTCTATTTCGAGATATTAATTTAACGTGTTATCCAAATTTTAAATATGGTGGATCCAGCTGAAGGATCTAGACAGCAACTCCATCTGGTGCCAAACTGCAAAAGCCCATTAAATTATGTGACGAAACGCCGAAAAAATTAAATTATCGCAGCAGAATGTGCTTAATAAACCAAAAGAAAGAACATAAAGTCAACAAGAGCCGCACAACATGATGTTCGCTGGTTGGTGTATGATGAGAATTAATTGGTGTGAGTGTGGGATGGATGGAAACGCGCAGAGACATCAGCAGTAAACAGGCCATAGTACAATAGAGAACTGGAAAAATCATAGCCGAGGCTCTTATAAAACTTTTGTTTTGCTTTCGAGCACCCAGTTGGACGCCAAAGTGTGTGGGTTTGTGTGTTGTGTTTCCAGCCTCTTAAGCACGAAACTTTCCAGATAAATATATATATTTTCCGGGTGAAGCAACCATAAACATATAACATTTATAGTGGCTGTGCCAGATAAAATAAAATAAAAGTAAAATAAAAAATATAATATACTTGGTTCCCTCTCGTAACCCCGCATCTTCCCCCGCGCACCTGATGCGGCATATAAATTGAATGACGTATAATTTTCTATTATGTCGTTATTTTAGGGTGGATAATACGGCAGGTTGTAGCAGGGGGTTGCACAAGGATTCAGTTGGCTTCGCAGGATTTGTCTTACGACATAAGCCGATTATGTTGCTTGTACTGTTTGTTGGACCGGTTGTGCCCGTGTTTTACTGCCTAGACCCAAATGTCTGGAACGCTGGTCTAGACGGAGCACCCACCCCCTCTCGACATATTACATATTGGCCCAGTTTCATTAATACAAGCTGCAACATATGCAACAAAGTAGTTTAGAGTTATTTGTGCACATTTACAATGGAGGATTTTAGAACGATTTACATTTCGACGATGCACTAGGATTTTGGCCGACCATTTTAAGTATTGCAGGGTAGTGGGTATTTTGTTTGAATTATCAAAATCTAATAGAGGAGCGAGTCTGTAATTGAAATCCTTCAGTTTTAATCGGTGAATAATTATATTGTGATGACTCTCGGAAGTGTGTCGGCACCCTGTATATTAATCTATGAGTCACAGTATTAACTCTAAATTAACATAGTAATTTGGTTATTTTTAAATAAGAGTAAGAAATTATTTTTAATTGGTTTTTTTATGGAAATAGCTAGATTGTCCCTAAAATTGTAATATGAGGCTTTATACAGGGTGATTCACAAGTTATTGGAAAAAATTAATGATATTTAGAGTGGATTTAAAAAAGTTTAATAATAATTATATATTTAAAATCAATTCCCACTTTCATTTCTATTACAACATTAAAACCATCACAGACATAAAACCTGAAAATTCAAAGGTGAAAGTGCACTTAAACCTGAAGTAAACTTTAGTATTATATTATAAACAGTAATCTACAAAGGGCCATATCCACCTCGTTATAGTTGTATAGTTACAACAATACCATAATGTTCATAATGTGCTCATCTTGATGGGCACCTTCCTAAAAGGGCAAGATGTTCTATTCTATAGCACACTCCCCAACTTTCCTTCACTTCGGCTAGTTTGGATCTATTCTAATGGCAGTTCATCAGGGTACAATATAACGCATTAAAAGCACAATTCCTTTAATGTACAGTTTACAACACTTTGTTAAAAGTTTTAGTCCATTGGCCGACGACTTGCTTGTTCGAAACTAGATTTTACAGTAAAGTCAAACAAATAGAATATTTAGAAATTTGTCCACAAAAAAAATTGTTTATTGTGGTGGTATAAATTCCCGAAGGGTTATTACAAAGGGGGCATATAAAGTGCAGGCGTATATAGTAAATGTAAAAATTCTGTCTCGAGAAGTCGAATCAAATAAAAGCCTTGAAGATTGCTGGGGCCGTCACATAACTGTCATAAGGAAATCTAAACGTCCCCATGTAATATTAAAAAGTCTGACATAACGTCACTTTAGCCACATACACATTTCGGATTACGTTATATATATATATAAACCTGACTGGAAATAATAAATATTCTTTAAACGGAAACAGGTAGGTGGTTTTTCGCCCACAACTTTTAGACGGATCGTTCATTGAAATGAAGGGAATATAATATAATGTGGCTGAAATGTCAGTGAATGTTCCATGGCTACGAAATTCCATTATACGAGGTAAGCAAGAAAAACAAGCTAAGGAATTGTGAGAAAAAATAAAAAATATCAGATACGAAATATGTTTTATTAAGAAAAAACTCCTTCCAAAATTGTAATTGTTATATTTTTCTCAGTACTTTCCAAAGATCAGAACTATGCCCATATCGTATAAGAAGATCATGTGCTAGACACATCTATGGTCATCTCTTTCCAATAATTACTCTGAGTGCATACTAAATACATCGAAAAGTGAGAACAATATAAGAGATTTCCATCAAGACAAATTATTTACTCCCTCGTCCCCCACAATTTTTGTGCATACTCCTCACTTTTTGATTTTAATTAAACCAAATGTGTAACTGAAGATTTTTTCCATTCTAATAAATATGTCAAAAAGCGCAAGACTATGCACTTAATAACATTTTTCCCAGCGTTAAACCGCTTGGAATCTCCTCAGCCCATAAAACAAGTTTATAAAAGATATTTAAAAGTTTCGGGGGGCGGAAGGTCGAATTAAATAAAAATCCTAAAATTTAATGGTAATAACGTGGGCTATTAAATCCGGCTTTCCCACCGAACTAAACCTGGAATCTGGAATATCCCTCAAACAATAATCACTTTAAAAACGGAGAAACAGTTAAAAATAATGAATCCTCAAATAACTAGACGAAATGAAAATAATGAAATCATTACAATTTCCCGTGTTTTAATAACTCTATGTTGGGGTTGTCGTCGTCAAAGTTGAGCGCCCACCCCAAAAATCAACCCCAGGTACAAAATTTCAAATAATTTAAACCGCACCACAGACAAAGTAAAGCCCACGATCACTCTTCTAATCCAGCGAGTTTATCTGGAACGGTGCAAGTGAGACGAATGCTGTTGGTGTGTGGGGGGCGGGCGTCTTCTTCCTCGACAACGTCAAGGGGCTTGGTTTAAAAAAGAATGCCGGATAATTGCAGAAGTAGCCCCGGTAAACGGAGACCAAATAAAAATAAAACCACTTAGCGGTGTACAATATGCAACCCCCTTGACTCTTGAGAATTCTCCAGTAGCTAGCTCACCGTGGCAACGACAGTGGCGTACACGAGCACCAATTTACACAAAAATATATATATCAGGCATTTCAAGCATTCTTTTCGTGCTTGGTATCGCTGCTGCTAAATTACGAGCTAAATATAAAACAACAGAAAAACAGGGAAAAAGTTAGACACTTACAGAGGGAAATAAATTTTATAGGGCAAAACAGATTTTCGTTTTTGTTTTGTTTGGCGTACATGCTGATCTGAAAGGATACTTCAAATTTGAAAGGTTATAAAAAAAACTGTATGCGGGAAAAAAACGACACGATGAATTAAATAATGAAAATTAAATATTAAAGAGGTTTCATGTATTATGTACATAATGTATATAAAATATCACGTGACGAAATACAGTACTTCAATTTTCATATTTTTACTCAAAATGGTTTTCAGTAGAATATTAGACAGTTAATATTTTGGCGGATGCCCCGGTGTTACACCACAAAATTTTTTCAGGGCCTCTAAAGTAACATTTACGACTTAATAATTCATGAGCTAATCTGAAAGGTTACTTTAAATTGAAACGATAATGAAAAACTATGCGGTAAAAAAACATTTTCGGTTTATTGGAAATAATTAATAATTTAAATAGAGAAATAGTATTTTTGTAACAAGTACCTAAAATCAAGTTTTTTGGGACAAGTCGAGGCGAAGCCGAGTCTGGAATAGCAGATGAAATGAGTCCGTAAAACAAAAATAGTCCATAAAACAGAAATAGTCCCGAAAAGATCCATTTTACGGACTGAAATGAGTCCGTAAAATAGCTATTTTAGGGACTGTGTACAAAAAATTAAATATTAGAGAGTTTTCGCATATTCTGCATGTAAAATATCGTAAACGTTAAAGTCTCGTGATGAAATACACTATTTCAGTTTGCGTACTTTTCCGCGAAACAGTTTTCAGTGGGATTTTAGGGAATTAAAATTTTGGCGGAGGCGCCGGTGTTGCGCCACAAATTTATTTTCTGGGCTTCTACAGTCAAATTTTTTATTTTATTTAAGAAAAACTAATAAGTTATGAATATAACTAAGTTAATTTATAAACATAGGGTATAGAAGAAAAATAACACACAACCGGTTGGGTTTTTGCAAAATATTTAATTCTTTTTAATTCTTTCTATTTTAAAACTAATATTTTATATTCCACTAATTTTATCACGGTTAAGATTTGACAAGGTAATTTGAATACATTATATATAATTTTTAAATTGTGACAAACTAGGTTAAATTGCTTATTATGTTTTACGTTTTAGTTAAATAGAACTAATTAGGTATAAACAATTTCTCCTATAAGAATCTTTTTCGATAAATTAAACTAATTAATAATACTGATGAAACTTTCCAATGTGTCCTGCAGCGGAATATTCCACAAATTACCTCAATTAACATTCACATCCACCAATAAAAGCACCTATACACCCTCGGCAATATCGCGCGCCCTTCAACACAAATTAATACAATTATTTTATATTATTCTAAATCAACTTGTACAAAGCTACAAAACTACAGTCTAGTACAATATTGATTTAGTCTAGAGGACGAGTTACTAAATTTTGACAATCTCTTAATTTCCAATCTACTTAAAAGTTTATGTTACATTTATCTCGTTATATTCAAGAGAGAAACTGACTGCTATATACTTATTGAAACTTAGTCACTTTTAAGTTTTAAATAAATAACAAACTTTGAATTTATGGATAACTGTGACAATATCACGTTCGTCGTCTTAGACGGCGGCGGAGGCGGCAGGAGCAAATCAAGAAAGTTGAACTCGCTATACACAACGTTTAAAATATGTGAAAGGATAAGTATACAATATACAGGGTCGATTAAAATAACGTTGAAATTTATTTTATTAGAAAAGTTTTCAAAATCACCTTGAAAAAAAAATTTGTTGAAAAAGTGCGCTTGTATTTCCTTCAACAAGCATCAGACAAATATGTTTTTTTTATTCAGGAAACTCGAACAACGCATTTTTGATAAGAAAAACCGATGTAATATATCTTGAGGTGGAGCCTCGCCCAGTTCCATTGGAATGTTTTGGAGGGGCATTTAAAAACTTTTATGATTGTTCGAGTCTAAAGTGTTCGCTTATATATTATACGTGCTGCGGTGGTGTTCCGTCTCACTCCCCCGCGTATACACTCCAAAGTTGACTTGTAAAACTTTTATATAAGTTGTTGTTAGTTTAAGTTTCAAACATGTATGTATGAGAAAAATGCTAAATGTTTATATTTCCTATTCTGTCTAACTTAAAAATTGTTTCGTGTGTGTTGTTGGTTAGTTGGTGTATGTTTCTCTCCTGCGGAAAAGTTTTTAGCAAGTGCAAGCTAGGAAATTTACTGATGCAATAAAGGAAACATCGGATAAAGTATTTATGGCGTGGAAGAAGCACATTTCGATGAATATTGAAGTTCATGGAAGTGCAGATGGGTTTTGGTAAGTGTAAGTATCGAATAAAAGTTATAACAAAAAATCACAAGTACCTATTTAGATATTAATTATAACAACTGAAATTTTTGTCTACAAACAAAGAAAAAATTTATTTCAGCTGAGATAGAAAAATTCTTATTTCTACTACTTATTTAGTCTAATTTGTTAAATTTCCGTTTAATCCTTCATCATACCCAATAAAAATATGACACTTAAAATCAAGAATAAATATCCAATATTAAGAACAGAAAGATTAACTTACTCATACATATTCGTAAAAATTACAAAGTTTTACCTACTAAATTTAATTGTCGTAATTAATTTGAAACTACGCTAATAATCCTGAAAGTCCTCCTACTATAGTCATCTAGTGGCCTCTCCAAGAATCCTATACATTTCCCTGCAGGAAAACTCGAACAAACAAACTTTCCTCCACTGCAGTTTTCGCATATTCCTTTCGTAAAACCCGCAGTCGTTCTGCCATTTTCCCGCAGATGTCGCTAAGTTCACACAATGATACAAATTTAAATTTATACTTTATGTATTTTTTTTTCCATTACTTCAAGTAAATGATCCTCATTAATATTATCGGTATCTTGACAATTATAGTAAATATGTAATTTGTCAAGTAATAGTGTGGTTTAATAATACTTTATTTGTGAAAAGGCTTAGAGTAAATAATATAAATAAACTAAACAATAAAAGAAGAATTGTACATTAACAAACAAAGTGATTGTGAATATAGCTTAAGACTTGTGCGTAGATAAGATGTGGTTATTATTACCTACGTGAAGTGAGCTATTTTATTGCATTTTATAAAAAAAATAGAGTATTCTAGAAATATACTCAGGTATTCATGTCTGAATTTTTTTAACATTTTTGATATAAAATGAAGAATCTGGAGTAACAAGTTGAATAATTTTAAGCGATTTGTTTAGTGCCAATTTAATAAAATGGAAAAAATTGAAAAAAATATAGGTGAGTATTAAATTAAATTGTTGACTTGAAAGTGCTGTAAAAATTATATAAATTTTACCGAAATATTAGTTTTTTAGTAAAGACAAATTTTACATATTTTCTGTCAAAATGCAAATTATCTTAAAGTTTAACCAGTGGTTATAAAACCGTGACTAAAACTGCCACACTTCGAAATGCAGGACGACTTTCAAAGTCTCATTTTAAAATTATGAAAAAACACTCAAAAACAGCTGTTGCAATATTGTAATTTTTTTTGTTTGTAAGAAACCTATTCTGCTTTATAAAAATACAAATTATATCAACATCTACAAAAACTGGTGCCATTTTCAAAATCCCAATTTGAACGTCTAAAAACATACAAAAACTTCTAAACTTGTTTTTTTTTAGTTAATCCTCCTAGTTTTGCAAAATGTAAATTTACTTAAAAGCTGACCAGCGGTACTAAAATTCTGTTGCCAAAACTGGTGCTATTTTGAAAATTTCAATTTAAGCGTCTGAAAAACATGCAATGACGGCCGTTAGAGCCATAGAAATATTTTTTATTAATTCAGCTCTGTAAAATTATAAATTTACTTAAATTGTAACCAGCGGTTCTAAAAAAAAACACCAAAACTGTCACGAAAGGTGGCACTATTTTAAAGTTCTGAAAAACACACAAAAGCAGCCTTTAAAGACTTTAAACTAGTATTTTGTAATAAAACCCATATTCCGCTTTGTAAGCGTGTAAATTACACTAAAATCGGACCAGTGCTTATAAAACTGTGGTACTAAAACTGTTAATCCATAAAAATTGAAGATATTTTTAAAGTTTTAATTTGAACGTCTGAAAAACAAGTTTTTTCTAATAAATCCTGCATTTCGCTTAACAAAAATGTATTTTTATTTTAAATCTGTCCAGTGGTTATCAAACTATCACAATAAAACAGTCACACTATGAAATCCAGCACTATTTTCAAAGTTTCACTTTAAAATCCTGAAAAATAGGCAAAAGTAGACTTTGACTTTTTAATTTCTTATACAAGGTGATAAGTATAATTATTTAGTTTTTTTTTATAGCGACTTCAGTTTTTTGTAAAGATGAAAATGTAGGTAGTCAGCATCGTATAAAAGAGTCATGTGCTGGACACATCAGATATTTTTTTACGCTTACCTTTCTTATTAAATACACCAAGTACAATAAAATTCTATGGCCACCTGGAGCATCAGATTTGTTAAATTCTACAAAATATTATAGAAATTTAGAAGAAATTATCTATATACGCCAAAAAAATTCTATTTATTCTAAAAATTCCATTCAATTTGTTTTGATTTTTCCACAGGAGTGCCCATTTTCTTTAACCAATTTCTCGAAAAATGTATAACTTCTGAATATTTTATTTTTTATTTTCCAGAAAAATCCGATAAAAAAGAATGCTGTGCCGCCAGGAGACTCCTCTGGTACCTAGTATTCGTTGGATTCGCCGTCAATTACATGATAAGAATTAACCTGAATATTGCCCTTGTATCAATGGTAACACCAAGACCTCAGAACAACGAATCTTTAACCAGCGAATGTTTGGATCCGAAATTGCTCCAATTAAAATCGAACAAAACGCTGGTAGGCACGAGTGCTAAAAATAATAGCAAAACTAGAATAGATAATTTCATAATCTAATTCATCACGTAAGAACTCAGCATTGACATTCATTTAACAAATGATAAAAAAGATTAACACGAAAATTTTAAACAAGTACATACACAAAACAGCTGATTAGACTTTACACATTCCATATATTTATCTAAGCTGAAAAAATTGTATCTTTTCAAAGAAAAACTATTCCCTATTTCTCCTCTAGTTTCTTCCGGATCCATTCATCCAAGCAAACGAAACTGAGCCAGATGAACACGCTACAAGTAAACCTGAAGTCCCGCAGAACTACAAGAAATTCGATTGGAACGAGAAGGTGCAAGGCATGATTTTAGGCAGCTTCTTCTGGGGTCACTGGATCACGCAAGTGCCTGGTGGGTTACTGGCTAATAAATACGGCACAAAACTCGTTTTTGGTCTGTCGAATTTCACCGGAGTTTTGTGCTGTTTTCTTCTGCCTTTAGCTGCGACTTGGGGATATGCTTATTTGATTGCTTTGAGGACAATACAAGGAATTTTATGCGTAAGTCAAGAGAATTTAAGAATTTAAATATGTAATAATAAATTAATTTCCAAATCAATATTTTTTCTGATAAATTCGACATAAAGATTTATCCTAATTTTTCAGGGCTTCGCCTGGCCTTCAATGCACAGCATGACCGCAAGGTGGATCCCTCCAAACGAACGAAGTAGTTTCTTAAGTGCTTACTTAGGTAAGTACAATAAATATTTTCAATTAATTGTCTGGATTTATCTGGGCGATTGCCCCCCACTAACGACGCTGTTAGAGGAGGGGAGCGCTACAGTATAAAAGCCCATACACTACTTTCGGCAGTGCCATAACCTGGCGTGTTGAGCCAGGTTAGAGACCATAACATAAAGCATAACGTTTTTTTTTCAGGTAGTTCTGTTGGAGCGGCATTGACTTATCCTATGTGCGGCTTCATTATAGAGAGATGCGGTTGGGAATTTGTGTTTTATGTTTGTGGTGTCATGGGAACGTTGTGGTATGTTGCATGGTGGTTGCTGGTTTATGATAGTCCAACACAACATCCTAGGATATCGCAGGATGAAAAGGAATATATAATTAGTAGTCTAGGACAGAGCGTGGCAAATAAGCAGGTAAGATTATATTTTATGAAAATTAGTGATTTTTATAACTTTTATCAATTTTTATAGGCGCCAGTTCCATGGCGATCCATAATAACAAATGTCTCTGTATGTATGAATATTCTGGTACAATTTGGTGGTGTATGGGGGCTGTTTACCTTAATGACTCATTCGCCAACTTACTTCAAGTTCATCCACGGTTGGAACATCAGAGCAGTAAGTAAAGCTTTTTTAAAAATTCTGAATTATAAAGTTTGTTAGTTTTCTATGGCTTTGTGTTCATCTTTCTTTTCTTTTTACTGACTGGGTTACTGTCGGGCATGCCGCATATATTCCGCGTGACCTGGTCCATCATTTTCTCCCAACTAGGAGACTATTTACTACGAACAAATAAAATGTCCAGAACAAATGTACGGAAATTGGCAACGGCCGTTTGTAAGCTTTATTTTCGATCTCAATATAACCAATTTACCACCATTTTTGCTATAATAGGTACAATTGGTCAAGGATTACTTATGTTAGGTTTATCATTTTCCGGCTGTAATGCGACTTCCGCCATCGTTTTCCTAACAGCTGCCATTGCAATACATGGTGCTGTATCTACTGGACCACTCGCCAGCATAGTCGACCTCAGTCCCAATTATGCAAGTGAGTATGCTAACTGGTTGAAAAGGAAATAGACGCGACTTTTATAACGCAGCGCCATCTAGTAGTGTCTAGTAATATTGAAATGTCTCCAGACTATATTATGTTGGATTTTAGGTGTTATTTTGGGAATTATCAATACGCTAGTGGCACTAACTGGATTTATGACACCAGCAATCGTAGGTCAACTTACATTTCAAAATGTACGTATTTGAAAAAATTATCCAGACAAATTTTATGTGTTATCTCTACTTAGCAAACAGCAAAGCAATGGCAGAAGGTGTTCTGGGTGGCCGCATCCATGTGTTTATCTACTGGAATATTATACTGTATTTTCGCAAAATCCGAATTGCAGCCGTGGAACTCACCTGGGAAACAAAATGGACCAGAAGCTGAACTTATGTTGGCTAAGACAAACGATGGAAAGGATGAGAAAAATAACTCAAAATTACAATTGACTTTTACTGAAGAGTTAAACAAAAAAGTGTGATGATGGGTATTTATTATAAAGTGAACAAATAAGGCAATAAAAACGTGATAGTATTTTATAAATCACTTGGGTTTGATTATAATCGTTTTCCTTTGGATAAATTTCAGATTTAGGAATTTCTGCTAGTACAAAATCAACTTGTTCAGCTATTTACTGGCAGGTGTCGCCACAAACATCAACACAAAATTTAAAATTTCTATTTCAGATATTAGAATTAAAACATTTTGTTCTTGCTTGAAGAACACCTGTTTATTTTAAGAACTATAACGAAGGTAATTTAACTAAATAAACTTGAAGTAAGTAAGGAAAATTGTATATTTAAAGTTGTGGGTTATAACAATTAATATACTGGGTGTCTCAGAGTCGCCACCAATACTGGAAACCATAGAGTCCTCACAAAATTCTAAGACGATTTTTCGTTTGTCATTTTTTATTTTTTATTTTTTTTTATTTGTTTTTCCGGCCTAGAGCAGCTTAGTTGTCCAAGGGGATGGGAAAGAAGAATGTGAAACTGGAAAGAGAATAACTCACGTAGCTCTCTCCCCTCCACCGGGACAACTGAGCTGCTCTGGTCCGGGAAAAAAAATAAATTAAAAATTATAAAAAATAAGAAATGGCAAAGGAAAAAACGTCTTAGAATTTTTTGAGGAATGTATGGTTTCCAGTATTGGCGGCGACTTTGGGACACCCTGTATATACGTGGTGGGCCAAATATTTATCGGGAAGCTTACAAAATAATATAAATTTGTCACCTACGAAAAAATTGTAAGTAAACTTTTTTCACTAATGATAATAAATGTCGAAAAGAAGAGAAAAATAGTTTAAGTCAGTGGCGTACCGTTTCTCTTTTGGTACTTAATAGACTTAACTTAACGCAACTTTACCTAGTGAGTGTTTGGTCCAATTATATGCAAGAACAATATTATAAAACAGATAATTCGTTCAAATATTTATTCTATAGTACAAGATAGATTTAGACACCCTACACATCACGCAAAACTCAACATTGACATTCATGTCGTAGATTAAAAGATTAACATCATGGAAAGGTTAAACAAGCCTTCAGTAATCTAATATTTCATTTTCCTTATAACACAATTTCAAAAATATAATGTTTCCAATATCATCGCGTTTTTCATCCGTGGAAATTCACTGGAATTTTATGCAGTTCCTTTGCCTGATGCCTTCTGGGGAAACTTATCTGATTTTGTTGAGGATCCTACAAGCAGTTTTATACGTAAATTATGATATTCCATAGAGTTTTAAGTTGAAACAGAATGGAAAATGTCGTACTTAATGGAAGTTTGGTTTGTTTCGGAATTTTTATCTGATTATTAATAAATAACAGAACGATAAAAAATCCACTTAGGGAATAAGAAAAGAGGGCTTTGAGTTATCAAAGTTAAATAGCAGCAGGATTTTTTTTCTAATTAGCTCTTAGTTCCTTATTTATATCTGTTTCTTGTAATTATAATATTTACAGTTTATTGACATATTTTTTATTAAGAGTCAGTCTTCCTGTAATACACTATAAGACCGCCAGGTGGCATGTAAGGTCAAATCTCCATCTTAATCTGTTGAAAAAACTGCCTCAATTTCATTTCAAGACATTTCCCCTTTGTTATTATTACAGAAAACCCATATTTTTCTCACGTTTTCCATTTTAATAAAATCCACGCGCACCAGTAGAACAAACATAGTTTTTCCACAACTGCAAAAATGTGGAATTATATTTTTGCATTGTGTCCCCGTCTGTATGCCTGATGGAATAAATTCATTTTATCCGGCAAAAGTTGATGGAAAAGAGATTATACGTTCCTAGCATTATATAAAAGCCCCTACCGCTCCACTTTATTGTATATCTCTGCAGCTTCATGTTGCCAATAATATTTTTTTGTATTTCGTAGTAAAATTGTTGCGATTCCCTTCCGCGCAGATATGGAAATGAAACGTTATTGTAAGATGCGATTTTTAAACCAATTAATTACCTCGTTCCAGTTTTATTGAATTTTCATTAGATGGCACCCAGTTCCAGTAAGCAAAATTCAATTATCTGTGTCTCTATAGTTCGCTGGCACAAATTGTCACAATAAAATTATTTTTCTTCCAATTTTAAAAACGAATGTTATTTAGATCGCATGTATTTACATCTAAATTAGTTTAATTAATAAGTAGGCTTTAATTAAATCTGTGTGCGAGCTTTCGGGACGCCATCATCATCCACCACCATCAACAGATTATTAATTAGTGGTATCTTAATTGATTTAGGGGGCTGTTTTCCTTAAGTCAATTTACATTTGTAAACTATGTATACCGTAGCTTGGACTACAAAGTACAAATTTTGTGTAGCTAAATTTACTAAAGGAAAAAGTTGTTGGGCTAGACGAAATTACGGTAAACAAAGAAAGTTTAAACTACCTAATTATATCTAAGGTAAGATTCGACGTACTTTGTAATTGCATTAAAACAGTCTGTAGTTGGTTAAAATAATTTTAGAATAATTGAGTGTTTGTTTGGATGATTGGAATTATCTGGGTGATTGCTCCCCCACTACTGGAATACTTGGTGCAGTATATAAAAGATCTACCACGCATAAAACTGCCAGTACCTGGCGTGTTGAGCCACATTACGAATGCAACAAAGTTCTGTCTAAATAAATCAAAACCCCAAGTTATGATTTACTATATCTCTTTATGTTTACATATGCCAATTGTATATGATCCTAAAGGATATTCGTCCCAATTTCACAAAAGTTTTAAAGCAACTTTCCACAAACAAGCAAATAAAACTTTGTATCTTGTGGAAAAGTTATGTTCTCTTAAATGTCGTACAACAAACAAACATTCCAAAACAAACACCACCATCACATAAGCGCTTTATCAAATCATTCTCCCCAAAAACCGGTTTCAACACTCCAGCCTGAGCACAAATAAACAATCATCTGACTACTGGAATATAATATATTGTCTAGGTTTAATGATTTTGCAGGTGGTTCAGTTGGAGTGGCATTAACCTATCTTGTATGCGGCTTCATTATAGATAGATGGGGCTGGGAATTAGTGTTTTATGATTGCGGTGTCATGGGAACGTTTTGGTTTGTTGCATGGTGGTTGCTCGTTTATGACAGCCTAGCACAACATCCGAGGATAGCGTAGGATGAAAAGGAATATATTATGGGGAGGCTGGGACAGAATTTCGTCAAGAAACAGATCAGGACTAAGGATATTTTATTAGGTGAAAGAGTAGACTTTCTGTGTTAAAACAGATGGAATTGAAAATGCAACCCACAATACATTATTGCAAGTGTACTGTGGGTTGCATTTTCAATTCCATCACTAGTGAAACACGCTGTATAATAATAAAATTAACTTTACTCCAAGAGATGACGCTGCGATTTACAAGATTACAAGTTGCATCTATGAAATTATTTCTAGAAAATTCTTTATGTTAAAGTCCATACCTACGTAAAAAGCTAAAACCCAAATTGGTTCATTTGCCTTTTAATTAAATTTCAATGGAAGAACGCGCCACCTGTTTCCCGAAAGATAATCACGCATGGGTGTCAGGCTACAAAACAAATACCTACTACAACACAATCGGCTGCAGCATTTAATTCGATGAATTTAAATGAAGCTCTGCTGGCTATGAATACTGTATCGTGTTTGGTATAAAATTACCCTGCACCGAATTAGATTATCTTGGTGGTGATGGTAGCGGTGGTATTGGTGCTGGTGCTGGTACTTACTTGCATAATTAGGACTGATATCGACTGTGCTAGCCAGTGGTCCAGTGTAGAGCTCGGTGTAACGCAATGGAAACTGCTAGGAAAATGATGGCGTACATTGAGAAAACAAAATGTTATTTGTTTTTAAATTATGAGGGCGTATCAAACGAAATTCAGGATCCAGGAAAAACGTGTTACCGAAAAACATGTTATTACTAATTTTGTTTTTTAGCATATTACTTAAAATAGACTTGTTTATTTCCACTATGTGTTTCTTAATACAAAAAACAAAAATTATTGTGATAAATATATAGGATAGTTAGTATTCATTAAAGTTTTGTTTCTTTTAAGTAAATATTTCTTTATAATTAACAACTCAGCCTTAACATTAAAATATATATTAATTCTAAAGAACTATTTTTTTTCAGTTATTATAAGGAGCAATTTTTTCATTAATCAGTTTAGAAAAAAAATTCACCGATGGATTTAATGTTTAAGTGACGTCATCAGAGATCAGCACGAAAGTTGTAGGGAATTGTACGCGTCTCTTGACAGACACGAAGTTGAAGGAAAATTTGTTCTAGTTGACGTAATAAACCAACACGATTCAACGAAGTTTAAAGTCGGTATTAATATTTTAGGATGTCACTAAGATGCTTTGTTTTTTTAGAAAAATATATAGAAGTTTGTTTTGAAATTGTGGTTATTGTGCGATTTTGGGGTAAATATTTAAAGTATTTTATTTTAGTTTCAGTTGAAATAGTTTCGGTTTTCACTTAATTAAAATCTTTACTTAAAGTTTAACTTTGTATAAAACTAACTGAAATAACATGCATATATTTTGGTGGATGCGCCGGGGATAAAAAGTTTTGTTTCCGGGAATTTACATGAAAACCAATTAATCCCATTCGCTGTATATATATTTTAATTTAAAGCATTTGCTGACATTTAATTTACTACTCGATAATTACCTTGTACAACTCCCTTCACAATTATCCTAATATAAGGATGAATTTTTTTTACAACTAAATATAATCCAAAATTACAAACGGCGGTTGCCAACTTCCGTACATTCGTCGTGTTCATTTTGTTTGATCGTAGTAAATAATCTCCCAGTTGGGAGAAAATGAACGCCCAGAGCATTCGCAAGAGATGCGGTACGGCCGACAGTAAGCCAGTCTGAAAAAGCAAGTGGAAAATAAAAAAAATAAATAGCAAACAAGCATAAAGAAAAATTATTATTGATTAGGCGTGCAGTAGAAGTTTTTAATAACCTGTCAATATTTACTTTACATCTCCTGCAGAGGTTCGGCGTTTAAGATATTTCCACATGATGCTAAAGTTATGTCGCATAGTGTTCAAACTGAAAATTGTTTTAAAGTATTGATTGCACTAAGTTCCTAACTGGAAAATTTTAGTTCAAGGTAATTGCATGAAAATTAATTGGAGCAAAAAATGGAAAAATGTAAAACTAGAATTCCAAATAATTATGCAACGAGCATTTAATGATAGCTATTAAAACACGAATACCCAACAAATTTAGTTCCAGTTCTCTCTACTAAAAAAATAAACTCTAGAATAAATTGTTTTGAGAAATTTTGCCTCAGGAACGCATGTTAGCGAGGCAAACCAGAATAAATAATTGGATGATTGTTATGATGATACAAAAAAGCAGCCGCAATTTTTCATCCAAACAAACAATTTTGAATAATCGCATTTGTTGTTTCGTTAAAGCCACACCGAGAAATATGGCTTATTTATATTTTCCCCAGCCGGCTTTCCCTTCCATATCACTTAAATCCATCTTAAAGAAAAACCAAAATAATACAGAAAAAACCTCGAATTTCCACAAATCCACTTTTACCTCATTCGCATTCCCTTGCCACTGCTTTAGAAAAACATCAAATAGCCATTCAGGGTGAGTTTTATTATATCGCTCTCTGGGGAATTTCAATCATTGTATTGGTAAATTTTACAACCGAAACATAATTTCGTATGTATGATTACGATTGTGAAAAGAATTACTGAGCGATTGTAATACTAAAGTTATGGCTTTGATGTTCCACTCGTGGATAAACTTGAAATAAGTTAGCGAGTGGATTAGCAGGGTGAGAGACTCGCACACAGGAAATTTTGGATATTAGAGGATCTGATAATTAATAACAGTTCTTGTCCTTTTTTTTAATCTTTAGAGATAAATTAAAATTTTCACATACAAAAATCTATAGGTATACTATAACGAAATAAAATTTATCATATATGTAATACCTATTGATAGCGCTAAGAAAAAAGGGGCGCAAATATTACAGTGCAGACTATAGCAACCTCTCGCTCCCACACTCTTAGTGCGCATGCGCTCTCTCAAATTCGAATGTCAAATACACATGCGCATTAGGGCCCATTTCTATTAGATGTTCTTTTATTATGCGCGTCCAACTTATAGAGAAGGAAAACATTCTAGCAAAATAGGACTATTATGGAATTAATTATATTAATGTTTTTATTAGAATGAATAAAATTCTGAAATACAGAAATTTATTTGATTGGAAAAATCTCTTGAATGGCACTAATTGGATTTCTAACCCCACCAGTTGTGGGCCATTTACCTTTCAAAATATACGTAATCATTATAGCTTTTCAGCTTTAATACAGTGAAAAGCATACAGAGGAAAATTTGATTTTTCTCAAGGAACTCGCATCACGTTATTAAATTATCAAAGGGCATTTACATAAGAAATAGGCAGAGGGGGGGCAACTGACAGAACAAATATATAGACGTGATTTAAATTCTTACATCCTACGTAATAAAATTGTGATGTGACCCCATTTTTTCTCTGCATGTAAGCTTTTTGTGATTACTAATCTAATAAGAAATCCAGAAAAAAATATAATCTAAGGTCAACTTTTCCGATATTATAATAATTGTGTTTTTGACGTGGTTTCAGTATATCGGACTGAAAACCTCCCATCGCACGTTTAGCCTGTTTAATTATGCCTCAAGTATTCTACAGCGTCTAAAGAGGGCGCTTGCCACGCACCCAAGTAATTCTTTGTTGTTTGACTTCAAAAACGACTGGAACATTTTTATTAATTTTTTTTGTTGGAATTATAACAGGTTCATTAT
This sequence comes from Pediacus dermestoides, assembly GCA_963942485.1. NCBI lineage: Eukaryota > Metazoa > Arthropoda > Insecta > Coleoptera > Cucujidae > Pediacus > Pediacus dermestoides. The sequence continues at coordinate 986,568 of OZ012630.1, read as the reverse complement.
ACAACTGAAACAAAACAAAGGGGAGTGGAAAAATACAACCGTATAAAGCCTTTCGCTTTGTTTAGGTGATTGTTGTCAAAGCTTTAGGGCTTTTAAAAAAAATGTGGTTTTGTTGGGTGGAGTGAAAATGAATTTGCCAGATAGAAGGTTAAAGGTGGTGGATTAAAGATTAAACTGCTCAAAGAGTTTTGTCGACACTTAGTTTTAATTGAAAAAATGGAATGTATGGATGGGTAAAAATTATTAGGTATTTATTTGAAAAAAAAATTTACCTCTTTAAATACTATTGTTAAGACTCGACGTCAAATAAAAGGGCCACATCCTTCATAACCTAAAGTGAGGTTATTCTAATTTCCTCAGTGGAAAATAAACTAAAAAAAATCCGGACGACCACCACTGCCATTACATAAACAAATCCAATACAACCCAGCTGAAATATTTTTGTCTATAAAAACTTCCCCACTGATAAAATTCCAGCAGTAAAACATTCGTTGCCCTCATTTATGTCATTGCCAAAATTAACCCGTCGCTTTTTTCTGCACCACATTACCCCAATTAATTAGTTTTAAAAAACAAATTTGGGCTTCGGGAAAACTTTCAGAGTTTCCCCCTAAAACTTGCTACCCAATTTAATGGGCCTGTGTGTGCTCGAATTCAAAGGGATAAGAGTGAGACGATGTTTGAGTGAAATCGCTTTACGAAGCACTTGTATATGTTCTGTTCTGGACCCTAAATGTGTACTTGTTTAGTATCCTTTGTACCTTTGCATCCATTTAAAATTACTTACACTGGTACTTCACATGTTTGTTAATTATTTTCCAATGTACAAAAGACAAAGCAAATAATAATTATAACATTTAAGGGAAACAAATATTTACATAATTGAATTTATGAAATTGATTTCTCTTAAATAAATCCCGGGAATGAAAAGCTCAAAAGCACAACGTGGTTTTGTTGTTGTTTATGTTATACTTTCTTTATATTATCAGAATAATTTATATTGTTCAAGGCTTTGTTCTCTTGGTCAACACAAACCCAAACAAGTCACTCAAGGACCTACAACTTCCAGCTCATATTTGTACCCCTTCTGCACATAATATTGTTTGATTTGATTTATGTTCTGATAATGCTGCCCAGTTGATGCAGTTTCTATCGGTTGTTTGTTCTGCAGTCAATAACTAAACTAGTTTAAAATCTAATAATAGTCCTTTAACGATAAGTTACGGATACATCTTACAAGGAAGTTTGTATGGAATTTAGTTTTGCTCAAATAGTAATCGTAATAAAGTTTCTAAGTAATGTTCTGGATAATTCTATCAGAGACAACAAGGACAAGGGTGAAGTTTCGGTTATTTTATTTCTTATACAAAGTAAAATGTTCGGACAAAAGTAAATTTTTGAAATAAGTATGAAAGGAGAACTGGAAATTTTACGCAAATAATTAGTAAACACCTAACAATACAATGAGATAAAGTCTTAATAACAATATTATGCATGGAAGAAAATTATTTATTGGATTTAACAATATTTTAACCTTAATAATTAGCAAACTTTACAAAATGAATTTGCAACTAAATGTTGGGATAATTTTTAATTTAGGACCATTAATAAGAGGTTACGTCTCCTTTTGCTTTAATAGCTGCCTGTATTCTAGCAGGCATTGTATTTATCAAATTTTGGTACAATTCTGGCGTGAAACTGTCACAAATTTCTTCTATTTTAGTTTTTAAGTCCCCAATGGTTCTTGGTGGATTATTACGTAGAATACGTTTAATTTTATGCCAAAGAGTTTCAATGACATTTAAGTCCGAACTGGATGAGGGCCACGAAAGCACCTTTATGTCGTTTTCCCCAAGTTCCAAAACTGTGATTTTTTAAAAACAGTCGTTAGAAAATTACGTCACATTTTTCAAGTGATGCAATTTTAAAGCTACGAAATATGCCTAAAATCACCAAATAAAAACTTGGGGATTTTTTTGTACATAAAACCAACATCCAGCTTTGCAATAAAGTAAATTTTATCAAAATCCAACCAGTGGTTCCAAAACTCTGATTATTTTATTGTAGGTAGCACGCTCAAAAAACACGTTTTTTGAAAAGTGAACTGTCTACTCGAAAAAAATACAAAAAAAAATCATATTAACATTTCAGGATTTTGTCAATATAGTACGATTATTGAGCTTTGATTTAACTGTTTTTCGACACAAATCCAACCAGCGGTTTCAAAACTGTGATTCTTTGAAACAGTTACTGGAAAATTTTATCATTTTTAAAGGAGCAACTTTGAAGCTCCGATAAATGGATAAAATCACCAAATAAAAACTTGTATAACTTTTTTTGTAAAGAAAACCAACATCCAGCTTTGCAATAAAGTAAATTTCATCAAAATCCAACCAGTGGTTCCAAAAGTGTGATTATTTTAATGTAGGTAGCACCCTCAAGAAATATGTTTTTTGAAAAGTGAACTGTGAACTCGAAAAAAATGCAAAAAAGAATCATATTAACATTTCAGGATTTTTTCAATATAGTACGATTATTGAGCTTTGATTTAAGTGTTTTTTGACCCAAATCCAACCAGCGGTTTCAAAACTGTGATTCTTTAAAACAGTTACTGGAAAATTTTATCATTTTTAAAGGTGCAACTTTGAAGCTTCGATAAATGCCTAAAATCACCAAATAAAAACTTGTGTAACTTTTTTGTAAAGAAAACCAACATCCAGCTTTGCAATAAAGTAAATTTCATCAAAATCCGACTACTAGATCCAACGTTTTGAAAATAATTCTTTGTTTCTGCAATTTTCCCATCCTGCTGGGTTAAAGTGCCACAGTTTTGGAACCGCCGAGCGGATTTTTACGAAATTTACGTTTTTATATAACTAAATGTTGGCATTATCACAGAAAAAACCATCAATATTATGGAAGTTAATTTAGATAACTTTTGCGCGTATGGAAAAAAGACAATCAAATTTACTTTTGTCCGAACATTTAGTTGTTAGGGCTCGTAGATATTTTTTTAAGAACAGCGGCGAAAAGTCTACTGATTCTGGTTGACTTCAGAAATATACTTTCTTCTAAATCCGAACTGCAGTCTAGGAATTCGCATAAAAAACAAAACGCTGCCCAAGCTAAACTTTTACTAAGGAAACTGTCACAACAAAGGATCTGGCACTTTATTTTAGTGAAAAGTGTACCTATTACAGTTGGGTTATTTATTGTGAACTGAACAAAAAACGCCATTAAAAACAATACATTTCTTTTTACTCTTGACTTGAGTTTGAATATAAATGGCATACGAACGAATTTAAATCCTTCTTTTCGATTTTGCTGGGAATTCTCTTATACATTGGTACAGATATTAGATAAGAGTTATTTTCTCAATAGACTGAACAAATTTAACAAAGAAGATAAATGCGGACAGTGCGACAACCTGAAAGTTGACCTATTTAGTAGTATTGACCCTATATTGAAAATGTTAACTTACGATTTATTACTGTGAAGAACAAAAAATGTGGCAGCTAGTGGATCACGTTGAATAAACATTTATTCAGTTCTACCACGCAAAAATAATAACAGACGGCGAGTCGGAGCGAATTTAATAAAGTGGTACTTAATTTTTAATGAAGAATTCTTAGGATACATGGAAAAATCGAGTTTCAATTATAATTGAATGTTGTACTTTATAAAGTCGTTAAACGAAATATATAGGCGATATTATGAAACTAGATAATAAAATAATAGATGATGAATCAATTTATAATTTTCAAATGCTGGCCTATGAAATTGTCCTTTGTCCTTGTAATCCTCGCCACAAGTAGATACATCTAACTAACAGCAATTTATTAATTAATTCACTGTAGGAAAATGATGTAACATGACAATAATTTCCAATTAATCGAAGGCTTTCCATCATCGACTAAAGCAATTCCTGTACAACTATAACGAACGCATTTACTCCTTTTCTTTTTCCTCCTCCTAATATTTAATTGGCACAAAATTACGATCAATGATACATTCTGAAATAAAATCAGTCGCCGCCACTTCCTGTCCCATGATTTTTCGAGCTTAAAAGCCAATTTCATTTACTAAGAGCACATTTTGTCTTTTATGCAAACCAAATACCATTCAGTGGAATTGACTTTGAGTTGGTGAACTCTATATATGGTTGTCTTGAAAATATACGCTCAGAGTCATCCGGTTTTGAGCATATCAACGTATACTCCGGGATTTGTTCGTTCATGTGTTATTTCCGTCCAGGCACTCGAGGTTTAATAGTTTTTGGTAATTATCTGAAAAGGCAAGTGAATGTTAGTAGGGGGAGGTTGGAAGATAAGTGGAACGAAGTTCCGGATTTGTTGTAGAATTTTATTGTAAATTAAGTTGAAGTTTTCAATGTTCAATTTCAGGAAGCTATTTTTACAGATTGGGAATTTTTGAGAATATGTCAACTTACATTCATGTTAACTTGCGAGCTAATATTTTTTAGTTAGTTTTCTGTATGAAGTTGTTAATTCCTTGGTCAATTTGGAAATTATTTTTATAAACTTTTAATACCGGCGCATCCGCCAAATTTAAATTTTTTATTGCAAGTATAAGTATTTTTTTTAATATTTTAAACTTTTGAAGATGAGTCGCTTTTCTACAACAATTTGCGCTCGTCGATAAAATAGAATTTTATCGTTTTGTATGAAAATCACTAATTTATCCACTTTTAATACCGGCGCATTCGCCAAATTTTGTGCATTCTAACATTCTCAGGGCGCCAAGCGTTTTATTATCTACCAAATATTCTGTAACAAAAGTAAAAACAATTAAAATTTTTCTAAATAAAATTAATGAGTAACTTTATAGTAATTCTATAAAATTGTATTATGATTATATTATTTATTCGCACTAAATATTTGCTATAAAAAATTTTAATGTTTAATAAACAAGTGTCAAGGATATTCAGTGGCATGTATTTAAAGTCATTAATTTTATATTTGTTTAGATATTAATAATTTGGTACAAGTTTACTTTTTTAAAATTTTTTCTTTAATGGTTCATAAAAAAGTTACGTAATTATTCTCGAAGACATTCCTGTGTCCCAAATAAAAAATAAATAAACCTCTTCAGCCAAACCATTAACCCACCTACTACACATCTTATTTTACAAGAAACGCCAACTTCCAAATCATCATTTCCCAAACAATTTCCTTAATTATTTAATTGAACACCCTACAGAACCAAACAGTGGCATTTGCCTTTTGTTTATAACTCCCATCAGCAAAAACCAGAGTACGCGTGTGGCATTTAACCATCACGTAGAACATCGCCGTCCAGCGCAAACACAGTTCATCGTGTACGTCTCATCACGACGCCCGGCGTCTCCACATTGCATCCGTCCCAACTGAACCATCAACCAAAAAAGTACAATAAAAATTGTTGGTGGTGTGAAGTTTTGTATTTGGACGTGCAGTCAAGTTCAAGGACTATTGAAGATTGGAAAAGTGTGACAAGAGTGTTTGTTTGTTTGTTTTGGAGTTCAACAAGTTTCAAATATTGCGGGCGGTGCACTAGAAGGTAATTTATTAGCTTTTAGTTCAAGTTCATTGCAAATTGTCTTTGCGTGTGCTAATCGGGATTAATATCATAATTGATAACTAAGCGCTTGTCTTAATATCGCTGACTAACCTTAACAATTTTATATCATTAAATAAAGTCGGAGAGCAACTGCATTTTCTCTATAAGATCCGAGGCTTAAATGAAATGTACAATGTGCTTTAAATTCATGATAACATTTTACAGTTTTATATACTAACACTCAAGGATTTTCTACTGCTTATTTTATTGGGGGTAATATAACTGAAAGTGCCGTTGCCGTTGCCATTTGGGCTTATTTTCTAAAAATGCGTAACTAATTAAGATAATTGGAACAAGTTTGATGAAGCTTTAATGTTTTGTTTATATTTTTCAAATTGCTATCGTGATTTTAATAATTCTCCATTCGAAATATTTTTTTCAAAATTATTTTCTAAAATAATATTATTAAGTTTTTTCTTAATTAAGGCGACATTAAGCTTTGTAAAACTATTTTTATTGAAAATTCTTTAATCCGGTGCAAACAGATGAATTTTTAAATGTTCGGACAAAAGTAAATTTTTGAAGTATGAAAAGAGAACTGAAAATTTTACGCAAATAATTAGTAAACACCTAACAATACAATAAGATAAAGCCTTAATAACAATATTGTGCATGGAAGAAAATTATTTATTGGATTTAACAATATTTTAACCTTAATAATTAGCAAACTTTACAAAATGAATTTACAACTAAATGTTGGGATAATTTTTAATTTAGGATCATTAATAAGAGGTTACGTCTCCTTTTGCTTTAATAGCTGCCTGTTTTCTAGCTGGCATTGTATTTATCAAATTTTGGTACAATTCTGGCGCGAAACTGTCCCAAATTTCTTCTATTTTGGTCTTTAAGTCCCCAATGGTTCTTGGTGGATTATTGCGTAGAATACGTTTAATTTTATGCCAAGAGTTTCAATGACATTAAGTCCGGACTGGATGAGGGCCATGGAAGCATCTTTATGTCGTTTTCACCGAGTTCCAAAACTGTGATTTTTTAAAAACAGTCGTTAGAAAATTACGTCACATTTTTCAAGTGCAATTTTATACCTACAAAATATGCCTAAAACCAGCAAATAAAGACTTGGGGATTTTTTTGTACATAAAACCAACATCCAGCTTTGCAATAAAGTAAATTTTACCAAAATCCAACCAGTGGTTCCAAAAGTGTGATTATTTTAATGTAGGTAGCACCCTCAAAAAACACGTTTTTTGAAAAGTGAACTGTGGAACTCGAAAAAAATGCAAAAAAAAATCATATTAACATTTCAGGATTTTTTCAATATAGTACGATTATTGAGCTTTGATTTAAATGTTTTTTGACACAAATCCAACCAGCGGTTTCAAAACTGTGATTCTTTAAAACAGTTACTGGAAAATTTTATCATTTTTAAAGGTGCAACTTTGAAGCTCCGATAAATGCCTAAAATCACCAAATAAAGACTTGGGGATTTTTTTGTACATAAAACCAACATCCAGCTTTGCAATAAAGTAAATTTTACCAAAATCCAACCAGTGGTTTCAAAACTGTGATTATTTTAATGTAGGTAGCACCCTCAAGAAACACGTTTTTTGAAAAGTGAACTGTGGAACTCGAAAAAAATGCAAAAAAAAATCATATTAACATTTCAGGATTTTTTCAATATAGTACGATTATTGAGCTTTGATTTAAATGTTTTTTGACACAAATCCAACCAGCGGTTTCAAAACTGTGATTCTTTAAAACAGTTACTGGAAAATTTTATCATTTTTAAAGGTGCAACTTTGAAGCTCCGATAAATGCCTAAAATCACCAAATAAAGACTTGGGGATTTTTTTGTACATAAAACCAACATCCAGCTTTGCAATAAAGTAAATTTTACCAAAATCCAACCAGTGGTTCCAAAAGTGTGATTATTTTAATGTAGGTAGCACCCTCAAAAAACACGTTTTTTGAAAAGTGAACTGTGGAACTCGAAAAAAATGCAAAAAAAAATCATATTAACATTTCAGGATTTTTTCAATATAGTACGATTATTGAGCTTTGATTTAAATGTTTTTTGACACAAATCCAACCAGCGGTTTCAAAACTGTGATTCTTTAAAACAGTTACTAGATAATTTTATCATTTTTAAAGGTGCAATTTTGAAGCTCCGATAAATGCCTAAAATCATCAAATAAAAACTTGTGTAACTTTTTTGTAAAGAAAACCAACATCCAGCTTTGCAATAAAGTAAATTTCATCAAAATCCGACTACTAGATCCAACGTTTTGAAAATAATTCTTTGTTTCTACAATTTTCCCATCCTGCTGGGTTAAAGTGCCACAGTTTTGGAACCGCCGAGGGGATTTTTACGAAATTTACGTTTTTATATAACTAAATGTTGGCATTATATCAGAAGAAACCATCAACATTATAGAAGTTAATTTAGATAACTTTTGCGCGTATGGAAAAAAGACAATCAAATTTACTTTTGTCCGAACATTTAGTAGAAGCATAACTAGAAATTTTTACAGAAAAATCTTGTTTAACCCGGCGCCTTCGCCATTTATACATGAGTAATAACTTCACAATTATTTTCCAATATTCTTTTATTAAATAAATTAAAACAATCTATTATTTACACATGATCCTTGTTCCTATATTCTTCAGCTATAAACGTGACGAAACATTGAACTTTGATCCCGGCGATTCCACCACAACTGCAACATTTTTGGCTTCAAGTAAAAAATTCAAAGTATTCGTTTGCGAGTTGTGTACCAAACCTGACTGCAGCTATATATGAAATTATTTGAAAAATGTCTCAGTGGCATTGCAGAAACATAGGACATAATGAATTAGGTTTCCATTGTGTTTGTTGCATAGAGAAGTTTTATTAAATTTATGTGCTAAAGCATCAGGTATAATAAAATAGAATGTCTAAGGAAACAGGAAGGTGTTGCGCTCACCAAAGTATATTTAATATTCTTTACACTTCAGTTCCTCCACTACGTGATTTAGTCAATTTTTCTGCTGTGTATGCGAATGTAAATGAAAAAGTTTCAATATGATGTCCTTGTTATTAAATTGGAGATTTCAAGGAGTACGTACAAACATTCAGGGTATTTTCTTGGTGAAATTGGCACAATTTGGAAATGCGAAAAAGGCAAAATAGAAATATAGTTTTTTTTTTGTTTATGTCTGTATGCCCCAAACAGTTCTTGGCAGTGTTAACATGCAAAGATTTGTCACTTTCTCTGTTTCGTAATATAACAAGGCGCGGAATGTACGCTTGTCAGTTTTGTTTTGCTTTGCCAAGAGACTTATTAGTGCTTTAGACAAAATTGTCTAATAAATAACTTTGTTCCATTCCACCCTAAATGTTCAGTTCGGCAGGCGTGTGTTAAATATTCTGTGATTAATTTCAATTTTACGAAGTCATAATGGTCAATTTCTACACAAGAAAATTCTAGTCTGTAACGAATAAAATTTATACAGTATGCCGAATGGCAACTAGTCGATTATTTAGACAGAGATCGACATAGTAGGGCGGAGAAAAGCGCGCCGCTTAATAAATATTTATTTGTCGTTTGGGGAACCACGCATAAAATTTCTGCCAACATTTTAAAAACCATTGCAGCTAAAATTAAACCCACGTGACATAAACTTCTTCCCCACTATAAAATAAAGTTTATGTCAAGCAGAGCTCTTCCGACGTAACTCGCACACTTATATAACAAAATTATTCTATTACCACAGAGAATCTCTTGGAAGACATCAAAAGCATTATGAGGCAATTCCAACGAGTTTTGCTCCTCACCCCCGTCACCAATCTCCAACTCATCAGCTACCTAGTTAAATTAGTTTCTAAACATTCACGTGTCGCCTATTATAGTTAACCAAGCGAAATGACATGACGATTTTGTAGCCGCAAGAAATAAGTTTGGAAAATGTTGGAGGTGTATAGAAAATCGTATTAAGAGAAGCTGTCGCCACCATTTCACCTCGCATTCAGCTTTGGTTTCCTTAGATTAAATCAACGAAGTGGACGATATTTTTCATATTTTTTTGTGGCGATTTTCCCTCATGTCCAGATGTTTTTATTGAAAAGGGAAAACGCATTTCTTGTACGTGATCTCCAAAGAATACATTGACTTATCCAACGACGCACATTTTGTATTATTTTGTTTCTGGTTCCGGCGTTTTATATATAAATTGAAATAGCTGGGATGGTTTGGCTGATGGGTGAAATAAAGAATGCTGGAAATTAAGTTTTAATTAAAATTATTGCGATTTGTGCTGGAAATATTGTGGCGGGTCATAAATTATGTTTTGTTGTACCAAATTGATTTTTAGGGTAGGTATGCGGAAAATCTGGGTGAAAACAAAGAGGAAATTCGGTTAATAAATTGCGGATTTCTGTTGTAGAGTCCTCATCTATTAAGCTATTACACATATCAAAATTGATCAACATTTTTAAACTCGAAGATTTATCCTTGAGAGTTTCATAGTTTTTCTATGAAGAAAAATAAAAAAAATTTCGCAAATAAACATGGAAATAGTTGAATTCCTTGTCAATAACCCACATTTATAACTTTTCCTTTCAATTCAAAGTAAAACCCACTAAATGAAATTGATATAAAATAACAATACGTCATTGTTTAATTGCTTATCCACATCCATGCAGCGGAAAACATTTTCCCCTGCTGATAACAAATGTGAACTAAATTAGCTTTCGCCTCTCTCCAAATATAAATGAGGGTAATTTTGACATTAATTTGTCGGATGTACAAGTATATTAAGCTCTCTGGAGGAAAAAGGAGGTTAATGATTGGTAATTACTCGAGTAAGGGGTTGATGACATCATACAATAGTAAGAAAAATATTGAACGATATAATCCAATAAAATTATGGAATTCAGAAGTTACTTGTCAGAAAAACCAGCTTGGAGGAAAAATGCTATATTACTAAAGTTTACTCTCGGCGAATTTACGATATTAAATCTGATGTGTGAAGGAAAAAAAATTTGCAGTTAAACTTTATAGTCACGTTTATAACTACTCTAAGTAAAAACCTGAAGATAAGTTCCACTAAACCGTAATTGCTAGCACTAAGAAAAAAGGCGCAGACGATAGCAGTTTACAGAACATTCGTTGTGCGCATGCGCTGGCTCGTGTTCGAATGATAATTAAACACGCATGCGCATTAGCACTTAGCACACTAGGATAGGATGCACTAAGCGACCTTCCAATTCCAAATTGCCCTTTGTGATCTTTGCACATTCCATTACATGGGTCAAAGTTGCCTTCCACAATCAGCGTCATATAACTCTATACAGATGTTTGTTGATTTAACATTGGATGCCGACGTAATTATTTAATTATGAGGCACCCGAACGCAACCCCGGAGTATTTATGAGCGAAACTGGTGCGCCACCTCTTCGCCATCAATTGATAGTGTAGCAAGCATTGCAGTGAGTGAGGGAACTGGCGCCGACCTTTGCTAATACTATCATCATAGACTATAGCATACGTACTCACGTGGTGATGATAGTGATTAAATTGCAGGGAAATGTGTCGCGTGATGTGCATCATGGTTTTCCAGGTTTCGTGGAAGTTTGATTAAAAAATTTTTTTTTTAAATGTCAACCGTTAATAAAGTTTTTTATAAATAGTAAATTCTTTATGATGTTGTACAGGGTGTCCCAAGAGGTTTCACACCAAATTTAAACAAATTGAAGAAATCAGTTTTTTATAACTTAAAAACAAATAAAGTTGCACAAAAATACCCTCGGTTTTTTAAGATACCTTGTAGTCCTAAATTGTTTCACCCTGTACACACTTATAAGCAATATCTGGGTTTTAGAAAATTAAATGAATCTACTCGTAAGTCTATATCTTGCTATTATTTATTAGCGAAATTCTTCTAAGAATATCAAAACTAATGAATAGAGGTCGCTTTTTATTTATAATGATTAATGAGCTCTTAATTCGTAACTTCAGTTTTATGGTTATTCAACTAGCTTAAGTTGTTGTTTGCGAACCGACCTAAATTTATTTTTATTTGCAAAGTTTGTATATTTTATTGTGAAAAAAACTAATCCAATTATAGTGCTTTTTTGTAGTTTTCCAAACCGATATTATTTTTCGAGGATTCAGTACAGGCCTGAGGATATTTGCTGCCCCACAGTGAATTAGTCACATGAAAAAAAACTTTGGGGTCTTATAACCCCAACATTAATGAGCTTTCGTAAAAATGTTATAGGAACTTGTCACATTAACTTTTCAAGTAGAATCGCCCCCCGAGTTTTTTGCTCCTAATTTCCGGACACCCTGTATTTTATGGCTCCAAGCAGACAGATTAGGTACTCTAGATTACAATATGAGCTGAAAGTTTTAATAATCTAACCTCATTTTTGTAATAAATTTCTACAATAGCATCTAGACTAGAAACTAGAATTCTTGCAATTTAAAAACAGTTTTTGCTCTCTGATCCTGTTTTTCACAATAACCTAATAAACTTAACTAGTTGAACAACGCGAGCTAATTGTGACACATATTTCATTTTAATTTCCTGTATGTTTCGTAAATATTTTTCAATGTAGCGTCCACTCGCCTCATTATTAATATAGAATGGCAGCACGATAATAATTTCCATTCCCATATTGGATATCGAACATAGAATTATTGTTGACTAGTGATGAGCTCTTCATTTATCCTATTTTAATTATCTGTAAGTTTTTTGTTGGTATTTTGCCAAACGGACAAATTTAATCCGACAATAATTGATTTTATATTTAGAGGAGTGTGCATGCACTAAATTTAAATCGTAAAATAATATTTTTGTTTAAATAAGCTTATTATCGCACAGAGGAAAAATGTTGGCAATTTGATTCTACTCAATTATTTACTAACTGAATGTTGGATATTTTTCCTACATAATTACATAGTTTCTACATCGCAAATTTAAATTTGGAGGCGAAAACTATGTAATTAGTAAAAGTTTTCTGGGTTCTAGTTATATAAATTAGAATTAAGGAATTATTAAAATCAATTATCATTTAATTTAATTTAATTAATTCCCCTGTTGGAGGAAAGTTTCCTATAATTACATTCGTCTCAAGTGGCGTGAAATATAATTTAAACGGCTTTACTTCGCTTTGCTATTAAAGTAATAACACAATTATTGTAATGTGCTGGAAATATTGATATTTGTCCATAAATTAACACAAAATATTTCAACCATTATTTACTTAATTCCTGGAATATACAGGGTGAGTCGCAATAATTGCGACACGCTTTACCTGTAAATACTAGGCCTAAAACTAAGACGATTGACGCAAAAAGTTGTTATACTAAAATGCATAACTAAAAAGTTATAGGTGTTTGAAATTTCAGAAAAAAAATAATTTTTGGTAATGACTTCTAAACTAATTGAATGAGAAGAACCAATTCTTGGTAGTTGCTAATGAATACCAAAGACCTTTAATTTGTGAAAATTTTGTTGAAATCAAACTTTAAGAAGATGTTTTTTTAAATTAAGTAAAGTGTTTAACCTTCTGGAACTTTTTTGTCCTTAAAATTTTAATTATAAAAAAAATTGCATTTAATAGGAAATTTAATTTGGAAACTTTTTCATCTCTTGTAAATTTTTGATTAAACTCACCGTGAAGCTTTAAAAATTAAAAACTAACAGCATGTTTTTACTAAGTTTCAAAAAAACGGCATCAAGTATGCTGAGATTTAAAAGTTATTGACGGAAGACGCTCCAACACATTATGCACGTCCTGTGCGACATTAGCATATTGGCTATCAGTCACCTATCCTCAACGATGGATTGGTAGAGGCCCTGACGATGACCCTCCTGTAGCTCTTTTTTGCATTTAATCGAATTTTTTTAAAATATAAACTGCCTCTCGAACTTCATTGGTGTGTTGAACAATTCTCCTTCTAAGCTCTTAAAGTGAAGGAATAGGTGTTGCATACAGTTCTGATTTTAAATATTCCCAAGAAAAGAATTCAATTGCGTTTAGGTCAGGAGAACTAGGAGGCCATGCAACACGAGCGTCAGGGAATCAATCCATCGTTGAGGATAGGTGACAGATAGCCAATGTCGCACAGGACGTGCATAATGTGCTGGAGGTCCGTTATGCGTCAATAACTTTTAAATCTCAGCATTCTTGATGCTGTTTTTTTGAAACTTAGTAAAAACATGCTGTTAGTTTTTAATTTTTTAAAGCTTAACGGTGCGTTTAATCAAAACTTTACAAGAGATCAAAAAGTTTTTAAATTAAATTGCCTATTAAATGCAATTTTTTTTATAATTAAAATTTTAAGGACAAAAAAGTTCCAGAAGGTTAAACACTTTACTTACTTTAAAAAACCATCTAGTTAAAGTTTGATTTTAACAAAATTTTCACAAATTAAAGGTCTTTGGTATTCATTAGCAACTACCAAGAATTGGTTCTTCTCATTCAATTAGTTTAGAAGTTATTACCAAAAAAAATTTTTTTTCTTAAACTTGAAACGCCTATATAACTTTTTAGTTATGCATTTTAGTCTAACAACTTTTTGCGTCAATCGTCTCAGTTTTAGGCCCAGTATTTACAGGTAAAGCATGTCCCACTTATTGCGACTCACCCTGTAGAATAGTTCGCGCCGAAAAAATATTTTCTGTTGTACTTATATTATTGTGACTGCATACAATTAAACTAAGTTCATTTAGAACGTGATTACCAATTCTAATAAAGGTAAAAGCGGAAAAACATCAATACTGCTGCTCGGTCTAACCTCAACAAACCCCTTAATTAAAACTAATTAATACATAAATGTTATATACGAGGTATATGTACCTACTGCAATGTAGTCTATTCACTTACTTACTTGGTGTTGTGCATATTAAAACTTGAGTTCAGCTTGAAAAAGATTTTCTAACCTTTAGATAAATCAATTCGCGACGGATTCTACTCCAACATAGAAGCGATAGACAAAATTGGTGTTTTTGTTTGGAAAACTTTTTAATGAGATGGAAAACAAACACTACGCTGGAAGCTCAATCCACCAAGTTGATTGAATACCAAATTTATGATAATAAGAATTAGTACAAATTTTCCAGTAGGTATAGTTACAATTATAATATAATAATAAATTACAGTTTTCGAAATGGAATACATAGTTGCAAAGGTAATAATTTTCAGCTAGAGCTTATGGTCATTATTTTGATTAATGATCCACATATATAAGCCTGGATGGCGGTGGAATTAATCTGTAATGTGGCCGACAGGATAAGTTTCTACGACTGGATGAGTTAATTAAGTTTGGGTACATGTCTTAGTTTTTTTCAAGTCAATAAAGGACATTGAAAAGGATTATTCTTAATTATTGAGAGAGCTTTTAGGAAACTCAATTTAAACAATTGATATTGTGCATCAGGTGAACAGTAACGGAGATTTTGAAGTAGTTAATAAGATATAGAAAAGTTTCGTGGGAAAATTGTTTATTTGTTTAGTTTCCCTCAAACTTGTTCAGAGCATTTGAATAAATATGAATTGTCGTTAATTTTTTATTATATTATATTGTTCTACTTAAACTAGTATTAATCCATTTTATGTAGTGGCGAATAACAAGAATTTTATATATTTATAAATTTTTAAAGTTTCATATTTTTCATAGGCATTTGATGTTGTTTTCATTAATTAAATAATTTAATTGCCGAGGTATTATTAGATATAACAATTTTATATTGTTGCCTGGGGGTTATTATAAAATAATATTAATAACCTGCATAGAGAATCTTTTTTTATCCGGCGTAGAAAAGTTTCTGGCACCGGCGCCTCCGCCAATAATCCAAGTCTGCAAAACTTTATTTTACTGTCCATTTAGATATATACTGCCTATAAAATCAATTTTTACTGTGATACATTATGTCGAAAACGAATATGATAAAAACAATTTATGCTAAATACATAAAATAATAAATTTCCCTTTTTAAAGTTTATTTTATGAGATTTCTTTCAAAAAAATGTTGACTGGAGAAGCGAAGGAATCAATTTAGTATACAGAGTGCGACACTTACATAAACAAGGTAATAATTTAGTCCAAACTGGAATTCTTTACACAATTTATTTTTCCATTTCCCAACTAACCTTTAGAAATTTCTGTAAAACCCACAAATAATCTTTTGTGTCTAGCACAAAATAAATCCCGGCACTAGTTTCAAACTGGTGCAATCAATTTCGTCGACAAAAAGCACCAATTTTACATTACATGAGAATATTGCTAGGTGCACCTATTATTCAATCACAAAGCCTGAAGCCCTAAAATCAATTTCCCTAGAACAAAATTAACCTACTCAAAATATTATCTACTGTAAATTTAAGTTCCTAGTTGGAAGTAAAGCTCAAAGATTTGATGCCAAGGACACGAAAAGCTAGCAAAACTTGACTGTGTATAGGTAGACACTAATTGTACTGTAATGAGACTCATTACGATACAAGTTTATGACCAATCTTCAGAAACTATTGTATGCGAGAAATCTAATGTAAATTACCTACTGGATTTCTTAGGGGAGACAAAATCAACATCAAAGGGATTGTGTAATGAAATTTTACGTTTAATAAATAATGTCAGGAAGAGTAAATGTTATTTATAGCTACCGTAGTACAAGTTACAAATTTTCTGTGGATTATATCCGGAAAATAAACTTAAGGCTGTGATGTGTAAGAAGTTGCGTTTTTTACAGCCACAGTAAATAATAAACATTTTATTATCACTGTATATTATAACTGGGATAAAAAGATGATAATACACGTCGTAAACTTGGAAACTTTTCTAAATAGATAATAAATGTTGGGTACGCCCCTGCATAATTTTCATTATATAACTATTAAAGTTTTAATTTGATATTCAGCAATAATATTTGAAAAATTTATATGAACTAACTACTCACCTATAACATTTGTTTATTATTTTATGAATATTGCTACTAATTAAAATCCTTTTAATGATCGAATCATGAAAGATTGTCGCACTTTTTCTTTAATTTACAGTCGCCTAATTAATTAATTATGTAAACGAACCTTTTACGTCTTCGTATAAACTATATTAGAACCTAAAATCCTTTCCTCGTTCTCTAACCCAGAGGAAGTAACTATAAAAAAGTAAATAAAGAAGCAGAATTTACTTGTTTCTTTATGTGAAGGGGACAGAGGGTTAATAACAAACACAATGTGTTCTTAACAGCCGCATAAAATATAATGGCTCTTTAATAAAAAGTTGCTGAGAAAAATAAATTTTAAAATTCCCGCCTCGGAGACGTTAACAACGTACTAGGCGGGAAATTCAAACGCTTTATTTGTTAAATATTCTATACTCTGTCTTATTGTTAATTAATTCGAATTTATAGGCTATACAGTAATTAATTTTGTTAATTGGTAGATTTCTTGATGAACAAACTACGTTAATCATGTGATGTGTTTATTCTAGTGCTGATTAATAGTCAAAGATAAAACCGGCGTTATTGTATATTGAGAATCACTTCACTGTGGAATTTAATTTGAGGATTGAAACGCTGTTTTGAACACATTGTATAAATAATGACTAATTTCACTATATGATTTATGACGCAAACGCATTCGATCATCATAGCCCTTCTAGTAAAATTATCTTATTTATACAAATTACCTGGAAAAACCCAAAGTTCAAATAATTTAATATATAAACAAAACTTTGATCCATGCACTTTAGGATTGAAAACGAAGAGATATCGCTAGCTAAATTTAAAACTGGTTTAATGTATCAAACTTAACATGAATGACTATTTGAATTTTTACATTATGAAACTAATTACGTATAGATAAGATAATTTCAAGTTTTATTTTTACTAGATATTTATAAACAACTTAAATATAATAAAACAATGTTACATCAAATCTTATCGGAGGAAATAATCTGGAGAATTAATTGATTTTGATAGAGATATCATTTCGGTACATTTAAAGAAAATTCGAAATTATGCGTAAAAGCGAATTTTTCAGAAAGTTAGATTAGAACTAAAAATTTGGCGGGGAAATTTAGAGTGTGTAGTAAATTTCCCGCCAAATATTTTAGTACTTACCAACTCTCTGTACTCAAAAAAATAAAACCCCTGCTTCATAGCGGGGGATTTAAATTAAAGTTTTGCCTTCTGTGGATTCCGAGGTTACACACGTAACAATGTTGCTTTTTCGCATGTTTTCTAAGCCCTTTAATCCAATCTCGGCCCCATGGGTTTCCCACCAAGACAAAAAGGAATAACATAGCATTATAACATAAAACAATAGACGGCTAACTAAGCTGTATAAAACAACCGTCACGTGTCTGGGGTTGGTTTCTGTAAGATTAATTAGAAGCATATAACGATCCCCCTTCAGCACATAACGACACCTATTGTCTGTATTAAGAGAATATAACCCATAAAATAAATAATTTGGACCATATCTACGCTGGAAAGTGGAAATAATAATAATGTGATTTTCATTGTATGCGTTTTATGATGAAGACTACAAAACTGTGGCTTGAAGGACTTTAATAATAAAAGTGGGATTTTATTAGGTAGTCTACGTACATATTAAAAATATTTACAGGATGCATGAGCATGATGTGTTTCGAATGAGGATAATATCGCAAAACCACTTCTAAAATCATGTTGTGTTAGACTGGTTTAAAGTAATACAACATTTAAAACTCACTGTTATCATCTGTCGATAAAGAATCTTATTTGAAGTGTGTTTAAAAAATATTTTTTCTCATTGAATATTGTTGTTTGTCAACCTTAACCAAAACGCTGTTTTCATCCTTTTGTACTTTTACTTTTTGTTCTTTGTTGGTTTCTCGTGGAAAATGTGCTGGAGATTGTGAATATAGTAAGTTCCCTGTGGCAATTTCTGTAAGTCTTTGACAAAGGCCCTCACGTTTCAACAAATATCTTCTTAAAATTATATTGTAAATAAGTTAGTTATAGAAGTGAATTTCCTGTTTTGGAAAGTTGCAAAGTAAATTAAAATTTCTAATATGGATAATAAAAACATTAGTGCGAAATGAAATTTATTGCTTGTTTTTGTCTAAGTAAAAATGTTCCTTTAACGGTCTCGGTCTCCATGGCTGTAAAGTTTACTTACGCATCTAGCAATGTACCTAAATAACTATAATTAATCAAATTTTTACAACAAATTTTTAGAATATTGTTTAACTGTACATATTTAAGTATTTCAATAATTTTCTATTCCAAAAAATAATAATTTTATTGTGCAAGTTAGATTGCGAAGATAAACACAATGAAAAAACAATAACAAAAAAATGATAACTTAATTCAATGTTCACTACACAAAAATAATATCTTACGAAGGAAATTCCCATGAACCATCATCTTATATTACACGGTACACACTCGATAGATTTTAATTGCCTCAAATGAGTTTTTCTCTTTAACGCGCTCGAAATAATGACGTAAGATGTTTTTCTTTCTATGTAAACACATGTATAAGGTGTGTATCATCATAAACTGAGACATGCAGGAAAGATATTTATCAATTAGCAAAATTGTTTATTTTCTATAATAAATTTGCCGATAATCAAGGTGATATTTACCAACTAATTACATTACAAATATCGACCTATACAAGGGCGGGTAATTTACTTCGCCGCTTCGCCCCCTACAAAATCATTTTGGTTTTGTTGATGGATGAAGACTCGAAGTTTTTTCTAGTTAGTGCGAATTATCAACTTAAATTAATTAAGTATACTTAAGTGGGGGTTGTTTTTGTGCTTGGAAAGAAAAACCAAACGAACACGATATTTTTCTTATAATAAAATTTATAGACTGCTTCTAAAATTGCAATATCCGTGTGAGTTGGAAAAATTTGTATTTATTCATGACCCTGTCCGTATGAATTCCAGTCTCAAGTTTTTTGCGCGATTTCCCATCAATAAATTTGTGGTTGGTCTGAGGTAAAGGAAGATCATCGAACTGTATTTTTGCACGTCGATACTTAAAAAGTAAATTATCAAATAATCATTGTAATGAAAATTCGGATACAATTTGCTCTAAATTCTGACTGTTTTTATTTTCAGAGCCCCAAAAATGCCAAATATCCACATTGAAGAAGAGACAAGTAACCAAGAGTTGCCCCGCGCCATCCTTAGAAACCGTTGTATGGAAAAATATGGTGAAGACGTGGTAACCGACAATCACATCCCATATTACAATGAAACATCTCAGAGTAAGTGCATGACAAAAATTTTATGTTTTACACATCTAGGTCCTATATACAGGGTGTATCACTTTTAATCGAGGAAACTTTAATGGTACAATCTCCTGGTCGTCCTGAATCGAAAAAATGTATATTATATACCTGTATCTCGATTCCTAAGAAAGATACAAGGTGTTGAAGTTTACAAGAAAAAAATATTTTTTTGCAATAACTTCCATAAAAAAGCTTGTATTCAAACAAAATTTTGCATGCCTGTCCTCCTCCCTAAGGACAATTTTATGAAGATATTTTCAATTTGGGGGAACCAGTGGCGTGCAATTCGGTCACATCTCAATTATTTCAAAGGAAAAAGTATGCCACTGCAATTTTAAAAAAATATTCCTTGTTCAATTTGGAGTGAAATTTGCTTTTACAGAACAAAAATTGAAGTTTTCAGAGATAATTAATTTTTTCCAAAGACGTGCTAACTTGAAATTACTAAAAAATCCGGGAATGATGACAGATACTGTTAATTCACTAGTTCGTCGTTGTCAGAAATGCATCGAAGCTGGCGGGTTGCATTTCGAACAGTTGCTGTAATTTTATAATTATTTTTTGTTACTTTTTGTTTTTTAATAAATTTCCTATTTGATTTGTGACTAATATCAAGTTAGCACGTCTTTCGAAAAAACTAATTTCAACTTCAATTTTTGTTCTGTAAAGGCAAAGTTTACTCCAAATTGAACAAGGAATTCGATAGATAAAAAATATTTTTTTTAATTACAGTGGAATGATTTTTTCTTTGAAATAATTGAGTTGTGGCCGAATTGCACGCTACTGGTGCCCCCCCCGAAATCGAAAATATCTTCATAAAATTGTCCTTAGGGAGGAGGGCAGGCATGCAAAATTTTGTTTAAATCCAAGCTTTTTTATAGAAGTTATTGCAAAAAAATGATTTTTTCTTGTAAACTTCAACACCCTGTATCTTTCTTAGGAATCGAGATAGATGTATATGATATACATTTTTCCGAATCAGGACGACTAGGAGAATGTACCATGTATGATGAAACAGTGAAACTTTGGAAAAATGTACCTACATTAAATTTAAATTCATGTAAATCTATTGCTGAAAAGTATTCGCTCCTTATTTTTCTTGCATGTATGAAATAACTGTAGCGTGATTTTGCTTTACTGCACATCTTTTAGAATCTATACTACGTAAAATACTGAAATAGCCAATTTAAATTCAATGTAAAATGCCATAAATTTCTATGGATGTCCTCGTAAAAAAGTAAATGAACTCAAAAATGTGTATTATATTATTCCTGAAAATACTCCAGAATAAAAAGCGTGAAATAACAATTAAAACCATTATGTTCGATGTTTGTTTTATAACCCAACAAGGCATGAAATTTGTGTGAATTCTCTATACAGCAAACATTAAAATATGTTGCAGGTTGGATGTGCAGGCCCTTCTGGGACACGATATTTTGTTGGCCATTCACCGAGGCAAATTCCGTCGCTTCGGTTAATTGTCCATCGTATGTTATTGGATTTAATATGGTATGTGCACAAATTTACATTTTATTTCAGCACGCCAGAAATGTTATTATATAAAAAATACGGTAGAAATTAGATGGAAGATTGATGACTTAAACACTAAACCCAAAGTAAATTAATTTTAATAAAACACTCTCAGTCTTAACTTTAGACTTAATGTATACCTACTAAAATACGCAAGTTTTTTGTTTTGTTCTTGTGGTGCCCAGCTGGTGACATTTTCAAATTTCACTTTGATTTATTGCTGTGGGGGCAAAGCGCAAACAACGATTGATCCAGTTCGAGTTAGACTATATAATTTAGCTAATTACTTCATTAGCATAAAGCGTTAAACTACCATATATTGTGTAGTGATATTAGCAAGCTTGGGACAGAGATTTATAAATCAAAAACAAAATATCTGATGTGTCCAACACATAACTTTCTTATACGATGCGATATAATTACTTTTCCTAAAGAAATTAATGGACCTATTCTCTATTGAAAATGTTATATAACATTCTGTAAAATCTCTGTTATTTGACATTTCAACAATGTTTTATATTGTTCAAACGTCAAATAACATAGATTTAACAGAATGTTATCTAACATTTTCGATACAGAATAACACCATTAGTTGTAAAAATCGCCTTTAAATTTTGAGCGTTTTCCAGCAATTTTAAATAGTTTTCGGAAGTCTCTCTCGCACTTATTGCAATACACATAAATCTGTCCTTGTCCCACTCATTATAACCAAATTTTAGGACAAAAAATATTGTGCTTGGAAAAAACATTTTTTCTAAAGTCGATGTATTTATTTTTGTTTGGATTATGTATTAGGCAAATTTCGGATTAGTTAAAGTCTAATTTCCTGAATTGTGGTAGCTAGTTTAGATAATTTTTGGGCGAATTAATGACAAGCTCAAATTTTACATAAAAAAACTGCAAATTTCACCAAAATCCGACCAGTGGTTTCAAAATTATAATGTTTTAAAACAGTATGTCACAAATTTTTGCTTGTTTAATTTACCCGGCTTAAAGTGTTATAGTTTTGGTACCGCTGGGCGGATTTAGATGAAATTTGTGTTTTTATATATCCCTTATTAACAAAAAAATCATTAATATTATGGAAGTTAGTTTAGATAATTTTTGGACTAATGGAAGACAAACTAAAATTTCTTATAAATTTTTCACATGGTTCACTTTGAAAATTCGTAGCTCTGCACCGGATTTTCCGATTTTCAATTAAAATACAGTTTTGCAAAGCTCAATGTTGCCTTTATTAAGACAAAAATCATCAACATTGTGGAAGTTAGTTTAGATAATTTTTGGACGAATTAAAACAAGCTAAAATTTCTCGTCATTCTTCTACATGCTCCAATTTAAATTTTCAGTTTCATCAAGAATAATATTAAAGTGAGGTTAGGTACTTGAAATAAAGCCGATATTTCTCTGCAGAAAACTGCAATTTGATTAAAATTCGTCCAGTGGTTGCAAAATTATAATGATTTAAAATCGTCAAAACACAATTTTTGGTTTGTAAAATTTAGTGGACATAAAATTGAGAAAGGTGAGGTTATGGTTGCAGCAAGCTTTTCGGTAATTACAGACAACATTTGGCTATGTTAACATGTAAATTTGATCAAAATCCGACCAGCGGTTCTAAAACTGTGATTTTTTGAAACAGTCGCTCCAAAATTCTGCCATTTTCTAGGCATGCTACTTTGAAAATTCGTAACTCTTCACCGGATTTCCGGATTTTCACTTAGAATACAGTTTTGTAAACCACAATGTTGCCTTTATTAAGAAAAATATCTGATGTGACCAACACATGACTTTCTTATACGGATAGTATCACAATAATTACTTTTGGTAAAGAAATTAAGTTAAATTTCTTGTAAAAATTTTGAGGGTTTCCAGCAATTTTCAAATAGTCTCTATCGCACTTATTGCAATACGCATAAATCTGTCCTTGTCCCACTCATTATAACCGAATTTTACGACAAAAATGTGTTTTATTTTAGATTTTTGACCTATTACTCACTTAAAAAAATCTCCCGGTATGAAATTACATTTATTTATTCATTATTATTGTTTTCGGTACCATAGAAACCAGTAAAATAAAAAAAACTAATGGTCCGTTCCTTATACTTCGTATAAGAAAGTAAAAATTGGAAGATTGGGGGTGGAAAAGCGGAATTTATTTTTATTTGTTGAGTATAAATTGCAAAACAATTTTTGTAGATCAATTATTATATACCTATGAAAAATGTATAATTTTAAAGCCCAAATCGTAAAACTATAGATACATGAAGTACCTACCTAATCTTTAAAATGCATACAGTTTCTAAATAAAATTTTATTATTTGCATACGTACATTTGTATCCATAAAATTTTGCTGTTAACTTTATGTAAATATACCATTTGCTAATAAAACAGATGCTGGTGGTTTGTATTTTTATAAAGCAGCTCTATGAAGATAATAATTTTTAATGAATTAATTTCTAAATTTCAGACAAATTATGCAACAAAAAACTGCACTGCAAACGGCACATGGTTCGTAAATACAGACAATGTATCGTGGTCTAATTATACTCAATGTTCTACTGGAGACACAATAACAGTCTACAAATCCATAAACGACACAAAATTTTTCAAAAATTTAAAGATAAATGAAATCGATGACGAAAATGAAAATTTAAAGGTACAAGTTGCTAACATTTCTGCGGAATTTTAGTATAAAGTTTATTTTCCAGGCCATTCTACCCAAATTAAAAATTATATATCAAACTGGATATTCCATGACGATTATCTCGTTGATTATTGCTTTCATCATAATGGTCTCCATAAAGTACGAAGTAGATAATTTTACCAAATAACCAAAAATATCATTTTTCAATTTCTAGAAAACTGCACTGCGCTAGAAATATCCTGCATATGAACTTATTTGCTGCATTTATTTTCAAAGCGTTCATGCACTTGTTAAAAGATTTAATAATGACAGATAACTTGGGCTTGGTTAAAGATTTTGTCGAAAGAAACGGTGAAAAATTTTTAATAATGGACTCAGAGGTACTTCAACTAATTTATTTTTTAAATATTACAATAACTTTTTCTAGACCTCAAACTACGAATGCAAACTGATTGTTAGCTTGGATCTATACTTTATCCTTGCCGGTTATTCCTGGATACTAATGGAAGGACTTTATTTAAATAACTTGATTTTTAGAGCATTGTTTGTGGATTCCAGTCGAAATTTGGTTTATTACATCGCGCTTGGATGGGGTAACTACTTGGAATATAGCATTAGCTTAAAATTACCAGAATATTTCAGGACTACCATTAATCGATGTGATATGTTGGATTATAGCCAGGATTTTTGCTGATGACTCGCTTTGTTGGACCACCATTAACAACAAAGTGCATTATATTGTTGAGGTGCCCATGCTGACTTCAGTCCTGGTATAGAAAAACCACCACCACCAAGAGTTTTTATATGTTAATTTAATTTTTTTCCACAGGTAAATTTGCTGTTGTATGTGAATATTTCTAGAATTTTATACAGTAAGCTTCGGTCGCCCCTCAATGACGACTGCAGAATGTACCGAAAATGGGCCAAATCCACTTTGGTTCTAGTACCACTGTTCGGGGTAAACTACTCCACTCTCCTCATTTTAAGACTGTGTGGACAGGAAACTAAATGGGTGATGTTCGACCGACTTTTCGACAGTTTCATTGTAAGATTTCTATGGGATAAAACCAAAACCCAAATTTTATTTTAATGTTCGTAGGGAGTTTTCATCGCAGTTTTATACTGTTTTCTAAACGGCGAAGTGAAAACAGAACTAAAGCCGCGTCTATGCAACGCTTTGACTTTTTTCGCTACCAACCCTTTCTTCAAGTACTGCTTTCCCTGCAGGCACAAGTACCTAAGGTATTAGCATAATTTTTTAAAAATAAATATTTTAAATCTGCTTTTAGTTCAGCAGTGGCGAGGCAATCAGTTTGCACGACTATGTCCTGTAGTTCCTTGTACACAAATGGAGTGATGCATCGCAACAGCAAGTCAAAATGGGAGAACGCTTTTCCAAAAACGAAAACCACATCAACTGGTGAGGGTACAGAGCGGTTTTTATTTTAGTTTACGCCTAATTTATTACAGAAAAGCTACCAAAGGATCATATTTGTGGTAGTAATTGTCAAAAGCAGAGATCCACCAGTAAATGCAGCCAAAATGGTTTGAATTTCACGAGTTTTCGACAACAAAACCACCAAATTAATGCTAGTGTAAGGATGAGTCATTTTAAGAAGTACAAAAAACTTTATGATTATTTTTAGGTGGAAACAACTTTATGTGAGCAAGTACAAGAAAAAAATGCCGAAGGAAGAATAATCACCAGTGACGAAGAAGAAATCTCCATGTTATCCAAACGATAAATATTTTAATACTTAACCGCTGCAGACATATCAAATATATTTTTTTATAAAATACTTTTAGTTTGTCATCATATTTCGTGGTGATTCTAACTGAAATATTGCAAACAAATCATCAATGTGATAATATAATTATTCTTATTTGTATAACATAGTTTCTAACTCCGGCAAATTTGTAAATGTTTAAATGTGTATTTTTTTAAAGATAATTCTCTATTATACTGTTAAATTTGTACAAAAATTCATTAAAAATTCTGGGTGCGTCACGAGTTGACTCTAGTACTGGTTATAATTACCTACATCTGAAAATTAGCACACAAAGTGGTGTCTTAATGAAAATATTAGAGACTAAAGTCAAGCAGTCGTGACACACCCTGTATACTATATGTTGAGAATGTATTTATTGTAATTGTGTATATGAATGTTAAAATGTACTGAAGGATGTAAAATTTAATAAAAATGATACATGTTTTTGATTTACTTCTTAAGTATTAGGAAAACCTGAAAAATCAAGCGTAAAAAGATGCAAATATCGATGAAAAAAATATCCAATTATTCATATCTGTCCAAGCAAGGAAATTACTGGCAAAAGAGAATAGAAATTATTCTACATTTTTTCGACTTTCTTATACGAAAGTAGTTTTCAAGGAATAAAAAAAATTGTAAAAAAAAATATACTTAATTATTTAAACAACTAATACAAAAGCAGCATTTTATTCAATAGCATCATCCTCTTCTGTCGAGTCCTTGCTCACTCGCTCAAACCCTTCACCTTTTCTAAAATGTGCTTTTAGGACGAATTCGAATTTTGCCAATTTTATCTTCATTAATTCTAAAATTTTAGCTTGTTCGGGGGTGAGAGGACTCCCTTCTTTACACACTTCAAAATCGTTCAGAAGAGTCACAACACCTAGAAAAAATATATTGAGCATACTTTATTACTACTAGAGCAATTTTTGAGTTCGTTCTGTAACTGTACCTTTATGTAGTTTTGTTGGTAAACCTAACTTTCTTAAATGGGGTTCCATGGCGTGTGAAAAATTTTTAAGTGGGCCCTCTTCTAATTTTACTGTTGCAGTGGCGACAAACCCGCTTCTCGCGTAATCTTGGCAGCTATAATTTGCGAACCATTCCATTACTTCCTCCTTTTTACTATCTGTGAATAGTAAAGCACACTGGCCTGTTAAACAACTGGTCAACTAAAAAAAAAAAGGGTAAATAGGAGACTAAGTGTAAATATCACGGGGGATGTACGTACTTTGTGCAAATCCTCCTCCACCTCCTCCTCTCGAGTCCTTCCTAGTCCGATTCCAATAACTTTGTTTTTTCCAAAGAAAAATCTGCTGGGTTTCCACTCGTCACGCACTTCTTTCATATTTACATTCCGCATATTTTTGAAAGTAAACAAATATATACTTTCGTATTTTTCCACGCAGTGTCTAAGATCTTCGACGATCCTCTGTTTCAGCTCTAACCCTTTTTTCTGGGTCTTAGTAAGGGAAACTAGAAAATAAGCGACGTGGAAGAAAGTTAGGTTAGTAGATATTTAAATTGAAATTCGTTCGAGGTACTTACTTTTCTTATCGCGTTTCGTTTTCGGCATTTTCCAAAGAAATTTGTGTAGTACACGTGTTGTCAAAAGTTAAACATGTACAATTTTACAGTTGACAATTAAAAGTGGAAGATGGTGGAAGAGGAGTAGGACTGCACTAGTCAATCGATATTTAAAAATAAAAAATTTCTACTGATTTATATTTGAATTATCCACAATACAATTTGATGATTGCGTGTTTTGTTTGTAAATTCGATTGAAAATAACAAAAATATATGGAAGTTCAATTATAAATTAAGTTCAATAGTTTTGGTGTATGTATGGTTGCCTAACTAACATCTTTAAGAAAATGTAGTTCTTAATGTATAATATTTGTATAATTAGCAAAAATAAAAATATTAATTTACAGTAGATTATTCAGTTGTAATCTATTAATTTCAGTTTTTTAGTTTTCAAATAAATTTGAACTATGCGTAGAATACCTGCAGGATGCCCAACATTAATTTTGCATGTTAGCCACATTAAAAATCACATGCATAAAGTACGGATTTCAACGCATACAAATTTTAATTAAATCAATTTTAGCTTTCCTACTAAATATAACAAATTTTCCTTACAAAAACTCTCTCGTAAGTAATTAATACAAGATCCTTCAGCATTTTGCGTAATTTTTATGTCATTAAATAAGTGACTGTTCGAAAATGTATTATAACAATTCTGATGCATATTGATCGGTTTGTGTCAAATGGAACTTGCCTTGCCATAGATGTCAGATGGAATTTTCCAAGGTTAGGTCATTCAGTCATTGAGATCAGGGATATAGAGTGGTAGTTTGGATGTGCTCCTTGTGATTTTGTCCGATCAAATCGCACAACTGCGGTAATTTTAACCAAACCATTTGTAGTCTGTTCTGTTTCTCCTCAGTTTCTTTTTAAAATAATGTCGCTAAGTGAGTTCTTTTAATTTTATTTATATAAGTTACCAAACCCTACTTTATGTGTTGTATAATAACCTTGCCGTATGTGCGAAATAATTAAGTATTGTACAATGATGTAATAGGAAATTATTCTCGCATGTGCACCTTAATTACTTTGTATTTTTCCAAATTAAAAATCGTATAATGTAATGTGCAAAAAGTGATGAAATAATTTTCTAGGTACCATGAACGATAACAAGCTATTTTACGAAGAGGAATCACACGGTGATAGATTAGCTAGGAAATCAAAGGAAACTCCTGTTTTTCCAATTGGTAAGTCACCAACTTTTATACAAAAAAATCCAACCAAGTCTAGACCAAACCAAACCAAACGCTGATAACAAAACTTAGTCACACGCTTGGAGCTTGGGCAAAGTCCAATTTATTTCCGCGAATTAAGTAAAATACGTCGGTCTCGGTTGGCTATGGAACTTTATCGACTGTTTCTCATGGCTTACTCTTAATTTTATATTATTCTTTCAGCAATCTCTGTGTGCACTTTGGCAGTTGCCTATGGAGTGTACGCATTTAAAAACCGTGGAAAAATGAGCACCAGTGTGTACTTGATGCACCTTCGAGTAGGGGCACAAGGAGCAGCTGTTGGTTCGTTAACTTTAGGATTAATTTATACAATGATTAACGAGCACATATTGCACAAAAAGAAGTAATTAATCTTTGGAGTTTACTAATTTAAATTATCTATTTAATTCTAGGAAGATCAAATTTAGAATATCTTGTTTAGTGGCCATTTGCGGCTAATGCCTCATCCCTTGTAACAAAAGTAATATGTTCATTCTAAATAAATGTCGATCACGTTCGTTGTTCTTGTTATAATATTTGTTGAAAGTGATAATATGGGGCGAAATACCTAAGTGTAAATAGTATTTTAATATTTATTCATTTATTTATTTATTTGAACTGTAAATATCTAAATAAATTCGCTATTATTAGGAAATATTATTAATAAATAAATATGCAGGAGTGACATTTAAGTTAGAAAAGAGCAGGCAGGAGAAGATAATGTTTTAAGTAGGTAATTTATTTGATGGTGTTTACTAATTTACTTAAATTCTCATGTTCATGATTGTGATAATTGATTTTATTTTTATTCTTAGAAACTCCATTGTAAGTTATTTTTAAAAAAAATATATTTTCATTACCAAATGTTGTTAGTTTGGAATATTTTACCTTTAAAACAATAAAAACAAAGAATCGACAATAATTCCTAAACCATTTTTTCAATTAGTAAGTTTAGACTTCCTATAGTTCATAAAATTAACACAAAGTTCCTCAAAACAAGGGTCAAGAAATGATTCCTATAATAGCCCCCTAGAAGGAGCTAATTGTTTTTTTCAAATATTTTCGAAACGGATTGACATAAAATTATGAAATTTTGTATGACGGATCAGCATTAAATGCTGAACCAATTTCTGTAAACATAATTTTAAAAATTTAGTCAGGGGCGTCTTATACTGGGGGGTATGGGGTAAATCTTCCCCCAACTTTTTTGTTGGTAGATTTTTTTCAAATTCGACATAAAAATCTAAAAATTTAGAGTTTTTTACGTAAAACTGGTGTTTTGTTTTGTTTCGATTGGACGCACCGTTCTCGATCAAAATATAATTATATTAATGCAAATATAGGCAACCAAATATACACCAAACCTTTAACTTTGAAATATTTTAGTTAATGTGAGTTTGTGAATTTAACCATACAACCAAAATAAAAACACGATTTCATTTGTACCAATTTCCATTTATTTCTTGCTATAAAACTATTTTCCCCGCCACCACCGAGGTATATACAGGCTGTTTCAAATTCGCTTCTCACTACAGAGATCTCAGAAACGGTAAGAGATACAGCTTTGGTTAAATTGGGGCAAAGTTGCGTAATATGGTGGCCAATAATAAGCCGTTTAGAAATCGAAAATATCTTTTGTAGTTTTTTTGAAAAAACCAAATTTTTGCCTTTTCGTTTTTATTTTTTTCTGCCGTTATTTTTCAAGATATCGAAAAACTAAAAGCACTTTGTCGTGGACACTTTTTGTGCTTTATAAAATGACGTTAAAATTTTCCTCATGTGACGTTTCGTTTTTCCGCTGACGTCATCAACTCCATTTTTTTAAACACGGCCCTGTATCTTTTTTTGTCGTTTTAAGTAGCATTTTTTGTGTTCTAGAAAATGGTGTTTACATTTTTTCCATACGACGTTTCGTTCTTGTGCAATCATCTTCAGATCATTTTTTAAATACGGTCCTGGATTTTTTTTACAATTTCATCAGTATTTTTCCTCACTTCCTCATATCCACACATTTTGGTAAACTTTAATAATAATAAATTTTCTTTTATAATAAATCAAACTAACCTATTATTTATTGTTAGTAGTAATAATAAGAACAATGGAAGTATTTTTTTTTAATAATTTTATAAAATAAACACCTATGAAATCGTCAATACTGATGATGGGCTGTACAATGAAAAAAAATACTGATGAAATTGTAAAAATAATCCAGTGCCGTAGGCATTCAAAAAATGATCCGATGATTACACAAGAACGAAACGTCGTATGGAAAAAATTTAAACGCCATTTCATAGAGCATAAAAAATGCTACTTAAAATGATGAAAAAAAAACAGGGCCGTATTTAAAAAAATGGAGTTGATGACGTCAGCGGAAAAACGAAACGTCGCATGAGGAAAATTTTAACGTCATTTTATAAAGCATAAAGTGTCCATGGCAAAGTGTTTTTGGTTTTTCGATATCTTGAAAAATAAGAGCAGAAAAAAATAAAAACGAAAAGGCAAAAATTTGGTTTTTTCAAAAAATCTCCAGAATTACAAAAGATATTTTCGATTTCTTAACGGCTTATTATTGGCCACCATATTACGCAACTTTGCCCCAATTTAACCAAAGCTGTATCTCTTACCGTTTCTGAGATCCCTGTAGTGAGAAGCGAATTTGAAACAGCCTGTATAGTAAGTAGAGATAAATTTACCCAAAATTTTTAACTTATTTGTTGAATAACTTTTTAAATATTGACAATAATAAAAAAATTTTAAAAGAAAAGTTGTAGGAAACATTTTTCTCTACAACTTTGTACTGATGCTGTTTTTTCGAAAATTTAATAGGAAAGAAGTTATTCAATAAATAAAAAATTTAACCCTTAATTAAGAGCTGATGAAGTGATTACAAGATTCTGCAAAAACTGGCTGTAAGGTAAAAAATGTCTATTTGAACCCTTTTTCTCCCTATTTACTGTACTATTTGTTATTACTCATATTTCGTAGTCATTATAGTCAGAACCGGCTCAAGGAATATCAGAATTAAGGGCGGCCTGGTGCTGATGGTTAAAGTAAAACTCTCGCTATTTTTTTAATACTTTAATTTTCCATAAAAGTGGTCTTATACTCAAACACTTTGATTCAAAAATGGGGAAAAACATACACATACATATTCAAAAATAGAGAAGCAAATTGAAGAAATTGGTTAGGTAAGATCCATCATCATCATCATCATAGCATATTATATTTTATATACATAATAAATTTTGGACTTGCATTTAGTTTACTACAGTGTTTCGGTAGAAACGAACAATAATTATTAGGGGCGACTAAACCCCTATGAGACAAAAAGAAAACAATTTATCCCAACAACACTTTTTTGCTATTATAAATATTATAGTACATTAAACATCATAATTTATAGCGCGTACACATCAGTATTTATTCCGTTTTATTATTATTTACTTGGAAATGAGCAAATTGCGTTTAATAACTTACATATTAATTAATATAATATATTAAAAACAACATTTAACACTATGTTCTTTATTTATATAATATTGCACAAAAACATTAAAAATTGTTCATAGTTTTTCTTTAAGTAATTAAATCTAAAAAGATATTACGTGGGCACCTTAACATTGTTAATTGTTGATGTTACCAAACAGTGTTCGGTGCCCCACGTCTAAACTTGTATGTAGTAGAATTATCACATAAACATGCTTATATTATATTAATTTGGAGAAGAAAAAAGTGCTGATGTTTTGTTACAAATAATATAGAATGAAAACAGAACGATGTGTTTTACTCTGGGTGTCATCCCCAAAATTCGTGTTTGCAAAGAGAGAGAGTTATTGAAAATTACATTTATATTTTATTTATTTATGACTTAAAAGCTATAATAAAAAACGGTGAAGTAAACGAAATATTGCAATGAAATCACAATAACGAAATATAGTTCTATAAAATAATAACAAAAAAATATACAAACAAATATAACAGAAAAAAATAATACTTTCCGACTACCTACGGGAAATTTCCCGCGAAAACGGTTGGGAATTCCAGAGAAAACCCCTCCGCCTTCGACGAGGAAACTAAACAAAGTTTGAGTTTAGGCCAAAAAAAATTAAATTAACTAAATTATTCTGATAACAATGTAATAATTGTAAAAGTCGATTCACAGAATGACTTTGCCATAATAATAATAATAATTAATTTTAATTCATTTACAGGGTGTATCAGTTTTAATCGAGCAAACTTTAATGGTACATTCTCCTAGTCGTCCTGATTCGAAAAAATGTATATTATACAGGGTGTTTCTACTCAAAATGGACAACGTAATAGAGGTTGTAGATCTCATCGAGACTAACACATTTTTCAAATTAATATTTTTCATTTGAGCTTTTGTTTTCGAGTTATCGACCTTCTTTTGTTTTACACAAACTTCTTTATCTTCATTATTTATGCCCGGATTTAAAAAAAATAAGGTTTTTTGAAATTGTCAGTTTGATATCTACAATTTTTGTGTTAAACATTTTAAAAAATATATCATCAAACAAAATGGCGACCAATTTTGTTTGGAGCAGACTTAGAGCTATCCAAGTTTTAAAAAGAAAATTGGTCGCCATTTTGTTTGTTGATATTTAAAAAAAAAATGTTTAACACAAAAATTGTAGATATCGAACTGACACTTTCAAAAAACTTTAATTTTTTTAAAATCCGACCTTAAATAATGAAGATAAAGAGGTTTATGTAAAAACAAAAGAAGGTCGATAACTCGAAAACAAAAGCTCAAATGAAAAATATTAATTTGAAGAAAGTGTTAGTCTCGATGAGATTTACAACTTCTATTACATTGTCCACTTTGAGTAGAAACACCCTGTATACATCTATCTCGATTCCTAAGAAAGATACAGGGTGTTGAAGTTTACAAGAAAAAATCATTTTTTTGCAATAACTTCTATAAAAAAGCTTGGATTCCAACAAAATTTTGCATGCCTGCCCTCCTCTCTAAGGACAATTTTATGAAGATATTTTCGATTTTGGGGTGGGCACCAGTGGCGTGCAATTCGGTCACATCTCAATTATTTCAAAGAAAAAAGCATGCCACTGTAATTTTTAAGAATCTATTGAATTCCTTTTTCAATTTGGACTTTTACAGAACAAAAATTGAAGTTTAAGTTCCAGAGATAATTAGTTTTTTCGAAAGACGTGACAACTTGAAATTAGTCACAAATCAAATAGGAAATTTATTAAAAAACAAAAAGTAACAAAAAATAATTATAAAATTACAGCAACTGTTTCAAAATGCAACCCGCCAGCCTCGATGCATTTCTGACAACGACGAACTAATGAATTAACAGCATCCGGATTTTTTAGTAATTTCAAGTTAGCACGTCTTTGGAAAAAAATTATTATCTCTGAAAACTTTTGTTCTGTAAAAGCAAATTTTACACCAAATTGAACAAGGAATTCGATAGATAAAAAATATTTTTTTAAAATTACAGTGGCATACTTTTTTCTTTGAAATAATTGAAATGTGACCGAATTGCACGCCACTGGTGCCCCTAAAAATCGATAAAATTGTCCTTAGGGAAGAGGACAGACATGCAAAATTTTGTTTGAATCCAGCTTTTTTATGGAAGTATTGCAAAAAAATATATTTTTTTTTGTAAACTTTAACACCCTTTCTTAGGAATCGAGATACAGGTATATAATATACATTTTCCAATTCAGGACGACCAGGAGAATGTGCCATTAAAGTTTGCTCGATTAAAACTGATACACCCTGTATAATTTTATTTTACTTGATTCATTTAATTATTATATAAGTTTTATCATAACCACTTTTTTCTCAATAATATTTTTCTTTACTTAAACTACTATTCACTAAAAAGGAGATAATAATCGACTATATTCTAAACATGTATTAGTGAATAATTTTTTGTTTTTTTCATAATTTTAAATTCGATAATGTCGCAGCAAGTACATTAAAAAAGCATCATCATCATCAATCATCGATATTTTTCCTCAAATATTCGTTTCAAATCGTTGGGTTCTACCTAGTAGTTTGAGCTCCGGCATACACTATTTAAATGATTATCATATTATTCGTTTTTTTTCGTGAAAATATTTTAGAAAAAGTACCGGCGATAAAATTATGGGGGGGGGGCACTGAACATACGAAAAGTGAGGAGGAAACTTAGATACTTAGTACATTATAATAGTGATTACATTATGTAGTTTTTTATTAAATATAATATGAGAGAGCTAAAACATGTCAATATAAGGAGATTTTAACAGTCAAAATGGAAGTTTTTCCAATATAAATATTTTTTAATTTATTTTTAGTTCATTTAAAAATGTGTGGTACATCGAAAATTTCGCGAAACTACAACATACAAAATGTTGCAAATATACCACACATTTCCAGATTATATTCTAATTATTTCGTGTAAAAATGTGGGAAATTCCAAGGAAAAACTAATAAAAATGGTGAAACTCCACTGTATTTTTTTGGAGTTTCCCACACGGTTCACCCTCATTAAATGCTTTCGTAAAAACCCTTAATTCATAATAATTAAGCAACGTGCGACATCTATCATTAAATGTTTGTAAACCATTACATTAGTTACTTTATTAATATGTAATTATTATTCAAAATCTACAATTAATTTAGTTTTTTAGATATAAAATTATTTTAATATATTTTTTTATCTAAGAAAGAAAAACTAATCAAACACGCTTATATTAGGTGTAGGTGTGTTAATGATTTTATAACAAATAGCATTCGTTAAAACCAAAATGTTTTTTATAAAAGTTTAAATACTCTATAAGAGCAAAGATTACAACGAATTTAGTCACTAGAACTCAACGCTGGTGTACCCTAGAAAGAGCGGGCGATTCAAACTGCGCGCTAATAAATCGTAAACTAAATTATAAGTACTGTTTTAGTCTCACTGTAAACCTTATTCAATACAAATATATTATTATAAGGCAGTAGTACTATAGTTAGTCCATCTTCTTGAAATAAGCGGTTGAACGCAACAATTTACAAATAAATAAACAAGTTTAGTCGCACAAGTAAAGTTAAATTGTTGTAAATTTTTGGTGTGCTGCATAAGCTGCCATTTTTCCATTGAAGGAAAAGGACGAAATGGCTTTATTGTTGTTTAGCCAAACAGAAATCTAACATGAAAAATTGGTTAAATATCATTGTTTGTTTTGTTTCCAGCTAGTTTATAATACAACTCTAAAGTAGTGAGATGTTGCGTAATATCTAATATTTATATTAAGTAGAATAAATATTAAACAAATCAAAAAAAGTTTCACATCACATCATTGAAATACAGAATAATTTTCACATTGAACGGTGTGTGGTAGGTAAGTGTTTAATTTTTACAACTAGTGTACTTGCTCGGACTTGACCAAAACAAACACCGTCATTTTGTACGTTACATATTTTGGTCCAGTCGTGCAATTAATTAAACACCCGGTATAAATGTTGTTATATCTATTAATTATAATATATCATAATTGATAGCGAATTGTTCTATTTATTCGAACTAAAGCCGAAAGCAGCGCCACCATTACCCCCACTGCGGTGGAAATGGACATTCTGCCACTTGTTGTCTCGTTTGTGCCACACGCGGCTCTCCTCTGATTGGTGGGTGTGGGCCTGGCCATGTCTAAGAAAAACAGCGCTATTTAGATACGATAAAAGTTAGGTTAGACTAGGTTAGGATTTAACAAAATATTCTCTCAACTCGCACTTATTGTTTGGGCGCTATTTTTGACTAATTTTAGCACTCCAGTTGACCCCCCCAGTTTTTTGGAAACGGGATTATAAAATATCATAAGAACCTCATCTACTTTTATACAGTAAACAAAATGTAAACTTTTAAAGGGTTCTGTGGTGGGTCACTTATTGATTCACATGAAGAGTTCTAAAATTTTTGAAACTAAATATCGTAATTTTTACTGTAACATTATTGCAGGCCCGTAGCCAGGGGGGGCAATCTGAGTTCATCGTTTGCCCCCCCTGGGATTGTTTTTGGTTTTTGAAAGGTGCACACCCTAAAAGATCGTACAAAAAAAAATGACAGGGGATTTGTTTAGTTTAAATCTGAAATGCATGTAAATTACATGACCTTGACCCTAAAAAAATTTCGTCTCCGGCGGGGAATTTGGCAATTACTTACCTATATCTTCAAAAAATCCAAACTTTCTTCCTATTTCGCCGTCTCTATGGTTACCTCTAATAAAACTACATAGCGAAAAAAAAAGTTGCCCCCTATAAAATTATGTTTGCCTCCCCCTGACATATGAGTCTAGCTACAGGCCTGCATTATTGGGAGTGTATAATGGACCTACCAATATTTATTTATCTTTTAGAATTATTGTGTTTAAAATGGTGGATGCGCCGGTTTAAATAATAGAATTCCTGAAGTGTCTCTTCTAAATTAAAGATTAATTCACCACTTAGTTAAAAACACCAAAAAACTAAGTAAAAATATAATCACACAATAAGTTCTGTCTTTCTTTTTAAATTATGGGTACATTTTTGAAATTCAATCGAATCCTAACAAAATTTGTGTGCCTGGCCATGTCCAGGGAAAAAAAGATTAAAGGCGCTATGCAGCTGCGATAAAAGTTAGCTTAGACTAGATTTGGATTTAAAAACCACACTAACTTATTCATAAAAAAATCTGGCAAAATTTTTGAGTTGCAAACACAAAAAAATCGAAATTTTTGTATTCTTTCATCCTTTAGAAGGTTGGGCGGTATTGTTGACTAATTTTAGCACTGACCCTCCAACTTAAGCGATTTTTTTTCAAAAAGTACAAATATTAAATCATATAGGTACTAAGTCACCCAAGCCATTACAGACATTTTATTTTTATTATCAAGATGACATTCTAAACCTACAAAAAACCTTTGCTCCGAAATCTAATGTAACTACTTGGATTGTTAGACTGGAATCACGCAGGTGTTGGAATCCTTCGTGACCAACTGTAACAAACTGCCGCTGATTGGTCGCCCCTCCTTTTTAATCCACCTCAAAAACTGCTCTGCAATAAACTCCAACGGTGTCCAAGTTGTAAAATCTGCTTTCGGCATCAATTTTCTATTCATAGGACTATCCAAAGTAACGGGGAGAATTGCTGCTACGACGGCGCCATCAGGAAGACCGCTGTCTTTCTGCGAAAGGGATTTAGTCAAGTGGTGAACAGCTGCTTTAGCCAAACCATAACCGATCATTCCTGGGGTGCCCTCAAGAGCAGCTTTAGCACCAGTTAGTTGGACAAAACCACCGTCTTCTAAGTGGTTAGCTGCTAGAGTGGCGGTTATCAAGGAACTGCAGACGCTTTGTTGCCACATTAGTTCGGCTTTCTTCGACAGATCTTTTTTTGCACTGCCTCCGGCCCAGCCACCAGCAACGCAGAAAATCCCATCTAGTTTCCCACCGTTCAACTTAGCAGCAACTTTACATAAAATAGCTTCTTCCTGTTGCACTAAATTATCGGTTTTGTTTATAATAACATTCAAATCGGCTTCAGCGTTTTCTGCCAAGTCAATAGAACCAACCCAATAGTTATTGGCTTTGAAATGCGAGACACATTTAGCACCCAAAGCACCTCGTCCCCCATAAATAATAACCCTTCCGCATTGAGACATTGTTCTTAGCTGTTCGCTGGACAAACACGTAGATAACTAACAGTTCCTTGAAAGTTTATAGGCTAGACAGCATGTAATATTTTTGACGTATTAAAACATAGGCACTAAAGCACGGTAACTTCATAGCCCACAATATTTATTTTGGAAATTATGAAAATAATGTTGGTTGACAATATTTTTCCAAAATTTTTTACTATTTGATGTAATGAGACATACTAAAGACATTTATTTAAAACACGAACTATAACAACAGAAATATAATGTAAAAATATAGGCACTCCCAATATTATTTGGAATTACAAAATATTCCCGAAAGATTTTTGTAATATATATTTTTAACATTACTAAAATATCTGATGTGTCCAACACATGATAGTACCACAATTACTTTTCCTAAAGAAATTAAGTTAAATTTCTTGTAAAAATCGTGTTTAAATTTTGAGGGTTTCCAGCAATTTTCAAGTAGTCTCTGTCGCACTTATTGCAATACGCATAAATCTGTCCTTGTCCCACTCATTATAACCGAATTTTACGACAAAAATGTGTTTTATTTTAGATTTTTGACCTACTACTCACTTAAAAAAATCTCCCGGTATAAAATCACATTTATTTATTCATTATTATTGTTTTCGGTACCATAGAAACCAGTAAATAACAAAAAAAAATAATGGTACTTCTGGGATTCGAACCCGGAACCTTCCGTTTGGCAGCCAAGTCCGTTTAGTCACTAATCTATCTAGACTGTCGGTCGGATTCAACGATCAACGCGCACTATGACAAATTTAAGTGTTTTAAGAATATCTAGTTTTTTTGAAATTTTTTTGACGGAATTTCAAAAAAAAGTTCAAACAAAATTTGTTCAAAATTTAATTCTAAATCAATGTTTAACAATAAAAAATCTCGTAAATTGTTTATTCATCAAGATATTCCTAAAAAACCTAAAAATGTCTTCAGGTAAGTGCCACTTGTGTTGGTGCTAGATGAAAAACATTTAAAGTGGCACCCACAAATTTGTTCAAACCCTTAAATATGAAATTTGAATCAAATCCGATAACTCGTTTTTTAGTTATTGTGGATACAGACAGACATCATGGCCAAAATGGTCGAAAAAAATCACGATTACTATAGGTACCAATGCCCCAATTTAAAAATCTTAATTCGGTACCTAAACATACAGGGTATCTACAAAAGAATCTAACATCAAAGATGGCGGTGTATTTTTCTAGCTTTATTGCCTACTTGGATGTAAGATTTCTATTGTCAATTTATGAAAGGTCTCTACTTACTTGTCCATGTATTGCGTTAATCTGACATAAGCAATGCAAGCAGCATCCTCGCCCAAAAGATGGACATGCGGGTTTAAAATAGTGGTATTCACAGCTTTGCAATTTTTGCCCAAAACTGCAAAATTATATTCAAAATTATAGTTAACCTTCAGGTATTTTGTTATACCATTATCAAAATAGAACTTGTGGAAATCCATGCCTTCGACTAGGTTGCCCATAGCTTCTGGTTCAAATGCTGTCAAGTGAGGATCGCATATTTTCCTACAAACAAATAATACTAATATTTACAAAGATGGCGTACAAAGTGTGCATCTAACCTCACTTTGTCACAAAGTGAGGTTAGGATTTAAAAAATTTTATTGGATATTTTGAAAACCATTTGGAATTATTGACTGAAAGTCTACTTAATTGTTCAACTGAAACCCTCATATTTTTAGTCTACAGTTTATACGAATATTCTGATTTATAAGCGTAATAAATAGTTTTAAATTTGGCGCCAAATTCAAATCTAGTCAAACTTCTTACGTGTATGCCTCAAAGTCGCCAGTGTTGATGGCCTCTATGAGCTGTTCCGTCATCTTAATGATTTCCTGCCTTCGAGCTGTGAAAATCACATGGAAAACGTTAAACGGGTTTTGCTGTTTTTACATAATATTTTAGACCAGTGACCACCAAACCAACTATAGAAGAACTACAAGGAGCACCAAGTACCACTGGTTTATACGTGGAAATTACACAGATGTATAGTCTTACTTTACAAATTAACAAAAACAAAAATGTATTTGCATGCAGATAGAGCGGTAAAAAGTTGGAAAAAAATCACACAAAAGTATACTTAAAGCTTAGTAAATCAGGTTAGTTTAAACTAGCCTGAAGTTGGTTTCTGGCCGGAAGTTGGCTGGCGGAAAATCGGCAACTGAAGGCTAATTTTTAATTTTTGGAAACTTAGATTTACAGGAAATATAATATAAGTAGTACGAGCTCGATTTTTTTTTGA
The DNA here is from genome assembly GCA_963942485.1 of Pediacus dermestoides. NCBI lineage: Eukaryota > Metazoa > Arthropoda > Insecta > Coleoptera > Cucujidae > Pediacus > Pediacus dermestoides. Next base: position 946,028 of record OZ012630.1, on the reverse strand, counting down.
AAATTATAGAGAATAAATAAAGGGCATACCTGAACCTTGAGAATTTGTGGATAGCTGTGAATACGGCTTTTCTGGACACACAATCCGTATTTCTACAATCGCAAACAAGCATTGTTAGTATGCGATTTTAGGCTGTTTGTAGCATGCTAGGTACTTATATGAAGAACAGGGTGAAGTCAGAAAGTCTCAAAAGGGAAAAACTATTTTCAATTTTTTTTGCAAATTTGAATGTCAAACACCCTGTCCTTGTTCACTGGGATAAACTGATTCAAAAATAAATTACAGTATAAATGATGCTTTACCTTCTTTTACTAATTGCATTTTTAATGTGTTTAGCTTAGCTTAGCTTAGCTTAACTTCATTTGAAAAATCTTCAAAAAGTGTCAACCTACTGCAACATTTACTTCTTACGTGTACATGATCTGAAGCTGATGGTCTCTAAGAAGCGTGGTACTACAACTGCATCTTTTTGGGGAAATTTTCAAAAATGGTGGCTTAGATGCAGCTGCGCCCTCTACAGTTTAAACTACAATGCTTACCATCGTCGATTTCGAACGATTCTAATCGTTCATAAGCCACAACTGATTCCACTTTTATTTCGATAGAAAATAAAAAATTAATGCATGCATATATTCGGAAAAACGAGAAGTTTGTTTTAGTTCCAGGTTTTTGTAAAGAAAGTTGGGAGGGAAATGATCCAATGTTATTTATTCGCAGTAGAAATCACAAATTAAATATATGAGTAGGTATTAACATAAATATGAATAAAAATAATAAACACAGACATGAGGCTACGCAGTGAAAATTAATAATAATCACCACATGGAAATTTAATTTATATTTCCGGGAAACAGTTCATCATTTTTCTATCTTTGATGTAGGTATAATATGTATTTACTCCAATAAAACTGGATCATTTTCCCTGTGCGAAATCAAATAATGGAAATTCATAAAAGGAAAAATTTAGGCAGTAATACCAACCTGACTCCATGGCAGGTAAACTATCAAACTGTACAGTAGTTTCTACCCATTTTTCAATATCGTTTCGGCCGTGCAAAACCCCCAGATCTAAAGTGCAACAAAAGCATGCAAAAAGCACTTCCACATAATAATCAAAATTATGCAATGAATGACACGATTTTCAAAAAAATACACGCTGGCTGTTATTAGTCGCACATCCGATTTTTTTTTTGTTATTGGCACACACTGATTGGTTATCAGGCTAACCTTGAACGCTTTGCAACAGTGCTTGGCCTAAATTGAGCGCATTTGGGCGTGATGGTTGATTGGGAGCGGCAACAGAGCTAGATGGTGAGCCGGATGAGCCAGGGGCTACTCTTGGCGATTGGGGTGGGGTTCCAGAGCCTGTTTGGTGTCAGTTACAAATGGTTAGAGTCGTGAGGTAAGCGCAAGATAAAATGAGGTTTGGTCGAGGGGGCCGGGGTTTTTTTTCCGGGAAAAGTCGACTTGTTTTGTTCTTTTTTGATTAAACCTCGTATAGAGTACAGTTGATTCACTTATAGAATATTAGACGTAAAAGTTTTAATAAAATCTGTGGGCACCAATAAAGCACAGCCTCATTTATTACAAGAAAAATAAACGTTCATTTTTTCAACATTTTGTATCTTTATTTTAACCATTGTATACACAAGTCTGCCAACTGTAGGAGTGTGGGCGACTCAGCTATTAATACCAGTTGCGTTAGTTCCCTGAAACGCCACTAGAATTGCTATGATCGAGGGATTTAGAGCTATGGGTTAGAATCATGATAATAGACAACATCTCTCGATCGCAGCAGCTCTGACGGCATTTCTACAAACTAAAGCAACTAGTATCGATAGTAGAGTCCACTAGCGAAAATTGGCTTCGTTTGCCAGATGTATAAGATTGTGATTTTGGCGCCGAAATGTAAGCTGTTATTTTAGTATATTTAACACTAATAACATATTTAGAGGTATACGAAGTGACTAAGTCACCGAATGGTCGGTACAGCAGACACTCCCAATTTATAATAATTTTTCTGGATGTGATTGAGGCCAGACGCCGAGTTTCTTAGTACAGTAAAATAAATACGAGGTTTAGATTCCTTATAAGACGATTTTAATTATCTGGTTTGTTTTCTTCTCGTGACTTCTAGTAATCAATTGAGCGAATTTATTTTCCCCATGGAATATCCTCCTGCTGTTGCAGGAAACTTCCGAGCTGATTCGCTTGGGGAAAATATAAGTATAAGATGAAAATTGTACCTAATGGTGAAAAATTACTAAAAGTAGAAATTTTTCATTTAATAATGCATCACGCAAAAATACGTTGATGTGTTGTTTAAAAAAACAAACTGTCACTCGCAGTGAATAAATGTTTACTTTTAGATTCGCTTAAAAAAAAAACAAATTCATTACGTACTTTCCCTTCGTTTTGTGGCACCCAAAACCGCCGCAAGGGCCGACATGATATCACCAAAACAACCAATTTTTCCAACTGTCTAAAACCGGAACTAGAACTTGGGGGCTATTTAACCACAAACACTCACACAAACCGCAGATTAAAGTTTATTTTTTCTAACTGACAAAGTTATGAAATAATTCATCATAAAAAACACATCTGGTTGTTGGCAACTTCCAATACACTTTGTCACAGGGCCAAAATTAACTGATGAGCTTAAATCGATTGCAAATTTAGGAAAAGACTTAAGTAATAGTGGGTCTATTTTTAGTAGACTACAAGCACTAACCGCGCGCGCGCTCGAATTATTCGTATATATTTTTAAATATCTTGTAGTTTTAGTTTAGTTATTTGATGACGGACTTGACTTGAAGACAATAACAAATTCGAATGAATATTTACAGCTGCTGTGTTTGTACATGCATCACAGTTTCGGTCAATGGGCGATGCGATGATGATACACACAAAATGTGAGTGTGTATGTCGTGATGGTCAGGTTGGATATTGCGACATGCAATTAAAATGTTACTTGAAATCGATTTAGTTAAACAGGACAAACTGGAGTAATTAATTTTTATTAGAGTGGAGACTGTAATCTAGTAGGCGGCGCGAGGTGTGGTGCGGTTTGACACAGTTCTATAATTTACTACGAAATCTATCTTAAGAAAATGTTTGTACATCAGTTTTTCACTAGATGAAGTCAGCTTGAGAAAATATAGGGCTAGTACAGAAAATAAAAAATTATTAGTTTATGAGGTCACCTTGTAGAAAATACAGGGCTAGTTCAGAAAATAAGTTTAGTTAAAAAATACCTACAAGAAAACGTTTTTCATTTACTTGTTATTTTACGTACAATCAAAGCTAAAGCTGAAACTTTCATAACGCAATTTCCTACGTTAATGTTTTTTACTAGTTGATGGCACCCTGTATAAAATACCAGGATGGTTCAAATAATGACTATTTAGATATTTGAGGATATATTTTAACAAAATTTCGACGAGTACTGAAATGAATCCTAAAATTTTTTTTCGGAAAATTAGAAGTGGAAAAAATAAATAAACAAGTTGCCACCAGATTCTCCAGAACTAATCCTAATAGAATTTCCCAAAAATTTCAAGTAACATTTTTCTACACTATTTCCATGCATACAAATCATTCCACGTGTCCAATTTTTTAAAAAAACCAACCAAAGCTTTTTGGCTGTAATGTGGGTTAGTGTAGCGGGGTGGGGGTTATGAAGTGCAATATTTGGTAAAATATCTGAGTTATTTTTCAATCCAAGCAATTAGTATAAGCTGGTATAGATTCTGTAAAATGAAGGATAATATAAAATGTGTCAAATATTAAAAAAGCACAAATATATTAATCGATAATAATTTATGATTTGAAAATATGTTCAAAAATAAAATAAAATTAAATTTACTGTTACTGTTTTTGAAACTGCATCAAAGAAACAATTAGGTAGTTTGCTTTGTAAAATAAATTTACCAATTTTTATTTAGCACCATTTTAATTTAAACCAATTGAACTAAATTTATCCAATAAATTTTTAATATTTGCAAGGTTATTAACAGGAAAATTGTTACACTTGATGCAGTGTTAAAAAGAACTATCCTATAAAGACAGGTCTTGTAGTTTTGAACATTTACCTTCTGGGTCTTTGGCAATAACAGTTGAACTGCGATCGACGCCACCCTTCTTATCCTCTGAGCGGAAGCCCAGAACATAAATACATTGTATCTAATATTTAACACAACACACTGTATATATATTTATACATGGATTAATTATTGATTATGTAAATTGAGTTTTTCGTCATCGGTTTTATTATTACAGTGAAAAAGATGTGCCCCAACAAATAAATACTGTGCAAGATGATGAGTTTGAAATAATTAAAGATTAAAAGGGAAGAAAAACTGATTGTAATGAAAATGTGGTGAGCAGAGTAGTTCAGTTCCAAAAGTCTTATCGGGGTTGTACACACAATCTCAACATATTGAATTCAATTCATCGGAACAGAGATAGCGGTAATTTTGTTGAGCCATCCCGGTAGAATATACGAGAGCGCGTCAATAAACTACGAAACTGAACCACTCTGTATTAATAATTTCTTCGGTCAAATTGTGCCTCAGAAAATACTGTTCAATTATTTGAATTGGTCGGTCGTAAAACATGGCAATCTTTATTTATTTTATATGTTTTTTTATATATCTTGGGATAAACTCATATCCGGTGGCTATAACCAAACAAAACGCTACTTTAAAATATGTATTTGCTTCCAAAGGCGTGTTCGAGGAGAATAATAAATGAAACATTGATCTGTTGAAATATATACAAAAATATTTTCCTCAGCACCGAATTTGATTACAACGAAAAATGAAGCGTTATTATACAGTGCGTTAAGCTATATCATTAGGACAGTATTTATTATGAGTTCATTTACAAGTTTAATTGAAATAAACCAGTGGTATGTGGGATGAATGATTTTGCTAAATATACAAGTTGGAGTTAAAAAGTAAACTCTAATTCCAACTTGTATAAGGGTAAAAAAAAATTAAAATAAAAGATGTTAGAATTAAACGAAATTTCACACAGTGCTTTAGAAAAAACAGACAAGATTGTGCAATTTTCATTAGTAATTCAAATGGGGGGGGCGGTATTACAATTTTAAGTGTGACGTACCTTTAATATCGTCGTCCTCCAAAGTTGTGGAACTATCCGTAGATTCCTTCACTTGAGATCCATCGCCCTTTTTCACGATTATACTCCGACCTAAAAGCCACATTAAAACAGATTTATTAGAAATTTGTGGGGGTTTCAATATTGTGTAGAGGAAAATCGAACAATTTAAAAATGATATAAAAGCCAATTCACAAACTGTTCAGCTTGGAGACAAATTATTTGAAAAAAAAACAGTGGGGTGAACAAAACTCATCTCGCGATGACATAAAATGATAACAATAGTTGAATTTTAAATCAGGGAATTTGGTTGATTGATTCAAAAGCAAACAGCCAAGAAGACTAGAAAGAGGAGAGCGAATTTTCCATGTTGCCCTGCACACAGCGATGAGATGCGGCGATACTCTTAAATTGAGTTCGCTCTCCTGTTTCTAATCCTACCTGCAAACATCCACACTTATTCTTCGGGTTTTTATGCAAAAATCCAGCATAAGGATAAGTGTGGAAAAATAAAAATAAAACGAAAATCGTACAAATAACGTGAAAACGAAAAAGCTGATCATATTATGTGTGGTGGTGCGTGAAGTAATGAGTTGGTGAAGAAACAGTTTTATGTTAAATTAACTGAGAAAACAAACAAAACGGAAAATATCCATGCATGAAGCATACGAAACTCACACATTCGTGAGGCGCAGTCTGGTTTTGCTGTTTGAGTTTAGAAATTCGCGGTGTTCCTCAAGGATCTTGCCTCTAAATTCTTTGAAATGTTCTCAAGATTTTAGATCCCCAAATTATCTCAAAATTGGGTCATTAGATTATTTTAAGATCAACTTAAAACCCAGTTCAAAAATTTAGTAAGAGGTACGAACATTTTGAGAACCAGCTCAGAAGGTTTGTATTTTTGGGGACTATTCACAAAAAATTTATTTTCGACTTCTTAAATCTTAAATTTTGAGACTTCGTCAATTTTGCGACGATTTCTTAAGAGTGTTTTGTTATAGCTGCGAACTACTCCCTTAAGAGTCGCTTCAGTAACTCAAATTCCAAAACTTAGACTGTACCCCCATCGTTATCATCATCACAAACAACCAAAGAAAAAATAACCCACATTATTTTTTCCCAGTTGAAATGCTTATTTTCCAAATCCATAAAAGCGAAATGGTAATTATGTTAAGTGGTCAGAGGGGTCCAAGGGGTTAAAATGCGGGTTGCAGTGTTCTTACCACATTCTAGTTGCATCAAGGTGAAGTGAAGTGAGGTAGGGTGACGCGTACAAGTCCGCCACAACCAATAAAACAAAGTTACCAACTACCCAATGCTCACTATTCTAGATTTGTTTGTTATGCACAACTACTAAGTGGTATAAATCGGGTGTAAATGTGTGATAATAAGACCAATTAAGTTTCTGTTTTAATTGGTCTTGTTTGTGACAGAGTGATAATGTGTTTGTGGATACGTTTATGTACAAAATAAACGGAAAATGTGTGGAAATGTGCGCTAGCTAGAGCTTATTTACAGTGTGTAATGTGGGGGAATCCCTGAGTTGTCGCGTGGAGCGAAGAGTTACGCGTACTGCGCATCTCGTAAGTCTTCGCTTAGTTAGCAATAATAATAAAGTAATTCTACAGCTATTTTAAGGCTACGTTACTTAGTCACGATCATGCCTAAATATGCATAAGTTTTATAGTATTTACTTCTAGATAAAGGAAAATAAAGTATAAGTATTTACAGCTGATAGTTTTTTTAATAAAGAAATGTTTGTACAGTCAGAGAAAGTAGTGTATAGTTGTGTGGTTTGTTTAGTTTAGTTTTGTTTGAAAAAACTTGACAAATAGAGAGAGTAAATTATTTTAATGCTTAGGGGGAGGGTAGGTGCAATATTATTACTTTTGAGGTTAGAAGAAAGTATGTGACTAAAGACAAAGAGTAAATAGAAAAAGACAAAGAATAATGCACTTTTCGTTGTAACTTACGAATATAGACGACACACGTGCAAAAAGTACATTATTAACACAATTATTGTAAATTTTGTAGTTGCCATAAGAATTTTCTTTGTAATTATTGTTTTTTTTTTATCGGGATTCATTTAGAGAAGTTAAAAAATCAAAATTAAACTTACTTGAGAAGTTACGTGTTGCTAACATAGTAGTGAGAATAGCTCCCTAGAATATTCAAAAAAAAATTTAACTCCAACGCAACTATTCTCCAAATTATTCTAAACTCACCTTAAGCTTACGCCTTGCATTGAATTTCTTGAGACAATCGACGGTTTCTTGTCTGTGTACAACAGATGCAACACGTTCTCTTTGCTGTGAAAAAAAAACACGAAATCAGTCACGAGTTTTGTTTGAATGGGATAGTGAATGATTGAAATGAAACGTACGCAGATCCATGGATGTTTCAGGGCTTCAGCCGCCGTAATCCTTTTGCCAGGATTCACAGTCAACATTTGATTGATGAGGTTCTTCGCCTCTGGTGTTACTGTGTCCCATTCCGGGCTTGGATACTAAACAATACAAAGCAGTTTGTTTGGAATATAAACATGAATGTGGCGAAGATAAGAATATCTTTAGGGAAATGGCAAATTTTCTATAGAAAATTTGAGAATTGAACGGTTTGGTTTGGAGTGGTAGGGGAGGGGAATCCCCTACGGCCAGAGCCGCACTAGCCCAAATTTTCATTAATTAAATTTTTAAAACTCAATAAAATCAATACAACTTACGTCATAAGCTCCAGCCTTGATTTGTGCGTAAAGTCTATGTTGATCCTCGTCCCAAAACGGGGGATAACCTACTAGAAGGATATACAATATCACACCACAAGCCCAAATGTCCACCGGCTTCCCATACGGTTCCTTCTTCAAAACTTCAGGCGACAGATATCCAGGTGTGCCGGCAAATCCAAACCATGCCTGTTGCTCACCTTGCACTTCAATGGCCAAACCGAAATCGGCCAATTTCACAGCAGCACCTTTGGCTTTACTAGCTAATAGGAGATTTTCAGGCTAGAGAGAAATTAGGATATTAGTTAGTTGTAGCAAATGAAAAAAACTTGTACGCGTTTTGGGAGGACAATAGAGTCACGTAGAGCATAATAAAATTGTGGAGGTTTTTGTGGTGGTTTATGCGCCCCCCAGCAAAACTACACAACAGTCGCGAATTGAATTAAATTTTATTACTTGAGATTTTTTCGTTGTTCTAACGAGTGAAATTGTTAATTACCTTGAGATCTCTATGTACTACGCCGTTTTGATGACAATGATTTACGGATTCTAAAATTTGTTGAATACAGTGCGAAGCATCAGCTTCTGAATAAAATTCTCTTGCTACAATATCTTCGAATAGTTCACCACCCGTTACCCTGCAAAGAAATCGTGGTAGATTAGTGATAATTATGGCGGAAAGTTTTCAGTAATTCATACAAAGTGGCAAAAGTGGGGTTATGTTAGCTTTAGCCTATGCATGTGGCGTCACAAAATAATAGTTTGTAAAGCTACAGGATGAAATAATAAAAATTTAAACCAACATAAAACCAATTTTATTAAGTTATTAAACCAAAGTGTCTTAAAAAGTAATTTCAGTAAACGATCATAAATTTGTTCGTACGAGTACAATAAAATGCCTGTAGTTTCAAAGTATATTTTAAGTTAAAAGTGTAAACTGTTCCAATTTTTCTCAATAATATGTCAAATAAATTGTGATTTTCCTCTCTTAACCACTGAAATAAATACATATCAGATATGTCCGGGTATTTATATAGTAGGCCACGGAAAACCAATCCATTTTCCATTGTTTCCATTCATGGCTTACTGTGTTGCAACTATAATACATATTTAACGGGTATTTTTAACAGCGTAATTTAGGAAATGAAAGCTATTTGTTGAAAAATCGTTAAAGTATCAGTTGGAAATGGAACCTATTTATTTAATGTATTGGGGTTTAAAAATTTATCAGTCCATTACTGTGTTATTTATTGAAATTTGTTTGATTTGTGTTTAATTAAAACTTTCAGTTAGTTGCCACAAACATAAAATATTATAGAAAATCGATACTTACAAATCGAATACTAAATAATGAAAATTTTCTTCTTGTATACTGTCGTGTAACCTCACTGGAAAATAAAAAGAAAGTGCATTAGAATGGTAATCAGATTCAACTAGAAGTTAGAAACATGTTGAGTTTTATGAAAAAATGTAGTTGAAAATGTGCTATAGAGAAAATTGGGTCTGTATACCATGCGATCAAAATTATATCATTAAGTTGTCTCGCATTGTATACAGGGTGAAAATTCTTATTGACTTCAATTACGGAATTTATTGGGATCATTTTGTTAAAAAAATACAATTATTTTTATCTTTGTTTGTCCTCTATACAAATCTACACCGTTGTAGATATCGACGGCAAAATTTTTGTGCGTGTTCTTTCGACTTCCACACGAGTCATAGAAGTAATAATTTTGCGCCATCTATATATCTTATATATAAAAGTGAATGTTTGTCCTCTATAGAAATCTACACCGCGGCGAAGATTTTTGTTAAATAATTTTTTTATTCTAAAATAAACTGTCAAGCTAATTATCCCCTTCTCCTATTTAGTGCGTACAGCCAATAAAAATTGTCACCACTGAGAATTCTATAACAAATTATCTCTATATGTTTATCTCTAATAATTACAAGATTATAGCTCTAAATAATACCAGAATTTTTCGTGTTTCTAGCCCTGAACAAGAACAATAACAATACCAAATTGAATTGAAATACAAGCCGGATTCCCCACTAGTACATTAGCCTCACACAAAAAGGGTAAACGTGGGGGCGGTGGAGCAGTGGGGGGGCAATTTATTAATGGTGTTAATATGAAAGCCGCGCTTAATCTTGTACTAATGTGACAAATTAGGATGGGCGGCACAATAGAAACAAGGAAGTGAATCCGGAATTAAAACAGTGGAAATTCGTGCTCGTGTCCTTTTCGTCCTTGAAATATTCAGCAAAGTGAAATCAAGATTTAATGTTGTTAATTAGTGTTTGTTTGTTTTAAAATGTGACTGATGCATTGGATCAATTATTAATTAGGCAAATGGGCACTCAGACGGAGTGGAATTATTAATTAAAATTGTGATATTGTTGAAATTATGGCGAATGCGCCGGGGACAGACTTATTGGTTGTTTCAATTAATCGATGGGTCGAATTAGAATTTAAATTTAAATTTAAATTTGTTGAGTGCTCTAAGTGTTTTCAACACGTTTGCACCCCGGAACATCCACAACCACCCACATCCTGCAATTTTATTTTCCCCAGCTTTTCTTACACAGTGAAACCGAAACTAACTAATGAATTATTCATAAGTTTATTGATCTTACACAGAAGTATGTATGTGTTTGTTTAATGTGTATAAATATTCAGTATCGTGTTGAGGCATCAAATATAGAAAATGATAAATCATAGGTATATAAACGAGTGGCTTGTGATGGCCCAATTTGGTATAGAAATATGGGTTATTTGGGGGAGTTTTAAGAGGCCATTATCTGTTTATTATTATTTTTTTTGCAGGGTAATTATGTTATAAAAATGATTAATCGGGTTGGGTATGAATAAAGTCGATGCAATCTGGACAAATGTGGTGAAATATGATAAAATAAAAATAATTTAGAAAAATTAAAAACGATATAATAAAAAACTATGCACACAATTTTTTAGATTACCTATTACATTTTCGGATTTTGCATTTAGTTTTATTTATTTAATTATATTTTAATTTTACAGTCAACGATTTTCAAGATTTTCGCACATTTTGAAAAATTTTGGCTAAATTGGAAATCTCAAAAAAACGCATTTGTTTCCGCTATACAGGGTGAGTCGGAATAAGTGGGACATGCTTTACCTGTAAATACGAGGCCTAAAACTAAGACATGCATAATGTGCTGGAGGTCCGTCCTCCGTCAATAATTTTTAAATCTCAGCATACTTGATGCCGTTTTTTTGAAACTTAGTAAAAACATGCTGTTAGTTTTTAATTTTTTAAAGCTTCACAGTGCGTTTAATCAAAACTTCACAAGAGACGAAAAAGTTTCCAAATTAAATTGTCTATTAAATGCAATTTTTTTTATAATTAAAATTTTAAGGACAAAAAAAGTTCCAGAAGGTTAAACACTTTACTTACGTGATGCCGTTTTTTTGAAACTTAGTAAAAACATGCTGTTAGTTTTTAATTTTTTAAAGCTTCACAGTGCGTTTAATCAAAACTTTACAAGAGATGAAAAAGTTTCCAAATTAAATTGCCTATTAAATGCAATTTTTTTTATAATTAAAATTTTAAGGACAAAAAAAGTTCCAGAAGGTTAAACACTTTACTTACTTGATGCCGTTTTTTTGAAACTTAGTAAAAGCATGCTGTTAGTTTTTAATTTTTTAAAGCTTCACAGTGCGTTTAATCAAAACTTCACAAGAGACGAAAAAGTTTCCAAATTAAATTGTCTATTAAATGCAATTTTTTTTATAATTAAAATTTTAAGGACAAAAAAGTTCCAGAAGGTTAAACACTTTACTTACTTTAAAAAACCATCTTCTTACAGTTTGATTTCAACAAAATTTTCACAAATTAAAGGTCTTTGATATTCAGTAGCAACTACCAAGATTTGGTTCTTTTCATTCAATTAGTTTAGAAGTTATTAGCAAAAAAATTTTTTTTTCTGAAACTGCAAACGCCTATAACTTTTTAGTTATGCATTTTAGTATAACAACTTTTTGCGTCAATCGTCTCAGTTTTAGGCCTAGTATTTATAGGTAAAGCATGTCCCACTTATTGCGACTCACCCTGTATATTCTAGCTTTCAAAAAATGAATTTAAAAAATGTAGATAATACGTAAGGAATGTTGTGATGCAAAAATAATACAGTATTTTTCTGACATTATTACATTTACATGAAATATGAGCAAAATGCCTAATTTATAATATTTTTTCCATTAAATTAAATTTGAAATATTTTCTTTTGTCTGATGTCTTGCCTTATCGGAGAATTATGGTTGGTTGGCGTGTTCGTTCCAAAAACCACCCCACATTAATTAATATGATATAATAATGAAAGAACATCGCCACAATTTATTTCTGTTATTTTACGTTAATAATAATAACAGCAAAAAAGTACTCAATTGACAATGGACATGCAAACACCACCACAAAAAGTGCAATCAATATTATTTTTTGTGCACCTAGAAATCGATAGGTACCTATGCTGTTTCAATTTATTATATTATGATAATTTAAATATAAAACTTCAAACGATTTTTCTTAAAGGGCGCAAGCTAACAAGGTGTCATCATATTACACGACAAATAACAAGCTCGTTAATGGAAGATTAATTAAGGTGCACAACTTTCAAGTGACGCCTTGTGCAAACAATATTAGTTTTCTCCCTGAAGATTACATTTGCCTAACAAGATATTTTCGCCCACCCCCTAAAACAATATGCGTCGGATTATATGTGGTAACCGAAATATGGATTAATAATTGACTAAATTCTAAAGATCTAAAGGGAAACAATACCTACAGAAAATTTGTAAGGGCCGCACTGAAATATTTAAATATCGCGCTAAGTGACGTAACTGGACCTAACTCGCAGTGTTGTCAGATCTCCAGCTGTTTATGGTGATTTGAAACAAAGATGCGTATATGTAATACTAATATATTGCTAGCTATAAGTTGGATAGAGCATTTGATTGGGCTCTAACGCGCATGCGCACAACGCACGCTTTTTCTTAGCGCTAGGAATGTATTAATATTACATATATGCAAAGATGGATGCATAAAACAGTAAACAAACACACAAATATCGATAGCAAGTGTTTTTTTGTAAAAAAGTAATCTATGTAATCAATGAAGAATGAACAGCATGCATGCACACACATTCAGTAGAAATATGCAATCATATAGACACAGAATGAGTGAATAAAATAAAAGATGTAGATAGTTTAAAAAAAAATGCTAAATGGTATTATTAGAAAGAGGACGATTACCTAACTGCTTGTGTACCTCGGGGTTGCTAACTATATTTACAATGAAACAAAAACACAAAAGCATGTAAGTTAAACCCTGGGTCAAACATTGTTTTAATGGAACATTTAATAAAAACTAAACATTCAATAATTAATGATTTGCCGAAAGAATTTGTACAAATAAATAGAGAGGAAAATGTTTTCAAAAGCACAAATATATATGATGTAACAGAAAAAGTTAATTATTATAAACTTTTCGGATAGTTTTCGAATTATTTTTTAGTTTTTAAAAGTGGTAATTATTGGGAACTTACCTATGTTTGGGTGTTGTAATTTCCTACAAATTCTAGCCTCTCTTTCTAACTTTTGGAAATCTGAAATTGAAAAAAATACAATAAGTGCAGTTATTAAATATTCTAAAATAACTCATAATGTTGATGATGTTTTAAATAATAAATGCAACATTTGCTTACATTAAATCGCTAATTTGATTAAAATTCCGTTAGCGGTTCCAAATTTACAACTGTATAAAACGCGATTTTTGCAGTATAGTTCCTGTTAATTTTTTTTTAATAATGCCAATATCACTGTCAAAAAACCTTTATTTCAAAGCTAATGAAGGTCTTATTTTGGCAAAAATTCACCAGAAGTATTGCCGAATTTTTAAGGCACTTTTCAAAAATCGCGTTTTTCGAGGATTACTATTTAAAAAATATATAATTTTGGAACCGCTGGTTGGATTTTTATAAAAAGACCTTTATTTTAAAGTGAATGATGGTCTTATTTTGGGAAAAATTCACCAGAAGTATTGCCGAATTTTTAAGGCCTCAATTTGCACTTTTCAAAAATCACGTTTTTCGAGGATTACTATTTAAAAAATATATAATTTTGGAACCGCTGGTTGGATTTTTACAAAAAGACCTTTATTTCAAAGCTAATGATGATCTTATTTTGGAAAAAATTCGCCACGTGTTTGTAAGAAGTATTGCCGAATTTTTAAGGCTTCAATTCGCACTTTTCAAAAATCGCGTTTTTCAAGGATTATAGTTTTAAAAAATTACAGTTTTGTAACGGCTGCTTGGATTTTTATCAAATAACCTTTATTTTAAAGCTAATAAAGGTCTTATTTTGGCAAAAATTCCCCACGTGCTTATAAGAAGTATTGCCGAATTTTTAAGGCCTCAATTTGTACTTTTCAAAAGTTGCGTTTTTGGAGCATTACTATTTAAAAAATATATAATTTTGGAACCGCTGGTTGGATTTTTATAAAAAGACCTTTATTTCAAAGCTAATGATGGTCTTATTTTGGCAAAAGTTTCCCACGTATTTATAAGAAGTATTGCCGACTTTTTAAGACCTCAATTTGCACTTTTCAAAAATCGCATTTTTGGAGCATTACTATTTAAAAAATATATAATTTTAGAACCGCTGGTTGGATTTTTATAAAAAGACGCTTATTTCAAAGCTAATGATGGTCTTATTTTGGAAAAAAATCGTCGCCACGTGTTTGTAAGAAGTATTGCCGAATTTTTAAGACCTCAATTTACACTTTTCTAAATCTCGTTTTTCGAGGATTATTGTTTTAAAAAATTACAGTTTTGTAACGGCTGCTTGGATTTCTATCAAATAACCTTTATTTTAAAGCTAATGAAGGTCTTATTTTGGCAAAAATTCCCCACGAGCTTATAAGAAGTATTGCCGAATTTTTAAGGCCTCAATTTGCACTTTTCAAGAATCACGTTTTTCGAGGATTACCATTTAAAAAATATATAATTTTGGAACCGCTGGTTGGATTTTTATAAAAAGACCTTTATTTCAAAGCTAATGATGGTCTTATTTTGGAAAAAATTCGTCACGTGTTTGTAAGAAGTATTGCCGAATTTTTAAGGCCTCAATTTGCACTTTTCAAGAATCACGTTTTTCGAGGATTACCATTTAAAAAATATATAATTTTGGAACCGCTGGTTGGATTTTTATAAAAAGACCTTTATTTCAAAGCTAATGATGGTCTTATTTTGGAAAAAATTCGTCACGTGTTTGTAAGAAGTATTGCCGAATTTTTAAGGCCTCAATTTGCACTTTTCTAAATCTCGTTTTTCGAGGATTATTGTTTTAAAAAATTACAGTTTTCTAACGGCTGCCTGGATTCTTATAAAGAAAACCTTAATTTCCAAGCTGGATGAGCATTTTAGAAAAAATCACAAATTTTTTACATGAATTTTTCTGCATTTTCGTAGGGTTAAAATAATTAGATTATAGATTTTAGACATTTTTCAACTGATAACAGTCCCAATGTTGTGGTGCTTCGCCCGAGTGATGATGGCACTATTACGCAATCACTATACTACATAAAACAAAATTTTCCGATTATCTCAACCATCATTTAGCCCGGCTGCTAAACACAGTCCCCTTGATCGATTACAAACCTCCACTTTGACACATATCGAAAAAACTTTAAATCCTCTCGTACATTACGTGCACTAACCATATATCAGACAACTGTCAGATATTATTACTTTTCTTTCGTTTCGCTTGTGTTTTGTTTCCTTTTATCCAGAGAGAGTCTTTAAAACAGGTGGCGGTCCAGATTCTTATCAAACCACTGGAGAATCATAAAAAAACCGAAGGAAAAAGAAGCCGTGTGTCAGTTAAAACCTTCTTTGGTACAGCAATAAATTGTTAATGTTGGCGTTCGAGTTCGACGAGCCTCAGAGGCTTGAGTTTTTTTCTCTCAAAAAAGGCATTGTAGCAAATATGGTTTGATGGGGAAACAAGTCTTTAGGAGACAACTAACTGGATTAGATACAGTTTTTTTTTAATTGATGCTACATGAATAGTTGTTTTTAAGCAAAGTAAACACAGACGAAAAATTATAAACATAATTGGCGTTCAAAACAGATGTACTTAAGCAAAATATTTGGATTAGGCAAATATGAATTTATGTAGTTTGCATCATATGGGAGCAGAAACTAGAAAATTAGTTTGGAGCCAAAAAATTTCTGACTACGGAAAATTTTACAGCTACGTGGCAGAAGTAGGCAACCAAACACACGCTATTAGGTAAGAAGTCATTTCATGTAGTACTTTTGGTTGCATAAATTTAATGTCCCGCATTTGGGGGTTAAATTATTATGAACCCATGAAAGTTTTTGTGCATTTGTTCAGGTCCTAAATCGCCCCAAAAACAAGATTTAACAATTTACATTTTAGTCTATTTGAACCTATTCACGGTGTATTCAAAGTGGCACTTTATATTAAATTTTATTCAACAGTCCATCGTCCATGTTATTCAATTCAGCCACTTTATTACCTATTTGCGGTGATTTTGTTCTCATAAACAATACAATAAAATCGACTTCATTTATAAATAAATTGTATAATTAAAATTTCAATTTTCCTCCATCGGTAATATTGATATTTATGTGTTGGCGTTCCAGTGTTGTCGGCATTTATATTTAGCGCAAACTTTTTGCTTCATTAACAAAGCTAATTGCCATGTCTAGGTCGGATGCTTATTGAATAACTTGCAAATGCGATTTTATTGGATAAATATAGATTTTACTTCTGTGTTTGTTGTAATTGAGTAAGTAAACCAACCCTCTCCCTCCACTTGGAAATAAGTCGCACTAACCTACATATATATTCGTGTAATGATAATGGAATCGAACAGTTTGCGTAAGATTGGAGAAATGTATACAGGGTGCGGCAACTGAAGGAAATATAATGACACCGGCGCATCCTCCAAAATTTTAAAACTGCCTTTAAACCCTCTAAATGAGTTTTCCTAACGGCGAAATCTAGCTAAATGTCTTTTCCTACCCAAATACGATAAATTCGCCCCGTTTCATCAAAATCCTTAGGCCCGTCTTCAAGATAAAATTTATATAATATGAGAATTTCCCGTTTAATGGTACATGAATTAACAAATTTTGGTCCAGTAGTTGCAAAAATGCAATTTTCTTAAAATATAAAAGTAGTACATGTTTAAAAAAAATATATATTATACAGGGTGCGGGGTTACTAAGTTAAAGGCATAGAAATGCAATAAAAAATTACACTTACCTCTTGCTGATAACTTTTTTGTGTTTATTATTTTGGCGGCAAACTCTAAGCCTGTCGATTTTTGTACACATCTTCTAACTACTGAGAAAGCTCCCCTGAAAAACAGAAAAAAAACTGATGAATATACACAGTTTACATAAAATACCTTAAAACACGAGGTAAAATTTGTAATTTACATAAACCTTTATTTACACATAAAAACCCTATTTTAATTTAATTTTTCCTTCGACGATTTAATAATTAATTTTTTTTGTACGCTGTTTAGATTTGCTTCCACTCATCGGCTAAAGGAAAACATAATTATATTGAATTGTGTAGCTAAAAGAGAACCCTAGCTGGTCGACTGAATATGATTTGAATTCGTATAAATCAGGCTTCATTAAAGAGTCTGCGACGTTGTTTTTAATCAACACGCTAAATTGACGTCATTAAAAGTCTCTGTGATTTTAATTTTTCTGTTTGATGCGCCAGCGAATAATAACAGTCTAAGAAATATGGAGAATTCTGTTAGGGATGGAACAACGGCAGTGTGTAACCCCGAGCGCCATCTGTTGTATTTTCCACTAACGATTCAAGCGTTATTGATGATATCAGTTTAATTTGGATTATTTAGATTTGAGGTCGACATGGAACCATAAATTTTTTATACCCCCCAAAAACTGGGTTAAAACCATGAAATTGTTTAATATTATTATGATGTTGAATCAATTTGTTGACGTGGTGGTTAGCAGGTTCCAGGTTACCAGGTTAAATTTATTTTTCACCTCACTACTAAGGCTGCGCTCTTACAACATCCCTGCTTATTTTCGTGCGCGCTGGTTTAATAAAAATAAGAAAAAAGTTAAATACAGGAAAGTTGGTTTGAGTTGCGTCGATGCGGGAAGTTTTGTTGAAAAACAATTTAATTCGCGCAGAGAAATTGAAGACATTATTATCAAATAGCGCTTGAAATTGCCGCTCCCCATCCCTGCCCCTCTGCCTGGAAAGTTATATGGGTTAATTTTGCTTAAAACTTAAATGAGACTTTCCCAAACAGTGAAAATCTAATTTGGTATCAAATAAAATTATAATTTATGATTCTTTTTATCGTTCTTGTATGTGTGAGCGGCACAAATGCCCCTGCATTTAAATTTATCGCTTTATGGGTTCAAACTTTTTTCGTCACATTGTATATTCGATACTACATTCGAGTTCAACTTTAATAAACTCCTCGGCTATTAAATAGTTATTAGTTGGATGAAAAAAACGTATTTGCTCCCCCGGTTTTATGTCATGTTATTATATATGATGTGTGTTTTAAAACCTTGACACACTTCCACCCCCTTTCGAATGCCTATACCAGTAGGTATGATGGAAAAAGTAAAATTGTCAGTCCATTTACTTGATTACACTTGGAAACAGGATAGCATTCAGGGCGAGTTTTAACCATAAAAATACTAACACCGGCGCATCCACCAAAATTTCAAAAAATGTCTTCCAAGTGGTATTTAATCCAGTAAATGAGTTTTCCCAAAGGTGAGATTTAGCCAAATCGCGTTTTCACCCGAAAATGATAGACTCACCTAATTTAATCAAAATCCTTAGACCAGTTTCCAAGATAAAATTTACGCATACAAATGATTGTAATCTAACCTAACTTTGTGTTAGCTTACAGGTGACATATAAACTAACATGGCTCCACAAATTGTATCTCCATCCATTCAGCAGCTTTTTTTATCCAAATACAACAACACAATTACATAAAATCTAACAAAGAGAATATTTAGAAACACAACTACATCAAACGCAAAATAAAAGTTTTTTTTTGTTGCCATTTCCAGAGTACCAAACGCTTGAAAATACTAAACTGTAAGCATCTCCAAAGAGGGAATTAGTATTTTTTTTCGCTTCCACAAGGCCTCTAACTGCCTTTTGTGTAGTTTAGCAAGTGTACTGGTGGAGCGTTTATAAAAGTTTCAAGAGATGAGTGAATGCGTTAAGGCGATTGTCGTTTTTATATAACGAGACAAAAAGCAACGGCTTTTCAGGCGATGCACGAAATCTATAAATAGAAAAAGAAAAGTGAACACACGACAACTTTAATGGATAATCAATCATTTATAATAATGTAAGTAGGGTTGTATCTGTTAAATTAAACAAACTAAATTGTCAGATAATTGTGTATGAAAAAAAATTAGATTAGGTAATTTATCAATATAATATAACCGTTTTGGATGTTATCTTATCACATCGGATACGAACATACAGAGTAATTGCAAATGTTATTAAATACATTTGTTTCGTGGTGTTTTCTCACACATTTCAATCTGCAATTGCCAAGGATTTTGCTTGGAATCCTTGCACATCAGCCAGTTTTGTATACAAGATTTTGTTAATGTAATCATGAGAATCCCATTCCATCAGCACATGTATACAAATATTGACGCTGTGTGCTGAAGAAAATCGTTCCGCGCCTTTCCCAACCAGCAGCGCAGGGGGCGGCGAGTTTTGGGGGGTTGCACACTCAAATAATGGGAAATCGGAAAGGTCTGATGTAATTTCAGCAAAGCGAACAGAATTTTTTTCATAGAACTACTTTAACAGTTGTATTCTAAACAAAGTTTTATTTATACTGTAATCTAATAGAAATATGTCAAATTTTAGAGATATGACTGGATCTACTTTAATTTTTAGAGAGTTTTGGAGAATTTTATTTGTAATTATTTATCTTTTATATTTTGGGGGAAACGACTGATAAAAGACTATGAATGTCTCGAAATTTTGGAGATATGATTGTATTTACTCTAATTTTTAGAGAATTTTGGAGAAATGTTATTTGTAATTATTTATCTTTTATATTTTTGGAGAAACGACTGATAAAAGACTATGAATGTCTCAAAATTTTAGAGATATGATTGTATTTACTCTAATTTTTAGAGAATTTTGGAGAAATGTTATTTGTAATTATTTATCTTTTATATTTTTGGAGAAACGACTGATAAAAGACTAGGAATGTCTTAAAAATTTTTGGAGATATGATCGGATCTACTCTAATTAATTTTTAGAGAATTTTGGAGAAATGTTATTTGTAATTATTTATCTTTTATATTTTTGGAGAAACGATTGATAACAGAGACTACGAATGTCTCAAAATTTTAGAGATATGATTGGATCTACTCTAATTTCTAGAGAATTTTGGAGACATTTTATTTGTAATTATTTATCTTTTATATTTTTGGAGAAACGACTGATAAAAGACTATGAATGTCTCAAAATTTTAGAGATATGACTGGATATATTTCTAATTTTTAAGATTGGATATATAGAGCTTCATTTTTCAAATAGTGGGATACATTTTCTTGTTAAACAGATAAAATTGCAAAAACATATTTTCGCTTACTACTCCTTCTTTTAAACTTGGATGGTTTTCGATTAAACTCGCCCCTTCTGCCGCACTGGTTTTTATGTAACATTTCGCAGCAATAATGTTCGTTTGTGTTTACACCAGCAATGGGAGATAACGCACCCAAAACTACAAGGACATCATCCAATCCCTGTTTTAACAAATAAACATCCAACACACACACACACATAGACACTCGGCTATTGTATTACACCACAAAACACCAGGCTGATAAATAATTTAATAGGCCATATGAAAATATGACGCGATAAGTCCTCCATCATGGTGAAATATTGTATCGACAAACAAAGAGCGAATTACCGAAAAACTGTACGGGGGATGTTGTAATATAATTATTATTATTATAAGCATTTTGAGTAGATTAGCTGCAGGGAAAGAACAGAGAGCAGAGGATGGATGTGGTTGACCTCGTTTTTGGCAGGGTCTCAAATCCAGAGTTTAAGGTCGGACACGGACCCTCCTCGTTACAGACTAGATAATATAAAACAAAAGTTTGTGTAGATATGTTGGGCAGGATTTATCCACCGAAACACAGGAAAAAATTGGCGTCCCCCTCCCCTTGTATAATAAAAATTATAAATACGTAAAGATGCTTGAGAAAAACTCTTAAAATGTGTAAAAGCCTTTGAATAAATAATAAGTTGTGTCCGCTGTGTTGTGTGTGCAGAAAAGAGAACACTGAAACTGAAAGCTAAGTAACTTTTTTCCTACTCTGTCCCAGCTATTCATCATAAATTTCAAAGTAATTTAAGCTTTTAAGCCCGAAGAAAAACTTGTCATTCAAGTACGTTAAGTAGTTTAATTATGGGAAAAATATTCCGTTAATTAACGTTATCCGAAGAAAAAACGCGCTGATGGCGGTTTCGTTTTTATTGTACACCTGAGGAGGAAATCTATTCCAGCAAATTAATGAACCTGTGACGTCAGAGACTATTGAATTTATCGCGAGTATAGCTGTACGAGTAATATTAAATTATTTATTATACACTCGTTTATTGGTGATAGAAGAACGCGAAGTTTAATTTGTTAATTACCCGAAAATCGACGCTATTTTTATAATTTAAGATTTTCATGTAGCGTGGCCTTCAGAAAGCAGATGTAGGAAGTGGAATTTAATCTAGTGAAATTTTGGAACTCAGTCCAAATAAACAAACAAATATTGTTTAAATAAAAATAAATGAACAAAAATCAAAATAAAACAGATTCACTGATGTGCTGGAAAATATGTAAACACTTATAAAAAAAACTATAATAAAAAAGTGTTACTGAAAATATTAGACATCGCTATTAATAGTAGGCGAACTAGAAATAGCAAATGCGCTATTTCTATAATAATGCGACCCCACGGTTCTATTAATAGGCGAATTCACCCAATTATTTGCGACAAATACACTGAAAGAAACTGCTCTGTTAAATAATAGTAGTAATAACACCGTCTAGTAAACAGAAGTTTGTTGGTTTTGATTGAAATTTACAAGCGGTAAATAAAACGTATATTTGGAGAGCGCCAATATGTACATACAACAAGATGGAACACTCCAACACTATAAAGGAAATAATTCAATTAGGTGAAGGACAATTAAAGACAAAGGGAGAATTTGATGAACCAACGCGGTCAAATAACTCAAATATCAAACTAAATTATTAAACACGTGCCAACTATTAGATATCGCGGTTCAAAAAATTAAATCCCTACACCTAAAAAATTAAATACAGCAACGATTCTGTTTCTGTTTCTGTCTCTTCCACCCTCAAACTTCTCAAACTTTCATCGTGTGGAATCTGTCTTTTCTTGTTATATATTTAAAGCTCATGTTTTCACGCGCGCCGCGGCCTCCCCCAACTTTTTTACATATTCATCTAATTTAAAAGTTATCGATTGTATGCGAGTGAGGGTTTGGCGCTTCAACAAGCTACTCGTAGCCACCAACCGACAATTTAACTTCACAGCAGCTTTAATAATCGTAATTGATAGATAAATAATAAAATAACCGTGGCATAGCGTAGTGCAGAAGCGACGGGGCGAATCTGCAATCTTGAATCTCATCTCCGTTTTCACTAGCAGTAAGATATGAAAATTGAGTGAGTTAGTTAGCTGTAGGCCTGAAGACTCGTCTATTGCACGCTTACAGCCTACAGCTAACTAACCTGTTATCTAGTTGCTCGAACCGCTAATATATTATTCATGAATTCGTAGACATCACCATTCGATTAACTGTATCATTGGATGTAGTTCTTGTGAGTAATTTAGCCAGGAAATGCCAATAGCTGTGGTTTATGTTTATGCTACAAACAGATAAATATCTACAATTACAGAGGCAGTTTAGGTTCAAAGTGTAGATTTAGTACATGGTAAATGGAGACAGTTAACCTATTTCCTGGGAAAAAGTTCAATGTGCTATAATTTAACCACAAATATGGAGCGCCTCAGGGCTCTGCTTTAGCCAATTATCAAGTTGGACCATGAAGTCGATTCTCTTCCTATCAGGATAATTAATTTTGAATCAAAAATGTATGCCAAAAGTGCTTCACGGTTCTATTTTAGCCCATTTAGACGATCACAAAAAGAAAGTATTTATAAAAATTTTTTTGCGGCGATCCTCAAGGTTCTATCTTCACTCACATAGAAATTGCATATTTTACATATAAATATTTGTGCCATTTGCGTTACTTTTCCAAAAAGAAGGGACTCAAGGTTGCATCTTAGACACTCAGTTTCATTTTTTAACAATAACTGAGAACACTCCCAAAGATATCTAACCTCACTAACTTTTTTAAACTTTTTTGCAAAATTTCCATATCTTAACATAAACTGAAGAATTCCGCAAGGTTTGCTCTTGAGTCCTCTAACATATACTTAGGTTAGATCGTAAATTTCACACTCGATCCTGAAAAACATTTAGTCCCTTTTTCCATCACAAAGATGAACTATTAAAATTTTTACTGTTTTTGCATCGATTTTCAAGGTTCTATCTACTCACCTTACAATTTTAAAAATAAAGAAAAAGCGCCATTTTTATTTACAAGTTTTAGGGAGTACTCTAAGGTTCTATCTTAGAGCCTGCAATTTATTTGTCTGTGCTACATTCAGTTCCATCTTTTAACACGAATTGAGGACAATCCCAAAGATCTCTAACCTCACTATAATATCTTTAGACTTTTTGCAAAATTTTCTAAAAGTTCCGCAAGGTTCACTCTTGAGTCATGTAACGTATATTTAGGTTAGATCGTAAATTTCACACTCGATCCTGAAAAACCTTAAAAACGAACCACATTTAGTCCCTTTTTCCATCACAAAGATGAACTATTAAAATTGTTATAATAATTTTTCCCATTTCTACAGTTTTTGCATCGATTTTCAAGGTTCTATCTTTTCACCTTACAATTTTAAAAATAAAGAAAAAGCGCCATTTTTATTTACCAGTTTTAGGGAGTACTCTAAGGTTCTATCTTAGAGCCTGCAATTTATTTGTCTGTGCTATACTCAGTTCCATCTTTTAACACAAATTGAGGTCAAGATCTTTGGTCTAACCTCACTATAAATTTTTTAGACTTTTTGCAAAAAATTTTCTAAAAGTTCCGCAAGGTTCGCTCTTGAGCCATGTAACGTATATTTAGGTTAGATCGTAAATTTCACACTCGATCCTGAAAAACCTTAAAAACGAACCACATTTAGTCCCTTTTTCCATCACAAAAATAAACTATTAAAATTGTTATAATTTTTCGAAAATTTTTACTGTTTTTGTATCGATCTT
Source organism: Pediacus dermestoides (assembly GCA_963942485.1). Lineage (NCBI taxonomy): Eukaryota > Metazoa > Arthropoda > Insecta > Coleoptera > Cucujidae > Pediacus > Pediacus dermestoides. The sequence goes on along the minus strand of OZ012630.1, from coordinate 921,696 downwards.
CAAGGTTCTATCTTTTCACCTTACAATTTTAAAAATAAAGAAGAACCGCCATTTTTATTTACAAATTTTAGGGAGTACTCTAAGGTTCTATCTTAGAGCCTGCAATTTATTTGTCTGTGCTACATTCAGTTCCATCTTTTAACACGAATTGAGGACAATCCCAAAGATCTCTAACCTCACTATAATATCTTTAGACTTTTTGCAAAATTTTCTAAAAGTTAGGCAAGGTTCACTCTTGAGTCATGTAACGTATATTTAGGTTAGATCGTAAATTTCACACTCGATCCTGAAAAACCTTAAAAACGAACCACATTTAGTCCCTTTTTCCATCACAAAGATGAACTATTAAAATTGTTATAATAATTTTTCCCATTTCTACAGTTTTTGCATCGATTTTCAAGGTTCTATCTTTTCATCTTACAATTTTAAAAATAAAGAAAAAGCGCCATTTTTATTTACCAGTTTTAGGGAGTACTCTAAGGTTCTATCTTAGAGCCTGCAATTTATTTGTCTGTGCTATACTCAGTTCCATCTTTTAACACAAATTGAGGTCAAGATCTTTGGTCTAACCTCACTATAAATTTTTTAGACTTTTTGCAAAATTTTCTAAAAGTTCCGCAAGGTTCGCTCTTGAGCCATGTAACGTATATTTAGGTTAGATCGTAAATTTCACACTCGATCCTGAAAAACCTTAAAAACGAACCACATTTAGTCCCTTTTTCCATCACAAAGATGAACTATTAAAATTGTTATAATAATTTTTCCCATTTCTACAGATTTTGCATCGATTTTCAAGATTCTATTTCTCACCTTACAATTTTAAAAATAATTTTTATTTACAAGTTTTAGGGAGTACTCTAAGGTTCTCTCTTAGAGCCTGCAATTTATTTGTCTGTGCTATATTTAGTTCCATCTTTTAACACAAATTGAGGACAAGATCTGTGGTCTAACCTCACTATAATTTCTTTAGACTTTTTGCAAAATTTTCTGAAAGTTCCGCAAGGTTCGCTCTTGAGCCATGTAACGTATACTTAGGTTAGATCGTAAATTTCACGATTATGTTTAAGACAATTTTTCAGTAGAAATTCCAGATTATTATAGGATGCCTTACGGTTCTAACTTTTAAGTTTTGGTAATCCTCAGGGTTCAGTTTTAAGCCTTCCGGCTTAAATTCACTCAGGGTAGATTATAAAAACTAAGCAACATGAAGTTTTATGTGACAGACTTGGTATAAACCACAAAAATCGTTTTTCAGCTGAAACCCTTGAATATTGCGGTATTATATCCAAATTTGACCAAATAACGCTTCTGGTTTTCTGTTCCTTTTTGTCGCCAGTTTATTTGCGAATTTTACGACATATTAAGATTCCCTTTTTTCCTCTGGCTGTAAGCCAGAATTCATAAAAAGCCGTAGTAAAAATCCTGAAATACACATTTTCAGGCAACTTTTCCTTGGAGCAGTCACATTGTTATCGATTGTTTGACAATAAAGTAAAACAAACCCAAGAAGTCAAGTCATGATGTTCTAAACAAGAGTTTATTAAAGACGAGAATTCAATGTAAATTGACTGAAAGAAGCACTTAATGCGTCAACCTGTAACATATTCGGAGCAAATCGATGATATATGCTTCGGTAATTTGTTTATTTGTTCAATTCAAGCAATTTGCTTGTGAATGTCGAGGAAAAATGTTTTAGCTGGTTCGAGGGGTTGGAAATAAAGCGCGCTTGTGGAAAAAATATTGAAGTCTAATTGAAAGAATGGGGAGTGTATTCGATGTTTGAATTTTTCATAACAACGTTCCGGCCGGCGAGACAAGCCAACTCAATCTTCAAGATCAATAAAATTATTATAATATATTTATGATGAGGAATGAAGAAAATTATGTACGCGATTTTTCAAGTGCGAAGGCAATGAAAACCGTGTTTACATTTAACAGTCATTAAAACTTCGTTATGAACTTAAACGGCTCATATAGTTAGTTTGCGCTGGTTTTTCTACATATTCCCGGGAAATTGGGGTAAAAATTTGTTTGAGTAAGGCTGCTGATTTTGGACTTTATCCGTGCTGTGGCATATGATTCTCATTAAAAAGTTCATGGGAAAGTAAACATCACATAGGTGAGGCAAGGCGGTGACGTCATGACAATAAAATATAAACTTGGAGGGAAATTCAAATTAATGTCACCAGAGATTACGCCGGAAAATACAATTTCAACTTTCAGATTTGAATGAAAGTAAAATTGGACTCGAGGAGTTTTTATTTATTATATTTTATTTAAATGTAATCGTAAAGTGAATTGTACTTTACTCCCAAATGATTTGGTTTTGGTTGTTTTATTTCAGTTTCCGGCAATTTATCTGATGATAAATATAGAATATAAAATTGAAATTTTATGTAAATCTAGTTTATTATAAAATGAAACCTTGTAATAGTCTAACAGACTAAATATCTAGTTATTTAGCCCCAATAAACTGAAATAATGATCCCAGCTAGTTCAAACAAACAAACAACTATATTATACTTACTCCTGGTACACAAACTGAACTGAAAATAATCTAAATCAAAATTTGTCGACTTTTACCCTCATCCAAGCAAAAGCAAACAATGTTGCCTTATTTTCTCTCCTCCACCAAATGAAATAAAATGAAATCTTTTTCCCGTATTTGAAACGTGCTCTGTATATAATTGCAAAATAGAAAAAGCTAGATTACGCTATGGTTTATTTCTTGTTTTATTGAATGGAAACTGTATAATGTAAATGAGTTAGTATGTATTCGTGGCACGATAATATATATTGAGTACGGGCACGAGACCCTCACTGAGGGGATAAAATCGCATTAAAGATGGCCGTCGAGTGCCCTATAATCATTGATTAGTTTAATACAGTTATATCTACATTTAATAGTGGGTGAAATTTGATTCTATAGTCGAGTTTTTGGGTGCTAGAAGGTAGAATTTTGGGGCCTTTACTTTAGCTTTTTTTTTAAATATTCACAGTTTCTGTATTAAAATTGAAGATTGATATTGTGAGACTGAAAATAAAATACTTAGGTTAGATACAAATTCAAAAAAGTTTAAGTTGTGGATTTTTTTTTTGGGAAATTTATTAAAACAGTCGATTTTTTGAGATGCTGCAAGGAAGAAGTTTAGTGCCTTTAGACTAGGGCAGTATTTAAAAAAATGGTCAAAGTTAGAGATTACAAGAAATGTAAGATAGAAAAAAGTTATAATTTGACTGGCATTTGTAGCTTTTTGAAAATTTGGACACTTTTTGGAAAAATTCAATAATTCCATGTTTAAACGTATTAAATTAAAACTATTTGACATTACGATAAAGTAATTAAGTTCATATAGATCAGAGAAACATTTACAAATTGACACCAAAGCTTTTTCAAAAACATTGGCACTTTTTGAATTTTTTTTAAAAAATTATTATACTACATTTGAAACAAATATTGTGATGCTGAAAATAGTTAGGTTAGATACAAATTCAAAAAAGGTTAAATTGTGGATTTGTTTTTGGAAAATTTAATTAAAATACTTAGTCGATTTTTTGAGATGCTGCAAGGAAGAAGTTTAGTGCCTTTAGACTAGAGCAGTATTTAAAAAAATGGTCAAAGTTAGAGATTACAAGAAATCTAAGTTAGAAAAAAGTTATAATTTGACTGGCATTTGTAGCTTTTTGAAAATTTGGACACTTTTTGGAAAAATTCAATAATTCCATGTTTAAACGTATTAAATTAAAACTATTTGACATTACGATAAAGTAATTAAGTTCATATAGATCAGAGAAACATTTACAAATTGACACCAAAGCTTTTTCAAAAACATTGGCACTTTTTGAATTTTTTTTAAAAAATTATTATACTACATTTGAAACAAATATTGTGATGCTGAAATAGTTAGGTTAGATAAAAATTCAAAAAAGGTTAAATTGTGGATTTGTTTTTGAAAAATTTAATTAAAATACTTAGTCGATTTTTGAAATGTTACAAGCAAGAAGTTTAGTGCCTTTAGACTATGTCACTATTTAAAAAAATGGTCAAAGTTAGAGATTACAAGAAATCTAAGTTAGAAAAAAGTTATAATTTGACTGGCATTGTGTAGCTTTTTGAAAATTTGGACACTTTTTGGAAAAATTCAATAATTCCATGTTTAGACTTATTAAATTAAAACTATTTGACATTACGATATAATAATTAAGTTCATATAGATCAGAGAAACATTTACAAATTGACACCAAAGCTTTTTCGAAAACAATGGCACTTTTTGAAATTTTTTTAATAAAATTGTTATCTATACTAAATTTGAAGACAAATACTGTGATGCTGAAATAGTTAGGTTAGATAAAAATTCAAAAAAGTTTAAATTGTGGATTTGTTTTTGAAAAATTTAATTAAAATACTTAGTCGATTTTTGAAATGTTACAAGCAAGAAGTTTAGTGCCTTTAGACTATGTCACTATTTAAAAAAATGGTCAAAGTTAGAGATTACAAGAAATCTAAGTTAGAAAAAAGTTATAATTTGACTGGCATTGTGTAGCTTTTTGAAAATTTGGACACTTTTTGGAAAAATTCAATAATTCCATGTTTAGACTTATTAAATTAAAACTATTTGACATTACGATATAATAATTAAGTTCATATAGATCAGAGAAACATTTACAAATTGACACCAAAGCTTTTTCGAAAACAATGGCACTTTTTGAAATTTTTTTAATAAAATTGTTATCTATACTAAATTTGAAGACAAATACTGTGATGCTGAAATAGTTAGGTTAGATAAAAATTCAAAAAAGTTTAAATTGTGGATTTGTTTTTGAAAAATTTTATTAAAATACTTAGTCGATTTTTTGAGATGCTGCAAGGAAGAAGTTTAGTGCCTTTAGACTAGGGTAGCATTTAAAAAAATTCTCAAAGTTAGAGATTATAAGAAATCTAAGTTAGAAAAAAGTTATAATATGACTGGCATTGTGTAGCTTTTTGAAAATTTGGACAATTTTTAGAAAAATTCAATAATTCCATGTTTAAACGTATTAAATTAAAACTATTTGACATTACGATAGAGTAATTAAGTTCATATAGATCAGAGAAACATTTACAAATTGACACCAAAGCTTTTTCGAAAACATTGGCACTTTTTGAAATTTTTTTAATAAAATTGTTATACTAAATTTGTGATGGTGAAAATAGTTAGGTTAGATAAAAGTTCAAAAAAACCTAAATCGATTACCACTGTGGATGCTTTTTTGGAAATGTTGGCACTATTTTGAAATTTTCCATAAGTTTAAGCTAAAAAGTTGTTAGAGAAATTGAATATTAGGTCAAATAATAATAATAAAAAAAGTTCTAAGCTGGCTTTAAATTTTTTTCAAAAAATATTGGCACACTTACTTAGAATTTTCTTGCTTGGAAAAGTGAAATTAAAATTTCGAATGAAAACACGAATTGAACTGAAATTAATATACTTACTATAATTACTATTGATTACAGTTATACACATAAAATTCCATTAAACCCAGTTCTCAACTATAAACCTATAAACACGAGCCCATAATATTTTCAGTTGCATTGAGATAATGTTATGTAAATTCACCCCATCACACAAATAACCATTTCCCGTTAAGTGCAATTGACAAATTGACATAAGTTTCGAGTTAAATTACGAATTACTGTTGGAAACTGGATTTTCGACAAGCAGATTGGATGTGATACTTTGCATAGGGCTTGCTGCTTGTGCTCCCTTATTCCCTTTTATCTCTGATGCTATTGATTTTAACTTAAAATTTGCCTCCATCAGTTTCTTCACTGTTTTACAATATAAAAATATCCAGGCTTTATGTGCTCAGATGCGTGATGATGGTTCGTAATTATTTCCTGGAATATGCGAGATTTTCGGGAAAAATGGTTTTATTAGTTTACACAGTGTTTTATTTATTAACTTGATATTTTAAATACTTGGGCCAGAAATGTAATTTCTAAAGCCACTCATGCAAGCTGCCATATCAGCTGGATCTAATAATTAATCTCAAGTTCCCATTGACTAGCAATATCACCTACAAGTCATCATTTTCTCAAAGAAACGAGGTGGAATTAACCCTTTTATCGTTGGGCATATACACCACATTAGAGGTCAGAGTTCGTCGAATCTGTTCGCTTGAGATAACCAACCCTTCTCCCCCTTCCACCATTTCAAAGATATTCGGTGGCTTCTTACATGTCGGAGTCATAGTTCATTTTTCGCCCCCTCCAATATTAAATCACCCGGAGAAAACAAAAGAATTGCTTTAATAAGGTCAAGCTAAGGCGACGTCCTCATGTAACACAAAACTCTCTGTGCAACGCCCCCAATTTAATCAATTTTTAAGGCACTCACAATATTATGGGGAATTTAAACTGGTTGGGCTTGCGGCAATTTGTTATGTGAAACCGCACCAACAGTTTCTGGTGTATTCTTCAGTAATTAGTGGCGTTTCTAAGCAACCAACGTAAACAGGGAGAGAAAGAATGTCATTAAAATGTTGTGTAAAGATTGTCGGAAGCAGATAAAGACGACCAACTGCACTGCATATAGTATTTCGTTGTTCTAATTTTAGTATTGTGGAATTGTTTCGGTTTTTACCGGGGTCAACTTTGGTGCAGTCGGAAGATCAATAAAACAAAAATGTGAGAAAAAAATCCGTCGTATTTTATAGTTTATACCGATGTTACGGTTTCAACTGGACATAGAAGGCAAAATACGTTTCTGAGCATCAACCTCGCGCATCTAATAATTAGTGTAAACACTCCATTAGCTACAAGTTTATTTTGGTGCCCCCTCCATTGGCATGCGTTTTTTATTTGAACTTTGTCAAACATGTGCGCTTAAAATGATACAAATTCATAAACACTGCACTGAAATATGATTTTAAGTTTATGAGTCAATTTGCTGCACTTTATAGTTACAGTATAACAGACATAAGAATAATTGTTTAAATTTCGACGTTGCATATTTGGACAATACAATGGGCTTTTGTATGTCAGAGTCGGAGCATCATGTTGAGATAGACTTTAAAGAATGTGTAGTTTGGCAAACAAGGGCGCTTGTTTGAGAATGTGAATTCGTTTTATTGCTTCAGTGGAAATACCTGGAAAAATACGGAATAAAACTCTTAGATCTTCTAAGGATTTTTCCATGAAAATTTTGGGTTCAACCTCAGATCATCATTTCGTTATTTTTCCGTAAATCTGTTAGGTAATACGAATAAATTGAAACTACGTTGTGCAAAATGTATAATTAAATTTCCATAATATAATATAAAGCAAGTTGGGAATTTCCAACTAGAACAGCGAAACCCCAAAGTTGACATTTTATCCATTTCTCCGAATGAAATTACATTAAAATATAAAGACCGATTCTCCTGGACTTCTGGAAATATCGTTTAGTTTAGATCGAAAGGATATTCCAAGAAATTATCTTGTTGCGAAACAAATCCCTGAAATTATTACATACAAGTATATGTAAACTCAACAATTTCTGATTAAAATTGAAATGTTATTTGGCTGGCCTCCAACTAGACAGATTTCGTACGCATCATCCAAATAGTTTCTGTTGAAATTCCCCGATTTTTATTACATTATGAAAATGTGTTGGGTATATTTAACATAATTCGGGAAAAAAGTTAAAATGATTGTTCTAAGGTATTCCCGCCAAAACTTTGTTTCGTGTCAGGGAAAAATAAAATATTGCTCAGGTTCCAATTCATGCGGATCGTAGAGTTTGTGCCAAAAAAATTTATTTGAAGAGTTTATTGAAATTAAATGCTTAAGAACTACGCCATGGTGATAAATTGTAAATATAAATTGATAACTGTCAAAATCAGCAATAGTCTGATGTGTCCAACACATGACTTTCTTATACGGATAGTACCTAAAGAAATTAAGTTAAATTTCTTGTGAAAATCGTGTTTAAATTTTGAGGGTTTCCAGCAATTTTCAAATAGTCTCTGTCGCACTTATTGCAATACGCATAAATCTGTCCTTGTCCCACTCATTATAACCAAATTTTACGACAAAAATGTGTTTTATTTTAGATTTTTGACTTATTAAAAAATCTCCCGGTATAAAATCACATTTATTTATCCATTATTATTGTTTTCGGTACCATAGAAACCAGTAAATAACAAAAAAAAATAATGGTCCTTCTGGGATTCGAACCCGGGACCTTCCGTTTGGCAGCCAAGTCCCTTTAGTCACTAATCTATCTAGACTGTCGGTCGGATTCAACGATCAACGCGCACTATGAGAAATATAAGTGTTTTAAGAATATCGCGTTTTTTTGACATTTTTTTGAAGGAATTTCAAAAAAAGTTCAATAAAAATTTGTACAAAATTCAATTCTTAATCAATGTTAAAGAATAAGTCGTTTTTGAGTTATTTTGGATACAGACAGACAGGCAGACAGACATCATGGTCAAAATGGATTCAGGGGCCCTCAAAATGTGTAAATCCATCAAAATCTCGAAGTCGAAAAAAATCACGATTACTATACTTTCTTAATACTTCGTAAAAGAAAGTAAAATATCTTACAATTTTTCAGGATTTGGTCCAAATCAACCTACTCAAAAATCTTATACTTCTCTTTGATTTGCCTTTGCAAATTCAGAAAAGTTGTGAAAATTGGAATATTATCTCCGTCTTCCAGACATTCTTACGTGTTAACGAAAAATTTACCAAATTATCTGTAGCTCTACAATTTATCATGCAAGTTTTGGTTTTTATTTAAAAATTGCAATTAATGTAAATTTTTTGTAAATGAATTTATTTCGTTTTTTTGGTGGATGCGCCAGGGTTAAATCCCCCTTTATCACAGAGACAATTTCCGTCCCATATTACCTTAGCGGAATTTCCCCACCCCTTTTCATATTTCCCCCATCAAGTTAACTAACAAACAATGCCTTAAGACAACAAGAACAGAAGTTGTTTCTCAAAGGGAAACAAAAAAATTGCTTCTTGTTTTCTGCCTTCTACGGCATGATACACAAAGCTTTGTCGACTTGTTGTTGAAATTAATAAACATATATATATATAATATTGATTCCAGCAGAGAGCTAGCTGATATTATAGAGCTGGAAGGCTCAAAACCAATTAATTAGGAACTGTATATTTTCCTGTACCATTGCCTAAGCAGAATCAATATTGTGTGCGCCTTGAATGCCAGTAAAACGCCCAAACACAATTAAGGAACAGAAAAAATTAAGTATGTCTATAAGTAACTGAGTTTGGAGTAGGGGGGGAAGACAAAAGTGCGACGAGTTGGAAGGAGGCGGGGGGAAATTGTTGATTTCGCTTTCCGAGAGTTAATTTTCCCAAACTGCTTAATTGCACGCTATGCCTGAATTATATAATACATAAGGGCAAATCTGTCTCATCCCCCTCCTCCTCCTCCTCCTCCTCGCTTCTATAACCGCATTGTTTTTTCTGGGACATTTCACGTGCGCGTCTAACACAATAAATCCATGTAATTTATTAAATAAAATGCCAATAATAGACGGTAAACTTCACACATGTGTACATATACATCATTTTGTCGATATATGTGAGCTTTTAAGGTCAAGGATTCCGCCTTGGACGTGATACAATTATTTTGGGCAACGACACACTTTTCAACGCTTCAATCACACCAGGTAAATTGTGGTTCAAAGGTCGGTTGTGGAGGAGCAGCGAGGTAAACAAAGAGATTATTGGAAATTTGCAGGAAATTGTTGAAAAAATAGAATGGGTAATGGAAATTAGTTGAAAGGGGGAAATTTGGTGAGCGCATACATTTTTCTGGGTAAGCATAGTTTTACCTTCTTATAGGAAGTTAGGATTTTATTATTGGCTATCCCTATTTTTCAAAGATCGCATCATCTGCTGGACCCATCAGATATTTAAATTTGATTATTGCTTATTGGTGTTTACCACTTTACTTCCTTGTTATTGTATTCTGTCGCAAAAATATCTCTTATCTCTGTGCAAACCAAAACAATGACAATAAATACAATTGCTTTTTTCTAAACAAAGTTATAAAGTAGCATTTACACCTTTTTTATCTTTATCGCCCACTGGTTGGAATTCCGCATCGTGAAATCGTGTGAATAAAAAGCAAATGTCTACATGATATAATAACACAGTAATAACAGTGGTTAAAAAGTATCCAATTTATTGATTTCAAATGAAACAATATTTCTGATAGATTAACCTGTAATTTTAAAATTTAATATACACGTACATAATTGGATTAAGTAGTACAAACAGAAAAATTCTGCTAGACTTCATTTTAGTCATTTTATGAAACTTATAAACGTTTAATAGTATCGTTATACCATTATCATTATTATTATATCATTTTTATTGAATAATAATTTGTAAACAATTGTATTCTATAATATGGCTTTGGCACGCTTATCAAATAATTTCAAGGAAGCAAAATAATAAATAAAATATTTCTACCAAAACGATTATTGATATATTTTTGTTTGCACTGAAATAATAACACGTCAAAGGTGTGTACAAGTTTTACAATTACCAGAGCACTAATTACTGTTTGTTAATTGTGAGGTAAACATTTGTCTTGTGATAAATTTAAAAGAAAAAAATTTGTTTAAACGGTTAATAATTACGATTGTTGTGGGAGTAAAATAAAATCCGTTATACTTATTTTGTTTTGACCTTCTACTTCCTATAATAAATTAGGTGCACTGATCTGAAGTTGAGTACATTAATTAAAATACATAAGTATACGAGATCATTAGAAAAGTTCGCAGGAAAAATGTAATTTTTTTTTATGAATATTTTTCAAAATTCTGTTTAGCCAAGTAATTAAAAATCGTCTCCAAATTTTCAAAATTTTCGAAGTTGTACTTATATTATTTAAAAAATCCGTTTTGAAACTATTTATTAGATTTCCTCTTTATACAACAAGTTTATTACTGTCTTAATTTAAGGAAAAACAAACTTTTCGATTAGTTCCTGAAATTTTTGAAAAAACTTAAATTTAAGGTTTTGCATGTTTCTCGTGAGGTTATTTAGATTTATCGAGTTAAAAACGTGCTGGACAAGTTGTGTGAGGTTAGATCAAGTTCTATGACATATTTTTGTCAACTTATTCAACTGAATCTCAAAAATGTTCCAGGACCGTACTAAGAAAAATCACGTTTATAATGAAATTAAAAAAAATTAATAAGGCGCTGGAAAATATCAATGTGTAATATACTCGTATATCATTGTGATCAGAATAATAAAATTAATTATAACTTGCAGAAAAAATCCAGTACCGTAATTAGAAAAATAGTTTATGATAAAATTAAAGCTAGAAATTCTGTTAATTGTAATTAGGATGATTAAATTTTTTGAATTTTGTCGAAATAATCCAACTTATTCCTCTCATTCCACTAAATTGCTAAAAAACAAATTTCCAGGACCGTACCATGAAAAATCACGTTTATATTAAAATTAATAACTCTTAAAATAATCTTACAAATTGAAAAAAATGTAGATATCCTGAAATTTTAGTTTGTTTCAAATGTTTATATTTTTTTCATAATAATGCCGATTTTCAATTATACAGGGTGTTCGCGCGAAGTGGCTCACTATTGCTAACTTCGTTATTATTGGAGCTACAAAGTCGGTTAAATCAGCAAACTAGTAGCATTTTTTCCGCTGATTACAATGGTGAAAATAGAAAAACAATTGACTATCTGATTTTTTAAAAACAGTCGTTAGAAAATTACATCACATTTTTAAAGTTCAATTTTAAAGCTACGAAATTTGCCTAAAATCACCAAATAAAGACTTGGGGATTTTTTTGTATATAAAACCAACATCTAGCTTTGCAATAAAGTAAATTTTACCAAAATCCAACCAGTGGTTCCAAAACTGTGATTATTTTAATGTAGGTAGCACCCTCAAAAACACGTTTTTTGAAAAGTGAACTATGGAACTCGAAAAAAATGCAAAAAAAAAATCATATTAACATTTCAGGATTTTTTCAATATAGTACGATTATTAAGCTTTGATTTAAATATTTTTTGACACGAATCCAACCAGCGGTTTCAAAACTGTGATTCTTTAAAACAGTTACTAGAAAATTTTATCATTTTTAAAGGTGCAACTTTGAAGCTCCGATAAATGCCTAGAATCACCAAATAAAAACTTGTGTAACTTTTTTGTAAAGAAAACCAACATCCAGCTTTGCAATAAAGTAAATTTTACCAAAATCCAACCAGTGGTTCCAAATCTGTGATTATTTTAATGTAGGTAGCATCCTCAAAAAGCACGTTTTTGAAAAGTGAACTATGGAACTCGAAAAAAATGCAAAAAAAATCATATTAACATTTCTGGATTTTTTCAATATAGTACAATTATTGAGCTTTGATTTAAATGTTTTTTGACAAAAATCCAACCAGCGGTTTCAAAACTGTGATTCTTTAAAACAGTTACTAGAAAATTTTATCATTTTTAAAGGTGCAACTTTGAAGCTCCGATAAATGCCTAAAATCACCATATAAAAACTCGTGTAACTTTTTTGTAAAGAAAACCAACATCCAGCTTTGCAATAAAGTAAATTTCATCAAAATCCAACCAGTGGTTCCAAAACTGTGATTATTTTAATGTAGGTAGCACCCTCAAAAAACACGTTTTTTGAAAAGTGAACTCTGGAACTCGAAAAAAATGCAAAAAAAATCATATTACCATTTCAGGATTTTTTCAATATAGTACGATTATTGAGCTTTGATTTAAATGTTTTTTGACACAAATCCAACCAGCGGTTTGAAAACTGTGGTTATTTAAAACAGTTACTAGAAAATTTTATCATTTTTAAAGGTGCAACTTTGAAGCTTCGATAAATGCCTAAAATCACCAAATTAAAATTTGTGTAACTTTTTTGTAAAAAAAACCAACATCCAGCTTTGTAATAAAGTAAATTTCATCAAAATCCGACTACTAGATCCAACGTTTTGAAAATAATTCTTTGTTTCTACAATTTTCCCATCCTGCAGGGTTAAAGTGCCACAGTTTTGGAACCGCCGAACGGATTTTTACGAAATTTATGTTTTTATATAACTAAATGTTGGCATTATAACAGAAAAACCATCAATATTATAAAAGTTAATTTCGATAACTTTTGCGCGTATGGAAAAAAAACAATCAAATTTACTTTTGTCCGAACATTTCGTTGTATAATTAATTTCTGCGTTTTTTAGGGTTTTGGTACCACGGCACCGGTCGGATTTTTGCATTTAAAAAAAAAAAAATTTAATAAAGTGATAAAATTTCAACTACAAAGCAAATTATTTCCCCCCAAAAAAATCTGAATATCCTTTTCTAACCGATAAGTTGAAATTTCGTAATTTGGACCTTGAACGTTGCATAAAGTAAACAAATAAATACTTATTGATTTATTAGAAATAAATATCACAGTAGATAAATAACAATTAATTTAAAATTTATATTTTGCGGGATTTTTTCCACCATTAGCATGTAAATAAAATTAACACAATGCAGCCATAAAACAAACCACTAACCAGATAATCTTCATATTATAAGCTTGCTGTTAATTATTAACATTTTTATAACAACAATCAATAGCGAACGAGCGAGCTCCGGCTTAGAATTTATATTACATAGAATAAGGAACATTATTATTAATAATTTAATCACATCGTATAAGGCGCGTAAATTATATAAGTAAATTTTCATGCAATATTTTCATCCTTCATCCCTTTATTTGAACTGTTGTGGTTTGATATTTAAAATGTGAAATTTAAAAGACAACCACCTGTCATATTCTACAGGGCAGAGTCTCAGTATATTGATTTTCTTTACGGGCACTGCAGATATTCAAACGGCGCTGAAATTTTCAAGAGGACAGCAGGACAGGATCAGCGGCTGGATAATTCAGTTTTGGACAAATTGGAATAATATTTTTGGGGGGTTTATTTGGGATATAGGCGCCTAGTGTCTGAGTCTATTTTTGCCCCACAAGTAAATAACACAGTTATATATATATACATAAGACACACATCAAGCATTTTGTAAATTATTGTTTTTGCTACTTACTTTCCCAATTCTTCTTTTAAATCATAATTATCGCTGAATCGCGTACACGCTAGCGGTACCGCCATCTCACTAGCGTTCCAACTTACAACCTAAAAGCTACTGGGGCAAATTGGTGTAAAAATTTCTGTGTGTGTGTATATGTTAGTGTGTGTTTGAAAAAGCCCGAACCCGAACAAGTCAAAATGGTAACCTATCGCGCGCACAATATTTAATTGTTACGCCACCCAAAATACACACTGGATTTAATAATCCCTCTCAATCTCATTCAAGTGCAGATGATATTCATCGACTAGTCTTTAGGCTCTCTCACAAACCGCTAACAACCGTCCGTCGTAACTGGTTTAGCGATTACGAAATTATTTTCGTTTCGTCGCGGCGGGATGTGGAAATATATTTGTGGGATATGCCAAAGTCGGGATGGTTCGTGTTGCTCACACGATGTCCGATCGCTACTGGATTCTAAAATTGTTGTTAACGCGGCTCCTCTGGGATATAACCTAAAAGATCAATATTCTGCCTCGGATACAGAGCAGTCTCAAAACGGCTCGACTTTTCCCGAATTAAACCTACACCAAAACTTCTCTTATGCTCCTAGGATTCATAACCATCTCACTAATTTTACGTATACAAACTCAAAACAAAATACGCATAGCTCCTTTTGTTTTTTTAACAACAGCAAACAATTGTAATTGGTGGGTCGCTATGTAATTCGGCAAGCAATTCCTGCTGTCCTGCTGAGTTTGTTAGTTGCGATAACAGCCAGGAGAAAGCGCTAAATCCTGCAGCAAAATCTTATAAATTCTCGTGGAAATAAAATAATAAATCTGGAGCAAATTAATTAAGCTGAAAAATTCATGCTGAAATTAGAAAGGACTATTTGGTTTTCAGACGAAGATCCTTCGCAAAAGTCACGTAATAACAGCATCCTGTACGTGATCCTAAAGCATCTAAAAGAGAGGTCAACAGATGGTGATCTTCAAAATTTAGTTAGTCGCCTTGCAAGTTGTTTTCCTGCTGTCCTGCTGAGCTTTTGGTTGCTGTAAACGCCAGTAGATGGCGCTGAATCTTGCAGCAGATTCCACTTCGTGGAAATAAAATACATAGTGAGAAAAATAATAAATCTGGAACAAATCAACCTGAAAAATTTACGCTGAAATTATAAAGGACGATTTTCAGTAGGTTGTGTTACTGCTATCCTGCTGAGTTTTTGGTTGCGGTAAACACCAGTAGATGGCACTGAATCCAGTAGTAAAAATTTTGTATTTAAAATTTTGTTTAACTTTGGAGTGTTTTTCAGCAATTTTCATAAGTCTCTCACTTATTGCAGTGTGCATAAGTCTGTCCTTGTCCCACTCATTGCAGTCGAATTTTTGGCCAAAAAAAATATTGTGCTTGGAAATTACTTTTCCTAAAGTCGATGGATTTAGATTCTTTCGTATATTTTTTATTAAACCACATGGAAATTAAGAAAAATTTTTCATAAAAATCGTGTTTAAATTTCAAGCGTTTTCAAGCAATTCAAGTAGTTTTCGCAAGTCTCTTTCGCACTTATTGGACTAGACATAAGTCTGTCCTTGTCCCACTCATTACAGTTGAATTTTTGGGCAAAAAAAAATTTTGCTTGGAAATTACTTTTTCTAAAGTCGATTTATTTAGATTCTTTCGTATATTTTTTATTAAACCACATGGAAATTAAGAAAAATTTTTCATAAAAATCGTGTTTAAATTTCAAGCGTTTTCAAGCAATTTAAGTAGTTTTCGCAAGTCTCTTTCGCACTTATTGGACTAGACATAAATTTGTCCTTGTCCCACTCATTACAGTTGAATTTTTGGACAAAATAAATTTTGCTTGGAAATTACTTTTCCTAAAGCCGATGTATTTAGAATCTTTCGTATATTTTTTATTAAACCACATGGAAATTAAGAAAAATTTGTCATAAAAAACGTGTTTAAATTTCAGGCGTTTTCAAGCAATTCTAGTAGTTTTCGCAAGTCTCTTTCGCACTTATTGGAGTATACATAAGTCTGTCCTTGTCCCACTCATTACAGTCGAATTTTTGAGCAAAAAAAATATTATGCTTGGAAATTATTTTTCCTAAAGTCGATGTATTTAGATTCTTTCGTACATTTTTTATTAAACCACATGGAAATTAAGAAAAATTTCTCATCGTGTTTAAATTTTTATTCAAGGGGAATCAGGATAAAATACGAAGCTAGGCAGGACCTTATTTTGATAGTCTTGTAAATATTTTACTGTTTACTACTTATTTGACTGTCAATTTAAGGCTAGGATGCATTGAGCTGATCCTGAAAATAATTTTATTGTAAAAATTGAAACGCAAGTATATAAAATATAAGAATGTATTTAAAAATATGTTTCTTTTTAAGTAATAAAAGTAAAACATTATAATACAGATAAAAGAGGAACAACACGTAAAATTGATAATACAAAAATAAAAATAAAATTTTTACGCCTTAAAAATTGCACACTAACCACATAATCTCGTCAATAATATACAAATTATTGTAATTCACAGTCAATAAAAAATAATTTTCTTAAACTACACATATCCGAAATTATTTTATTACATGATTAAATTATTGATTATGTCAGTTATTTCATTTAAACTTATGGAATATTTTTTACGGTATCACCTTCAACCAAACTTAAACTAAACAAACTAAACAAACAAAAAAACACAAATCGAAACCTGCGTTTTGTGGCGATAATTCGGTGCAGTCTGTAAATTAAACTACATTTATTGTACATTAATTGGATTATTTTGTGTGTACCTTTTTACTCGACGGTTACACTTTTCGCTAAATTACGTGGACAATCAACGTTGCAATCACGCAAAACAGCGATGTGGAATGATAAAAGTTGTAGAGGAATAACAGTCAAAATCCCCTGCAAACAGTCAACTGTGCGTGGCACTTCCAAGGATCTGTGAGCGTAGGACATGGTTTCCTTGTCGCCTTCCTCACATATGAGAATTGGGCGGCCTTCGCGGGCTGTCACCTAGAAAAACGCTTTTAAAAAAAGCTTGGAGCTTTTGTATAACTAACCTGTTGCAAAGCGTTCATGCATTTTGTGTATACAGGGTCCCGCATCATGATCATCACCACAGGCATGGACTCGTCTACAAGCGCTAAAGGTCCATGTTTCAGCTCACCAGCCATGATTCCTTCGCTGTGCATGTAGGTCAATTCTTTGACTTTCTATATAAAAATTAGTACATTTTTTTATGATTTATTCTTGTATGTATGAATCTTACCAAAGCGCCTTCTAGACACGTGGCAAAGTTATAACCACGTCCCATAATCAACAGCGACTTCTTTTTGTACAAATCTTCAGCCAACTTTTTGACTTCTTGGTCCAATTTCAACACGGCTCTAATTTGGTCTTGTAGACACCTCAATCCCTCAATAATCTACAAAATTTCACACAATAAAACCTGAATTACATGCGAGTTTATAGTAGTACCTCCAGCCGTCTCTGCTTCTGCGACAACCGATCCTCGCACATCACCAACGCAAACATAACCAACGAAATAAACTGGCTGGTATACGCTTTAGTTGAAGCCACACCAATTTCCGGTCCCGCGTTTATATGCACACCGCAATGTGACTCGCGACATATAGAACTGCCCACTGTGTTGGTGATGCCGATAATCAAAGCGCCTCTTTGTTTACAGTAGCGCAGAGCCATTAGAGTGTCAGCTGTTTCTCCTGATTGGGAAATGAAGAAACAAACATCGTCTCGGAAGACTGGCGTTGTACGATCGAGGAAATCGCTGGCCAGTTCTACCATGACTGGAAGTTCGGTGAGTTCCTCAAGGAGCTGTCTTGTAGCCACTGCGCTGTGGTAGCTAGTACCGCAACCGATTAGCATTAAACGTCTGCAGCGCTTGATTTCTGGAATGAATTCTTGGATTCCCCCCAAAATTACAGTCTAAATAAAAAAATTACAATTAGTCATGTTAAGCGAAGGTTTTTTTTTATTACATACGTTCGTTTCGAAATTGATACGCCCTCGCATGGTGTTAACCACAGACTCGGGTTGTTCAAAAATTTCCTTTTGCATGAAGAAATCATAGTTCCCCTTCATAATTTGCTGCAACTCCAACTTCAGCGTGGTGATTTCACGAGAGTGCGGATCATCACCACCACGACTCAATCGATGGATGCTCAAAACACCATTTCGCACGGCGGCCACATCATCGTCCTACAAACTCGCTTAAAATCATGCTATTTTAGACTTGGAAGAAACTCAAGTTACCTCAATGTAAATCACTCGGTTGGTGTGCTCAATAATAGCAGAGGCGTCAGAGGCGAAGAAGTATTCTTTCTCAGGCGTCTCGCTTTCAGAGGGGGCACTGAGAGCCACTACGGGGAACTCAGGCCGGCCATGCGGTCTATGCT
This sequence comes from Pediacus dermestoides, assembly GCA_963942485.1. Lineage (NCBI taxonomy): Eukaryota > Metazoa > Arthropoda > Insecta > Coleoptera > Cucujidae > Pediacus > Pediacus dermestoides. The sequence continues at coordinate 903,191 of OZ012630.1, read as the reverse complement.
CTAAAAAAACCAAACAATAAAATTTGGAAATCGCTGATGATAATTTGTAGCTCAAAGCTTGCACCTTCACCTCCAGCTGCAAATAATTTAAACACAAAACGGCGCATTTTACGTACCGATTTCCCAGCTACCCAGATAAAGCAGTGAACTCCCTTTGGGGGGGACAACACAACAACACAGTAAAGCTTAACATTTATGAGTTAGATAAAAGCAGAAGCCGTTTAACGTGGATTAATCAATTACAAACAACAAAGGTACTACCTGCGTGATTGGTCTCTGCGTCTGCAGGTGGCCCAAGAAAAAGGGGAAACAAAACAGACATTAGTTGGGAATACAAAATAAAACATAAAAAAACAGTTGGAAAAATTAAGGGCGGATTTCGCTTTGGCCTGTTAGCTTAATTTAGCCCCCTTAATAAATGTTTCAATTACAAAATGATTAAATAACACAAAATATTTCATAAATGTGGACGTAAAATAAACAAAAATTTAAACTAAATTTTCTTTTAATTGTTAATCTTACGTCACAAAACAAACAAACACAAATAATTGTTAATAAACGACAAAACAATAAAACAAAATGTTAATTATAGTTAATAAAGGATTTATACCTGAAGACGGTGGTGAGTGGTCATCTACATTTACGCCCAGAAAAAAACATCCATTTAATAGAAGGGGGAACAAATAAAAAAGAGGGAAACAAAAAATGTTAGAAATTATTATAAATAAATAAAAGATTATTAAAACGTACATTTATCACACAAATAAAATAATTATAAAACAGTAACACAGATAAAGAAAATCGCTTGTTAGTTACGGTTTTGTTTAAGAAAAAAAAAAACATTTGGTGAAAGCACAAATACTAAAAACTAGATGAATTTTTGTCTCTTCGTAGACAAAAATTTAAATCTTTTCTTAAATAATTGTATAGAAGGAAAATTTCGAGACTTATTCTACTTTTGGTCTGGTGCTAAAAAGCTCCGTGCCTTTTAATGAATCTCTCTTCTAACGTTAATATTGATGTTCAAAAAATGTAGTTAGTAAAATAAATCGATCTGAATTTGATGAAAATAGATGTACGTTCGTTAGTGGGATGAAAAAAAAAATCATGCAAAAAAACTTAGAAAATGCGTGCAGTTTAAGTACAAACCTTCAACCTTGAAGTATTGAAGAACCCAATATGTTATGTCATTAATAAATAAATAATATTAACACCACTTACCCTTGCCATACATAATTGGAATATGATTCGAGGCTTCCACAGTTTTGTCTTTAATACCAACTAGAAGAGGGGAACCACGTCTGGTTGCCACGATTTCACCTGGGAAATGCTTCGACTTGAAACAAAGGGCAAACGCACCTTCCTGGATTAGGAAAGGAAGAAATTAGGATCAATTTAAACAGATTTGAAACCGAGGATGCCAAAATTATCACGGATAAAGATAAGGGAAGTGAAATGAGAAAAGCAAGAATACAGACAAATTATAGAAGTGGGATTTTGAACGCCCTGTATAGCACTTACGAGCCATGTTTATAGAAATTTTTCTTCTTATTAAAAAAAGTCCTCTAGCAAGTATTAAAATCCTGCTACAAAAAAATTGAGCCCTATTTAACTAGGATCAATAATAGAAATTTAATAAAAATAGAGTAAATTTTGCGCAGGATAACTTAAGGAAAATTATAGCTAAAGCATTCGGAAAATCCAACAAAATATCCTCTTGAAAAATTGTCCTGTTTTCTTACCAATTCTTTTACAACATGCTCAACGAGCTCCCGGAACGAATACGTAGGATGCTGCTTATAAAAGTGGTAAATAAACTTGGCGATAATCTCCGTATCAGTTTCGCTCTCAAACCTATACCCATTTTGCTCAAGAAACGTCTTCATTTCCTTATAATTCGTAACAATCCCATTATGGACAACAACAAAAGCATGTGCATTATCCGACCGTTGTGGATGCGAGTTGATTTCACATGGCACACCATGAGTCGCCCAACGGGTATGCGCAATACCCGCATGAGTCTCCACCTCACCCTCCATGTTCAAGTCTTCAGCCTCTGCATAAAAAAAAACAATAATTTATTTGACAAATTTGTGTTTAGTTTAGTTTAGTTTATAATTTACGATTTTTGATTTCTTGTTCCAAAAGCGCCACCTTGCCAGTTTTTTTTACCAGGGTGATGTCGGAGGCATCAGCCGAATCAATGGCGACACCTTGAAGGAAATAAGTTAGCTCAAAGGGTAATTTAGGGGTTAATTTTGGGTACCTGCAGAGTCATATCCGCGATATTCCAGACGTTTTAGGCCGTTTACAAGCAGCTCCAAGATTTCGGAGCGCTTTTTCGGCGTCATGTAGTTCAAATAGGCGAAAATTCCTGCAAATTAGAGAGAAAGTGACAATAGCTAAAATATTCTAAACAACGTCATAAAATAATTTCCTAAGGTTAGATAAGGCTTTTATCGATTAAATCAATATTGCAAGTTTCGAAATTCCGCATACAAACAAACAACCAATTATTTTACGATTTTTAGCACAAAAACACATTTATTTTCATATGGCCCCAAACAAAATTTCTATAATAGTACCTAATTGACTTCAATAGCGCGAAGGTCAAACCAAGTACCCAAATAAGCTTTCTATTTAGTTTCATTTCCTTTACACAAATTATTTTCAGTAATAATCGTAACATGGTACCAGGGACATAAAGTGTTAATGCTTGCAGAAATCCAGTTTTATACTTAAGGGACACTCGCAGAATGTCAAGGCCATCGACTTCTTCCGATGGACAAAAATAGATTATTAGCATAAAACGAAAGTAATTTAACTATTACGACGACTGTCGTGTGTAAGCGTGAGTGATTAGATTGAGATTGATAATAAGATTAAGATAATCGCTTTATCTTGGAATTTTCGGAAAAAAACTTACTGTACTAAATTTAATGCGAATTTCGCAAGACGATTTAATATTTATTTATTCCCAACTCAGCAATGGAATTGAATTTATTATTGCACTTTGTTTATTTTTAACTTGGAATGTTCAACTCGCAGCAACCGTTATATTCCAAAAAATATAAGGACAAACAATTTATAAGCTTTTTAAAGTGTTTCAACTTGAAGATTAGAAAATAATTTAGTAACAAAGGGAAAATGAAAAGTTAGGGGATATTTTGAACACAAGTCAAAATTACTGTTAGAGAGACCATCAGTCAAAACTTATAACACTGTATGGAAAAGTAACAAATAAATCTAAAAAGAGAAGAAAAAACGCTGAAAATTTAAGATTATGATAAGAAATGAAGAAGGCTGGGTTTAGTACTGGAAAAAATGTTTTTTGTGTCCCCTGCTTAAAGAATTTGTCCAAAACTGAAGAATGTTGCTTTATTTAGGAAAAAATAGCCTATACGTAAAAATGGACCTTCCCAATTTTTAGGCATTTTAAAAAGTGTTCCAGCTTGAAGATTAGAAAATAATTTAGTAACAAAGGGAAAATGAAAAGTTAGGGGATATTTTGAACACAAGTCAAAATTACTGTTAGAGAGACCATCAGTCAAAAATTTATAACACTGAATGGAAAAGTAACAAATAAATTTAAAAAAGAAGAAAAAACGCTGAAAATTTAAGATTATGATGACACATGAAGAAGGCTGGGTTTAGTACTGGAAAAAATGTTTTTTGTGTCCCCTGCTTAAAGAATTTGTCCAAAACTGAAGAATGTTGCTTTATTTAGGAAAAAATAGCCTATATCAATTTTTAGGCATTTTAAAAAGTGTTCCAGCTTGAAGATTAGAAAATAATTTAGTAACAAAGGGAAAATGAAAAGTTAGGGGATATTTTGAACACAAGTCAAAATTACTGTTAGAGAGACCATCAGTCAAAAATTTATAACACTGAATGGAAAAGTAACAAATAAATTTAAAAAAGAAGAAAAAACGCTGAAAATTTAAGATTATGATGACACATGAAGAAGGCTGGGTTTAGTACTGGAAAAAATGTTTTTTGTGTCCCCTGCTTAAAGAATTTGTCCAAAACTGAAGAATGTTGCTTTATTTAGGAAAAAATAGCCTATATCAATTTTTAGGCATTTTAAAAAGTGTTCCAGCTTGAAGATTAGAAAATAATTTAGTAGCAAAGGTGAACCTAAAAAAATTAGAGAATATTTTGAACACAAGTCAAAATTACTGTTAGAGAGACCATCAGTCAAAAATTTATAACACTGAATGGAAAAGTAACAAATAAATCTAAAAAAAGAAGAAAAATCGCTGAAAATTTAAGATTATGATGACACATGAAGAAGGCTGGGTTTAGTACTGGAAAAAATGTTTTTTGTGTCCCCTGCTTAAAGAATTTGTCCAAAACTGAAGAATGTTGCTTTATTTAGGAAAAAATAGCCTATATCAATTTTTAGGCATTTTAAAAAGTGTTCCAGCTTGAAGATTAGAAAATAATTTAGTAGCAAAGGTGAACCTAAAAAAATTAGAGAATATTTTGAACACAAGTCAAAATTACTGTTAGAGAGACCATCAGTCAAAAATTTATAACACTGAATGGAAAAGTAACAAATAAATCTAAAAAAAGAAGAAAAATCGCTGAAAATTTAAGATTATGATGACACATGAAGAAGGCTGGGTTTAGTACTGGAAAAAATGTTTTTTGTGTCCCCTGCTTAAAGAATTTGTCCAAAACTGAAGAATGTTGCTTTATTTAGGAAAAAATAGCCTATATCAATTTTTAGGCATTTTAAAAAGTGTTCCAGCTTGAAGATTAGAAAATAATTTAGTAGCAAAGGTGAACCTAAAAAAATTAGAGAATATTTTGAACACAAGTCAAAATTACTGTTAGAGAGACCATCAGTCAAAAATTTATAACACTGAATGGAAAAGTAACAAATAAATTTAAAAAAAAAGAAAAAACGCTGAAAATTTAAGATTATGATGACACATGAAGAAGGCTGGGTTTAGTACTGGAAAAAATGTTTTTTGTGTCCCCTGCTTAAAGAATTTGTCCAAAACTGAAGAATGTTGCTTTATTTAGGAAAAAATAGCCTATACCAATTTTTAGGCATTTTAAAAATTGTTCCAGCTTGAAGAATAGAAAATAATTTAGTAGCAAAGGTGAACCTAAAAAAATTAGAGAATATTTTGAACACAAGTCAAAATTACTGTTAGAGAGACCATCAGTCAAAAATTTATAACACTGAATGGAAAAGTAACAAATAAATCTAAAAAAAGAAGAAAAATCGCTGAAAATTTAAGATTATGATGACATATGAAGAAGGCTGGGTTTAGTACTGGAAAAAATGTTTTTTGTGTCCCCTGCTTAAAGAATTTGTCCAAAACTGAAGAATGTTGCTTTATTTAGGAAAAAATAGCCTATATCAATTTTTAGGCATTTTAAAAAGTGTTCCAGCTTGAAGATTAGAAAATAATTTAGTAGCAAAGGTGAACCTAAAAAAATTAGGGAATATTTTGAACACAAGTCAAAATTACCCGGAAATAAAATATTTAATGTTACAGTCAAAAACCCAAAAACTTGAAGTAAAAACTGAATGGAAAAGTCACAAAATTTATCAAAAACTTCTAGTAAAGGGGGAAAAACTAAAGATAAAGCTGAAAAAACTGAAAGTTTGGAATAAAAACTCTGTAGGGACTGACGAAGGTTAGAGGGAATCCATACAATTTTTATGAACATACTGTACAAAAAATATGGATTTTTAACCCGCTGCACTTCGATTTTCGTAAAAATACAGGTGCATGTTAGTCTATCTTAAGAACAAACAGTGACTAACAGATTATTAGTAAATATTCTGAAAAAAACACAAACATTCCAATAGATTTGCACGTTCTATTAAAATTCAAATTAAAAAAAAATTAACGAAAAAGAAAGTAAGTAAAACTTTCAGCTAGATAAGGTAATAAAAGTGTCTCTCAGTAGAAAAATATGTTAAACTTTCTGGAGCAATTTCTGAAGGTAAACCATCAAAACCTCAGGGTTGCAATAATCTTAAACTTGAGCAAATAATTTCGGAATAGGAAGTGCATATATACATAAAACTTAAATAAGAACCTTGATCAAGCTCTTATGAAACCCAGTTTACCATGTATATGATGAAATACAAGGAAATATTTGCTGTGAGGTTACACCTTTACTTTTACCTGCCAGGGGATTGTCTGGATTTTTATTGTTTGTTTCCAAACGATTTTGTTTCTAGGTTCTGGGTTCGTTTAAAGAGCTGGGCGCTGGGCCTTTATTTATGCAAATACAACTTGTAATAATTTAATAGCAAAAGCAATCCGGTAGGTTGTTGTGTACTTTCACTTTATTAATATTCTTAGTTTGAGGTCTAAGAAATTGTGTAGGTAACGACAAAAAATAATTAATCATATATTACAGACTGGCTTATATAATTTATAATTTTCTAGCGTTAAATAATTTATTCTGTTGTGTTGAAATTTTTTTTAAGTACTTACATATTATTTATTATACAAGACTTTTAGTTAAATGGTTTTATTTTTTCAGTTTGGGATTCTGAAAATCCTGTAAAACCCACAAACCTACAAACAACAACAACAACAATAATCCTCGCAACTTTCGCCTAAAACATTTTTTCCACACTAACATATTTAGGTTATGTGTCAAGACAACACAGGAAAAATCAATCAATGTATTAAATTTAATTTTTCTAATTTTACTTACCGCACATTGTTCAGAGGCCACGTAGAAAAATTCCAAACAAACACACGAAACTAAACTATGGGAAGTTTAATGGAAACTGAACTGAAATTTGAATCAACACACTTTTATAGTAAACGTCAAGTTGTCAAATGTCAAATGCTGTGGTTGGCTGTGGTGACGTCAGGTGATAGCAGGAAGGACGAAGCGAAGTGAATTTGAAATTTTCAATGGGTACTAGAAAATGCAAATGAGTTCAAATAACTTAGAATTATTTAGTGAAATAATTTTGGACGTCGGAAAGAAAAATTTGGTTTTCTCGTTATTTAAATTGTTATTGCGATTTCCTGCGATTTTTTTGTTATCTTATTAATCTTTTAATCTTATCAGTTTTTATTTTATTTGATTTAGTAATTGCTTCATGAAGGTGATTATTTTTTCTCAACTTTATCAGATAAATATCGCGTCTAATCTTAAAAAATAAGCGATAATATCCTGTGATTAATCATCAGAAATATTTTTTTTGGAATTCGATTAAAGTACAAAAGTGAGTTAAATTTTACTAATAATTTAAATAATTATTATGTTCATAATAATCAATTTATCATAAAATCCTTAATGATGAAATTATTACGAAATTTCAGCGCAATAAAAATTTATTTTGAATTTTCCAGTTCAAAACATTTTTTTCCATAGTTCACAACGAAAACTTTTTAGCAGTCCACTTTTTCTAGTATTTATAAATTAATCTTTTTTGAGGCACTCTAATCCTTAATAAGCCTACTTTAGCCTTCGGTTATTCCTCTACATCCTCACTTTTTTCAGCGATATCTATCTCTTTTGTCTTCATACAATTATTTGTTTATATCGCGATATTGTTCCTTCTTTATGAACTGAGGACAGAAATTTTACATTTTTTCCAAGCTTATACTTTTTTCGATAAACTGTTTATTGAAACAAATTTCTTAGAAGAAACAGGTTTTTATTGCTTTAGTACCATTAATTATTTACACACAAGTATAATTTAAATAGAAAATATTACAAATTTTACAAAATCATTTTTACAGAACGATGCGATGAGGGGGGAAGTTATAATACAGATTTTATTTTTCGTAACAATGAATATAAACTAGAGTATAATATCAACTAAAAAATGTTCTGTTTTGATAAAAAAAACAGAAACCAAAAAAATTACACATTATAAACACAGTGTTGAATAAATACTTGTACAAAAATAATATAATCTTAGGAAATACACGTTACAATGTACAAAAATTACTAATTGCAAACCGGTAATCCTAAAAAATCATTTTACCTTACAACAAATTTTTTTAGTAGTTTTGTTCGAACTGGACAAAAACCAACTAAAAAATAACAATTTATTTATTTTATCATTTATTTATTATTCGGAGAGAAATATAAAAAATATGTTTTTGTGCACAACCATGAAATTTCAAATCAAAATAAATGCAATAAATATGTGGGATTAAATCATTGAAGCCCAGACAATTTTTCAACTATGCAGGCAGTTATATACAAGAGTAAAGTTATTCATAAGACTTTTTGTTTATAATAATAGTATAACAACTTTAAGCCCAAGTTTACACACTTTTAGTCTAGTGGATACATTTGGGCTTACGCTAATAAAACCAGAGCCGAAGTTTTGTATTGTTTCGAGAAATTTCGATTAATTCATACAAATACACGATTGGTACACACGAGGCAGAATACATGAAAAAATAATACCTATCCTACAAAACGTAAACATAAAAAATAAGGTACTCTTTCACTGGACATTCACAAAAAAAAAATAAATTAATAAATCAGTCATTTCGAACATATTTCAACCAAAAACTCACATTCTAACTCGCAGAGATCAGTAGTTTTCTCAAACTATCAAAAACAATCCCATTTTGTTATTTTTTTTTGTCTTACCTAACTTAGAAACTAATATTATAAATTACACCCTGGAATCTCTTGGAAAATCAAAAACTTTCACACTTATAACAAAAATTATAAAGTGGTAGATTTGAAGAAAAAGCTGTCCGGCTTTTTTTGACGGAAATTGACCAAAAACCACAATCATTCAACCATATACAGGGTCCGTTAAAACCCTGACATTCTTCTATAAATTCGTTAGGTTTGGAAATAGAAAAAAAATTTAAAGACAAAAGTTTTTATTTCCATGGCATTCTAAATTCAATAAATCGAATAGAATTTCTCATACGATATAAATTATTTGAAATATCTCCTAAAATATTAAGTTTAAGTATAGGGAATACTTTGTAAAAAAGGTAGAGAATTTAAATCTCTACAACCTACGTCAGAAATATACGGGGGGTTCCATTTGAAAAAATAGAGTTTTCGTTGTTTGAAGTTAATGGAAACTGACGGTCAATTGCAAACACCCTGTATACTAAAAATTTCAGATTTTTGTATTACATTATTCCCTATATCTGACTTTTTAGAACTCCGAAATAATTTTTAAAAAACTACAAAGTATAAGTAAAATAAACGAGTTTTTTGAAATCTCTAATTTTGTGAATTCTTTTTTAAAAGTGTAAATATCTCGAAAACCGTTCATTTTAAAAATATGAAACCTTCACACTTTTTCAACTAAAATTACGTGTAGAATCTGAAAATCTATTAATATTCCATTTAAAATAACGAAGTAAGTAGCTGTCCAGCCGTAATTAAACACCCTGAATAAATGGAAATAATTTTAGGTTATGGAGCAGTAAATTTCTGACAACTTTTGCCTTTAAAATTTTTTTCTATTTCCAAACCTAACGAATTTATAGAAGAATGCCAGGGTTTTGACGGACCCTGTATGTAACACCAATATATTGCTAGTATTGGATAGAGCATCTAGAGCGTCAGCAATACATTAATATTACATTTATAAGCATTCAACATAATAATATAAAACATCTACCATAAAAACATAACAACAAGAAAAAGTTCAAGTAAACTTCTCCTTTTAAATTACCCTAAGAAAAGTAAACGTGAGGAGGCTTCGTCCTTAATTAGCTTCTTGCGAATCATCCGAATTATTATCCAAACTAGACTCGTCCAGTAAGAATTTCTCATCAGGATCATAAAATACTTCAGCTCCAGGAAATATATACCGACTCGGTTTAATCAAGTGAAACGTGTCCTTCATCAGGCGATCCGCCAAGCTCATTTTAATCTTCGGCTGCCAAAACCCGCGCATATCCGACGAAGTACCCTCGAACGCCTCCTCTTTCTTCGACGCTTCCTCACCAGCCTCCAAATCGGTGAAATTGGAATTTTCTCCAATACCCGAATCACGTGCTGAGTCTATCGACATGTGACGCTCTTTGCTCGTGTATTCCTTATTAAGGATATTAATTGACATTTGTTTGGAATTGGAACACGTGCAGATTGTTTCTTTTATATCATCTAGTGTTAAGGAACTGCTGTTTGTACTCGTGTTGTTGCATTTGCACGCATCTTTATCACTTAATATTAACTTAGTATCTACTGTACAGTTTGGCTCGGTTTCGTTATAGAAATCTGTTGGGGGTGATAGCAAGGGGGCTTCTCTGAGGGTTTGGGGGTTGTAGATGCCTTCTTCCCAAGTACTGCCGAGGCTACAACAAAAACAAAAAATTCTTAAAATAAGCGCTCAATTAATACATTTCTTGCATACTTACAGCTGACACAAGTGATTGACTACAACATCGCAATCTCCCAGTAGCTCAACATCAAAATGACACTGCGGCAACGGTTCGCGGTTGATCAAAATCTGCGGTACATTCGTCGGCAAAGAACTCGGAATCAAAGCAACCGGTCGCACCTTCAACGAACTCCCAATCACCAACAACAAATCACATTTGTTCTTGTCTTCAGACATCGCCTCGTGGAACGTGTCCGGTAAATCCTCCCCGAAGAACACAATATCCGGTTTCATTATACCAGAAGTTACCAATTCAGTGAAATCGGTGGTGCTTTCCATGCCTTGCTCATCCGTGGAAACCGACGATTCTTTACCTGGATGGCATTTTTCACATAAGGGGATCTTTTGGGCGAGAACTGTGTTCCGGATGGCTTCAGCTGTGCTTTTGTAGTTGCAACGTGTGCATGTTGCCGTGGCAAATGAACCATGACATTCTATCACGTGTTCGATGTTTGCTTCCTTTTCCAAGGTGTCGATGTTTTGGGTGTAGTTTCGCAGCAGTTTGTTGTGTTTCTCCAGGAGTTTTATAAACCTGGAATAGAGTTGCTGCATTAGATAACCTGTATGATGGCTAAATAGTATTTCTACCTGTGGCAAGGACTGGGTTGGAATTTCCCCGGATAAATATCTCTGGCAAACTTAAAAAACGGCCGGGGATCCTGACTGAAATAATTAATATCGAACATCGCCTGCGGACTTGGAAGATTTGGAAAATCCACCGCTAATCTGGAGTAAATGCCGTCACGCGACCGAAAATCTGGTATACCACAAGACACGGACACACCAGCGCCAGTTAGCACGATAATATTTTGAGCACCTACAAAACACACTCAGTTAGCTACAGCCAGTTTTAAAGTTTAATGTACCTTTCAGCAATCGCACTACATCATCTAGTTTATTGACGTGGCGTAGTTTGTGCCTACGTGGCGGTTCCATTATCAAATTCATCAGGATTTTCCATAAAGTTAAATCGTCCATGTACTGAGGTATTTGGTCCAAGTCCACACCGAAATCGTGCAGATATTTGCGGGGATTCGCACCGATTTCCATCTGTTTTTGAATCTGGAAAAATCATAACCTAACTAAATAAACTCTTGATGATGATTTCTTTCCTCTTACCCATATCATGCATCCATTCGGTGTCCAATCATCAGCACAAATGTCCGATAAAATACTGATGTCGCTGATGTTGCTTTCGGATGATGAGTTTTCATCATCGACCTCCAAACTGTCCTGAGATGTGTCCAATTGATCGACTGTGTGTGTGGGTGTTTGCAGGTATGATTCTGTGGGGGAAGGTGTGTGATGGGATGGTGTTGGGATGGATTCCAGTGTTGACGCCTCGTAACCCGAGTCGCAATCCGTCAAAACGCCTGGAAAACAACACAATTACGTTTAAATTTCCCGCCAGATATTTACTTTGAATTCTCGATACCTAACTAAAAGCGCTACCTTCTCAGTTAATTTCAGCAATACGATTGGTTAATTTGATCACGTGACTTCAAATGTCCAATAAAATAGCGATTAAATGAGAGTCTCACTGCAACTTGGATTTCATTGTTTTAAAAAACTTTAAATATCAATTTTAGTATACAGGGTCCGTCAGCACCTTCGGATTTTTCTACTACATAAACTTGGTTAGTTTTTGAAGTAGAAAAATTTTTGCCAAGACAAAAGTTGTCAGAAATTGACTGATTTATAACCTAAAATTATTATTATGCAGGGTGTTTAATTATAGTTGTAAAATATCTATTATAATTTTTTGACACACCTTGTACGTTTTATTTTATATTTTGCATTTACCTTAAACTAAAAACCCTAAAAAGTGTCTAGTGACAATTAACAAAATTTATATTTTTTTTCTAAATTTTTCTTATGTAACATTTTCGAAAAACGTCCGTACCAAATCCCACATAAAATTCCCCTAAATTTGAAAAAATTGTGGTTTCCTCGTCTTCTTCTTTACAATCGAAAACTTTTCAGGTTTATTTAATTTACAAATTCCTAATGAATTTGAGTGAATTTCAGTAGAATTCTCTAGATTATTTTTGTATACTACGATTTGGAACAATTTCGCCACGAGGCGAGGCTACGCAAAGCGGAAGTGCGTAGGCCGCCATTTTGCGTGAGTCATGCGAACTAGAATTTAGAATTTTTAATGCCTAGATTTACTATTGTAATTTTTTTAAACCTGAAAAAAACAATATTAATTTTGTTGTTGTAAAAATTACAAATTGGCGTCATTTATGACCTTGATTTAAGGTAAAATAAAAACACAAAATTACAGGAAACTGCAGAGATTTATTAATTGTTAAGTAATATTTTCTATCGATTTATAAAAGTAAAATTCACAAGGATGATGAAAATTGATGAAAAAATGAACAAATGAGCATACGGATGATTTTATTCGATATAATTTAATATTGAACTTGCTACGATCCAACATTGCCACGCCTACAAAATGTCCGCACTTGTAGTCTTTGTTCTCGTCGCCATATTGGTTGAAAACAATTGCCTAAACAACGAAACATATTTTAGAAATTTTTACCTTCATTGATGTCAATCGGGTCGGCAACTCTTGTGGAAAAACAAGAAAAACCGTCTTCATTGCACAATTCACCAATATTTGAATCGGACAAATCAAGTTTGATACGTTTAGCACGCGATTCGTGTTCATTACCGTCAGGATAGGAATCCATCTTTGACACGAATAAAAGTTTTCCAAGAGGATCTTGTGGCCGGAAAGAGGGTGTGCGCGCGCATCAAATTGCCTTACCCACAGTTCTGTGCAGGGTGCGCGGTGCACGAACCACGGCCTTCTTGTCTGTCGTGTATAGTACGTCTTCAGGCAGTTGTTTGAAGGTTTAAACTATTTTCTATCGAAATCTAGTGATATTTCGTTAAAACCTATCCGTGTAATATTCTAGTAAAATGCCGAAGAACAAAGGTAAGTTTTGTATTATACACAGTCATTCCCCATGTCCTTAATAGTGAGATACCATAAACAATTTTTTGGCATATTGCTCTCGTATTCTCCCCATGCATGCACTTTTGACATTTCTATAAATCCATGTGCAAAATATCGAGAGCACTCAGTATTAAACTGGTTAATTTTAGTTTTAATGCTTACATGGAATATTTAGAGTGACGTATAGTTAAAGTGGTGGGTTTATTCTAGGTAAAGGAGGTAAAAATCGCAGGAGAGGAAAGAACGAAAACGAAACGGAAAAACGTGAGTTAGTCTTCAAGGAGGATGGACAAGAATACGCACAAGTCACCAAAATGTTGGGAAACGGTCGACTGGAAGCCATGTGCTTTGACGGGGTGAAGAGGTTATGTCACATACGAGGAAAACTAAGAAAGAAGGTAGGTTTTGGTTATAGTAAAAGTTAGGTTAGAACCCAACAATTTCTTTAATTAGGTGTGGATAAACCAAGGCGACATCATTTTAATTGGCTTGCGGGACTACCAAGACGCCAAAGCAGACGTAATCTTAAAATACACCCCAGATGAGGCGCGTAATTTGAAAACATACGGTGAATTTCCCGAATCAGTTAGGATTAACGAAACCGTTACGTTTGTGGAGGAAGGTTTCGACGAGGATATTGAATTTGGCGACGATATTAGTTCAGCGGACGAAGCAGATCCTGTGGACGGTATCTGATGTCCTTTAAGGAGTTTTAAGCAATACCAACCATTTGAAACCACAATAATAGTATCGTATAATAATATAAATATCCTCTCTCCTGTGCTAAGATAAAACTTAGTTTATAGAAATTGTATAATAATAATAAACAACTACTACTGCATCGGCGATGGAATTTTGGATTTGGTTTTTCTTTTTTTGAACAACTGCACGTGTAAAATATTTATTGTTTTATTGCGGAAAATAATTACTTATTAATTAAAAGAAAAACCAGATTATTAATCGAATCATTGCACATACTCCTGGTTTATAAGTGTTATTACCTTAAGGCCGGTTTTCCAATCGATAGTCAAGTATCCAAGGAAATTAACTAGTGATTGAATAACTGGGCCTTGGCCAACAATTAATTTATGGAATGACATCAACACTGCTGTATTTAAGTATCTAGTGAGAATGTTATTAGTTTTAATGTTTAGCAAAATTAAGTTTTTTTAAGAATGGGTGTTAATTATAATTTGAAACCAAGACATGTTTGTTGTAAATGTGTTAAATTAAATATAATACTATTGTAAAAAAAAACACATTAATTTAACTTATCCTACATTTATTATTATTATTACAAAACTATTTTTTTAAACCATCAGCAATTTGCTGTGTTTCTGTATGCGAAACTGGCAAAGCCCCAACTTCCTTCAACAAATCCTTCTTACTATCAAAGTAGCTTTTATACCACTCGATATGCTCCTTCTTAGCCGCTACAGACAAATACGGGTTTTTCGACAACCCAACACAAACCAACTCCATGAAATGCCGAATAGGTCCCTTGTGGGGGCACCAGGGCTCCAAGTATTTCTCCAGGAAAACATGCTCGGAAAAGCAAACTTGCTTCTCCTCATCCAAACCTAAACAACCAAATTAAATTTTGAAATTATAACTTAAGGTATTTACCTTGTTCGTTGTCCACAGGAAATTTCCACACTTTTCCTTGTTCCGTCCATAGGATCATCTGTTGGAAGTAGTTGGCAGGTGGGTGGGTAACCGCAAGTTTCAAGTCTCGTTCATAGAACTTGTCCCAAGATGCGTTGGAAACTCCGGGTTTGAGTTTGTCTGGTTCTGTGAATATTCCTAGAGGGGTTCCCCCGAACAAATCAATCGACTCCCGTACTCTAAACAAAGTAAATTTAGCGAAGTTTTGGGGGTTATTCTAAGCTTACATTTCTGGGCCTTTAGGGGCTTCCCAGTTGTCCAGGCGTGGTTTTCTTTGGGGTGCCCCAGATCTACCTTGCTCTGTATTAACTCTATTTAATAACTGTTTTACTAGCTGAGCTCTAGACTGGGTTTCCACTGGTTTACTTTCGCGATCTATTTTCATTCCTTTGACAATATCACTGGAAGAAAGCTAATTATTCCAGTATTATACACTTTCCAACAACTAACCTAAGATTATGCGATGAACCACTCTCGGATTGCTCAGGCTTCAACAGTTTTAACAACAATTCCGACTCGGTTTTCTTCACGTCGCCCCCAATGGACTCTGCTACATTTTTCACAGCTTTCACCATTTGCTTTTCTGTCAAGAAAACCAACTTACTGGTGGTTTTTAGTTTGTAAATAAAAACTCACCAACACTTTCTACTTTGTGCGATTTAACATCTCTTTGTTTTCGCGTTGGTCGTGCTAGTTTTATACTCGATTCAGCCACCGGTTCGTCCTGAACAAAAACCGAGTTATTTGACGAGAAACTAACTGGAAAAACTAATTACCTCGAGCATTTTTTGAAGCAATGAATTCAACCGATTAACTGCCTCGCTGTTATTCTTTTTATCATCTGGTTGCTTTTCGTTTTCTTGCTTTGAATCACTGTCCTCGCTTTTATTTCTCTTGGTAGTGATTTGGAAGCAGTTTTGGGGGCTCGCCAGGAGCCGGGGCGTCAAATATGCCTTACTACAAATTGTATCAAGAGAATATGTACGTGATACTGTGGGGAATACTTACCGGGTTAAAATAACAGAAAGTTTATTCATTATTTAGATTAGAGGCTTAAAAGATGTGTAAAATTTGAGGTTAAAAGTACCATTGATAAGTAGAAAACTAGAATCTAAAGTCCCTATTTGGTAATGGGCGACAAACAAATCATTGTAGAAAGACTGCTTAGGCAACCAACAATACATATCTATATATTTTTTGCCTACATTCAGAAGGTAAAATTATTTTAAAGAAATAATAAAAAAATGTTCTTGAAATAATGCATTAGGTACTCGTGTCTGTTAATAAATATGCTAATTATTAGATGTTTTACGTTATCTAATGGCTTATCATAATAAAATAAAATAAATTGTGTGAAAACAAAAAAATATTCTATTAAAAAAATATAATATAATACAAATAAATCAATTCTACTCGTATAATACTGTTTATTATCGATTTTCTTCAGATTTTATTCAATCACAATCCAAATTTAAAGCCTGCTTTTCAGCCTTGAGTAATTCGTCCAATTTCCTTACATCCTCCAAATCATTTTCCAGCGAATCCCCCTCAATATCTCCTGCACTTTCCACCGCAATCTCCTCAATAGTTGTACTGGGCACTTGAAAACCTGGTACACTATTCAACTGTTTTACCACCGTGGTTTGTGTTCCATTACAATTCACACTATCCAAACAAAACAACTTAACACCTCCTGCATTTTTCCTCATCAAGTTTTCCACCACGCTCTTATCCACTGGGGTCAGTTTTAACGACATAGGCAGTTGTTTTAGCTCCTCGACTGTCTTAATTCTTTTTGGTGGGGGTACTAATAGCAGCTCCTTTTTTCCATATGTTCGTTTTAATGGTTTAGCTAAAGTTTGGCTGTGCACTAGGAGGTTTTGTGAGGGGTTTTGTAGGGACAGAATGGAGGGCCATGTTAATAACGAATAAAAACGTTGGTAGAATAAGTTGCGTTCTTTTAGGACGTGCACGCGTTTAGTGTACTGCGAACTTTTCAGGAATCTATTCTCTAGCTTAAACGAGCTTTTTTTCAAGCTCAAATCTAAGTTGTCGAAAATTCCAAACTGATTTGAGGTTTTAATTTGAATATTTTTGATTAGTAAACTACGCAGCGTGATTATCGTGCTTAAGTTTGGTGGAACAAGTTGCGTAATCCGCCCTTTCGACTGTGGCACAATTACACTTGATTTCCTTTTGGATGTACACGGTTGAGTTTTATCCATTAAATTAGTTAAAATGGCTAAATCTACACTATCCAGCTCGGGATGTTGATCGTAATTTTCCGGTAGTTCCAACGTAACATTCAACTGGTTTAAAATACACTGAGCATCGTTAGTGGCTTGAGCGAAATCGGATACGAATTTCGGCTTCTGGTTTACTTCCTCCATGGCGTTGCAGAAGAAATCGGCTAAAGCATCGTCCAAATTCTTCGACATTCCCTGTTTAATGATTGTACGACATTGTACTACTTCGTCTTCCTCGTCTTCATTTGGACTGCATTCGGATTCTTTACTTGGACGCACTGGGCAGAAATTGGCGAATTGCTCGATTTCGTTCAAAGAGGGAATCGCGTCGATTTCCTGGAATTTTTCAGCAATGTATCTGGAAAGGGAAAAGAATCCTTTTTGAAACTAACTTCAAATTTACGATCTATCCTAAGATCACTCAAGAACGAACCTTGCGGAATCCTTCAGTTAGCTTAAGGCATGGAATATTTTGCTAAAATGGTCTAAGTTATGGTGAAGTTTGGGCTTGTCGTCTATTTGGGTTAAAAGACGGAACGGAATGTAACAATGGTGAATAAATTGGGGGTCTAAGATTACCTGGCGATATTGTAGTTATCCACCTTGCAGCTTGAAGATACAAACTTCCTTCTAGGTACCTGACTGATGTCTTTTTCAGGATTTTCGCTTAGAAATCGACAAATAGTTGCATGTCTACAAAAAGTTTTTTATTGTAGTTTTACCATCAAAACAATTAAATTAATTTCAAAATCTACCTTTGTCTTACTTGCCCACGACTTCTGTTTAACTCACGAGTAATTCCCGACCATTTCCCTGTGCCATGCTCCCGAACGTGATCCATAATCTTCTCATCCTCTTCAATAGTAAACGTACCTTTGTTATTCCCCGTTATCAAATTACTCAAATAATGACTTTTCAATTGTACTCTTGTTCGATTTGGAAAATACTCCAACCACTTCTTGTAATTCTTCCCAAATTTCTGCAGCAAAATCAACAATAGCGTATCCTCAGCCTCGGTAAACTTCCCTCGTTTAGTAGTCTTGCTAGTATTCAAATAATAAGTATAACGATAAAACAGTTGAGAACGCGAACGGTTATCGAAATGATGAACGATTTTCGACCAAGGTATTTGGTTACCGATTCTGTACGCATCGACCATTTCCAACAGGCGTTGATCTTCATCGGGGAAGAACTCCCCCCTTTTGAAATGTTCGCGTATAGTTGAGGAATAGTGGTAGCAAACTGTGAAAGCTGTGCGATTTGTGTTTAATTCTATGGCGATTTGCGCCCAGTTTTGGTTGTTGTAGTTTTGAGCTAAACGTTTGAGATTTTCGGTTTCTTCTTTTGACCACTTGGACTTGTTTATATCTGGATGCAGGTAAACATTCCACATTGTCTCACATTCTAAAGCTGTATGTTTATCTGGAGTGAAAACAAAACTGTTGTGGATTGTGGAAAAAAATATTATTTACTTACTTTTAAGAAATACGTCCGAAATTCGCTGCCAGTCGATGTGTTGCGTACAACCCCTCGGAGGGTAAGTGAAATTCATGTCTTGTAGAACCCCTAGCCGCGCTTCCAACTTCCTCAACTCAGCATGAAGCTCGCTGTCTTCATCGCATTTTCCGAAACAAATCTTCGCTTTCAACAACGTTATTTCCTTACCAATTGCCTTCTGTTTGTTAAGATTATAATTTAGTTTAACAGACCTTAATAATTTCTCACATTCAGTGTTTGCCCACTTTCGTGAGCTATTATTTAACTCGTAAACTGACAATTCATTGTTGTTTCTCTTGCGTACAACATCAATGTTAGGTGGACAAGGATACAAATCTGTATCTTTAAAATAAGGTGCGCATAATTTTCCTAGTACCACATAATTGTTATGTGAACTTGCGTGGGTTTTCTTGGAGTTTTTAACGATTTCTAATGTGGTGAGGATTTCTTTTTGGCAGTCCAATAGGAGATCTTTGGTTTTTTTGTACAAGTGCATTAGTTGCATGTTCTTTTTTCTATTCAACAATAACAAGTTTTTTAGTTCAGGGTCTGTACATGCGTCGATTACACATTTTTCACTGGCTTTTAGCGTTGATAAAGGTGCGTAGGTGTTTAACTGGGAAATATCGGCTATTTCAAAAGTTTCGCATTCGAGCTCCACGTCGGACTGCACGAGAAAAACTGTGTAAATAATTTGAACTTGGTTGATTATAGTTTAAACTTACCTCGGAGTCTTCACTTTCGGAAAAATTGATGAATTCGTCGATTTCCAACTGAAAATAAATCCATTAGTTTATTAAAGTAGAAGAACCATATAACATCTTACAGTGTCTTGAGTCTTGTACTGATTAAGTACTTCAGTTAGCTTTCTAACATCGTCTTCGTCATCCATAACTAAAAATTAGAAAATATAATTTTTTAAAAAGCATAACCTACAAATTTTTGTTATTTCATCGTAGAAGAAGAAGCAAACAAGATTACAGATGTCCAACATTAGGTTTGTTAAATAATATATTAAAAATACAAGAAAACTCAATGAAGGATATTAATCTTCAACTCAATGCTTAAAATGGAAACTGGAGTTTCCATAAATATATACAAAACCGTTATAAAGGACTTATTTTACAACATATTATTGACGTATAGTTGGTTGCCTAACTATTTTAAAAGTAGATATTCCGACATTAACTCTTCAAAAGTGTGAGTTTTTCCTACGAAATTTGCAAGATTAGCTATTGCGTTTTTTTCACTCGCTTCACAGAGCGGTTTTTCAATTTCTTTGCAAAAATTTGCTTTACGGTGTTTTGTTGGTTGCACTGTTAAAGCCATTTTGACACGTTGGTAGTCGTGATTCCCTAAAAAAGACGAAGAAGTTTTGAAAATATTCATTTTGTGAACTTTTTCCGTAGTGGAAATGTTACTAGGTATTCTATGTGGAAATGGACAATATAATAGAAAATTTGGCTAGCAAATGCCGAGCTTGTTTAGAAGAAGATTCGGAAATGAATTCTTTGTTCAGCGAGTTTCATGAACACCTCACATTGGCTAATATCGTTGAAACCAACACATCAATCAAAGTAAGAATATTTTAAATTTACACGAAAAACTGAACGGTAAATTTAAAAGTAATTTTTTACCAGGTAAAGAAAGACGATGGCTTGTCGGAGTTTTTCTGTATGGCATGTACAACAATCCTGGTGAATTTCCACAATTTTCGAATAGAATTCTTGGAAAATGACGTAAAAATTAAAGCTAAAAAGGAAGCATTACTAGCAGAGGAAACTCCGGTAGATTATGTTGTAAATTCATCTTCCGAAAGTGTCTTAAAGAACCTTAAGGAAATTAAGTCTGAAATAATTATCAAGACCGAAACTGATCTAGTGCAAGTTGTAGAAGATGACGGCGCTAACAACGAAAAACATACGGAAACAAACCAGGTAGACTGTGATAAATTACCTAAGAAATCCTGTGTTACGCACATGGTTACCGAGGGAAAATCTTCACACATTTGCAAACATTGCTTAGAAGCCTTTTCCACACCCGAAGCATTAAAACAGCATATAAAAATCCACAAAACCTACATCTGCGACAAATGTGGCTCCAGTTTTTTACAACGAAAATATTTGCTGGAGCACAACGCATGTCACGAACCAATTCGTCGATTTGTCTGTCCATACTGTGGAAGAAAGTTTCGAAGACGCAACAACCTGGTCGTACACAAACGTTTGCATACAAATCCTGGGGAGTTTGTTTGTGATCAATGCGGGAGGGTTTTCAACCTAAAAGCAACATTGAATACGCATGTGAAGCTTATACATAACAAGGAGCGCAACTATCTTTGTGTTATTTGCAATCTGAAGTTCCCCTTAAAGTCCACTTTGGATAAACATGTGAAACGGCATGATGTTAAACGTAATAAGGAGTTTAAGTGTGAGAAATGTGATTCGTGTTATAAGGACAAGTCGAGTTTACACCGGCATGTGCAAGTGAATCATACTGATGATAATATCGGTAAATATAAGTGCATAGCATGTGATAGAGACTACAAAACAAGAACCAATCTGCTTAAACATCAACGTAGGGGTTGTAAAAGGGCAATTAGGGACATTGTTAAAGGGAATGTTTGCGAGGACACTGATACGTAATATTTTATATCACGACGAGTTAAACAGACTCTATTACCGAATGTAATACCCTGTATATGCACAAAAAACTAATAAATAAGAAACCCAAAAAATAAATTAAAATATTCTACAGAAACAACTCAAGTATTGTAACTTTAATCACTAATTTAAGATTCTCTAATAAATTTCATGACTCTGCACAACTGTTGTATTTCTAAAAAACTTCAAAAAATTTTTTTTATGAAAACAACGTATGTAATTCAAAAGTGCCAAATTGAATGTTTATTGAGCTTGTTTTATGCAACCTGCTTTACACTGATGTATTATAAGTTGCCTATACTGAGCTTCCGGCGCTTCCACCAAAACTTCAAAAGTATTGCCAGACTATGATCATAGACATTATTCTTCAACTAGAACTGATTTCTAACTGTCAGATGAAAACCATAGACATTATTAGTAACTAGAACTGATTTGCAACTGTCAGATGACAACCATAGAAATTATTTATAACTAGAACTGATTTGTAACTGTCAGATGAAAACCATAGACATTATTAGTAATTAGAACTGATTTGCAACTGTCAGATGACAACCATAGACATTATTTATAACTAGAACTGATTTGTAACTGTCAGATGAAAACCATAGACATTATTAGTAACTAGAACTGATTTGTAACTGTCAGATGAAAACCATAGACATTATTTATAATTTAAAAACTTGTTATTCATATCCAATCTAATCATCTTTAATTTACCAGGGACAGAATGTGGATTTTTGTTGGGGAAACTAGAATTAAATAAAAACGAACTTATTTGTATATATTTATTTTATTTAATAATTAAAAATATATTACACTACACTCGAATCTTGTTATAGTCAACTGAACGAGACCTTGGCATCTCGATATTGTAAGGAAAAAAGTACAAGATTCGCGTTACTTAAACTCTAACCAACTTGGAGATCTTTTTGTTACCCTACAGAAATATGCTTTTCTACTACTGCATCTAAATTTCGTATCCTAATAATATGAATAAATTTATTGGAAATATAGTAGGTAGCAGTCTTTTATAATGGGTAAAAAAGTCGCTGTTCTATATAAAATCAGAACATCTAACACAGAAACTACACTACTACATATTTATAAAATTGCGATTTTTTTGGAAGACAAGTCAACTATAAATTAAATCCATACTATTGATACCGTTCGTTTTTCGTCATTTTACTTCCTGAATTTAACGGCGTGAAAATCTCATAATCAGCTACAGTAAAATTGTAATCACCCATAAGTACAGCTGGAGAAGCACCTTCACCATCGTATGAATGCGGCAAATTGGAATAACTGTCCATGTTTGTGTTGCAGTTACTGGAGATTAGTAAATCAGCACCGGCTCCAAATATTGGACCAGATCTACACAAAATAAAATAATTATAAAATAGGCTAAGCGTATACCTAGTATAGAGTAACTTACTCTGGATGATAGCAAACAGCGAACGCCTTCTTCATAACATGAAACTGCGTCGGAGGCAAATCTTGGTGGTTATACAGAGTAAACAAAAACGCCCGCTCCGACGCTATATAATGACTCTTCCCTGGTGGTCTACCCCAAGGTGCATCACTGAACCCTCCGCAGATTTCACCTCGAACCCCCTAGAATTAAAAACAATCACCACCAAACTTTCTTCAAAAACTTGGTAATTCCTTACAGAAACTATGACATAAGTAGGAGCAACGCCGTCGCAATGTCGATGGAAAGCAGACGCTGAAAATCCATGGCTACTAGCACGGTAGACAAGACGCCAAGTTTGCTTCGGATGTCCATACCAGGCATTCAAAATGCGCTGGTAGTGGCTTTTCTCGTGGCCAAGGATTGTAGAACCAGGGAAAATATGCGGGGAAATTCTGGGTCTTAGACGTTGGTCTTCGGTGCTTTCGGCGCCGAATTTACTGGGGAGAGCCGCATGGCGGTAGCGCTCTAGACTGAGTTCCATTGGGACGGCTCCGGTTGGTTCGACTTCTTCGGCGAAGACTTGACTGTCTGGAAATACAGTTTCTCATGATTTGGCTACCCATAGAATTTTTTTAAAAATGTCACCCCCAAAGAAAAAATAAAAACGCTTTTATTCCTTACCTATAAGTAACAGCCGGACATATCCAATTACATGAGACATGTGCTGACACACTCTCGCTCTTTCTTCTTCAGTCCAATGGGCAGTGGGTTGTGTAACCCCAGCTTGGTACTTGGCCCAATTTAGAACAGCCCTCCAAACGTCTTCCTCTTCCAGACACAACTAAACCGAAAAATCAACAATTTACCAAAAAAAAATCAGCACAATTTTTGCTTACATAGTCTGAAGAAATCACTTTAATAACAGCGTCTTTTGGTAGAGATAAGAAAGAGTTAGTGCGTAGACACTCAGCAGCATTTTCTCCAATGAAACTGACGCATCTTTCCAGAAAACCAGTAGCAGCTTTACCACCTACAAGATTCGGTATAAAAAAGCTTCTTATAGGATAAAATAACTTCAGAGGGAATAAAAAAAAAAAACTCGACAATTTAGGTATGGAAAAAATTTATTTAAAATCTAACTTATAATAACAAACTGATTCGGACGTTTTTATAGTCTTAAAATTATTACAACTGGAACAACTCACAAGCACAATAAACGCCGCAATGTTCTTCAAGTCTTATAAAACATTTTTACAATGTATTTGAGGTTAGGTCCAGAAATTTCGATCAGTTATCCGGTACATTCTGAATCAATGTGATGTTATCACCCTTCAGCATAATCCGTCCCAGTACACGACGATTTTTCGTTTTCATGTGATATTCCTCGGCGTTATCCAGCACAATATTCATGTATTCGTCGAAGCCGACAATGTGCCCCTCGATGCGCAGGTTAATGTTCTCATATAACCAAACTTGCACTTTACAGCGATTCTGTAGGTAGCGGAAAATAAGGTTGATGGGCTGCACCATCACCTTTTGCACTTTTTGTGGTTTGAAAGCCATTTTTATAGCAAATTGTAACAAATCGTTTTGTTAACGTACGAAATTTGACAAGCGGCAAGCGTCGATTTGACGCAGTTCTACCAACAGTAGCTGAAGTTAGGCATAGAAGAAGAGGATGTACTGTCTAAAGGTGTCTTTACATGGCGGCGTACACTAAAGGCTTACCCGCGTTTTATAACAAGAGTCGCGTAAAAGTAATTTCACCATAAAATTGGACTTCTTCAAAGATAATGGTTTATGTTTTTAGAAAACAAACTGTGAAGAGTTTGAGACGATCTTTTGATAGTTTTTTTCAATTCAAGACATTTTTTTATTTTTCAGAGTTTTAAACACAAATTAGTATTTTTTTAACTTTCAGCAGTTTTATTTGTCACATTTTCAGAAGCACTGTCTGAATTTTGGTAAATTTTATATTTTTTTGAAATTTTGATATTTTTAGAAATTTAAATTAGTACCTACAGTATCGACGTTTTTTTAAATTCTTTTGCATTTTAAACGCAAATTCGAAGCTGTACTGATTGAATTTTAGTAAATTTGATTGACAATACCGACATTTCCCTTAAATTCTGCATCTTAAAAAAAAATCCAGCTTTAAATAAACTTACCTGGTGTTCTTTCTTGTATATCCATGGCAGCAGATAGAAAAGTACACGCTGATGGTACTGATAATGTCGATGTCACATGATCCTCACACGCATTTCTCAACTCGTCAACTCCCAATTCTTGAGCAAGTGCTAACATTTCAAAAGCACCACTATCTTGCAACAAAATCTGTAAAAAATTCCTTTGAATCCTGCTAGTTTCCTCTAATAATTTATCTTTACCTTTCCTGTGTAGATGTACAGTAAAAATTGCTTAAAAGTATCGGTAGTAACTTGGGGTAGTCGAATGGGCGTTGGGGCACCTGGAGCAGCTGAAGAAATAATACAGCTAGGAATTCGACAAATTTCACTACGTTTTCCAGTTTGGAAGCTTTTACACCTGGAAAAGTTGCACCTACAGTAGAATTTTATTTAGGAGAAAGCTTTAAGAAAAATAATTACAAAATGACACTGAAAAGCTACACAAAGCTACACACACACATCTTTCATTAAAACGCAACATCAAAGCTCGCAATATGGATATAACTTTGTGCTTTGTCCTTACCAAAGCTCCTCCAACTCTTTATTGCTTCTTCAGTATGTTTCACTCGCAAATAACGACGCTAATAATAAGACTCCTCCACCATACTTCAGTAACTCTTGTTTCTGATGACTAATTGGATATCTCTACCTAAACTAGGACTTTGATCTTTGAGTATAGTGTGCGGTTTTTTGTTGTAGGTATGTGCGTATGTGTGTTATTGTGACGCTACAGAAGAAAAGCTGATGAATGCCACTAATGGAATCGTTTCCCGCTTTGGTAAAGTGGGTGGTTCAAACATAGGGTACAAAGAAACTGTTTCTGTATGTGTACGTACCTACTTCAGGGAAAAATTCGCTGAAGGATGAAATTGTAACAAAGTATAACTCATCCTGCTAATTAATCTTCTGAAATAGTCCTGTTTAGTATGTAGGTACCTAATTCTAAATTACTAAACGTATATTTTGGTGAAATTTACTTTATGTTAAACCTGGATGTTTTTTGTGGCTCCAAAGTTCAAACGTATGAAAAAATACAAAATTTTCGACTGGCTGTTATAAACATCACAGTTTTGGAATCACTGGTTGGATTTTTGATAAAAAACATTTTTGTCAAAGCGTAATGATGGTTCTATTTTGAGAAAGCCGATAAACTGCTTCTAAGAAATTATTACGTTTCGTAAGCTACAATTCCGCTTTTCAAAAATCGTATCTAAAATGAGTTTGAATTTTTTAAAAAATTAACAGGAACCGCTATTTGGATTTTTTTTAATATATAAGTGTTTATATTAATTTTATCTGCGTAATTTTTTCTCGTATTCATTACTCGTGTCTTAATAGCTATCATTAAATGCCCATTGCATAATATACTATTGTATTTCTTTGCCATAAATAAAATTAGTATTATTTGAAATAACAATTCCTCTCAATGTACCTATTCACGATTTAATACCTTCCTTAACATAACAGTCACACGTCATGGAAAACAAACCACGAAACCCACTCACACACAGTAGGAAGTTCATCTTTACGAAGAAAATCAATTAAACAGGAGCTAAGTTGTTTCTAGGGGAAAACTGATGCCAATATCACACGGGAAATTAATTTTGGGGGGCCACAGAGATTGTCACCCACGGGCAATTCACACATCATTCATTCCCTTGCCCTTGACAAAGCAATATCTGAATTTCACTCTTCGAGAGTTTGTATTGTATGTGGCGAAACGAGATAATGATAACATAAGAAATTGGAAAAAGTTTGATGAGGCATATAAAAGATTAAGTTAATACCTACAAGAACAAAACAATTATTTGTAAATGAACTTGGAAGTTTGTGACGCATTAATAAGAACATAACCTAACCTAACCTCACTTATTTCCTACCTCGCCATTAGGATAACTCGATGTGCAAACAGTCTATCTTCGTCCCTCCCTAGAAGAAAAACAATGTCTGCTGAATCGGTGTCTTCAGACAATCTTTGTAGGTCGTCTAGAAGGCGAGGAACTCCAGCTAGAGCCTTATCAGCTGATAATCCGGCGGTGCCTAATCCGCCAACTCGTGAACCCATTCTGCAGGACCTGGGGTTTCGACTAGGCCTGGAATAAATGAAAAATATTTTGTGCAAAAGTTCTTAGCAATTGGTACTTTAATCATCTAGTAAATTTTAGTTACACAAGAAGATTCATTTTGGTACTTTTAATATTGTAATTTTTGATAACGATGACAATTATTTTCCAAAAAAAAATCGACAATTTTGGTACTACTTCTGGATAAAATAAAGACAAAAATTTAAAACTAATAATAACAACAGTGTGAAGATTACATAAGTTTCTAGTATACAAGTACCAGCTAGATTTGTTTCAATATAAATTGGAGCTAACTAGGTGTAAAAGTACTTGTAGTACCTACCAGTCACAAGATTTTTTCCCACCTATTTTCACAGCCGAGTTTCACCCACAAAAAACTAAATACCAACACCACCACAACAACTAAATCTATCCAAAAAATCACTCAAATCTTCAGTTTATAACCAGTATCCAAAACAAGTACCACTAACAGTACTAGAAAATATATTCTTCCTTTTAACTTTTCGTATTTTTCTTTTCGTTTTCTTATTTTCTCATTTATACGCATTATAGTACTAACAGTAACAGGAAGCCATTGTTGTTGTGATTAAGAATACCGGTACCGGTACTCTGTGCTATGCTGCCACAAGCTACAGCAGGTAAAAACTGTGAGTCCCCAGCTAGTTATAAAGGTGAAACAAGAATCTGCGGCTCTGTGGTACAAATCCTTTTAAGTTTACTGCCCTCGCATTCAACCTAATAACACACAGAATCCTAGCAAGCTGGAAGGCGGCGTTGCCAAATCTTTAATGCAAAATAGTTTGTTGTAGAAATTAAATTAGGTAATTACCTAATTACTTTTAAAACTTTTTTTACTGTTTTGGATTCCGCCTTCTGCGACGGTTAAATGAAACCTGTTTAGTTTAGGGCGTTTTCTTGTGCCAAAATCCGGTCCTGCGTACGCAAGGTTTTACTTTACGATTTAGTAATCGCAAATTTCGATAAACACTATGAGATTTTTTATTTTTAATTCCAGTTCTCGCTACCTAAAAATGGAATCCTTCGCGCGTAATAAAAGAGAGATAGAGCATCTGGAAGTGGACGCTAATGCGCATGTGTGTTTGATTCTCATGCACATGCGCATAACTAACGATCTCTCAAGAAGTTGCTATCGCAACGTTTGCACCCATTTTTTCTTAATGTTAGTACCTATTACAATATGATGTATTTATTCAACAATTTAAACAGCCATGCAATTTCTACACTATATCTACACCTATTTATTTATTTGTTTATTTACAACAAAGCCACATTGAAATCCTACTTGAATAGCAAATAAACATCAAAAGCAGATATTAATGTAACAAATTGTGTGGCTGGGCGCGCAGGAGCATTGTTTCAGAAACTCCATTGTGTTTTAGTTCACAAATTGAAACTAGTTTAAAACTGAAACGTATATCAGCAGGAATTCTCTCCAACTCTCTCTCACTTGTGCCCCCTTTTCATTTGGCATTAAATCCATGTCAGGTTATTGTGTTTAGGAAACTCGCGTCGACATCCAGCAGGAACTGTTTTGTGGTCTATGCGAGAGAAACTCGGCGTGTATTGTGATTGGTTTCAATTTCAGCAGAATTGTTAATAATGGAGTGTTGGTGCAATCTTTGATATCATGATGATGTGTCAATCAATCAATTTATAAATGGAAAAATAAATTTACTACAAGTAGTTGTTGGAAAACGGGGGTAAATTTTTTTATGTGAAAGATTTTTTTGACCTACAGGATGGTCCAATGATGATGAGAGATAAAACTAAATAAATTATAGACTGATGATGCCTTATATTAATTAAATTAATTTGCATTAATATTACCTAATGTAGGTACCTACATCAACTAGGTGCCTAGATCCGTATCGTATAAGAGAGTCATGTGCTGGACACATCAGATATTTCATAAATACTTTTATCAGGAATATTATCATTATTGTAAATTTTTTATTATCTTATACGAAGTAATAAGGAAGTATAGTTAGTAATCGTGATTTTTTTTTTGATTTCTGAAACCATTTTGAATATTTTCATCAAGTACCTACTAATTTTATATTATTTTACAGTTTTTATCTGACGAAATCAAGTTATGTACATAAATAAAGCACTGTACAAATATAATATTCCATTATTGCCTTTTACAAAAATTAATTTATTCGTGTAAATCCACCTTTAGTTTCCGATTTAACCACCCAACACATCAGCGTATTTTGATCCAACGCTACTGTGAGCCTCCGTGGCGCAATTGGCTAGCGCGTTCGGCTGTTAACCGAAAGGTTGGTGGTTCGAGCCCACCCGGGGGCGACGCTTTTTACTTCTAAATAATACAATAATTAAAACAGGAAAATTAAACCACAAAATCGCAATTTCCTATTTGGTTTTCCCTTCAACAATCCAACAATAAAGTGCTTCGCTTCGGCTCTTCAGCACTTTTACAACCTTTTTCTTTCCCATCAACGACACACTTACTAACAAGTGTTTGGGTTGAAGTTGATGGAAGTTTAATCGAACGGAACAAAAAAGAAATTGTCGGAAGAAATATGACACAACATCATGATGGTCGTTTATTTACACACAGGGAGAGGCAAAATGTGTGTGTGTCTGTGATTGTTTGTTTTGTTGGTACTTTTAGCGCGCCTGATGTCGATTCTTGTATTATAATGGAGGCTGTCAATATCATGTTGCAATAGGATGAGGATGAAATGTAAAAAACTCTTCTACGATACGATGATTTTGTGTTATTGACACAAAGTAGAGAGGATGCTGTATTGTGATGGATTTAATACAGCAACGGAAATCCATTTCTTAATAAATTTGTACAGGATGTGTACTTAATTTAAATATTAAACCAATTAATTTTCTATACAACGCGCCAAATTTTTCTAATCCGATTTATATTGACTAAAAATAATTGAACACGCAGTGGTTAAAATTCATACATGCGGGAAGACTCAATGGATCTTGCGAAAGACCCTCTGCCTGTCAGAACTTATTACCGCCCCCAAGCAGAGATGTCCACCCCTACCCCTAAGGGCTTGCAATACGAAATATTCGAAAAATTAGATTGTCCACCGGATCTCTTCCAATAACGTGGGGATCAGCTTGCTGCTCAAATATTGAATGAAGTTGTTGGTCATCAGAGGTTTTCCCATTAGATTCGAGCAAAGAATTATAGCGTTAGCTTCTTGTATAAGGTGATTCTGTTAATTGTCTTCCAGGAAAATAAAGCAATCTGTGCCCTCATAAAGCACCTGAAGTATAAACATTTTATTCTCGAACAGCCAGAACATGCAGTAGGTTAAACATCAACCGCCGTGTCTAGACTGTTTTATTTCTGGGGGTGATGAATTACTCGAGTATATTTACTTCAGCAAGATTTAAGATCCTACTAATAATACGCGCTCGACTGAAGAGCAACAAATTAAACAGAAAACAACAAAAATATATCTTAAACATTCACAAACTTGGCGACTGTTGAGTATTTTATAGGCGACAAGGGGTTGAACGATTAAATTATGTCCGCTTTGTAAAGGCACCCACGTGACCAACGATATATTAAATTACACCGTTGCCAAACCTATTTCTAACATATTTTAAATAAATTATCAGCAATTAACTAAATTGAAAACAAAAGAGAGACTTTTCCATTTTTAACGGATGCACTCGAAAAATTAACTCAACTTTTCCGTTCCATTAATCGAGTGCTTGAATCGTAAAGTGGGGATTAACTAAGAGGTGGCGATACAAAGGTTCGCGTTTACCCCTGGTGGTGCTCTTAGTGCAAATGACAGTTCCATACTCGACCCATCAAGGAAACTTTAGTCCTGCTTTAATGAGAAAATGTTTTGGACTCGTTGTATGTTATTTAGGAATTGTTTGGCATAATTTACAGGATAATTAGAACGCATTCCGAAAGGGATTGTTTGTATTATGAAGCAGTTATTCCATAATTGGTTTAGGACCACTGTATTGGAATAGCGTATTAGAATCGCGCAGATTCCCAAACGTTCGTTTTAAGTGCTTTGATGCCTAAACCCCCCAAAAAAACGATATTCCAAGGGCAAAACGTAAATTCAATCCTGTATCCTAATGGACAAACAACTGCGCTCCATCTCACAAGTATTTATTTACAATTTCGCGATTAGCCACTACTGTAATCAAACACTCTTATCTTACGACTTACCACAAACCCACAAATTCTGATGGACTCCCATCGTATCTACATGAAACGCCCTGTTAATTATCGAAGCAATTCGCAAGCACTTATACATCAAGAAGACCCATCATTAAGCCAACAAAATTAGATCACCACAAGCACTTGGGTGAAGTTGAAGTCCTGGTGATGTAGTATAGTGTTGCTGGTGTTGCGACTATTCCATCATCATGAATCACGTGCAGATTGCTCGACTAATGTGATTTAAACACACGTATATATGTGCATGTGTGCTGGGCCTTGACAAACCAAAGCAAATTGCATTGTGGTTTTAGGCACACGCTGTATAGTAAAAGAAGCATTTGTGTCAGTGTGCTGGGTGTTGTACTAATGAGCAAGATTAATTCTATTATTATTAATTAGTTTTGTGAGAGGGATCGTCTGGTGGGTTAATGTGCGGGGTGGAAGCGCGGTTCTAATAAAGTTTTGCAGGAACAAGAGGACTGATACTGTAAAATTAGGTTAACAATTCGTTTTACTCGAATCGCCTATAGAAAAGTAGAGTCACCACAGAATTTGTAATTTTAAAATTTGGCGGATGCGCCGGGTTTAACAAAAATTTAAATTTATCATCCGCCTTTGAAGTTAGGAAAGAAATAAAAACGTAAGGCTCCTGATGATTGATATTTAACTTTGTCAAATCCAAATGTCATTCAAATCCGAGCTTGTGCTTTAGACTTTAAATAAATGTTAGCATAAAATCGTCAATCGTAACTATTTTTGAGTCTTGTATCTACTAATTTCTACTAGAAACATAATTTCCATTTTCAATCTATATAATTAAAATTCAAAATTACTTATCCGTCTATATATTTCACCAAAATCAACTTTGTTCCTCCATTTAACCACCCAGCTTTATTATACTCCCAAATCAAAATTAATGAGCCTCCATACAAAATTTTCCCGTAATTGGCGTATTTTTGCCGCCGCCCTTCCATACCAACTAATCTTTAAACGAAAATTTAGTAAGTGGATGAAAATTTGTGGGAGGAAGGGGTACCTAGGTGAAATTATACATCAAAGTGTCAATTTGTGCCACGTTGGCATACCGTAGGAAATTACTTCGGTAAATTACAACTTGTAGAAATGAAATCAAGTGCCTTGGAATTCTCTCATTATAAATGCCGCGTAAATTGATTTTTCTGTCGAACGTTTTTAAAAATGGTGAATGCGCCGGTTGGAAATTTCTCTGTGTAATAATAATAATTGCCTCCTTTGAAACTTCAACCACACAGAGAAGGAAATTATACAATAATTATACCAAGTTCGACATTTAAATGATGTTAAGGACTACCGTGTGGGGGACCCCAATTTTCAAATAGAGCCGCATTGTCTCGCAATTATTCACCCCTATAGCTCAGTGGCGGCGTCACACCCACGAATCCATCAAAGGATAACCACATGGAATAATTGTTGCCAATTTCTTTGTTCTAAGGAAAATTAGATTATTCGAGTAGTAATAGTTTTGCAGTTTGAATTAATATAGCATGAGGGCAAATGGGGTTGTACGTAGATTTTTCGCATACACTTTAGTTTCGTAATTGATATTGAGAAGTTAGCATCAATCAAAAGTTCCGGGAATTTTCCTCATTTCCTTCCATGTTAATTTATCGAAATTTTTTGCCCTCTGAATTCGGTTTTTCATAAGAAAATCTAACCTAACCTCACTTTGATTCTAAGCCTGTGGTTAACCTTTTCCTGAAATTTTTAATATATTTTTGATATAGCGTAAAAAATTACAAAGAAAGAAAACTGCCACCATAGACGAGTAAAATAATATTGTTTGTGCTATGACATCTGAAGCGCATATTGTAACTGGGATCTTAAGCATTGTCCCTGGAGACGGCCATGTTTAGTAGTTCATGCAGCGACCGCTAGTGTCGCATGGCATTTTTAAAGTCTCAATGGCGCTTTGATGGGAGTTAAAGTTCATTTTTTGAGTAGAGAGATTGGATCTAAAAATATTTGGTGGGAAATTTAGAATATATTAATTTGATTAGTTGAGAAAATTTTTATGCGAAAATTTCCCGATTTGCATTGTGCAAACAATATAATTATAAATTTAGACCTAAAAAATTATTTGTCATAAACACAATTACCTACACGTATACATGCAACTAAATTCCAGGAACCCGGTACTTTTTACAAAAAACAATTTAAAAAAATCAAGGTTGACTACTCACACTATAAATAAAATTACCATCCATCAATATTCACGATACCAATAATAACAACAACAACCACAAAATGCGTCCTTTAATTCTTACTGTATTTCTTCTACAAATCATCCTTATGGTTAAGGTAAATAACTTTCTAATAAAAACATTTCCATACAAGCAATCGACATTTCCAGCCCTTCACAGTGGACATTCTGAACATAACAGACTGCGCCTCCTCGAAAGGTGAAAAGGGCTCCCTACTTCTAGACCTAGGAGCAGAAGAAACAGTCGATCCTTTACTGAGCGGAGTGTTCAACCTTCCTAAGAACCTGGACGAAAAGGCAATCGTGGTAAGTTTAAAACCTCTTCAAATTGAAATAACTCAAAACTTTAATCCAAGGAGTACCAATCGCATGTTTGGGATCATGGCGAATGGAACTACCTGTTTCAAGGCAATAGATCTTTTTGTAATTCCATCGTACCGACCATAGCTTACGATCAATTCCGGAAGATAGTTCAACCTCACTGGCCGGATCAATGCGATGTTCCAGCTGTAAGAATAACGTAATTTTTTCTTCTATTATTATAATTTTTCTGTAATAGGACGCCTACGAATTCGTGGCGTTTCCTGTGAGTGGACAGTATGTTGTCTTGAGTAACATTCGAAATGTCGCGCCGTTATGCAAGCATGAAGTAAAGTTGATGGTTGGAAAGGATCTGATTTTATGTCGAGTGGTCTATACGATAAGCAATTATTAATTATTATATATAAGGAGTTTTCAAAATGATTTTTCGCATTAATAAAATAAAGAAGCTTTTACTGGTATTTTTCTTTTAACTCAAAAGCATTTCCATCAAACTTCAATATATGTAACAGTTTCTTTCATTTGCCAGTTGAGCTGAGCTCAAAGCGCACTAGAGGGAGCGCGCCCTAAGAGATGTTGATTGGCAATTTATTTACCCTGCAGGCGTTTGATTCCACTTGCTCTCACCCCCTCTCCTGTGTCTCTAGATCTTTCTCTACATTTCCACTTGTTACTTTAATCTTTCCCTGCCCCACCCTACAATTCTAACACATTATAAGATTTAAACCAGTAGGTAAATAAAAATAAAAATAAAACAGTAATTTGCTGCTGGTAATAAAGTTTAATCATCTCATAATAATTTTATTGACTGTTAGTCTTTAGGTTCGGAATTTGCGCCGAATTCCACGCAAACTACGTCTTGGTCATCATTTTTCAGGATGAAGAATTTCACTCGGAAGAGTCCATATAAAATCTGAGGCAGGTCTATGCTCTCTGCTACGTCTTCGTAACCATCCAAAGTGTATTCGCCCTTGAAAATATCGCGATATTACAAATCTCAAAACGCTTGATGTGAAATTTTTGGTCTTACTACTGGCACTACGTTGTCTGCCTCAATGTTTGGTTGAATTTTTCCGCGAAAATTTGTGTATACTGTTCCGATGTATTGGTTAATGTACTCTAAGAGTGCTCCATCGGCTTGGTAGACATCATTTTGCCAAACGCCGTTCTTATATTTGTCTACGCTGATGTTGAACTGGAAAAATTTACGTTGAATCAAATATGTTAAAAGTTATAGTCCTGAAACTTAAGAATTTTGAAAAATTGTGTTTATAGAATTGAACCAGTTTTATTCCAGAAGTTACATTTAGGTACCAATTTCTAAAAAACCTCAACATTCCATCAAACTTTAAGTCTAAAATAACATCAATATTTAAAAAATTTTAATCTCACCTACCCAAAATTTTAACATCTTCTAGTACTACTCACCTTAAAATCTTCGTTTATCTCCTCGCCCAAATTAATATGAAAATCAAACGCCTTGTTCTCCCCATCATTAATGTTTCTTAAAGCAGCTGAGAAATCGAAGCCGTCTTTAGTGCCAAAGTTATCACACTTCTGAAAGTACTGCACTTCAACTTTACCCACCGGGCCAGTTTCTTTTTGGCCATAACAGCCCAGAACCAAAAGACCAAGCGATAATATCGTGGAAAACATCTTAGAAACTCGCAGTTGTGTTTGGAAGAGTTTATTTTATTTACTTATATAGAAGCGGAAATTGTTTTTTATATTATTATGTTTGACCATGATTATTTCTGTATATTTTTTTCTAGGGCTAACATCAATCAGACAGGATATACTATATATAATTTTTTGTGTTGTTTTTGTAAACTTGTAACTACATTAATTACCAGTTGTAATAATGTGCACTCTGCACGAAACCTTTGTTTATATAAATCACATCAAAAACACCCCGCATTTGCGGAATCTTTCCACATAAACACCTCGTGTGCTAAAATAATGACCCATCTACAATCCTTCTGCATTTTACTGTTATTCATCTGCAGCACTTTGGTAAATTGTAAATATCAACAAAAAATCGCGCTAATCTCTGTAAATTTCAGGCTGAAGATGTTAAAATTTTACCTGGAGGAGTCACGGAATGTGATACTGAAGGCACTTCAATAACTTTCAAGACTTATCTGTATGAGAAAGACGATGGCAGCAAGGCATTCACTGGCGATCTTGATCTACCCTACAGTGTTAACACTAGCTTTACTGTAAGTCTAAATATCCGTCAAAATTCAGAGTTTAGTCCAAAATTTTGCTTTTAGTTCACAATGCAAGTGGACAAATACGACGACACCCAATCAAAATGGCAGGAAAATGCCTTTAATATCGAAGGAGAAGTTTGTGACTATATCCAGAGGATCATGCCTAAACTTTGGACCAACATGCGTAGTAGCATCAGTCCGGCAATTGACGAAGAATGCAATATTCCACCTGTAATGCTTTGAATTTATCCTAAATTATTTCTAAGACAGCTTGTTGCAGAACCAATATACATTGGAGGGTTTTGAAGCTAACTATGATGATGTGAATGTACCTCAGGGGATGATCGGGAAGTTCCGGTTGGTGTTGAAAGTGTTTACACCAGATGATGAGAATGTTCTTTGTAAAAAAATGGAAGGGGAGATTGTGAAAGTTTAATATGTAATTTGTTTTGGTTTTGATTTTAATAAAGTACCGTCTGCATTGCATAGTTGAGTTTTATTAGAAGCGAAGATGGAAGAAAGGGGGAAGATTTTTTGAGAAACTACTAAGAGGAACGAGGGAAAATAATATTAAAGAAATGGGCATTGTAAACAGCGATAGGATTAGTAGAAAAAGTTTTTATCCATTTTTTGGAACCTCAAACTATCGCAATTTCCATTATAGTTGTAATTTTCGAGGTAAGTACAATGTTTAAAAAATCACATTTCTTAAACCGCTGGTCTGATTTAAGTCAAATTTACTGTTTTGTAAAGAAGAATGTTAGGTTTATCTAGAAAAGTATCACATTTTTCTTGATCAGCTGTTTTTATCCATTTTTTGGAACATCAAACTGTCGCAATTTCCATCATAGTTGTAATTTTCGGGATAATGTTTAAAAAATCACATTTCTTGAACCACTGGTCTGATTTAAGTCAAATTTACTGTTTTGTAAAGAAGAATGTTAGGTTTATTTAGAAAAGTATCACATTTTTCTTGACCAGCTGTTTTTATACATTTTTTGGAACCTCAAACTGTTGCAATTTCCATTATAGTTGTAATTTTCGGGATAATGTTTAAAAAATCACATTTCTTGAACCGCTGGTCTGATTTAAGTCAAGTTTACTGTTTTGTAAAGAAGAATGTTAGGTTTATCTAGAAAAGTATCACATTTTTCTTGACCAGCTGTTTTTATCCATTTTTTGGAACCTCAAACTGTCGCAATTTCCATCATAGTTGTAATTTTCGGGATAATGTTTAAAAAATCACATTTCTTGAACCACTGGTCTGATTTAAGTCAAATTTACTGTTTTGTAAAGAAGAATATTAGGTTTATTTAGAAAAGTATCACATTTTTCTTGACCAGCTGTTTTTATCCATTTTTTGGAACCTCAAACTGTCGCAATTTCCATCATAGTTGTAATTTTCGGGATAATGTTTAAAAAATCACATTTCTTGAACCACTGGTCTGATTTAAGTCAAATTTACTGTTTTGTAAAGAAGAATGTTAGGTTTATCTAGAAAAGTATCACATTTTTCTTGACCAGCTGTTTTTATCCATTTTTTGGAACCTCAAACTGTCGCAATTTCCATCATAGTTGTAATTTTCGGGATAATGTTTAAAAAATCACATTTCTTGAACCACTGGTCTGATTTAAGTCAAATTTACTGTTTTGTAAAGAAGAATGTTAGGTTTATCTAGAAAATTATCACATTTTTCTTAATCAGCTGTTTTTATCCATTTTTTGGAACCTCAAACTGTCGCAATTTCCATCATAGTTGTAATTTTCGGGATAATGTTTAAAAAATCACATTTCTTGAACCACTGGTCTGATTTAAGTCAAATTTACTGTTTTGTAAAGAAGAATGTTAGGTTTATCTAGAAAAGTATCACATTTTTCTTGACCAGCTGTTTTTATCCATTTTTTGGAACCTCAAACTGTCGCAATTTCCATCATAGTTGTAATTTTCGGGATAATGTTTAAAAAATCACATTTCTTGAACCACTGGTCTGATTTAAGTCAAATTTACTGTTTTGTAAAGAAGAATGTTAGGTTTATCTAGAAAATTATCACATTTTTCTTAATCAGCTGTTTTTATCCATTTTTTGGAACCTCAAACTGTCGCAATTTCCATTAATATAAATATTATTATGAGCAAAATTTTCTAATATACAACTGTCTTTTTATCGTCCTACCAGTGAACATTCCCAACAAAATTCAACGAGTAATTATATCTTTAACTACATCTCCACTAGTTTATTTATCAAAGTTCCCCCCTGTATATTTTAACATGAAATTGTCGTACATATTCCATCAAAAATAACACACAGTTAAATAAATACCGAATTGATTTATGTCTCATTTTACGCAATAAAAATCACAGTTTATTATCAGAAATGTATTATCAACAGATTCAAACTTTTATTGTAATCATAAACTTCAACTTTATGGCTGGAGTGTCAATTACGCCAGCCATAAACTAATTCTGTATTAATTAAATTCTCGTCATCCAAACTTAATCGCAACATTCATAATATTTCTAATAATAATAGTAATAATTACTATAAAATAATTGTGGATAAACTAAATAATAAATATGATATTTATTAATATTAACAGTTCTCCTGAACTTGAAATAAAAATTATAAAATTTCCTGCAAACGTGCTCGTGAACCTGCTGCCAGTATACGCATGTGTCCCTTCCAATCACCCAACAAAACCCTCCTAAATATTCTTTCACAACAGCCACCCCAATGTAGACTGGCCCACTGGGCGACTGTGTTAGATACGTCGTGTATCGATCTTTCGGCGTCGCGGCGGCCACCGCCATTTGCTTTGTTTACGGTGTCTAGTGTCGTTTCCTGGTGCGGATATTTAGTGTGTTGTGGAGGAGATGGACCTCGACTTTATACAGTTTTAGGCAAAAAATTATTCGGAAATTTGTGGCTGTGCTGTGCTAGATCTTTGGATACAGAAACAGTTTGTTGATGGTGAGTTTTTCGTATACGGAATTTGTTTTAGGTTAAGATTTGCCGGCAAAGACATTTGCGGAGGTAGGAAAATAATGTTGTAGTGAAATTTTGTTTCGGACGTTGTAACGGTGTAAATTCAAGGATTTTTATTGGAAATGGAAATAGTTGAGGTTTTATAAATAATAAACACGCAAAATAAAAAAAGTACATACATAAAATTATATTTTTTATAGTTAAGTTTATTTTTTCCTGAACAAGTTTTACATTTTTTTTTACATCTATGAACATTTATTTAAAATTAATTAATTAATTAGACATAAAAACATTTTTATCATAATAAATCTCAAACTAATCCTACGTAACCTAACCTAACTTAGAACCAAAAGTAGTAAGTCTTCTTCTGTGATGAATTCGCATATTTTCTGCCAGTTACATTTTATTATAAGCGCACTGTATAATTTTGTGTGGAACGCAGACGCTTCCACAAGACAGTTATAAAAAAGCAACAAATACCATCACCATACAAACTCCAACTAAAACATGTCCACTTAAACTTCCACTACCCCCACTCTCTAACCACGTTATGTTTCCTATGTCTTCAATCGAGTCATTCATCTTCTTCATTGGATCGTACACCGTGTACGTGATTCTAGTGGTAGTCCTCTGGGTATTACACAAACTCTCTATTGTAATCTCCTCTTGGCACACCCCATTCTTCACCATCATCCTCAGCGAGCTCACGGGTAACTGACAGGAGAACCCACAGACATTCGTCGGATCCTTCAGAAACTTCTCATAGTACTTCGCCTCTATTTCATCCAGGTTGTTACGAAGCAACCAGGCAGAATTGCCACAAGAACAAAACATGGAATTGTTTGATGTGGTTATCGTATTGGCGACGTGGCTATACGAGACAACATCCGGATTGAAACTGGCAGGATCCGCCATGTTGATTAGATTATAGGTGAATTGGAACGAGAACATCAACTGGGCGAAGTTGGTGCGGGAGTCGTAGCGAAGACCTGGTGTGATTTTTTCCAAAGCACCGGTGTGGAGTTGTTGGAAATGGTTGGAGGTGATGGTAACAGTTTTGGCTAGAAGTGTCAAAGCGTTGCTTTGGAGGCTGTCGATGGTATTTTTAGTAAAATTAAAGATGTTGGCAGTACCGTTGATTCCATACGAAGACACGCTTCCGATTTCGTTGTTGTCCATCACAAATTCTCTTCCGAAAATCTGCAAAGCTAAAGGTTCTAAATGACCCAAGTGGCTTCGGCTTATAATAAAATCCTTCTCTTTTTCCATCACTACTTTAACAGCGCCGGTTTGAAGCAAGTCTACATGTACCATATCCCAAAAGAAACCTGTTAAGTTGTGCAAATCTGTAAAAGCGTTGGTTGCAATGGCACCAATATGAACCATAGTAAAGTTGAGATACTTGAATCGGGAGTAAACTATACAGTTGGTTCGGTGTTTCCGAGGGTTAGCTTGAGTGAAGATGTTGGAAGGGATGGTTTCCAAAGATTTTATGTCGTAGAAATGTACAAATGGTGGAGTATCCGCGTAGGGGGTTGGATTTATAACCAAATTCGTTATATTAGCTATGGTTAGGTTTTGTATTTTGGTTCTGTCGGTTGTACACTCAAAGTTAACCTTCAACTGCTTGCAGTTTTTGATGACGAGGGATTCAATTTGTGAGGGGGCGTTCCAGCGATGGATAGCGAAAGTAGCATTCTAAAATGTGATAAAAAAATACATATAGTTAGTGATTGCTCTACTATAGCATTGTAACTTACATAATAAGGTGCGGTACATTCATAGGTCACTTTTATCTTATTGTTGGTCGTAACGCAAGAAAAACCTTTAGCTCCACAACCTGCAAACATAACATCTAAACCTTCTGTTACCCGAATTACGGCAATCACTAACACCACAACTTTCACTGGGAACATTTTGCAAACTAATGGTGGATCTATCTGTTGTTTGGATGAAAAAAACGGAAACTGCAAAGATAATACTGGATGTGTCTTATCATTGAATGACCATAATAAATTATTCATACAATTAATTCGTACTATCGTTTTTTGTATGATAGTTCTTCGTTATCGTTTCCTTCGACATTGTGAGGTTTTGATAGTGGAGGAAAATGGGTAATGCACCGAATCATTTTCCTGTTGTGCAGCTTAATCTGTTCTATTGTAGGTTATCGCTTTGTTCAATTGTTGGCAGACTAAAAAGAGTTAATTGTGTACGTTTAACGTAAGGAAATTGAAAGTAGATAAATAAATAACAGGATACAACGACAAATGTACCATTAGAGTTTCTAAACATTAAACAACGCCCTGGATTTTTCAATAGCGTTATCAATTTTTTTCAATTTTATTACTATCTAAATCTTAGATTTTAATTGCTGGCTTTTACAAATTTATAGAAAATTAATCTTGACTCTTCGAAAATCTGTTTCAATAAATTTTACTTTAACCAGCAAAATATCCATTCCAATTTCAACATCACCTTGATTGCTTCGGCTTCCCAAGACGACGACGACGACGACGCATAAATCAAACGCAAATTCCCAAAGAATGACTCTCCATCCAACATCCAACAGACAAATCAACAAGTCAGACATCAAATCTGCTAAATCGTTTAATTTATTTTTTATCGTCTTCCATCATCTGCGATGATGTTTCAAGATTCAAATAATAAATAAGATTACAAACTGGCGCAACAGCAGCTGTCGTTTTTATTGCAAGTTTTTGCTGATGGTGATGTGGAATGAGGATGACATTTCGCGACACATTCCAGACCGATTGAGACATTGCTATGGCAACTACAACTCGTCCGAGCTGTTTTCACACTTATGCTTATAGTCCAGTCAACAGAGCAAAGAAATTTTTGTAGTAAAAAAATATTGTATAAGTTGTAATCTAGCGACATTTTTACTTGACTGTAGATGGTGCGTCCGAAAAACAGTTTTGAATATCGTTGGATTTTCAGGGGGAAAGTTTGAATTATGCACCCTAGCAAAATCGTTCACATTTCCATATTATCACTCGTTTGGTATTAAAATCATCCACCAAAGACATGTCAAAGTTAAGACTTACAAAGGTACTAAATCCTTCTTCAATAACGTTATCAAACCTTTAAATACCAGATGTCACTGTTTTGTGGCGTCTCCGATTTCCTTTTCTGGTACACAACAAACATTCCCTAGTGCAATATGTGAAATCTTAAGCCATTAGATTATCAGCAAGACGGTTTATCATCTGGGCGCCCTCAAAACCAACTGAGAACAGACAAAGCTCGAACCGGCATGATGAAAAATTTAGGAGATTGTTTATTATAAGCGATAAATCTTCACTGTGAGTAAATTTAAACTAATTTACATGTGTTTGGAATTTGTTTAGTTCATGAATACAGGAAAATATTTGACCTTGTAGAAGCAACTTTTAATTTTCCATTCCATGCTTGGAATTATTGTGCTTTAGTTCCGATATTAAGAGAGTCGCATAAAACATAATTAGATTTCCTGGAGCACGAAGTTTAATCGGAAATAATAAAATGTAAATAATTTCCTGCACTATAAACTGTTTGTATAGCGAATTTCATTAGCAACTGAGAAATGAGGTATAATGAAGTTATAGCCTGAATTTTTTTCGATGATCTGTTTCAATTTAGTAGAGTGACGTTGTTTTACATTTTTTTTTCAATATAAGTAATAATTTAGTTACCTTGTTTAATAGAAAATTTTAGGTCAACAATTTCTCTTTATTTGAGCCTTAACTCAGAAATAAATTATTAATATAACGATTTTCTGTAAGTGGCGGTTCTAAAATGATATAACTAAGTAATTACAGATAATTCCGCTTTTATTTTCTGTCTATTTAGTTGTGTACCTGTGCATGCAATATAAATGTAAACAGTGTTATTGATTTCTGGAAGGAAAACTATTGTAAATCGACTGAAGGAATCCTCTTTAAATGAAAATACTTGTAAACAATTTTTTGTCTAAAATCATTATGACAGTTACAAAAACCCTTATGAGCTATAAAAAATCAAATTGAAAAAACTACTATTACTGTTTCTACTAATTTAACCACTGGTCACGTCAGTGCATTTACAAAACAGATAGCCTATATCAAAATAGACACGATATTTCCCTAAACTACAGCTTTCCTTGCAATCCTGAAACCAATCTTAAGATGCACTTGAAATCTCCAAATTCCCCCAGTTCTACAATATATCCAATATTTGCTAAAGGCTACAATAGCGTAATTGCAGGGGTGCTTTCCTGGCAACGCGTCAGGGTTTGATCGGCGACTGCCAGAATAAATTATACAGGGGGGGTAGTGTTTTTCAAACAATATTTTATCTGTTACATTGGCACTCGAATCACGTATCTTTCACCCGAAAATATGAATGGAAATTGTACTCTCTGTACAGTTCTCTCCACTAGTTATAAGGGTGTGATTGGAATGGAATTTTGAATAAGGAGGTTTTGCTTTAAATAGAATTTTGTACGATGCAATCCTTGCAATTACAGCTAATATTTTCCAAAATTGTCTTTTATTTTTCTCTGTTTAACAACCTAAAAATTATTATCCAATTCCCTCCAAATTTTATAATTTCCGGCCCTGTGACCCAGAACCTAAGCTAAGTTAACCACCCGATGACAAAAACCAGACCATTTACTTGCATATGTGCACTCACCCCACAACACCAATATAATAAATCTGGTCTGAAATCAAAATGCAATAAGAAGGGGAGGGGCACCCAACATTGAACATCAGTAGGCAGCAATTTGTCCCCGACTAAAATATATGGCAAAATAATTGAGTACATACACACATCTCTATTATAATATACAGTGAGGCTGTCGTACATCAGTATTAAGGGTGCGAGGATTATGCGAGGCGTTGAGAGTACTAGTGTCTTGCTTGCTGCTTGCATCCCCCTTTTGTGATGAAAACAGAAAACCCAAGCGCCGCTCGTAAAACACATCGTAAACTCATGCACGCCAGCAATCAAATAATTAAGAAGATAAAACGACCGGATTGGTTTTTAATGTGTTTGTTTTATGGCACCGGGGGAAGATTCATGGCTTGTTTTATTGTTTAATAATGTGCGGTAGTTGGGAAATAATTTGTTGATTTGATTTTATTGGATTAAAAACAGTTTTTGGTAAATGCGTTTCAATAAACACAGCCAGGAACTTCCGGTTTGTGTAGGAGGGAGATTAGAACCTAGAGGTAAAATGCTTGATTTTCCATAAACCTGAAAACTAGGTACTCATATTTAAACTTCCAAATATTTAGATTATAAAATCTGCTTTCGGTAATTCTATAAGGTCATAAGTCTGTCGCTGACATTTAGCATAATGTTTTTGACAAATTTCAGGGGCCCATTTCAGTGACACTCGAGAGGCTCTGGCGTGTTTGTGCTTTCTTTTCCCCCTGCCTGACAACATTTTAAATCTTCAGACGTAAATATATGCCGCCCAAGTTCCAGGAAGTGAAAAAACTTGAATGGAGAAAATCCCAGACGCACAAGTGCTTGGTGTGTGAAAAAATGTGGCTAAAACAGGTCGAAAAGTTTCAGCATTAAAATAAATTTAAGCAACGATGAGAGATAGGCGATGTGTAGAAAATTGACCAGACATTTCAGTATTTAT
Source organism: Pediacus dermestoides (assembly GCA_963942485.1). NCBI lineage: Eukaryota > Metazoa > Arthropoda > Insecta > Coleoptera > Cucujidae > Pediacus > Pediacus dermestoides. The sequence continues at coordinate 858,509 of OZ012630.1, read as the reverse complement.
TGTCCAAAAATTACATTTTCTGAGGTTGATTCTTAAGAACATCATAATTTTGAAACTGCTGCTCTGATTTTTTCAAATAAATTTTGTTAGGAAACTGAACGACGGTTTTACTTTGGAAAAATCTGCTTTTATGAATTTTTTCTAGATTACGAGCTTTAACAACTAAATGTTCGGACAAAAGTAAATTTTTGAAGTATGAAAGGAGAACTGGAAATTTTACGCAAATAATTAGTAAACACCTAACAATACAATAAGATAAAGCCTTAATAACAATATTATGCATGGAAGAAAATTATTTATTGGATTTAACAATATTTTAACCTTAATAATTAGAAAACTATACAAAATGAATTTGCAACTAAATGTTGGGATAATTTTTAATTTAGGACCATAAATAAGAGGTTACGTCTCCTTTTGCTTTAATAGCTGCCTGTATTCTAGCAGACATTGTATTTATCAAATTTTGGTACAATTCTGGCGTGAAACTGTCCCAAATTTCTTCTATTTTGGTCTTTAAGTCCCCAATGGTTCTTGGTGGATTATTGCGTAGAATACGTTTAATTTTATGCCAAAGAGTTTCAATGACATTTAAGTCCGGACTGGATGAGGGCCATGAAAGCACCTTTATGTCGTTTTCCCCAAGTTCCAAAACTGTGATTTTTTAAAAACAGTCGTTAGAAAATTACGTCACATTTTTCTAATGCAATTTTAAAACTACGAAATGTGCCTAAAATCACCAAATAAAGACTTGGGGATTTTTTTGTATATAAAACCAACATACAGCTTTGCAATAAAGTAAATTTTACCAAAATCCAACCAGTGGTTCGAAAACTGTGATTATTTTAATGTAGGTAGCACCATCAAAAAACACGTTTTTTGAAAAGTGAACTGTGGAACTCGAAAAAAATGCAAAAAAAATCATATTAACATTTCAGGATTTTTTCAATATAGTACGATTATTGAGCTTTGATTTAAATGTTTTTTGACACAAATCCAACCAGCGGTTTCAAAACTGTGATTCTTTAAAACAGTTACTAGAAAATTTTATCATTTTTAAAGGTGCAACTTTGAAGCTCCGATAAATGCTTAAAATCACCAAATAAAAACTTGTGTAACTTTTTTGTAAAGAAAACCAACATCCAGCTTTGCAATAAAGTAAATTTCATCAAAATCCGACTACTAGATCCAACGTTTTGAAAATAATAATTCTTTGTTTCTACAATTTTCCCATCATCCTGCTGGGTTAAAGTGCCACAGTTTTGGAACCGCCGAGCGGATTTTTACAAAATTTACGTTTTTATTAAACTAAATGTTGGCATTATAACAGAAAAAACCATCAATATTATGGAAGTTAATTTAGATAACTTTTGCGCGTATGGAAAAAAGACAATCAAATTTACTTTTGTCCGAACATTTAGTTGTTAAAAAAAGTTTTGGATCCGCTGCTCCAATTTTAGTCAAATAAACTTACAAGGTTAAATGATGGTTTCATTTCGGAAAAAATCCCGAACTATTCATACAATTTTTCCGATTTTAAACACACATTCAAATACCTATTGATAGTTTACTACACGTGCTACTTCCGGCGGCGTGAGGTCAAAGTTCCCCGCACCGGGGGTTGATTGATGGCGCTTTTGGACTGATAAGAACCGCAAAAGGGCCGTGGATGACCGGACACATTCCTAAGCGCACCAAGGACCCCCGCATTTATACACACACCAAACTCCTTATTGCTACTTTTTATTATATCGGAGGCGGCGAAGGAGGATGCCGTGAATTATATCCAGGAAGAATTTATCGACGCGTAAAGTGCTCGAAGGATATGCCATTATTATAATAATGGCGAGTCCAAGTGAGTACAAGAATTTTCCGAAACGACGGCGATGTTGTCAATAAGAGCAAATCTTGGAATAATTTTCATTAAAATCGAATGAATTTTAATTTAAATTTAATTTGCAACGAACGGGGGTATTGAATAAAAGTGTTAATTTGATTTTGATCAGAAATTTAATTGTTTGTTTTGGAAATTACATCGACGTCTTGAGTTTGAACTGATGGGAAGAAATTGTGTAAACATTTAGTTGTTTGTTTGTTAATTGATTTTATTGAGGAGAACGGGGAGTTGTAATTTCGATTTGCGGACTTTTAATTTAAATTATTTAAAAGCGTTTAAAGTGTTAGTACTTGATAAAATAATTAAATTGCAAATTAAAATCATACACTCTGTTTTATTTACTTAAATTTTCTAAAGCGCAGTTTCAGTTTACAAAAACATTTAAGGGGTGGCAAGGCGCTTGTGGAGCCCCCTACAAACTAAATTATTGCTACTCTGCCACTTTTTAAGTTTAATTTTATTGCAAAACATCGCGATAACAAACCGGTAGCAAAAACTATAAATAAAAAAGGTAAACACAATTATACTAACTACCGCACCTGGATTACAAAATAAATAAAAGAACCCAGTAGGTGGTGATAAAATATTGGATTTGGGACATGTGTGAGTATGATTGTGTATGTAAAACTATTATTATAGCTAACAGTGTCAATGAGTTCATTGTTTACTCAAAATAAAACGTTACAAAAACACAACAATACCTACTTGTAATAATATCAACATAGGAGGGCAGCACTGTTGCTTAAATTTAATTTACGCGATACCTACTGTTTATTTGTTACATTTTTTTATTCCTTGAACAAAGAGATAAAAACGTTGGCGGTTTGACTAAAATACAGTCATGTGTGTACTTTGTTATAAAATCATAAATTTAAGTTTTGTTTAAATATGGCGCTTGGTTCCAATAAAATTTATTAATTAAACGGTTGGCGGTAAATATACGGGGAAAATAAAAGCTAAAGTTGCAACAGAATATATGGTATTTAATCTTTTGTTTAGCAAGTTAGTGTTTCGCTTTTTTTAATAATTATTGTTTAACAGATAAAAGTGTGGACATTTTTCCAAACCATAAAAATCCTCCACATACTTTTTCCCATAGTTATAATTAGGTGTACATTTTTTCCTTAGATCTAAACATTTTTATTGATTTCCACGGCTTCTAATCGGTGGATTTAATGTTGGAAATTAGTTTTTGGGACAAAACCGACCAACTATCTGGAGAAAAAACACGCAATGTAAATATAAGTAAATTAACATTGTGCGTGTAGTAAAAGTACGAGTCATTATGTTATTAAAAATTTATCAAGTAGTGCATTAGGACGATAAAAATCATTTTGGAAATAATTTGACAGAAAAAATATATTTTTATAATAATAATTTCACTCGGACAAGTGAGGAAAAGTTTAATAGGAGCCAAAAAATTTATAACTATATTATTTCGGAAAATTGCGTCGTGTATATTAGCATATTATGCAATGACCATTTAATGATAGTTATTAAGACACGAGTACGAGAATTATGAGTCTTAGGCTCGTGTCGTAATGAATACGAGTGTTGAGTTGCATGCACGAGTAGTTAAAATAATGAAAAATAAGAAAATAAATATTATGGTAACTAACTTTATCATAAACTCAGAAATGTCAGAAAATCAAAATGAACTGTCAGTTTTTAAATTTTAGATCTGTCAGATGTTCATGGCAATATTTTGATATTGATGTAATGTTGCATTTCTATTGGTTATAAACTTGTATTGTAATGAAAAATCTGTATCGTAATGAATGTCATTACAGCACAGGTAGTAAATGTCTAAATCAATTAGTAGAAAAGTATGAGAGTAGAAAAACAGTAGTACAGTATGTTTATAGTAAAAAAAGTGCATAATAGGAAAATGCTGCTCCAATTCCAAAATTACGATTTAAAAAAATTCTTTGTGTTCAATTCGTGCACTACATCGTCATATAAAATATAGAATAAAAATTTTACGGCAAATTCTTAGTCTCCTTTTAAAGGACCTCAAACAAAACGAACCAAACCTTCCACAGCCTATTTACACAAAACGACAGGGACATTTATAGCGAAAAAAATTAGTTGGGAGGACGTGCGACAATATAATTCAAAAAGCCGGGGCGCACGCTCCTGCCAAACGAGAAAGGACTAAATGAATTCAATTCGTGCCACACACACACTACAGGGGGATGTAGGGGAGCAAATACCAGGAGCAGGACAACGCACCCGGCGCCGTTCACAAGCGAAAGCGAGACACTCGAACACTGGCGGCGGCGTCGTCAGCGTCGTCATTTAGAATGCGTCGCGCACGGCAACACTAGAGGGGTCTTATCGCCTGATAAAACAAATCGAGCCCTTCGGGAAAACGTTCAGTCTGCTCTCTGGCAGTGCGAAATGCGAGTGTTATCATTTTTTTTACGTTGAGTGTCATGTGGAGTATATTCACGATGGGTTTTGATAAAGTGATAAGGTATTATTGAACTGGAAACATGTTTGTGGGTGATACTACTAGGAAGTTACCGGGTTTTATATTTATAAGTGTATATACCTAGTGAAATTTTCGAAATAGTAAAAAACAGTTAACACAAAGAACTGGTTTAGTTTTATAAACGTACTTTTACTTGTTACTACAGATATTATGTGTTCGTTATCCAATTTTGGTTTATCTTATCAAACTGCTACTGGAACCTTACGATAATAAAAATAATAATAAACATTTATGCTCATCTACAGGTATGTCTAAAATTAAATGATTGATGTGATTTATTATTTTACTAAGACAATATACTGTAGAAAATTTACAAACTTTTCGACAATAACAACTTGAAAATTGAATATAAACTTATATAAATATTATTTGTAGATTTACAAGAGATTATCTATTGGGTTTTATTTTAATTATAATTTCCAGGTGTGGCATGAAGTTTTTCAGTTGTTAAATATTTTCTTACAGATTTTTGTTAATTATCCGTACATAAAACAATTTAGCAGATTTTCTATATAAAATCAAGTTAAATCTATGTATTGCACTAATCAGCTAAATTAATCTGTTATCTACAACTAAATTAAATAATATTTGAGGGAAATTTACTCGTCATTCTGCGGTGAATATGTAAAATATCAGTTTTTCTATACTGATTCATCACTTCTGAGTTGACTCAGTCTTTAAGCCCTTAAGACCCAGGACCCAGTTTTCATTTGGCTGTTAAAGAATTTATTTTTAGAATATTGTAGGTTAGCTACTTTTGTAACCACTGCACTGGTCAAATTAAATTTATAGTTTAAGCCGGTCTTTTCGTCTTCCAAATAATTTTATCTGGCAGATAAATTTGTTGATCTACATTGTTGTAACAACTAGATTTATCCGATAAATAAAGTTATCAGGAGGTGAAAGGATGATGTGATCTAAATTATATAAAACATTAATTTTCCAATTTTTGTAGTAATTTCTATTGGAAATTACCGACTTATTGGAATCTAGTTGACACTGTTAACAATAACTACGAACTAAAACAGGAGAAAAACAGCTATTATAGAGTAGCTACCTCCCCTTTTACTATTCCAACTCCAAGGGACAAGTTGCTTTTACTACTCAGAGCTAGAAACTGGTAAATAAATGAACTTTATCAAATATTACCGAGTGCATTGTTGTGCAAGTATAGAAAACTGGAGAGCCACATCATGGTGGTTTTGTTAAGACTGACGCAGTTGCGTGACCAGCATACGTACGTCAAGTGGAGAATAGTCACCAACCCCCCAGAGTTCCAAAGGCTTCAACCTCAACCCCCATACACACAACGAATAATTCGATTCTGTATGGTTGATGAATTCGTTAAAGCAAAATAACCTTAACCAAAGAATATTCCTCTGTTTATTTATGTTTACGCTGAACAGTCTGTTTTAAAAACATAAATCTGTCCACACAGGGTATTTAGTACTACTAGTACAAGCCTGTGTTGTGTCTTTCTGTACAAAAACAAATCACCTAGTGATGCGATATTATAGTATAGTACCCAGAGAGCAATCCGTGAGGAAGCAGGCCTAATGGCCGCTGTGTTCTAATGGAGTGAATCATCCGGAACACGAAATAAATCTACCATGAATATTTTTATTTTCAGAGAGACACACACATTGAGTTAAGTAAATGTGTCCGAGTGTGCACACTTTGATCCAATTTGTCTTAATTTCATGCCCTATTTAATTTATTGCTACTAAGTAAATCATCCTTGTAATGCATTGCCGGCTTTTCTACGAGCTCTACGAGGCTAGTGCAATAAATAATGAATAGAGCCGGTCTATGTGGAAATTTTAGACAATAACCCAAGTTTACAATAGAGTATTTCTTTTACTATCGCATACAATATAAACCAATTATAAATTAAGTTAGATTTGTATAAGTACTATCAGTTATAAGACACTCATGTGCTGGTCACATCAGATATTTTTGATATCCAGCTGGCAATTTGGGTAAATTGTTGTGAAATTTGCGTTATTGAAACTGCTAATTAACAAATTACACCTTCAGCCACATTTTCATAAAACTGCTCGTTAACCAAACAGAATAAATCGTGCTATATGAATTTGTTCATACCGCTGGTAATCATGATCATATTTCACGTCAACAAAACCATGATTAAAATGCAAAAAAACTCAACATTTCACTACATCACAGAATCTAAGCAGCATTGAAATTGAAAAGCCTTATAGAATTACCGTTATTATAGCGTGCAAATGTGCAATTTTCCCTCGATTTCTACACGCATATTCACCACACAGACAAACGAATGAAAAGAGAAAAAAGCGCAAAAACCCTCCTGCGAATAAATTACAATTAAAAGGCGTCATACTACTATTATACGTAGTTTCGACCGAAGCGTCTGTAATTTGAAATCCCTTGGAAATAAATTCGGGTTTCGGGGGCTCGTCGTGTCATTGTTTGGTAACATTGAGATGCAAAGCAGTTCCGCAGCTTTGATCCTCTTCTGGAGTGAAGTGACAGGCTGGTGAACAAAGCGTCCGTTCACGCACATTTTTTTCAGTGGGGCCATCAGGCAGTTCACACGAAAGTCGAGACGAAAAATCAATAGAAAGTTTTGGGGTATCCCACAGGGATCCACTTTAACCTCGAGCTGAACATGTTTAGATTATTGTCCGAAAATTCCAAGGGAACTTCTTTAGAAAAGTCTTCACGTCAGAACATAAGTTTTCTAAACAAATTTCTTAAATTTTGGATCATCATATAACTGCATAATTTCCTACTAATTATTAAAACATGACCTTTATCTCACGATCTCTATGAGGCTAACTATCAAATCAATTTAGCGTTGGACTGTATAAAAATCCAGTCAACTAATTAAACATTTACTCGCGTTTCTAATTAATTACACCGCACTGAGCGTTATATACCATAGTTTGATATTGAATTAAATGAATAGAAAATCTCTCGCCTATTACATGGAAAGCCGCGACTATATGTTAAAGGTCGTACAATAAATCGTGCTGATAGAAACGACCCGGAACGATAATGTCTCTGACTTGGAAAAAAAGAAAAGTAAAAGGTGTATTCTCCAGTCTGATCCCCCATTCTCATGAATAAGGAACAGGAAAGGATGCAGGATGCCATCGTGTAAGCTCGAGATTGATATTTATGAGCGGGCTGATGGATTGTAAACTCCCAAAAAAACCTGGGAAATTTAAATCACTATTATAAACATTTCCTCGATGTTCTCCAAGAAGAAAAATATTTGAGGAAATTTCATAGCTGCATTGCATACAAAAATATTCTTTCATTCTGCTTCTTAAATTTCCTCTTTCATTCACTCGAACGCTAAGTAAATCTCCGACTGTGGTGTTGCTTTATATAATGAAAAAAAAAGCAAAAAAGAATCCTTTGAACTGTCATTATAAAGTATATGAGGCGAACTGGGGACGCACTTAGAAGCTCCCACGCCACGGCCGGCGCAAAGTTCTTTTCATTTCACTTGCATTGGCACTTGTGGAAGAGAGCACCGCCACTGCCGCCGCCACACCGTGTACATCACGCAGTATAATATGGCGAAACGGCGTTATTACATAAAGCTATGCTTGAAATAAGACGGGCTCCAATACCGACGTTTGGGGTGATGTTCAAAGCCTCGCGCCTACCAAACAAAATAATAACACGGTGCTTTACAAAAAAAAAAAACAAAGTAACTGAGATCACAACGTGTTATTACTCTTCATGTGTGTAGTTAGGTTTTGGTTCGTTGAAAATAGCCGAAGGTGCTAAGGTTGGATTTTTATTATTAGCTTTATCGAGGTTATGATAATAACGTTTTTATTAGGTCCCTTTAATTATTAAATAGGTAAATTCCACTTTAACTTTGTGTTCGGTGAATGTGTTTATGTTTACATGTTCCAATAATTAATTGTGAAAAATTACTAAACCGGAAGCGCCGGCTGCTTAAACCTGAAAAAACATAACTACAAGTTGTTAAAATTAAATTCCCAAGTAGATTTGTCAAGGTGCCAAAATAATTCGAATAATCCTCACAGCTCATCATTAATTTTACGAAGGCAACCAAGACATTTCAATCTGGTACAAATGCGTCCCCAAAAAAGCTGTTTGTTGGGCAAACAAATCACATCAGAAGCACAATTCGATAAAATAACATTGTTATACATAAAATGGTTGTAAATTATATTTTGTTGATATGTTATAAGTAACAAAGTGTGTTTGTTTGATTTGGAAACTGAGAAGGCGCACATCAGTGTGATTAGATAACGGTATTTTTTGATTTGTTCCACTATCTATATGATGGTGTATGATGGACGAACTCGAACTTAAACTCGAACAAATTCATATTTTTTTTATATAATATAAGTAATGTTGGGCACATCTGGTGGAGCATTTTTGAGCATATAAATAACGTGTGCCCAACATTTCGGAATAACATGAGACGGGGCTATCCATCATCCCAAACGCATCACACCCTCCCCCTAAATAAATTAAACATGATGAATTATCACTCCATATCTAGTTTAGCATCATGCAGGGTTGCATATGTGTGAATTAATTGATATTTATGTCGGGAATTTAAACAAAACGAAAAAACTTAAAGCCGCCAAATATTTTCTACACAAAACATATCGCCATCTTTTGTTTAACTAACCTACTACACGCATTACAGTTTTCTGCAACATAATAACTTCCACAAATCCTTCTAATAGCATATTTATGACGCGACTTGAACCATCCCCTGGGCAGTGAGTTACAACCAGCAGTTAAAATTCTCTTGTCATACCCAGAGCGTCGTCTTCCTCGACATATTCCTACACATCTAAAGCCATTCAATTTAAATATGTACATCATGCATACATACCACCGACATAAATAAATTACATTACATGCAAAAGAGAATTGGAGTTGGAAATCGAACGTCATATGCACATTAAATCCAACATGGGAATGGTTTGTTATTGGTTTTTGGATGATGGTATATTGTGGAACAGCACGGCGGTTACTTAAGCCTCAAAGGCAGGCGAACGAGCGATCAATCAATCATTTGACAATAAATGGATATAAGTAATTTAAAACGGCGTTGCTCTCTGTTGTGGTACCATGGTACCATCGAGTATAACAAAGACAAACTTTTATTATGTACTTGGTGCTATGTTGCTGCTGTACTACCTACTAACTATACAACATATCTACATTTAAATTAATTTGAAGAGAGAAGAAATTGAAAGTACCAAAGTACCACCACGGCGACGTCGTAAATTTTACAATAAAAATCCTAGCCATTCTGTATTAAATTACATTTCTGTTTTTTCTTGCAGTTACTCCAGGCCCTGATGGTGATGCTGTAAAAGATGCTAGGGTAAAATCCGTGGAATTCCTAAAGGTGAGCTCACAACAACAACAATAATAGCTGAGCTGTAATTAGACGCGTGTTGTTTTCTGTTTTTTGGTAACATCGTTGTTATGTTAACAAATCGTTTCTTGTCACGTTTCGACTTTACGAGGTTAATTAATGTACATATTACAGAGAATTTATTTACATAATATAACTGTATATAGTGGTACCAAACCGAGCGGCTGCAACAATAATTATAAATATCATATCACATTCACGTGACGAAAAACAAACAATCTGGGAATAAGTATTAGTTACACGATTTTGTGGGACGGGATATAATATGTCGGAATTTAATTGTGGGTTTTTGGAAATAACTGTCGAAAATAAAATGTTTATGTCTAGTTGCCATAAAAAATTATACATGTTGGTTTCGTGGCAAAAAAACTAATTTAAACAGTCGGTAATTTACGGCTTATAAAAATTATTAATTTTCCACTTGATGCTCATAAGTTTGACGTGATTTATACATACTGCAGTCCTGTAAAAAAATTAAAATAATGTACAATTTATGAACCGATTTTATTACGTTCGCTATAAATTATAACAAATTTCAAATCGATTTTCACAAATTTTTCTGACACATTTAACTGATTGTGCCCAAATTACATCGTAACCAAACTAAAACTTCCCTTTTATTCTTTCCTTGATGGCTTTGACCTGATAAAGGAGACACAATTGAAATGCCATCATCATTCATCATCACCCAACACAAGCTAAAACCAACTAAAAAAAATATATAATAAAATAAAAGTATATTGTGTTCTAAGATTACACGGGGTGGGTTATCAAGTGATTTATCATCGCCGTACAACCACTAAAAAGGTGACAAGGGAGTTCACACGATCAATTGAATCCAAATATGGACAAAGACAGGTTCTTGTGACAGTCACACAAAAATCCCTAAATTAGAATATCGGTCATCCGGTGTCAGAACTCAAAACGTCGTTGAATTTAATATCTTAACTATGGGATAAAAATAGTCTATAGTACATAGAAAGCGGTGTGTTTCAAGTTATTAGGTAATTTATGTGCCATGTGCGTTAAGAATTCAATGATTGACGATAATAAAAAGTTAAAAACAAAACTATGTGTTTGGAATGGTGTAATTTAAATTTGTCGCGACCAACTTGTCTCACACCATCAACTTTTTCCATTTATTGATGTTGGTGTTGTTTTAATAAAACAGTATGGTAAATAGTTAGTTCTTATGCGAGGCGTAATAATTTGTGGGAAGTAAATTTATTGCAACTGCTTGCTGTGAATACTATAAAAGTAAATGAGCCCAACATGGCCTTTCTAAAACCAGACACTCTGTAATCTTTTATTGCCACTATAGTCTGTTTTTGGTTTGCCAAATGACTTCTCAAATTTAAAACTGTAGCACTTTGTATCAATAAAATATATTTTATAACCACGACAAACTCCTAAACGGGTTCATAAAAATTTGTTAACAGCTCTAGGTGTTTAGATATGTAAAGGCGCGTTCACATGCTGCGACTAGAACGCCATATTTTTGAAAATTACAAAATACACATTTGGTCTAGTAAAAATGTCGATTCAGCTTACAAAAAATACTGTAAGCGATTTTTTTTAACGGAATATATAAAAATCCTGTCCTAGGTGTTTACTTATGTAAGGGTGCATTCATACGTTGCGACGATAGCACCATATTTTAAAAAAATTCTAAAAACACATTTAGTTTAGTAAAATTGTCGTTTTAGCTTGTAATTGGTCTAAATTTGTTTTATCTAAGATCAATACTGTAGAAATAATGATAAACTTGAAACAAAAATTATTTCACCAACAAATTTAAATTAAACTGTTCCAACATTCACAGTCAAACAAAACTCGATTTACTTTCACACCTGCAGCAATCTTTCTTCGTTTCCGGTCAAATCCTTGCCACTATCCTTCCGTATTTTTGTCCTTAGATATCATAATCGTTTTGTCTTATCACCGACCAACATCCAACATCCTTTCTTGAACGCGCGCCAAGAAATCGATCGATTTTCATTTAAAAGTATCTGGGACAGGATCCACATGCCGTCATTTATCATTTCGTATTCCTGCTAATCCTTCATGTGACGTTTAAACAGCTGTGGTTTTCCTTCTAATGAAGGAGGGTCGACTGTATTGGAGACCCCGCACTGGGTTCTCACCTTCATTATTTATACCAAAGCATTCGCATGATAAATCCAAGGTTTCGTAAGGTTTCGCTGTACGCAAGCCGGTTTTTGGAAATATCTCTCTTCTGGTGAATCTTATGATAAAAATAGAGATTACTAAAATTGTAAAAATATAAGTTTCACTTTTTCCAAGATGGCGAATAGAGCTAAGGATTTATCACTGTTAGAAGTACCTGTTGTGAAGGGATTTGTAGAAGAGAAAAAGGAGGATTTCGGGTCTAAATTTTGAATATGGATACAATTATATTTACTTGAATTTAATAACATTTTTTTACGTTTAGCTAAAGTGAGGTTAGATTCAATAAAACTTCCATCGCAAAACACTTATTGTCTCGAGTTTATAAATACGATTCCAATAAAAATGCGTCACACATTCTTCCATTACGTCTGTGGATTACCCCAATAACTCCTCTCATGGGACACATTTTATGGCACAAATTAAATGTTATATAGTCTGGAGAGGACATTATTGAATGGCCTGAACTGGCGCGTCGCGACGTCACTTTGTCGCCGTTTTCTCCTCATAAATGTAGCCGAAGTTAATGGCTATGTGAGAATCCACTGGGACTAAATAAATGTATTTATGATTCATCAAAAAGCGCGGCGTGTGGTTCTTAGTTCTTAAGACAAAGAAAAAAATGATCATGGTAATTTTGTTAAATATTTCTAATAAATCACTTTGTAGTATTAAATATCACGACACGTATTATGTTTCCTTACATCTTTTAATGGCCACAAAATTAGAAATACAACATAACAATCGTAATAAAAAACCAGATTTAATATAATGCTTTTCTCACCAGTCCAGCACATAGTTTTTCTAGCTAAGTATTTTTTGTTTCGTTTTTGTGGTTGTATAAAAATTGTGTTGAGAACTTCTCTCGAGGTTAAATCTTTGGTAAAGTGCAATTGTGAATTTAAATTTTCTCCAATCCAGCAAGGAAGTTCGCTGAAACCCTGAAACCCATTGGTATTCACCCGGCATTTCCACAATGTTTCGTGACGTTGGCTTGGTGGCGGTTGTCCAGACATACTGAAAATTTATAACAAGAGAACTGTCGTCTCTAGGTGATTGTGCACTAAAACATTTCCATCATCATAATCAATATATTTTGCAACGGGAAAAATTGATTAATATCCTTATGCTTGAAGGGCTTTACCCGGATTCAATAAGAGCCAATCTGGAACTTCTAAAAGGAACACGAAATGACTTTTCTAATCCTCTAATCCTCTAAGAGGATTAGCTCCAAAGTAGACGTGGGTCCGAAAACGAACTCAATCACGGTGTGTCCTTCGCTAAGCTCCACCCAAACGACAATCAAATTCAATTAAATCTTTGAAAAATATTTTATTTTCTCACCATCACGGATAATTTGACTGAAAAAGAAAACAGTATGCAAAGAATTGTCCGTTAGAGTGACTGTCCAGTTTCAAAACTGTGCCAACCACAAAATATTTTCTTAATTTGCTCAAAATTCCAGTAATGGTTCCAAAAATAATGTTTATTGTTGGATACAAAATAGCAAATTTTGGGGCAAGAAAACTTTCTCGTGATCATCATTATAAACTTTTGTAGATTAGATGGTCCTAAAGTTTCACTTTGCTGCCTAAATAAATGTCAAACTTTATATTATAATTTTTATAAAATAGCATTTTTATGACACATAAATGCATATCTTAAAATATAGCATCCACTTAGTCGATATTCTAATGTAATCCTTTACACGCTTCCATGTTTCCAAATCAACTTGAAATTTTATTTTTATTGGTTTTCTTAAGTTAAAATCTGTTACATTTTGAGTTGTTTATTAATCGAAATTTTTACGACGAAACCAATAAAACAAACTTTACGTCGTAACAACTCGGCGAACTAAAATTTATAAACATATTTGTGGCTTGTGTGTTTAGAGTGGTGGGTGTACCAATATGGGTTACCACCATTATAATAAATATATCACCCAAATCCCCGATAAAGATAAGAAAGAGGTCCCACGACCCACACACGATGTCTCTTGTCGCAGGCGATAGATTATTTTACGAAACAAAGTAGATGATGCCATATGAAAACCTGAAAAGCGATAGAATGATAAAATAAAGTGCTTAATGGTTGGACACAGCACAGGCCACCATCATGGTGATTTATTGGGTTCGCCTGAAAAACATCCAAAAGTGCTCCAAACAATCAAAAAACCAAATCTGACGAGTGATTGATTGCCTTATGGCCTAATAACTCTTGTTTTGTCAATAACCAAGCTAGAACTAACACAAATTGTTTGTTCTGGTCCAGGGCCGGAGTAGCCACAGGGCACAATGGACAACTGAAAATTTATTCATACAATCACGTGATTTTTAATATTTTTATCTAACAAGGAAGGCGAAAAAATTAATAACTACTCCAAACTTTTATATTTCGTGAATTTTTCTGTAACAGGGAAGACAAAAAAATAACTAGTCGATACGCTCTTAATTCTTAATCCAGCCCTGTTCAGGTCACGCCGGACAAAAACCTACAAAATACTTTTAAGTAATAATATGATTTGTTCAGTGGATAACGTCAATCAGACTTAACACCATTAGACTCAACCACTTTATAATCCTTTACATTTCCCTTTACTTTTGCCACATTAAGGAAGTCAAAACAAAACGCGTTTTATTATTTTAAGGACGAGACCTCTTTCGCTTGAACGCTTGGCAACGTAAATATTTTCGCAGTTTAAGACGTTGATGTGCCAAATGGAAGGTTAATCAGCTTAGGACGATTGAATGAGGTGATACAACAAAAGGATCCAATGTAAACCGTTTACCTGTAATGCTATTGTGGTACTACACCAGCTGTCGAAGATTTAAGTATTTGCTACAGTGTGGTTGGAAATTTGAGGCTGACGATAAAAAAATCCGTTTAGTTACAGTTTTTAATTAAAAACATTGTGCAGGTGTCCTTAACGATAATGTTAAGATTAAGTACAAGTTAACATTAGTGTTTCTTTTAAGAATATTACTAATTTATGCAGATTATGCTCCTTTTATAATCGCTATATCCGACTAATAGCCTCGTTATACAAATAAGTAAACATTGATTTTAAAGTATGGTCTAATTGTTCTAAGAACGCTTCGACGTCATAGAGTTAAGTTTTTTAATAGAGAGAATTGGAACTAAAATATTTGGCGGGTAATTTAAATTTATTAATGACTAATCCAAGCCAATCAAAATAAAATTTACTGACAAATGTTTTAATTGTCTCTTTTTGCTAATCGTAAATTTGCACAAGCAAACCAGGACGCTACTTTATTCATTTTAATCTAGCCTAACTTTTAGCGTAATCTAACCCAACTTTTGGCAAATACTAAAATTGTCTATTTTTTTAAAATAAAAGACAGCAAGTAACGGAATAAATTAAACCGACAGCATAGAGCTGTTTCTTCTCCCCGACTGTGATTAATCGAGAACCGAAAACAAGAAGCCCTGGTCACTACAGAGAGGGCTGTCACTGGTTTGGACAGTTGATTTGAGCCTCTTTAATTATAATTGAATATTTAAACTCCTCCTTAACCGTGTACCATAATTTATTATTGTTAGTTGGATGATACGGTGGTTTTTTCCTTGCATACCTCTAATGTAATATTCTATTCTTCGACTTTTTTTATGTCACGCTGAAAACACTCAAAGATGCTGGATAAATATTTTGATTTATGCCGCGTTTATCTGGTGATTGCCCGCTTTAAATAGATGATGTGAAAAACTAATGGGAAGTTTTTATACTCACACAATCAAACAACAGAAAGGTATTTTCAGTTTGTGGTTATTGTTTCGCTATTATCGAGACATGCTTCAATTCCTCCACTAATATGATAATCTAATCCCCGAAGAGAAATGTTTCTTGCTGAGATTTCAGTATGTACACCACAGCACATCAGGTAGGTTTTCTATTATTTTGTAAGAGGTGTTAAGAAAATTGACAAGTCTTTTTCGCTAATGCACACTGCAATTTCCTTGGGTGTATCTGTGGAATACTGAAAAGGATGCGCTATTTGTTTCGAATGAAACCACGCTTTTCCTTTTTACATAATTTTCCCAAACGTACGTGCTCGAAGGTACAAGCAATCTCTCTATAATATGTGGTTGAGGGGAGGTGTGTGGAGAAAACATTTTTTTCCTGATTATTTTCTAAGTGAACAACACATCACGCGAATAGGTTTCAGATTATTTCATTTCTGCTTCCGTGAATATTGGATTGAAAGTATCGTGGTTTTGTATAGCAAATGGTCGCAATATCGTGGACAGGCTGCCAAAAAATTAACTTTACGTCGATATAGTGTGAGGTTTGTTTAATTAAACGACAATTTTGAGTTTATATTCAAAAAAATGAAAAAGATTCGGTTTTACGAGCCCTACAACTAAATGTTCGGACAAAAGTAAATTTTTGAAGTATGAAAGGAGAACTGGAAATTTTACGCAAATAATTAGTAAACACCTAACAATACAATAAGATAAAGCCTTAATAACAATATTATGCATGAAAGAAAATTATTTATTGGATTTACCAATATTTTAACCCTAATAATAAGCAAACTTTACAAAATGAATTTGCAACTAAATGTTGGGATAATTTTTAATTTAGGACCATTACGTTACGTCTCCTTTTGCTTTAATAGCTGCCTGTATTCTAGCAGGCATTGTATTTATCAAATTTTGGTACAATTCTGGCGTGAAACTGTTCCAAATTTCTTCTATTTTGGTCTTTAAGTCCCCAATGGTTCTTGGTGGATTATTGCGTAGAATACGTTTAATTTTATGCCAAAGAGTTTCAATTTCATTTAAATCCGGACTGGATGAGGGTCATGAAAGCACCTTTATGTCGTTTTCCCCAAGTTCCAAAACTGTGATTTTTTAAAAACAGTCGTTAGAAAATTACGTCACATTTTTCAAGTGCAATCATAAAGGTACGAAATATGCCTAAAATCAACAAATAAAGACCTGGGGATTTTTTTGTACATAAAACCAACATCCAGCTTTGCAATAAAGAAAATTTTACCAAAATCCAACCAGTGGTTCCAAAACTGTGATTATTTTAATGTGGAACTGTGGAACTCGAAAAAAATGCAAAAAAAAATCATATTAACATTTCAGGATTTTTTCAATATAGTAGGATTATTGAGCTTTGATTTAAATGTTTTAAGACACAAATCCAACCAGCGGTTTCAAAACTGTGATTCTTTGAAACAGCTGCTAGAAAATTTTATCATTTTTAAAGGTGCAACTTTGAAGCTCCGATAAATGCCTAAAATCATCAAATAAAAACTTGTGTAACTTTTTTGTAAAGAAAACCAACATCCAGCTTTGCAATAAAGTAAATTTCATTAAAATCCGACTACTAGATCCAACGTTTTGAAAATAATAATTCTTTGTTTCTACAATTTTCCCGTCCTGCTGGGTTAAAGTGCCACAGTTTTGGAACCGCCGAGCGGATTTTTACGAAATTTACGTTTTTATATAACTAAATGTTGGCATTATAACAGAAAAAACCATCAATATTATGGAAGTTAATTTAGATAACTTTTACGCGTATGGAAAAAAGACAATCAAATTTACTTTTGTCCGAACATTTAGTTGTTAGGACTCGTATTTGTAGCTTTTACTAAATTTTTGTGTTTTAATTTCTAAAAATAAAACAACTTGGAGTTTGCTCCCAAAAATTTTAATTTAATGAATTTGTCGTCAGTTGCTAAATTTAAGGCCTATTTTTGCTTTTGGTCCCAAAAATTTAAGAAAATTAGTTGCATTTGTCTAAAATTTTACTAAATTTTGGCGTTTTTTTCCCAAAATACAACTCGACTTGATGTATATATGCACCCAAAAACAAACTAACAAATACATTTGATGTTAATTACTGAGTTCAAAATTTTTTAGTGCCCTTCCCAAAAATCAGGTCTGCCTACAGTCCTACACCCATACTTGAATTTAATTCCGCATTCTTTTAAAAAATGAAAGTTATTCCTGTAAAAAACCTGTTCACTTCTAATAAGAAGTAATATAGCTTAGTCTTAGTCATTTGGTATATCTCAAAATGGAGTCTCCTGCGCCTATCCACATACTTCTTCAACACATCTAATAAATGTGTCGTCTGCAAGCCATCTGTATTCGCCAAAGATTCAATTACAGCACTTATATCATTTTCATCCGCACCAAAAAAATTTAATTGCTCTAAAATGAGCATGTAAACATAACTGATGCGTGTGCCATAAATTTCCCTGAAATACTCCACTTGATAAGTGTTTGCTATAAAGTTAATTATTGTAGTACAAACTAATTAATTAGTGATTTAGTTATAAAACTGGACCCCAAACTGCCAACTGGTGATCAGACAGTTTCAGCTCCTAACCTATTAAGGTGCGCATATCTTAGCATAAACAATCAATTCCAACGCATAAATATGCAAAAGTACAGCAGGATCAGGGTTGGGTCTGTGGTAGTAAACACACATACAGACAGTACTTCAATTAATAATGCTAATGTCAATAACTTAAAACATAACAAGTTATTGTACTGTGCAACAAACAATTCATACGAAACACTCGGCGCCAACCAACGTATTTTTCTTTCATTTCCATACAATCAAAATAAAAACAGTGGGAAGGAATGTCAATATTTAGGTTTGATTTCGAATTCGGACAGTCAGTATCTTGTAGTGCCCTGAGGAGGAATTTCAACATGTCCATTAATCGGTTTTTTATTTATCTAGGAAATGTCGAATGGAATCAATTCTTCTTTTGGGAATAACACCGCAATTTGTCAAAAAAGATGATGCTGAAATGTCGACGGTTATAGCAGCGCCCTCATTGCCAATCAAAATCGTAAACAACTATACGAGTATAACCCCAACTGGAATTGTAAATTGGGATTTTATGGTTTTCCCGTGATTACGCGGTTCTGCCTCCACATAAAAAGGGCAAAGAATGAAGGGAGTGCATAATAATCCTACCGATCAACATTCTTATTTATCCTACCGCAATACGATTTTAGTGTTATAGCTAATTTATCGAAAAATATTTAATTTTTTGTGACCGGTAGGCCACACTTCCAAGTATAAACTGAACTGCAGCCAGAACCAAACGATTCGCAGAAATTCCGGACGTTCTAAATATATTTTCTTGCTTGATTTATGGCAGCGATTTATTTGCATATAACAGCAGAGTGACTGTAAATTATACGAACAGCTAATTTTATTGTTTTTATATGAATATAACATAAATTTACTCATACACTTGTACACAAATACTCGTACATACAGTTCTTTAGTTGAAATTTTCGAAATAATGTGTGGGTAAACATGTGTTTTGCAAATGTCGTCGAAGTGTTTAATGGGACGCGAAGAATTTGAACACTTTTATCACTAAAGTGATTTCCTTTATGGTAGTAGTGACAATTTTTGAAATATGGCCACGTTTGAAGATAAATTCAATTCCGGAGAAACTCTTGCCACATGAAAATCCCACGAACTCGAAATTTCGACAGCATAGGAATTTCAAATTTAGGCAATTTGAAACTAACATAATCTACTTCCAACTTACTGCAATTTTGTGGAAATGTGGAATTCTGGGGGAGTGGGGGAGCTTATATTGTCAAGATTCAGGAAGCGACAATTTAATTTACCCCGAACTCCGTGTACTCGAAATTTCGACAGAATAGGAATCCTCAAATGAATAACCAATCTGCAAATCGACACTTAGTTTAGTACTTCGTAGAATTCTTAATAATTTTAGGCAATCTGAGAAAACTATTTTCTCTTCCAACCGATTCCAATTCTGTCGAAATTTTGAGTTTGGAGGGATGTTAGTTTTATGATTACCTGAAATGTGTTAGGCATTTTAGGATTTTCCCAAACCAAACGACAATTTCTAGATTTTATTGATGTAAAGTAAAATTTTTTTTTCTGAGAATTGCAAAACTTTTGACAGCCGAAGCGCTTCTAACCTTGAAATCTAGTAACGAATCATTGATCCTTATTATCGTGACTAACGTGTGAATATATTCCTTGTACAAAGCGAAAAAATCTAATGCCGACAATTTAAATACATAATACTAAGAACCTGTTTTTGAAATTTCATTATAAAATATTAAATAACATAATATATTCATTCCCCATATCGTTTTGTACTAACGCCGCGTTGCGCTAAACTTTTACAACTGAAAATATACCATAAATTTCGCAATAATCCACGATGTTAATGTCCAAATAACGAATTCACATAATTTATATCTTCGGCTCTGTAACGAATATGCCATGTAAATGCAAATCAATTCCAAGCAGATCGCTTGATGGGATAAAATCCAACGACCAACAAACCAACAAGCCAACAAGACCAAAGCCATCTTTGTTTGTTACATTCTGTCTCACTAACTACTGGCTTAACTATTAAAACATAACATAACATGGAATTGTGTGGGTTGTGGGACGTGGTACAGTGTCACATGGGGGCACACAACTTATGGAGCCCCTTTGAAATGTTCAAGTTTCAAAGACTGGCATTTGCATGTCATTCAAATAGCGCACAGCAAACCAGAATCAATCATGGGATTTTTTCCATTGCAGTTCCTCGAAAGCTCGTTATGAATTCTCTGTGTAAATTGCAATTATATATCGGTGGGCCCTCACTCACTTCAGTTGGCTAATGTTATTAGACATGGAGGTTTAATGACTAATTTAATGTTTCCTTCCACAGAAACTGAGAGTGTTCCCATATATACCTGAAGGCCTTTTGTATAGGATTTCCGTTTGCGTTTGGAAATTTATTATTTTTCTTGAATTGGTTTTTATTTTATTAGTGTGTTTGCGAGAGTATGTGGTGCAATATTGTTATAATATTGATGGGTGTGTGTGGAGTTGAAGGCCGAAAGAGAGATTATGCGTGGAGGTACCAAAGCCGTAAATCATGGTTTTAATTGGGAGCTATACGGTGAGGCGTGTTGTGGCCAACCCTGTAATGGCACCTGCAATTTGGAGATTGCTTTTGGTTTGTTTGGGTTCCGAGCAAGGAGTTCTGAGGTTTGATCAGCTTTTAGGAGACATTCTGATTTATCCCGAAAACTAGAAAAGAAGGTTAATCGAAGAAGTGTTCTCTTATTAAAAGAAAATAGTTTCGTTAGAAATAGACTGCTTTATTTGCGCTCGAAACTTCTGTACCAAAAAATTTCACGACATCAACAAAGAATCCCACTTTTTTTGCTCATCGCTAACTAGCGACACCATCACCATCAGCGTAACCGCGTAACTTGCTAGGCATTCTGCCCCGTGCAGCTGTCACGGCAGAGAGGCATTAACGAGGCGCGAGAGCAAAAAGACAGATCGCGTGGGGGGCAAGAAGGAATGAAAAGAGCTAAAAGTTAAAGCTAAAGAAGTCGCGACTCGCGCTCCATGCCATTTAGGAATGAAATGAAGTGAACTCTGTCACTGGAGCTTGGGTGTTATTATTTAATATTATCGCGCTGTATGAGTAATGTCCTCATGGAGCAAGCATTCCTCTGCAAGTTGTGATTTTTTTTTTGTTAGTTTGCTTATCCTTATAAGCTGAATTTATGAAGAGTAAATTCCCACATTTGTCGTCTTTATTTTATAGCTCATAACACTCGCGCGTTGTTATCAGATTGACTTGGCTATTTTACTACTATAAGTATACAATAAATATGCAAATTATTTGTGTCTTTCCTATATAATGAGAAACCACAAAAAAATGACGAAAAGCACCACGATATCCAGTTGGACTTGATCATGTTCGGTTTTCTAAACAGTGTGTGGGAATTTAATTTTCTGTCGAAACTTCCATAGTTTATCTATTTGTAAGCCAGAACCATAACAAAATAAAACAGAAAACAAACTGGTAATAATTTTTATGTTGTGCATTATCATAATATTCTTGACGCCTCCGTGAAACGTGCTCATTCGAAAAAAATAAATTTCACACCAACAGGAAATGAGTATGAGTAAGCACATACTCGTATATATTTACATATAATATTAAACAAAGTCACTATTCTGCTGAGAAAAGTAACCAGAGCTTTAGGTTTTTCTACCTTTAGATGCAACATGCAAGTGGTGATAAGCCCTGAGTTACATTGTAAGAAAATGTTGCCAATTTTGCTGAGGTTTCGAAGTGGCTACCTTTATAAGTTATCACGGACCGGATATTTAAGATAAAATATGTATGAACCACACGAACACATTTTTTACATACCAAGTTTGTTATTATTGGAATGTAATACAAAACGAAGACAATTCTATGGAGAATAGATTAAATTGACATCATTTATTTATGACAAAGAAAAGATTTGTTATGACAAAGAAAAGATTTGTTATGCCAAAAATATGATGTGTTTCTATGAAACTAATATGAACTAATTTTGTATTAAATATTTCTGTGTTATTCTAAAGTTACCCTTGGTCGTACTTAAAAATATTTCTCATTATACTCGCAACGTTTAGATTAAAAATCACTCTGTACAATATAAAGCCAACGTTGACGTAAACGGGTTAATTAATAATTGTTGGTTTGCTGCTCGAAAACTAATTGAACCTTAAGTTAATTAAATTAAAGCATGCCTATAATTTTCGTTCCGGGACGACTTGGACTAATTAATGCATATTTTTCATTTCTCTTTTGCCGTTGTGTTGCTGCAGATCAAAGAACAACCAAATTTGATGTAATTACGGCAAAATTTCAACAATGCGGTTGCGGTTATATGGCCCGCACCTAAAACCAAATAATTCGATGACGAGAATAACATTGAAATTTTTTACTTGTACAATATAATTACGATCGTTGAGGGCGGACTATATAAATATAAATCTGTCCTGTGCTGTGTCGTTAATGTTTTTTCTTTTAGTTTTGGTTTCTTTACATTATGCAAAACCCGTACAAGAATGTTTTGTGCATGATTTGCAATGAAGTAAGTACGTGCATATTCTTAAACTTTAAATCCCACACTCTCAGTGAATTGTAATTGCCGTTAAGTTTTATGGCAGCTGCAACGCTTATGGTGCAACATAACAATACATTATATTCTTGTGTGTATTAAAATTATTAACCAACCAATTCAATGCCACGCCAATGTGATCGAATCGAGTTCGGATTTTCATTCACAATCAGCCGAAAAACGGACACGCGGCGGTAGCAAGTTGCAAGTTTAGTTTATTGAGTATTCATAAGCACACGTTAAGAACCTTGACTTCATGTCCTAGTGCTATTATGACTTAATTGCTGTCTAGTAGTTTGATTTTGGAAATAACAATGAAGTCTTAAACATGAGTTTTGCTAAAATAAACTAGGATTAGGTTAGATGACTATTATTTTCGTAGAAATAGATCAAATTCTTGACATAACTAAATTTGGTTTTACTTAAAACTAAATATTTCTTTACCACAAATAAATGGGGTTTACTTAGAAAAAAATACAATTTGTTTATTTGTAGATAATAAATGGAGCATTATCTGTATAAAATTTTTCTATTGCCACCAGCAAGTTCATTCTGTACATTTTTTCCCAACGTTTATCTTCATATTAAGTTGTGATAAATAAAAAACTTTACTTTTAAAATAATTACACTCAATAAAAGTTAAATTTATACAAATAAAGATACACTGATTTGGTTTTCGCTCAATTTTTTATTATTTAGGCACAAGATCTGCGGCGATAATTGCTCCATTCATTCACTCACTAATATGCCTTTTTGTTCCTGAACAAAAAAACTGCTCGCTGTTAGATTTAACTCACAATCTACACCAGTTTGCACTTAAAAAATTACCGTGGGGTTAGAACGTGTGTGCGTCATCATTAAATCCCCGTCAGGATGCCCCCAAAAAAACATCTTAGAAACTCAAGCTCAAAGTGCAACCCTCTAATCTAATTGTCTGTAATTTATTGCGAAAATCGATAATTATACAGGGTGTCCACCTATTCCATATCTAAATTGGTGTACGTCTAGTAGCCGAACCTATAGTTGCAATATTTTCCAGCTATGCATTTAGTAATGAAGCATATTTGGCCTAGAAAAATTTTGTGTACACCCTGTATTTTTCGTAGTTGTTGCATTTGCAATATAGCCACCATATTTGCGAGATGTTTACTGCGTTGGCAGTTCCTTCTCATTCTCATTCTGTACTAAACGAGTTTATGTCTCAATAAAAATTGGTTTAAAAATAAGTGAGCTTCATACAAGTCGTACACTAGCGACTAGCACACCAACGCGCTATTAATGTGCTTTGGCTTTGCTCTGACGCCTGTGCCACAATTTAGATTACAATCACACGTTTCAAACTCTAATACATAATAAATTTTCCTGCCGGTTATTTTCGCTTTTTATTCTATAAACTAAACATAAAATAGTCTAGTTTGTTGTACAATAAACTTATTCTAATCCGGTATGGAGGTGTTTGCGTCACCGGCGTGGTTTTGTTTGGGTATCCCAATCCAATTCCTGCTACTCGTACCTACAGGAATTTCGTTTGTACAGAAAAAATACTGGATAAATAACATTGGCGGCATGCTGGGCTACAACTTACAAGCTACAACTTAAAAAGTGAATAATTATTTATGAATTTATGATTTTTGCATGTTGTGTACATATACGAGTACACCATCATGCGGATGTCGTGGTTTTTTCTTTGTTGGCTCGACGGGGCGCCCCGTCGCTTTGGTGTCTGCAGGGCCGGTTGGGTGTTATTTAACAGACAGGTATTTTGTAGCCAGTTGACCCCCACAGGAATCGTATGCAAATATGTGTACAAGTATAATAATAGAAAATTATTCTTTGTCACAGTATAAGTAAGTATGTGACAAATGTTTCAAGGAATACCATTTTTTCTGTAAACAGATTTTGTGGCATATATTCACTTTTATATATATAGAGGGCGCTAATGAAAAAACGGCGCAAAATAATAAACTCTCATTACTTCTACGACTCGTGTGGAAACCGAAAGAACATTCACAAAAAAATTGGCGTCGATATCTGCAACGGTGTGGATTTGTATAGAAGACAAACTTTCACTTTTATATATAATTCTATTATGAAAGGCGATTGACAGAGAGGGCCCTGTGCAAGTTATTTGAAGTATACTGTATTATAGTATAAAAATGTGTTATTTTCGTCATTATTAAAAAAATTATCACATTTTTGTTAGCCAACTTAACATATTTTCTGTTTTTATTTACAGGCTTATCAGCACAAATTCCACAATTAAAAAATCATTAGGTAAGTTTCTTGACCTCGACAACATTAAGTAGTTACTTTTCGTAAAAAAATAAACTCTAGTTAATTTAGTTGACAAATACAGAGTTCAGTCAAATAACGCAGAAAGACGAAAATTTTATTATTTTTTAGGACTAAAAAAAATTAACACCTCTACAAATTTTCGTCTCATTCATAATTTTTCTTAGAGTAAAATTCAAACAACAGAATTAACTTGAAATTAATCAGATTATTTTAAAAAAGTTAGTTTCGTTTCAAAATGTCCTTGGACAATATCTACGCATTTTCGCAAATGAAGACAGTTGTTTATGGAGACGTCAACCAAAACGGATAATAACCCACAGTCATCGATAAATCACGTAAAGTCATAAATCACCCCTAGGGATTAGCCCATTGGAATCCCCAAGTCACAACATTTATGGACCTTTTTAGTTTTTAAGCAAAATCATGTCTTCTATTCCCAGTCCAGTTATTTCTACTTCTATAGAAGATCATTGTGTGTTCTACACAATTGCTTTGGGGGGGTACAGCTCCATCTAAAGCCTCATGTGAATTTGCTTGAGCGTAATAATTGAATTTGGAACTGGAACAGTACAAAGAAAGTGCCATGCAGAAATTCGGTTTTTGTTTGCAAAATATTTTATAATGTGGCTTTGTTCGGTGGGTTGACACTTTTGATGGGTGAGTGCACGTTTTTTGTATGAATGAATGCTAACAGTAATTATGTAATTTCCTGCACCACCCGGTGGAGTTTCATATTACAGTTTTGTCATTTGATAAAATGTGTTGTAGAAAATTACAGCAAAAAATTATTTGCCAGAGTTAAATTTTATTTTACTCATTTAAACCGCGTTTTTGATAACGACTAATAATCACGATTAAATTTTAGGTTAAGTAAGGTTATGTGGCAATTATGTACATTTACAATTTTACTACTTATAATAAAGTTAACTTTGTATATGATTTTTACTGATATTGATTCAAGATATATCACTTTATGTATAAGTAGCTACGCAAAAGGTAAAATGTCTCGTAAATCTTGGAATAAATCATTTAAATATAGGAAGGATACGTCTTTCAGCCCACACAAGTTCAAGAAATAAGAGTCACTCTTTACATTAAAACTTTCCACTGTAAAGGCAAGAAAATAATTGCAATTTTATTTAAATATATTGTGCTAAAATGCCCAAAATAATTCATATCAAAAACTGCATAACTTATCTTAGAAAAAGTGAAACAGACCTTTGGCTTTTTCTGATAAATTAAGTTGCCTTATAAAATAAGAAAGGTGAGCAGTTTTATGAATATATGAAATGTTGTGGTCGAGGTAACATTTAATAAATCCTTGTCAAACATAAACTTCTCCTTATTCAATAAATTTCAAGGATTTAATAAGAATTAACTTTCAGACATTTAAAAAAAGGATGATCGTAATACTACCTAATAAATATCCTGAAAATTCAAACGTCAATAGGTTTCATGACACACGCTGATCACATGTATGATTTTGATTACTATCCTCCTTTTACAGATTTAGTATATTAGTTATTTTATTTATTAAATTAAGGAACGAGTTTTTCAGGCTGGAAATTTGTAAATTGTAACATAATAGGTTGTTTTTTCTAAATTTTTAAGTAAATTATTTCCAAGTCTCATAGTTTTTTATTCATTAATTAGACAGATAATATCATTTAATGCCTATCTAACCTCACTTTCTTTCTACAAATTTCTGTTTCTAAAGATTCGATAAATCACAATTTACAAAAAAATCATCCCCCAAAAAAACAGTTTCTTTCTGCCATCAATTCAGACTGTAGACTTACAAATTCCCGTTACAAATCACAACAGTTTTTTTTCTTCTAGTGTCCATTAATATCAGGATTTCTTCCCCTTCGCCCAAACAAAACTAAAAAATAATAATACACAAACTCGTCTCTCCAACACGCTTTCATATACATTTTTTATTTACTTTAAGGGATCCCTGACGCTGCCCTCGAACTTTACCAATAAATAAAACTTCACCCTTAATATACAGAAGGAAATATACAGGTCACTCGCCCCAATCTACCTACATCATTGTTTGCAAACTTTCAAGCCAGCGTTCTTCGTCTAATATCTAAAATAAGAGCAACAAAGATGAGTTTTTAGCCTGTTGTGCGGCAGCCGGCATATTTATGAAAATTTATGGCATCTTAAGTGAAATGTGGTGCGAGCGCTTAAACACCAATATGGTTTATGGGACTCTTCAAAAGAACGCTAATTTCCAAGAGGATGCAGAAAATGCAAATTTATGGTTGTATTTAGGGCTATAGACTGTAGTGTGAAGTGTTGACCACTATATTGTAATTTTTTTCTACTCCCATTACTTTAATTGATTTATGACATTTACTACCTGTACTGTAATGCGATTCATTATGATATTAGCGAGTAATTAGGGTTTTTAATAAGCGGATTTTCATAGTTCCAAAGTAAAATTTCGAGATTTGATGAGGTTACATCCTGTTAAAAAAAAACCATGGCAACTCGAGCTTTTATCTAAAATTAATCCTGTGTAAAAAGTTAAAATATTAAATTTCCACTAGTGTACACACTCGTCCCCTTCGTTTTAATTTTCTGGGAACGTCATCCACTCAGGTAGCCCGGACGAGCCTAAACGAGATGAGGCGCGATAACAATGACTAAATACGTCAATCTTTAACAATGACAGTCAAAATAGCTCCAGTCCCACATACTCTTGTATTCCACAACGACACCATCATATTTCATAATACAACACTTCCCTCTTATCTGATTCAAGTCCCCACAGCATGCAACTTCAAGTGTCCTCTGATGTCGCGTTCGTTCATTATTATTTTCTTTTTTCGTTTCATTTTTGTTTCAAAATGATTATGATGGCAGTCAAAACACGTTGCGCGGGCTGGAAGGCCTGTCCAATAAATTATATTCGTTAATTTACTGTTCGGACCCGAAGTCCCCCCGCACAATAACGTGTGTGGCAGGATTTTTTTCGGTACATACCTAAACTGCATCCATTTTATAAACACACCCACGTGACAAATATATGCGAATATAATAACCATTAAACTTATGTTTATTTTTTAAGTTATGCTCAATTTGTCGCTGGCAATTCGTTATAAATATTAGAAAGACGTTTAGCAACACTGTAATTTAATATAGCTAAGTTTGACTGGTCACGTGGGTGCCTTTATAAAACGAATACGTTGCAGGTGTGAATAAACTATTATAATCAAATGTTTTAATAATATAAATAATAATACACAGTCGTTAACTTGTTATTTTAAATACTGGATAGGAATTGTAATTAGATGGGGACCACCTCGTAAATATAATCAGGTTTTTGTGTGTTCTTGTCCACTGTGAAATATCTAGAATATTTGTCTAATCTGTCAGTGATTAGTTGTTGGTATTTGCCAAATAAAAATTGCGGTGCGTTTGTTTGTTTTGGACGAAACTCGAGCTGTATTTCAAAGAAAAAAAAATATTTGGAAAACAGGAAACACTTCGACATGTGGCAAGTTTTTTCGTGCACGGTAAAATTAAATGACGATTATTATTGTGAAATTTTCCCAAAACTACATTATACACTTGCCAATTTCACGATTATTCTCTTCTGGTTATACACACATCATAAAAACAAAACAACTACAGAAAAGTAAACGCTAAGAAGTGAAGAAAATTGAATTCTCTATGGTCGTTGAGTCCGGCCTGATGCTCCAACCAACGGCGCGTGTGTTTACAAAAATTATTTCCGACGATTTAAACCGGAGCTTATTCTATATCCAAGATGACCGCACAGCGTAAATTGCCCTCGGGATATGGGATGGAACGAAACGGTAGCAAAGTGGACGCAAGGACGTTCGGATCATTTATATTAGAGGGTCAGTCAATAGTCAATAGCTTTATTAGGCAGGACTGTCATTATTTCCGAGGAAAATGGAGCTTTTTTCAGTAATAACGATCCCATGATTGAGAAATACTTGATGTAGTAAGCACATGACTTATTTATTCAAAACTAATTTATATTCTGTAATTATTGGAAAAAATGATACGTCAAATAATTTGTAAGAAAAGTACAAATATTTGTCTGCATTTTCTGTTATAAATGTTATAGTTCGTGTTTTTGGTGCTTTGTTATAGTTCGCGTTGGACATTTTGGCTGAATTCTCTGTTATAGTTCGTGTTTTTGGTGGTTTGTTATAGTTCGCGTTGGACATTTGGCTGAATTCTCTGTTATAGTTCACGATTTTGGTACTTGTATATTAAATTATTTTTCAAAAACTTTTGCTGCAAACTTTATTAAACAAAGTCATTATCTAAACGCACAAAATTGTTTTCCCTTTTTAGGCACGCTGTGTGTGCGTAACTACCAATAAAAGCGAAATTATCTTGTTTTATTCGTTGCCACAAAACACAGTGAGTATAATGATGGGTGGGTTGCGATGGTATTTTGAGTAAATTGCACATATAACAATAATGGGTGTGATTAAACTGTCGTTAGTATAATCAGACATTCTAAGCAAAATGCTTTGAATTTTATTTATTAACCATTGGTGCATCGGGATTTTATTGTTGGAAACTGTACATTATTCTTATATAAAGGATTTTA
The DNA here is from genome assembly GCA_963942485.1 of Pediacus dermestoides. Taxonomy (NCBI): domain Eukaryota; kingdom Metazoa; phylum Arthropoda; class Insecta; order Coleoptera; family Cucujidae; genus Pediacus; species Pediacus dermestoides. Next base: position 828,658 of record OZ012630.1, on the reverse strand, counting down.
ATTAAAACACGCGAAAAGATGCATAGGTACTTAGATTAATTTTTTTGTGAATATTCCGATATAATAAAACTTAGAACTAGGAAGGCAAAAGATTTTAATCCGGCCCTAATTACGTCGCAGTAGTTTCAAAAATGGATTAAGATTTCTGTAAATTTAGGACGATTCGATCAGACAAAAGTTTTGAGTTAAAACATTTTTATGACTTGCTTTAAATAATTAGAAGATAGATGATATCTATAAGAAAAAGTTCCAATACGATGTTCTATTATTCCTAACCTAATATAACCTCATAAATAGACATAATGATTTTATGGCGTAGAATTTTTTTTATTACAGTAAAATAAACTAATGATAATTTTTTATTTCGATTTCGATAAGTTGTTTCTAAATAATCATCATAAAGTTTTTATAGCAAATACAATTTAAATAAATATATATATTGATGTTCTTCTCGTGTTTTCTCTTCATTTGCGGACGATGGGATGATTAAATTGAGAAACTTTGGACAAAACGGTTAGAAATTAATATACTATATTATTAAGTATACATATAAAATAATGAAACAATTTTTTTTCGTGGTCTAAGAAAATTGCAATAGTTTAATTTGTACAATGTAAAATTTTGAAGAGACCATTATCAATGGACTTGTAGTACCTATCTTAATCTGTAGAAAGTTTTTAGAAAGCTTCCCGGGAATTACCGAATTTTAAATAAATAGTAAAGAAGTGTTTGAAAACTTTTATTATTTCATCCGGAGGCAAATGATTCTATTCTTTTCTCGCTCTTCCCTGATCGATTTGCTGACTCCACAATAAAAATATTTTGAATTAAAACAACGAAGAAATATAAACTGAAGAAAATTGATGATTTTTTCTTATTATAACCAATTTTGTAAAGTTACGAATTTTCAAAAATGGACCATGCAGAAATTAAATAAGAAATTTAAGTTATTTTTGAAAGTGCACAAAAATATTCTAAATTAACACTCAGTCCGACGGTATTTGATGGACTCGACGCCCACGCACTTCTTTCTCTAAATGCGCTACTCGTAACAATTTTAATCTTCTGCTTGGTGTACAAACAATTATTGCAGTCTACACCAACTATAAATCATGTCACTCTCATATTAGTATCAATTCATTTCTTAGAAGACCACCAATAAGAAATCTGCATTGATACAGATTGGACGCAAGTGACTTATGTAATGACCTTTGACATAAATTTATGGAAGACCTTATTTTATCTTCATACAAAATATCTAGCACTAGATTTGTGCAGTTATAACTCCTACAGATATTTTCGAATTTTTTGCGGTTTCATATAGCAAAAATTGTAAATAGTTCAGACACGTTTTTGTATCCAAAATAAAGTTTGGCGCAACTTCCCTCAAGTCTGTTGAACTAAGTTAATATAAAACAGTGGACCGAGAGCAAAAGCAAACAAAACCTCCATGTGGTTGGTGAGAGGCGCGACAGTGGCAATAAGTTGCTCGCCTATTTAGCATTCTGTACATGCCCAACTGCCATGTTTAGGTAATTTTATATTGTAATTAATTTTGTACTCTGTTTGGGTACGCTACAGTGTAAATCAGTGTCTGCATATCAGGTTTCTTCACACATTTCACGGTGCATAACACCAACACGGGCTTTGTTTTCATTTTTGCATCATATCGTACAGTTCGCTCTTAAATCCTGCGTGACAATCAAATTTACGATCAATTTTAAAACTCAATAAATTAATATTGAGCCACAACTTCATTCAATTGGATGCAGTTCTGCGAATAGTTAAGTCCATAAAGAGACGATTCAATTTAATTACATTGAAAAACTATAAATCTCTAAAATAATTAGAGTCTGGAATACAAAATAATAAAACATCATTGGAGTTATTAATTATAAATTTAATCAAAATTACATGAAATTTACCGTAATAAGAATTAGGTATATTAAAAGTTTATTTACAATGCGACATTAAATTCTATTATTGTGAACAAAATCCTGACAGTGAGTTGTCGTGAAACCACACCGGAAATACATTAACAGCGTTGTTTTTTTAAAACACACACAAACCCACAAAACTAAAATAGATTTTGAACGAAACGCATCAGGGTTTTATTACATAATAATCGTAATACAACGTTATAAATACAAACAAATGCTGGAAAACCACACAGGGTTCAGTGTAGTGGGTGGTAAGCCACACGGTTCAGCACTTGGGCCACTTGAAGGGAACTAACTTGTAGAAGTGGGATTTTATTTGTACAAATTTTGGAAAATGTGTGGAGAGTTTCAAGATATAATTTTTTTCTACTCCCATAATTGGACATTTACTACCTGTACTCTAATGAGATTCATTACGATACAAGACAATAAAATCCAAATCTTTGTTAGAATTGTGGAAAATACAAGTCGTTAATAGATTTTTGTAAAATCTTCCGAATATTTTTACCTCTAACCTCAATATGTTAATTTCTTGAGTAGACGGAAGTGGAACTGAAAATATTTGGTGGGAAATTTAAAATACATTAAATTATACTTTATACTAATAAAATAAATCGGTCCAAAAAAAACCTAGCCACTTAGCGAGTTAGTGTGAATATTTATACTGTATCCACTAATAAATATAATCTATTCAATTTAACGCACAGTTACTTAGATATTTACAACTTAGTACCTCGCCCAAATCTAAATACTATGAAAAAATCCTCAAAAGACCTGTCAACAATCATCTCGAAACTTAGAAAGTCAAAACTGAAATTCAGTTCCTGAATTTCTACCTGCTCTAAGCCGAGTCGGAGCTTTCCGTGCACCATCGCCATGTTCGATTCTCCGTTCCATATGAAAGCTGCACACCATGCGTTTTAAAAACAGTTCTGACTTAGTTCTCGTTGTAGTTGTTTGAGCTGCGCCGTTTCGTTCGTTTGTTCGTCCGCATTTCTATACCGAAAATAAACAGCCGGCAAAATCGTATTTCTCTCAACACATGCCCCGGTCATAGCAAAAACTATATGTATGTGTGTTTGTTTGTGTGCAACGTAAATATTTAAGCGAAACGGCCGTCATTTGGTGATTTATTCAGTGTGAATGAAAATGAATTCCGCTTAGCTGATATCTAGTTAGTTCTAGTGCATATAACACTAATAATACACAGTGTGTTTGTTCATCCATGCCCCAGCCTAATTGTGTTGTTTGGATTAATCGATTTGCAGCTGCAATTTACAAGGTAACTTACTTTAAAATACGCACCCTTGGAATTGTGTCACATTTTTTAATAAAACCATGTTATATTTAAATTCCTCTGTAAATTCTCAACAAATTACCTTTTTAAATTTTTTTCCTAACTAGCTTACTTGTTGAGATAAACGGAAAAAACTGTTTTATACAGGGTGTTTAACCCTCTGAGCCAACAGCGTATCTCGGTAACTACAATAGATAGAAACATGGAAAAAACGCCAAATTATTCCAAATTTCCTCGTCTAACCTTATAGCCTACCGGAAAAATTCCGTGTATAACAAAATGCTACTTTTTCTGTCAAACTCCAGATAAATCAACTACTCAGCGCTCTAATTGCTCCAAGGCTATAAAATTGGATGTTCCGTAATAAAATAAATGCGTTACTAATGTCCCACTACTTAAAATACTCGTGCGACATCAAAAACATCAAAGGATTTTCTGTTCAGTTCAGTTCCTGTTTTTTTTTCCATCTTCCAAATGTTAAGTGTGAGGAAATTACATTAAAAAAACGCCTGTGTTGGCAACTATTAAATCATTCAACTTAAACAATAAATTAAGACAAAACCTAGCGGCAAATAAACTAAATGAACCCCGGCATAACAACAACACTTTCCAAGCCAAGTTGCAAGTTTGCTTTACACCTCAAAATAAAACACAAACTATTTTTGATTGGATTGAAAAATATAATTGGAAATTCCTTTGCATACCATCAGACAGGCGTAATGGTAAGAATTCTGTCGATTGTTATGCATAGTACACCATGCGGCGCGTTATTTAGATAAACATGTGAGATAACAATACTAGTGTGTGAGTACGGAATGAGATGGAAATAATGCCGAGGGGGAAATTAAAACCCGGTAGAACGTTTGAGTCCCTCGGGTTGGATACACCGGAAAATCTAGAGTAAATTTCCCTTAAGAAGTTTCGCTCTAACTGTTATAGGTTACTAGATATACGGAAAAACATTCACGTATACAGGGTGTTCTCTGAAACATTTTCGGGATTTTCTGCCAAAGTATTAACGCTAGAAGCACGCAAGACATGTCGATTGCTATTAGAATTTCATAAGGAATTTTGTGGTCGTTACAGAAAAACAAATGCACATCGAGTTTTTGATTCATAACACGATTTAATTTCCAATTGATCTAGGAAATGTATCCAGTAAGCTTATATTTATTTTAGTAGAAAAAATTTCACTCCAACTTGTATAGCTTACAAGATATAACAGAAAAACTGTTGATTATACAGGGTGTTATCATTAATATTTTCGCGATTTTCTCGCTTAGTATTACAGCTAGAAACACGGAAGAGGTGTCAAATATTATTAGATTTTTGTAAGGAATCTTGTGGTGATTGCAGAAAAATAGTAGAGCGAAGTGCTGTTGTGTAATTTTTGTATTTAGCAGTTTTCTCTACTGTTATTTATTGGAAATGAAACCAGTAAACTCACCTTTGTAGCATTTCTCGTCCACCAGCTTGACTGTGTCCATAAGTAAACAAAAGACCACCACGTCCACATCCCACTGACATTTTGACTGATGACCATTCATTGTTAAGTTGCTTATGAAAGCACTAGAGCCTTTTATGTGCCATGTCGTAAAATAAAATTTCTCCACTTTTCAAATCTGTTTGTCCTTGTCTAGTTGCGTTAAAATTTCCATGAAAATTCCAGGTACACACACAGAATGAAAAGGTTAAGTACCCACACAGTAGAAACGCATCAATCAATGCTATAATACTATGTGTTGTGCGTGGGTAGGGCCTGTTTATTTTATTAATTGTTAATTAACGGAAGTTTGCATTTCGAGCTCTAACGACCAAACGAGAGGCACAAAAAAATCAATTCAACAAAGTTGGCTCACTATACTCTCTCTCCGTGGTGGCGTTAAGTATTTACAGGCAATTCCAATTAAGATTAATATATTCTGTAGTTGTTCCACACCAAAAAAGGTGCCGTATAATTATAGTTAATTTAGCATATAGCGTATAATATCGCGCGAGCGAACCAACAACACACAATAGGGAAGAGTGAGGATGAGAGGGGGGAACAAGAACGAAACAGGTAGTCGATTTTTTTTCTTGGCACACACCGTTTAAGCACATTTATTGCCCCTCGTTTTTTATTAATAAACAAACAGGCAATTTACGATTTTATTAGTGTGGAGAACACAAACTGACAGGAGATTATTTATTAGGGTTGGTACAAGTGCCATCCCCCAAAAAAATTTGTCCTTTAGTTGTCACAAAATGGAAGCGTAATCCAAAATAACAATAAGTAGATCGTTTCGTCACCCTGGATAATGGGCACCCTGTATAGGGAATTTTTATAACTTTGGTTTGTTGACATAAAAATTTTAAAAGAAATTTTACAAGCTTTTAATTTACTATATAGAATTATCGATAGAAATTTAAAATTCGTTAATTTGATTGGTTCTTTAGCGGTGATTTAGAGCCAATCAAATTCGTGTATTTTAAATTTCCGTCCAAATATTCTCAATTCAATCGCTTCGATTCAAAAAATGCACTGTAGTGGTTTCCGAATATTAAAATAGTGCGTTTTAACCGAGGTTTTAACCAAATTTATCTTATTGTTAGTCCAAAAATTAATATTGAAAAATATACAGGGTGTTTAATGACTACGAAAACAAGACCTCCCGCCAACCCCGATGTAATGAAACTGCAACCTTTGCAATAATTTCCTTTTTGCCTCAATTATATACAACTTTCAACAAATTACTTTTTCCTCCCCCCCTCACTATACCGAGTGTTTGTTTTCCATGTTTGCGTGCACTAAACTATCCAATATTGATTTTAAACAGCACGGTTGGGTGTTTATTTTTATTTGGTGTTTTTTTTTGGGTCGTGTAGGGTTAACCTGCAATTATCCGACCACCGTGAACGGCGCACACAACAGCCGTGAGCGCTGTTCACTTGTTTTGATTAAGTCGTCATCAATCTTTATTTCACGGACCAGTTAATTAACAAATCAATCAAGCTGTATATGCCTAGGCCACGAAGTAAAACAAGCTTGTAAGGAAAATCTAGTTGTATATGGCCCCTTGGTTCCGAAACTACGAAAGCAGGTAGCATTGCCAACCCTGCTAAATGCTAGAGTGTTACAGGTTGGCTCGTTCGGGGTTTCACCTTTGTACCAAAGCAAACGAAGAAAAAAAACAACTACACACATAAATTATCGAAATATAAACAGCACGACACCTCCTGAAGCGAACCGCATTCAAATTGATCAAACCGTAAGATAAATGATAACTTCTTGCACATGTGGCCATCACGTACCCAAGCACTCTCAGTCAGTGGTCCAAAATAAAAAAACAAACCGAAAAGAAAACCAACCTAGAGCTATTTGTTTGCCTTGGTTCGGAATAAACCGATGTTGGTTAATTATTATTAACAAGTTACAAAGCAACCGACAACATCTAACACTAAGGTGTACATTACAATTTAATCATTGGAGAAGAGAAAGAATACATCACGAATGGGAATAGATTTCAAACCTGACCTAGAGTCAAATGCCCATATATATAAATACTCTTCTTGGCGTACTTCTTGCTATGGTTCTTGGTCTCAGGGCAACACGTCGTTGATCGTTGGTCTACTTAAGATAATGCCGCTTAAAGAAAGTTCCGTTTGCGTACGAGACAAAACCGTTTTGTTACAAATTTTCATCCTAGATACTCAATCTTGAAATTTACAATATTATGTCAATATCTGTAGAATATACATTTGGAATATTTGGAGAATATTGGAGGAATATTTAAAATGAATGTGATTTTGAGTATATTTTTGGGTCAATGTTTTCCAAGCTAGGTTTTTTCGTATATTAAATACCAATACCAATATTGCCTCAATATTATTTTTCAATATTTTGTAAATATTTTAAACTCAAATCATATATTGGCAAATTGTAAGTCGTTCAATTAGAAAATGATTTGAAAATCTAAAAAGCCAACTGAAAAATTATGTATTAAAATTCTTATGGAAACAGCTATAATTTTGTTGGCAATTTCCAGAAATTTCAAAGATTCTTTCAAGCGGGACAACAAATACTTTTTTTATAAATATGAAGAATTAATATTGCATTAACATTCCCTCAATACCCCTCTAATTCTCCACGCTATTTGTGACTCAATACACACAATTTCACAAAACAAATCCATAAATAATTCAATACCCACCACGCGTACTTAGTACTTACTACATAACATTACTTTTTTCCTATTATCGCAATCTGTTCCGCGCAGCTCCTTATCCATTTTCAAACATATCGGGTTTTTCTTGCCATATTAACGGCGACTTCCTCCGCGGCGGTACACTCGCTAAATACTTTATTATACACTAACCAACTCGGTTGCTTCTTCATCTTTACCAGGAAACCCGATTGATTTGTTGACAATTTTCGGATTATAAACCAAAAATTTTTGAGGTGTATTTGTTGATTATTTTTTCCAACATGTCTGACCTGATCTGTATACACAACGACCATGTTGAATAATTTATTGTATTTTGTATGTTTAACACTTACTTTGTATGGTAATGATCGATAAACTCGTTTGGAATTTCAAATCAATAAACCAGCTAGCTATAAGTACTTTTGAACCAAACTGGTATCGAGTTGGAAATTAGGAGGATTTGTTGGAGCACCACACGGGTCCTTTCTGGGGGATTCCTATGTTAGTGTGAATTAACTGTAGTAATTATTGGAGCACCACGGGGGCTTCTCTGGGAGCACTGGTGTTAAATGATAATATTGTTGGTCAAGTAATCGTTAAACAATAAAACAAGCTAAAGCAAACAAGCTAAACTCTCAATGGTTTCCGTTATAATTTTATGGTACTCATTATCCCGGTTCCAGTATATAAAAACATTTACTTTATTATTGTGTCGTCTTATTATCCATCCTTAAATCAAACGCTATTATTGTATAGTTAGTTTTTGCGTTGTGTCACAATTATTATAAAAATATATTTATTAAGGTTTTAATTGCCGTTTGAGTATCTTTTGTGTGATAACTTCCATCATTGGAATAAGACAAATTTAATCTCAATTTGAGTTTTTAGATAAAATAGTTTGACATATACCATGTTGTTAAATAAATAATCAAATAACTCGATGGGTGTTGATGTTGCTTCGTGTTTTATTATGTTATGATCTTCATCACATAGCGCAAGCTAATTTTAGATTGGTTCGAATTGGATTTTATATTATAGAACATGATGTGAAGCTAATAAAAAAGTGTGTTGTGTTTGTATTACATTTTCGGGTTTTATTGCACCAATACAATTTTGTGCTTGCACATGGCTAGATTTAAATTAAAATAATTCTTTGTTATGTGATTTTTTTTTGCCCTTCGCTATTTTAAGAGATAAAATTTTCCATATGTCCACTCTTCAATACAAAAATACGTTATGTCAATGTCTGGTTTTGTTGGTAATCCAGTCTAGTGTCTGCTGGTTTGACACCGAAATAAAATCCACCCATACACTAAGTAAACAAAACCACCACGAAAACCAAATGTCGCTATTACTACATTTTTAAAATAAACATTTCCTATTTTAACATGTGTACCACCATCAACCAACAAACAAAAATAGTCCACTCGGAACGGAACATCTCACATTATTCTCTACCCAAAAATTCTAATTTCTTTATAGTTTCGCAATCATATAAACTGGAAATTTATTGAAACTGTAGGAGGTTATACTAGTACAGCTGGATTTCTTTGCCATAAGTTTTATGGGCATCTAGTTGGAATAAAGGCAACAAAAGTAAAGTCTATGTTGGGTACCTACATGCATTGTAGATCTCACCTTTGCTTCTTGCGTCTCCATCTCGCTTTTGTGTCCGTTTACCAAACAATATCGCCCGTCTTTATTCAATACTAAGAATAATCCTGAAGTCAAGGTCTGAGGTTGTTCGTTCCTCTTTTACATGGTGCTTAATTTAAATAAATATTTATTCAATAATGCGCGCTGTTGCTTCTGTGGCTCTCTGCAGAACCTCTCCAATAAATGCAACGATTTATTTGCACAGTATCAGAATTTTTGAAATTATAATTTTTTCTGGGTTTATGATAAAGTTGCCATAATATTTTCTTATTTTTCATCATTTTGATTAGTCGTAGAAAAAATACTGTATGCAACTCACCTACGGCTCATGTCATAATTCTCATACTCGTGTCTTAATAGCTATCATTAAATGCTCATTTCATAATATACTATTTGTTTTTGTCAAATTTATGACAGTTTCCGTCGTTCGGATAAAAATTCGTAACTTTATACTGATTGAAGATTTTCTTTTGAAATTTTGCATACAATCATTGGCTTCCTTATAAATAGTTTAGATGTTTTATACAGGGGGTTTGATTATTCACCAAGTTAAGTTCGTCACCTTTCGCCTTATCGAATAATAAGTTTTTTTCGTGACGTGATAGAACAATTATTGTCTGGTAGGTATTCAAGATAAAAACCAAACACAAAAATCCAAACAATGTTTACCTAATAAATAACCATTAGCGCGTTAATTGGGTGATAATTTTTGTGTTTGTACACTCTGCCAGGCGATGTTGTATAAAAAAAACACCACACACTTATTATTATATGGCCTTTCTAAAACAGGTTTCGTTTGTATCAACAAAACGAATTAAAATCGCGTTTTTTGCATTATTGTTTGTGGTTTTTTTTTCAATTATTATGGCACTTTCAAATTTGTCTTAAAAAACAAACATTGACATAATAAATTAATGTATGTTAATTAAGTTGGTACCGTTTCTCTTTTGCAACAAGTTTATGGTGTGGGTGGTGGAAAGGAAACTGTTAAATCAAAATACTTATACAGCTTTTAAGATTAAGGTTAATTAAGTTGCGTAGAGAAATTTAGTTGGGATTATTTTTTTATTAGGCAGATTTAACGGTGAAGCTCAGAGTATGTTTTGACAGTAAAGGTATTAAAAATGAAATACCATTGAAACCATTCGGAAAGTTACAAAATGTTATTTTTCTCAGGAATGCCTCAAATGAATCCTGTTACCTTCGTCTTACAAATAACACGTGACAAGTAGATTTCAAGATACGTCCTCCAAGCAATTCTTTAAATAAAAAACCAGGTCCTTAAGTGACGTAATCAGCAATGATTAACGGTCGTGGAACCCCAACCACAAAACCACCTTATCAAATGTTCATCATCTTGCGCTAAAGCTGCAGACTTCTCGCACACCTGTTAATTAATTTCATCATCCACTGTTTGCTTTGAATGCGATGGGCAAAGCTCGATGCTTAAGCAACAAAACAACTAGGGAAAAAACGAAGACGACAACCAGCAAGTTTATGGGAGTAGGTGCTGCACGACATCCACGATCTCTAGGTACACTCTTAAGCAGGGTGATTGTCGTGATGGTACGTGGGCGAGTGCTGCTTACACAGCCATGGACTTGTCCTTTTGTCATTCCAGTTTTAGATGTGACAGATGATATGCGTTTGTATGTGGAGGTGTGGTTGGATGTGGATTAGAATGAATGTGACAGATCGAGGTGCTGCTTGGGTTATTCTAATCCTACTTACAGCACTAACAAAGAGGCTTTCACCTTATACCTCACCTACAGAACTAAAACAAGGCATTGTTTCGAATTTGGAATAACACTGAGGCGCAAACACAATGAGCAAACTGGAAAATAATTGGAAATGTTGCTGCGGTGTTTATTAAGTGGTTAGAGGAGGAGAGATTGATTGAATAAGACATCATAGTTCCTGGAAAAATTCCAACAAAAGGACGAAAATCATTAGAACAAATACACACTATTGTTATCGTGTTACTGAACAAACTGGGTTCGACAATAAGATATCAATATTGGAGCCTAAGCTAAATATGAACTAACACCATTACCAATAAACGCAAATGTCCTCCTCCTTAACTACCTCCTTTTTGTCCGTACGTCTTGGGTGTTGTTTATATTTTCAAGGTGAAACGTTATGTAGTGTCTGAAGCCCCACTGGGAATAAGAATTTCAACCCAGTGGGACGCTGCCAGGGAACATTCAAGTCTTGTTTGGTTAGATGACAATGACAGATATGTGGTGTCGTATGCGTTGCAGGGGGGCGAAGAGCAAAAAGGAAAAAACGATGTGTAGTTGAAACAAAGCATAATAAAGCGAGAAATGTTTAAGAAATTTTGTTACATACTTAAAAGCTCACGCAGAAGTAAATATTACTGTACATCGAAAAATTTTAAGTACGATACAAGGACTGGAAAAAGGGGAATTGTCCAATAAATTTAGTGGTGCAAAATCTCAGAAATTTAGAGAAATGTCTAGGAAAATGTCCAAGAAAGATTTTTTCTTATCACCAGAGCCAATACAACCTTCCATCATCGTTCCTAGAAGTGTCAATAATCCACGATTGACAGCTAATTCTCTCCCATGTACATTCCGCGAAGTGCTCGGCACAATTGAAATAAATATACCACCACGAACTCTGTTCGTCATCGTCAGTTAATTCAAAAATTGGTGCGGCACAAACAGATAATCGTCTAACAAACCGCGACCAGCATCAAGGAAGTGTTGTTATTATATAACAAATTGATATGTCATTGCACTTGGTTATTTAAACAGCAGAAAGAAAAAAGATGAAAACTCGTCTCTCATCAGTTTTAATTTAAATTGGATTGACATATGAAATAATCTAATTTCTACTTTGTACATTAACTGACAAGTTTGTTATTGTGTAGTTTGTGCGTTTGCTACTACTAATTTCTCAGATGCTGCAAGCATATCTAATTTCCCCTCTTCATTCGTACTTGTACAGATAGATTACATTTATTTTATATATGGATGGATTGGAATTAAACCGATCACTTCAGTTGATTCTTTGCTTTATTAGTTCTGTTTCCTATCGGTGTTATTTATTGATGCGGCTACTCTTCTCGTCACTCTCAGTATTTTTAATTAATCTGACCAGAGCACAGACCTCGGAAATGGGGAAAGAATCTTTTTCTTGGTACCATTTATTTGTTAGAGTAATTGGAAGAGAGTATACAAAGAGATGATTTAGTTTTGGGAGATAGTTGTGACGTGAATGATGGGTTCGTTGTTTGACTTAATGAACTTTTGATAATAGGTACAGATTTTATCGTATTCCTAGAAAATATTGTGAAACCTCAACAGAGTCAGGGACATGAAAACAAAGTTTCTTTGTTAAAAAATTGAAAAAATAAACAATAAATAGAGAATTGTGTAGGAAAATGTCCAGGAAACTTTGTTAAAGGCTCAGATCTATTTTATTGTAAAAGGTGTAAAATAGAACCTTGTGGCCTACAACTGAATTTGAAGACTATGACGCGCTTCAAATTCTTTTCACATAGGAATATTCTGTTCACGAGTAAAAAAACCGTTTAATTAAAATTTATTACTGTTTATCATAAATATGCCATTAACTATAGAACAGATTTATTAAATAAATAATAAACAACGCTGAAAATGTATGTAGTGCAATACATCAACTCACATTAGATTATTTCTAGTTTATGTGTATTGGAAACAGAGCAGACATGAGATAAAATCAATTTTGTGTGCTATGTTGCACTTTGCCCTATAAATTTGTATCTTTACTTTAAAGTAAATAAATTTGTTGTATACAAACTGATATTTGATATGTAATTAATGAAGTGCCAAAAGAATTACTAAAATATGTTCTACATATACTAAACTTGTAATTTGAATACAAGAAGACTACAAACAGGAGAGCGAACTTCCCATGCGACCTCTGCACGATACCTTCAGTACTACTAACAGTTCCCAACGCCCTCTAGAAATACCGCACACTAACCGCTTTGTGCTTAAAAAAACAGTTTCTTTTCATCAACTCGCATTATTTCTCACCTCAAATATACTTAAGCCGATTCCACAATGCCACATTCAACAATTACAATTATTATTGGTAAAAATTTTCTAAGTGTGCTTAAAAAAGCCGCGCACGGTGTGGATAATGAGGCACAATCCGAAACAACAAAAGCCATAATTGGACGTAAAAATCGCCTGGTCATTCTCTACTCTCAGTGCTGCTCCATTCCAACAATATTTACCTTTCGACCACAATAAGAACACTTAGAACCGTCGGTGTGTGGGGGCAACATCTAGACAAGAACTGTGACTGTGAATGCCCGAACAATGACAAGCTTTTTTTACTTGGAATATGTTTATTAATTTGAATAAAGACGCCTAGAGAGAGAGTTAAGGTTTAAATCGTTGTGATAATGAATGCGCTTCATTTGAAAAGGTGCAAAATAAAAAACGTTTTCGTTGGAATTAATCTTTGATAAAGTTGCGAGCTCCGCTGATGGTTCTTTACATAAAGAGGAGAGGAAAATTATTTAAAGCGCGAGTGCTGTGTGGGTCTCATTAGAGTCTTTTTCAGTTTTCCTTCTGATCTGGGAAACGCTGATGATCCGATTGAAATTGAATACAATTTCAAGTGATGAGACACATACAAGTCTTAATTTACTACGAAAATAAATCTGTTCAGACTAAATCAAGTTGTGTCAATAAATAAGCACAGAAACATTTTATTTCCATGATGCTTAGAAACTGTTTTTAGTAGTCGTGGTTATTCATAATGGAACAATTTTAAATTTCCCGCTTAAGTATGTGAGGTTAGGCTATAAAAAGAAACTTTATTGCCCGCCCTCGCTACGCACAGGCGCAAACTCGTCCTAGTAAATGTTACTTACCTCCCTTGATCTATATTCTATTTTTAATAATATTTCATGGAGATTTTGTCTGGGACGTCACTGAAAAAAACACCATTGCACAGCTTTGATTATTTTGTGTTATTCAAGAAGTTGTTTGCATATTTGCCACCGCTTCTCACATAGGGTAGTGCCACCAGTACCAGTATTTGTACAGGTTTTGCAAATGTTACAAATTAAACAATTCCATCCGTTGTTGATTCCGTTTCAATCTGATTTGAAACCACTATCAGTGATTTTCTGTATTTGACCCTACGTTACATATTTGTACAAAATATTTGTTGTATTAAAAGATAAGACCAAGTCGATTGAGTGCTTTGTAGAAAAACATATGTAAGTAAACAGTGAATAGACTGTGATTTCTTACAGACATTTTTCTTGTTTTATTAGGTGTGTCTCTATAAATATCGATGGATAAGGTCGAAAGAAAATAATGAGGTTTCAGAGGCTAAAGTGTCGTTGTAATTAATTTACATATTTGTTTTGTCCAGAAGTGGAATAAATAATAAATGTGTTATCGATGTTGCTGTTTTCAATTATAATTGAAAAAAAGGTCGTAAACTACGTTTTATTAGCAGTTCGAGAAACAGAAGCACCAAAAGGTTATCAGAATTGTGGAAATAATCGATTGAATTACGATCTCATTATTCGTTTTTCAATATATTCTGTGAATTGATTGATAACAAAGTTATAACTTATGAATATCGTTCTAAAAATAATTAATTATCACTACTGGAACAAACAAGAAGTTAAATAAATCATGAAGTTGTTATTTTAATTATTATGGTATTGGGGATTTTGTGAGGACAAATTTTTTTCTGAAATTTGTATGTGATTTGAAAAACCACCCTGTATATTCCTTGACTTAATGTCTCGTAGAACAAAGTTCAACATTTCTTCTAAACTATTTTAAAATCACTAGTATAAACAATATTAAGAAATAATTAGTCAACTGTTGAGAGTTTCATTCATTATCTTTCACTTCCCTCCATATTTGGCGTTTGTTTAATTATTTCCGAATGAC
The DNA here is from genome assembly GCA_963942485.1 of Pediacus dermestoides. Classification (NCBI taxonomy): domain Eukaryota; kingdom Metazoa; phylum Arthropoda; class Insecta; order Coleoptera; family Cucujidae; genus Pediacus; species Pediacus dermestoides. The sequence continues at coordinate 813,648 of OZ012630.1, read as the reverse complement.
TTGTTGAAAAAAAGACACAAATTCGTTGTGGCTGTTTTATGGACCACATATGTTCTCTCCATATTAACGCTCACCGTGATAGATTTAAAGGCGACCGTACACGATACGTACCGAAAATACATAACAGTAAGCAAATCGTATCGTGTACGCTCACCTATGTTACTTGAAACCAGGTTAGGAATAATTTTAGTACTAAAGCCAACATATGGTTTTAAAATAATGGTACAGATAACATTTTTTCAACTATTTGAATTTCTAAAAACTATATTATCTAGAATCTCAACAACATCCAACAATCCCCCAGTTCTGCAGAATCATTCACTTGATCCTCACATCGTTAAGCTGGCGTGGTACGTTTTTCCTTGTACAAATAAAGAACAGAAATTTAATTTAAATAAGAGCTTGGCTGGCTCGACGACCGCATGGGGGCACACCAATTTTACGGCTAGCATATGCACGGCTTGGTATGTTGTTGTCTCTCTTGCTTGGTCCCTTGTCACTGGGGACACTTTATGCTTGCTGATGGTAGACGGTAGATATCGAGGGGCAGGTTTGTGGCACAGCACGACTCCCCAATGGAGACAGTATTGGTATAAGTACTTCGAGTAGAATCGTGCGATGCCAGAAAAATGGTACCGTGGTACTGATATTTAGAGATAAGGGCAGCAAGTGGCAGAAGTTAATAAATCAAAGTACAAAGACGGTTGCACGGTTGTTAATTAGTTGGGTTTTTCGAGTGTTACTGAATCTTCTTAATAATCTAAGAGAAAAAATCTCAATATATATTAATTAGAGTTGATCTTCAAGACATTGAAATTTTGTTGTTTAAGAGAAACTACAAATTAATTTTAAAATTGCCCCTTCGACACTTTAAACTCGCACCCAAAAGTATTTTTCGTCCTAACCGGATGATCAATTGCACGTCCATTCGACAAGATAAATCATTCTGAACTGCAACCAATGCAACTGACATGTGACGCAAGAAAAATTTATGACCACAGTTCGGTTTGAAATTAACTTGTACAAGCCAAAGCGCATTTTTTAAGAGGAATTCACACGATTCCGGTATTGACCTCTACAGATTTATGCTTCCGCTTCAAACCATCACCAATCAATTTTCCGTTTTTCTAATTGCACAACATATGACGTCACTCCGAAAACTAACCGGGGGCTGGAAGCGTGATATGAGTTGACACGGATGTCAATTAGACTGGAACTTATTTGGGGGAATATCCGGGGATTACTCATACAACTGCATGAAAATGCAGTTAGGCATGTTGCAACTTTCAGGAGGGCTAAAGATACTTATGTTATGTGATTTGATTTGGGGTCGCCAAAACTAAAAAGTGCTTTTAATGACTCATTTAACACATTCTTGTGAGATTATAAAATGTTCAACTTCTTGCAAGTTGCTGGGTAACGATCCGATTTGTGTGCATCGTGGCCGGGGGATTTGCATAAAAACCAGTTTGTGTTTGAACAGGCTCCCCAATAAAATACTTATTTATATTTTATTTATTTGCTGGTTTGCATGCGAGTGTTGTGAGTTGTTAACTATAACGAAATAAATCTTGGCAGTTATCTAAAGTTGTTTGTCCGATGGAACATTTTTAAATTAACCTCTTGGATCACTTCGATAATTGATACCGATTAAATATTGTATTATTAGAACTAAAAGAATTTTGTTTATTTGTTTGTTTATAAGATAATTGGCAGTGAATGGGAATAAAGTCACTAAATTTGTATAATTTTTTTGTTATTTAATTAAACGTGCTTGGGGCATTCCTCTTTAAGAAAAATGCCAGCGATTTCAATAGCAGCAGCATTCTAGTTTACTGGGTCAGAATCTTGCGGCACTCCCACAAAGATAGTTCTAATAGTTGGTAGAAAAACGACGAGCAAAAACTTAAGGTTGATGTTTTAAAGCTCAAAGCGCGTTTGGAATTGATTAATATAGTTTCTTTTGGCAATAAATTCCTGCTCATAAAAGAAAGTGATATGGACGTTCTTCAAGCACGTACTACCTTACTATAACACTAACATTCTACAAATTATTTGGAAATTAAGTTTGTAGGTTTCTATATCAAATCAAGAACTAAAAAAGTGTTCTTCAATAATAATAATTTATAAAACTAGCTTAAGTTACTGCACAGTATCTAACCTAACACATTGCAATGGGGGTCCATTAACAAACCAAAATGAAGATTGACTGATTCAATTAGATGAAATATAGACTCCCATCACTACTGCAACTTCTGTTCTCTCTACACAACAAATTTTTTCCTCCTATATACTAATGACATGTTTGTTGTTCTTTGTTTCAGGGTGCCATGCCTCGCTTCAACATCAATTCCGACGACAGCCGCCACCGCAGCTAACACAAACAAACCCAAAATACATGTGCGCTAGTGCTATTTTGTTTTAACTGACGAGTGCCACTATAAAACAACCAATCCAACATGAAACTCGTGTTGGTAGTGTTATGTGCCATTTTCCTAGCATCTTCATGGGCAGCGAGTGGTGCTATGGTCACGCATATTGATGCCACTAATGAAGAGGGGCGCTGCGAAGAAATTACTATTCCAATGTGTCTTGGGATAGGGTATAATCTCACGCGTATGCCCAATGAGTTGAACCACGAGACTCAAGATGAGGCCGGATTGGAAGTGCATCAGTTCTGGCCGTTAGTCGAGATAAAATGCTCGCCAGATTTGAAGTTTTTCCTTTGCTCTATGTACGCGCCTATTTGCCTCCCGGAGTACCAAAAACCCTTGCCCCCTTGTCAAGGCCTTTGCAGCAGAGCACGCGAAGGCTGCGAACCTATCATGACCCAATACGGCTTCAAATGGCCCGAACGAATGGAATGCAGCCAATTCCCAGTGCTTGGATCATCGCCTGATTTCCTCTGCATGGACCAGCCGACAAACAACAGCAACCCATCGACTAGTAAACCACCAACGCAACGCGTTAAACCCCCCAAGTTGTGCAAATCAAAAAACTGCACAAGTCCCCAAGGAGACACCACAAGAGGAAGGGGAAGCACAAGGGAGTGCAAGTGCCAGTGCCAACGGCCGTTAGTCTTCCTGGGGAGAGAACCACCCACAATGACACAATACAACCGAAGCGTCGCAGGCATCGCAAACTGCGCGTACCCCTGCAAAGAAACGTACTTCAACCCGGAGGAAAAGGAGTTCGCGGCGATTTGGATCACGCTGTGGTCGGGTCTGTGCGCTGCGTCGACCTTCATGACTCTCACCACGTTCTTCATAGAAACAGAACGTTTCAAATATCCTGAGAGACCGATTGTCTTCCTCTCGGCATGCTACTTCCTCGTTTCAGTTGGGTACTTGATACGAGTTGGAGTAGGACATGAGGATGTTGCATGTGAAGGTCCAATCATCCGATATACATCCACAGGACCTAGCTTGTGTACGCTAGTGTTCCTCTTGGTCTACTTCTTTGGAATGGCTAGCTCAATCTGGTGGGTCGTACTGTCTTTAACTTGGTTCCTAGCTGCCGGTTTGAAATGGGGCAACGAGGCCATTGCAAGTTACGCTCAGTACTTCCACATTGCCGCTTGGTTAATCCCAACATTACAAACCTTGGCAGTACTTTTATCAGGCGCTGTTGATGGTGATCCAGTCTCAGGAATCTGCTATGTAGGCAACATGAACATGGATAACTTACGCACATTTGTCTTGGCTCCACTTGTCGTCTACCTTATTGTCGGTACTAGTTTCCTTCTTGCCGGTTTCGTTTCGCTGTTTCGTATTCGAAACGTCATCAAGAAGCAAGGTGGTGCCGGTGCTGGTTCCAAGGCAGACAAACTGGAGAAATTGATGATTCGCATTGGAATCTTCAGCGTATTGTACACAGTACCAGCAACAATTGTCATTGGATGTTATTTGTATGAGAACGCGTACCATGAGGAGTGGCTCAGATCATTGGCTTGCAATTGTCCTAGCTCTAATATGATTTTGGCGAAAGTACGACCTTTGTACTCTGTTTTAATGCTCAAATATTTCATGGCGTTGGCTGTGGGAATCACGTCTGGGGTGTGGATTTGGTCGGGCAAGACTTTGGATTCTTGGAGGAGGCTGTGGAGGCGACTGTTTGGACGTCCGGATCTCTCCGGGGCCAATGCAGTACTCATCAAGAACCGAACAGGTAAATACAGAAACTTGGAGAGGAAGTACGAATCTAATATAAGATTCACTTTCACTTCAAGTGATCGTTAGCTTTACCGAATTTTTTTCTTGCAGGAAAACCTCCTCCACCCCACTACTTAGTGGCCGGTCCAGGTAGCGCCTCGCTTCTAGGTCCTACTGGTAGTGTGGCGTCTGCTAGCCAGCACCATTTGCACCATCACGTGCTGAAACAGCCGCCATTAAGTCATGTATGACAAGGGGGCGATGGGGCCACGCCAGTGGTTGTATCACATCCACAACAAGGCTCAGGGCCATCATTGAGCAACTATGGGCCCATTTGAGTCGCCGCCAGCGTCTTCGCCCCCCGCCACCACTTAGTTACAGCTCTCTAGTCGATTTCAGTGCCATTGAAAGGATGAAAAGTTACTTCGTATGTAATTGGACACTAAACTACCTAAAAGACTTTATTACAAGTTTTTTTATAATTATTATTATATGAACCTAAGTAATTAAGTTTTGTGTACAGGCGGAGAAATTATTTTTGTTTATTAAGTTGTTGTGTATTTATTTATTGAAGAAAATGTAGGATTTGTGGAGGAAATTTAATGTGTAAGTGTATAAATGTGACGGTTTTTTCTTCTAAACTTTGTGATTTATAACGGACTGATTTTTTTCGTACGTAACCAGGTCGGAAAGTGTCTTTATTTTCCGCCCTAAGCACGTGAATAATAATTTTCTTCACCAAGGCTCAAATAACCAACCCCGAGACTCGATTTTCAGGCACCCCATTCCTCTTCCAACTCACTGCCTTAAGACAACAAAATTGAAATTGAGAAAACTGAAATCACAAATAATTGAAAAGTGAGATTCATATACGTAATTAAAAATAAAATTGGTGTGAATGTATTCTGTTGGGTGGAATTTGTTCAATAATCGAATAGCTAAGTTGTTCCAAGGAATTTTTTTTTGGGGACCATCCAGAAACATCGTGCGTTATTCGCAGATTGGACCAGTTTACCCCCAACGGGGAAAGTTTGTTATGTGTGTGGATATTGTAAAAATATATTCTTGTAGTATCTTATTATTACCGTAACAAAATATATATAGCGGATAGGTTTTTATAAAAATTATATTGAATGATGACCCCTTTCAAGGATCCACAGGAAAGTAATAATACCAGAACATAACTTTACTACTGTAATAATAATAATAATAATAATGTAATAGTAGTAATAATAATAATCTTTTGTACTTATAGCTGTCTATTTAATCAAATTTTTGTATATACATACATAGAAGACTAATCATTTTTGAGTAACAATTAGAGAGAATTGGACTAAAATATTTTGCGGGAAATTTAAAATTTTATTGGATATTTAGCGAGTTCCTAATCAAATTGATTTGCCACGAAAAATATTCTTGGCTCCAATTCTCCTACTCGAAAATGGCGATTTGCGAAAAAACTGTTAAAAAGAATTTCTAACAAAATTTCTTTTGCAACAGCAGAAATTCTTTGAACACCCTGTACATATCCTGTGCCTAAATGACGACAATTCAACCTCTTGTAAGTAATAAGTGAGCAAGAGTGCGCATAACACGCTAATTAACTCCCCAGTTTGTGTTATATTAAAATTGTCTGTTATAGTTCGCTAAAAGTGATATCAGCCACATTTCTACCAGTTCCTCAAAATTACGCATTTACAATAATCTTGTGGTAACTGTTATATATCTACAGGGTGTTTTTTTACCAACGCACATGTGCACAATAAACCTGCGTTTTTTCTCAAATTTTCCGACGACGGACGTGATGATCGTATCCAGATTTTTTATTAATTATTATTAGGACATATCAAATTTTGTAAAATAGTGATGAGGAATAAATAAGAGGTAAAAGCTCGCGCACACACAATTTATTTTGTTTAAAAGATAAAAATGCATAGATAAAAGTTATATAATAATATCGAAATGAAAATTGAATTTATAGTGATAAATAAATATTAGTATGTATGGTGTCGTGATGAAAAAAAAACACAACGCCCTGTATATTGTTTAATTTATTCGTTGTTCTTTTGGACTAATTGGGTGTCTAATAAACTTTACTACAAAACAGCACAAAATAATTTTTGTACATTTTTTTTATAATAATTATTATCATATTCTCATATTTTGATAACAAACTTGTACAGTATATTATTTATATATAAACTGCGTGTGTATAGTAGATAATAGTTTATTATAACATAATGTAATGATTGTCTATGTATGCTTCAAAATGTATACGATTTTAATTATATTTTATTGTTTAAATTATCCAGCGTGTCTTATTTTTGCCCCATCCACAAATAAATTAAACTTAAACAAAACTTGTTAATACCCGAGGGAAACCGGCGTATAGTTGCATAGAAGCCGGTGTTGCTAGTGAGTTTACCAAGCAATCCATTTGCCAGTGTCAAACTTGAACCAACACAATTTACAAAGTTTCCCCAAGTTCCAATTCCACTAAATGTTTCACATTTTATAGCTGGGTTCGCCCGCATCACACCGAACGCATAAACACAGTGTAGTGTACACACTAGACAAGGAATTTATTACTTTGGTAATTTGGAGTTTTTCTTTGGTTTTGTAATACGAATCAAATTGCTGGGTTTTTTTGTTGGGGATAAAAATTTGATGGGGAAAGTTTTATGGGAGGATGTGGAGATCGGGTAAGTTGGAATAAAATAAACAAAAATGTATGCAGGTTTTAAAATAACAGATAATTCGGTTAGCTTTGCAACAAAGTTAATTTTATAAAAATTCAATCATTGGTTCAAAAATTTTAGATTTTTTAAACATTGACCCTTAAATAATACGATTTTTTAAAAACGCAGTTTGGGACTTAAAAAACACAAAAATTATTTATATCGAGTTTGTCATTTTTTCCAAAATAATACCGTTATTCAGCTTTGTAACAAAGTCAATTTTACAAAAATCCTGCCAGCGACTTTTTTAAAAAAATTACTCTAGCAAAATATAAAAAGAGAATTTATAAACTCAAACTATAAATAAATTTTGCATTAAAATAAACTTCCTTACAACAAGTTAATTTTAGCCTGGTTTATATTTAATATATAAATTAGTCAAATAATTATCGCTATAACTATGTGCAAATTCTAGCGATCATAAAAACTATTTTATCGCAAAAAATTATCGTTAATTTTTTACAATTTTATTAAGTAATTTATTATTTATTTATCAAAACTAGCACGCAATCAAACAATTTCTAAACACCCAAATCTATTTCGACGGTTCAACTTTCTTCTAAATTGGTAAAATAAAACATAATTATAAAGCTCGCTTTATTATCTAAAAAAATTAATTATTTGATTTTAATTTTAAATACCTAAGTGTAGGATGCAGTCGGTAAAAGCTGAACCCGATCCCACATAAAATCGCGCTTCGCGATTACTGATTGATTAATTAATGATGTATAATTTACTGCACACGAGAAATTAACTGACGCTTAAATATTCATGCCAAAGACATTAATAAATTTATAAGAAAAAACTGTTTTCTCAGTCACACCGCCTTCGCATCATGTAAATAAATTTCTCTATTTTCTATTAATTGATGGGATTTTTTTGGTTTGGGTGAGAGGAAGATTCAGAAATAGACACGGTGTAAAATTACAATTTATTCGATGAGTAAAGACAAACAAAGTATAGGATAGATTACAATTTATTGTTGGGGCGGTTCTATAAAAAATGTGGTTTATGACTATTGAAACTTGACGCTGAAAAGTAAGGACATCAATCGTATAAAAATTGGAACAATAAACTGACGATAAATTTTAAGTTAATTCTATCCGACAAAAATTTGCTGAAAATTCCGGATTTTATTGACTAGGTACTTAAGAATTTGAGCTAATTTTAGACATTTTGTCCTTAAAACTGATATAAAACTTCAAAAACTGATTTTCTATCCACTTGCATTTTTTTACGAATAAAAATTTTACTAGAAAATTCAAACAAGCTGAAAACAGTAGTGAGAACATCCAGTATATAAATATTGGAACAATAAAGAGAAAATTAGCATGGCGAAGATAAAATCTACTTAAAATTTTTTAATATGCTGATGTTTGTTTTACGGAATTTAAAATAACCTCCACTTTTATCCGCAAATCCATAAACCATGTTGTAAAGTGGATTTTCTGCAATTTTTCCAGTTCCCACTAATCCAAACACAATTAAGTTAAATGGTCTGTAAGCTATGAAACATAACTCGATTGCATTGTTGGCACACCTGTATATAGCCACATATATTAAATTTGTAACATAATACCAATAACGAACGCAATAAACCAGGTAAAATTGCAAAGCATTCTGGTGAAGTAATCAAAACAGCTCTGGGAAAAATTATAGCAAAACTACGAGTGTGTAGCAGGTAAATAATACCCATTTCCTGTGTTTCCAACGATAATTTCTACATTAACTATTTTAGCACTGCGCGGGTACTAAATAGGAGTGTTACATTTGTGAGTCATTGTCTTAGAACTCTTTAGCTTCAGCGGATGTCGTAGTGTTGTACAAGTGTTGCAATCAATTGTACTGTTACTAAACTAGAATTGGAAACGTGTCCACTAAGAATAAAGTAAATTAATTTACAGAATTAATCCGGTGGAACGGAACAACATCAAAATTTGGAAAAACGCGAAGCAGTGGCGTGGTGATCACCACTACAAGCATCAAGCACGCTCCTAGGGGGGTCTAAATTTTGAGCTACGCAACTGATTCTAAGACACACTTTATTTAACATTATGACTTATGTACTCAATCCGAGGGAAATGGACGTTGGAAACAATTCGCTTTGTTTCGATTTTAATGGTTGGTGTAATTAATACATACATAAAAGGCGTTTATGCATTTCTATTGTTGGTTAGCTTGCCGAGTGAGAATCATAAAGAAGTGCAGTTTGAATGATTTAGAATGAGTCGGTTTCTAATGCAAGTTGCATGAGATTTATGAATTTATTTTTATGTTGGTGTAACCTCTAAAGAAGGGTTCATCTTTTACCATAAAAGAAGCACTGTTGACCGTTAGCCAAATTAAAATCTTGAAATCGAGAGATACTAATTTTTTAAGAAGATTGCGATGAGAAATTTCAGTTTTAAACTCTAAATTATATTCCACGTAATTCTGGTTTTGATTTTAAGATGACTTGACATCCGCTCTCTAGTAATAATTGCAGTTAACTCTTCAAAAAATTGCTTCCAAAACAATTCAATTATCATTATTTTCGAGAAACAAAGCACCACTAGTTTACTTTTAGTGGTAAAAACCCAATTTACACTTTTCCCTTATCTATCCCACATTTCCCCTCACAACCATCAACAATATCATTTAATTTTATTTGATGAAAAAGTGATGCTCCAAATAATAGAAGCGAAGCCTTCCAAATATCGATTACTCTTTGAATACACCTTCACCATAAAAACAAAAATAATCCAGGGGATGAAGGCTCGGGGGTCGGTTATATGTTAATGTACCCCCGTCGAATGATAAGTTTGCAGATATGACGGCCGTCGTCATCAATCATCCGACTCCTAATTACAACCTGTCGCAGCTCAGCGCAACGCTGTTCATCAGAGACATGCAATTAAGGCACAGTTAGTGGTCTCAAACGAACACCTTTCCACCTTCCTCGTTCCACGGTAATATATTCACGAATGGCGACGGAAACCATCAAACTAATCACCAATTATTGGGCAATGATAAATGACCAAGGGACCAAAGCCAACACATCATAATCGATAGTTTGCTTTTGCTAATTGGTTACAAGAGTCGCATAGGTAGTGAGTGATAAAAGATCCTTTTGGACACACTTTACACCCCTTTGACTAAGCGCGGGGTTCAATTTTAGATAGAACACGTACGTGCACCAGGTGCGGTTCCAATTGATGCAGCTGCTTTGGTTTGATGGAGAGTACTAAAAGGGACAATTAGCACGCGTGCGGTCTTTGCTTTTGCATTTACCGGCACAAACTCTACTTGCACATAATTATTTTGCGGACGAGAAGCACTCAATAGTTTGTATGATTCTATACGGGGCGCGTGTTTTATATTATGTGGACAGTAATAAGGGGAAGTGAAGCTTTTTTATTGGATTTCCAGATCATTGTGTCGAAAATTTGGGTTAACGACTTTTTTTATCCAACTTGAAGAATTTAAGAACATTTAAGAATTTGGTCCAATTTTAGACTTGTGACCTTAAAATGCTCAAAAAACTTCAAAATATTAACGAATTTGCTTTGTTCCAAGAAAATAAGTGGAAATCTGTTGAAAATTCCAGTTTTTATTGCTTACTATAGGCTCACTTTCCTACTCCATGGAATAATGTAGAAAATCTAAATCAGAAATATTCCAGAGCTTTTTCGTCAAAAATACAAAAAATATTCCACCCAACAACTTCAACAACTTATTTATTTACTCTAACATCACATCACTTCTTTAACACACCATCTACCCAAACAATCAACTTTTCTTCGTCCTGCAGCCCCACTAACCTCTCAGCCACTTTGCCCTTCCGGAACACAACTAGTGCAGGTATCGTGCTAATCTCATATTTGGCAGCCAGTTCGCCCAAATCATCAATATCCACTCTTGCTAAAATAATATCACCTTTTCGTTTCGCTACAATGCTCTCCAATCGAAGCTCGAGGTCTTTACAGGGAGTACACCAAGTTGCAAAGAAGTCGACGATGACTGGGTCTTTGCTGTTTTCGACTTTTTCAAGGAACTGTTGACTATCTTGGACTTTGAAGGAGCCGTGTTTTACTTGATGGGTGACTTTTGGGAAGGAGGTAGAGAGGAGTAAAGTTGAGGGACGCAATAAGTGGTTCATGGTTTCTAAAATGGGAAATGAAGTTTACGAGGTGCCAGTTTATAATGACATGCATGTCATGTGTTCGTCTTCTTCATTTTGGGACAAACACGTTTATTTTTGAAAAATCTTTAAGCTTTTTACTTTCAATTTTTTACGACTATTTTCGCCATAATGTCTGTCTGACTCTATTCGCGATATCTCAAAAAGAACTTATCTGAATTTCATAATCGTTGAGCTGTAACTAAGATCTAATTCATTTACTCTAGTGTATACAAAACTGAATCAATTTTGCTTACCACTCCTTAAACACTTTTCTAAAGGACTAAAAGATAATCCTGCAAGTTTCCCTCATGATGTTCAAACAGCTCACCAAACTTATTCAAACTATGAATTGGTGTACACTTCATCAAAAAATTCAAAGACATAAACAAGATCCCAGATTAAACACACTTGCGTGATAAATTACAATGCAAAATGTTCTTGGTTAAAGGGGAAGTATCTGGGGGGTGTGGGTGGTTTCGGTTTCGCACAGCCTCCTTCCTAGCTTGCAGCGACATTAATCTGTGTCACGGGTATCGCAATCTGGTCTTCAATTCAGAATTCACAACAGATCATCCATCGTACATCGATGGGCGCCATTGCAGCAAGAGTTTACTAGACATGAACCTCTAATCTAACAGATAATGTTTCCATGTGACTGATCCCTCTCAATCACCACACCTCATTACCCTTTCATCTACCCATACCACCATATAAGCGACATATGTAATCCTTCGTGCGCCAGCTGGGAGTCACTAGTTCACACCCTTTGAAGGATCCCTAGGACACTACAGATTGTCGTTTGTAACTTGATAGGGTTGTAAGTCTTTGTCTTTGCACCATCTCTTTGCTAGTTATTAGATGTAATAAATGCAATTTCCGCTTTGAAAGTGCCAAAAAGAATAAGAAGGAAATATTGGGAGAAGGATTCTTAATGTTAATGTCATTATAGCGCCGACATAGTTGGGGAAGCAAGGACTAATAACAATTGCTTCATATTCTAAGTATGTTAGTCTGTAAGCTCTGTATTAATCAAAATTAATTTGATTTTCTGCAATTAAACTAACTAAAATCTGGAGATGGAAATTTTAAAGTGTTTTAAGTATAACGAGCTGCGGTTACTTAAGTGGCTCTCTGGAGAAAAATAAACCCAACTAATTTTCCTAATGTAGTAAACGTGGAGTTGCTGTGTTTATTCTTGAAGTCAAGTGGTGTGTTGCTAAAAATGTATATATAACTCGGTTTATATTTTGTGTAGAGTTAAAATAAAATTATTTTTTTCCGCATTATTTGTAACCAAATACCTACAAAAGCCATAAAGCGAGCACGTTTTAATCCAACATAATTCCGTTTATTTATCGAAAACAACCCCAATATAATTTTTCGCCATAAATAACGTAATATAACCACCGGCGAGGCTCATACACCTTTAATCCCCAAAATCAGACACCTCCACATTTAGCTTAATGGTCCATAGTCATAGCCATAAGCACTCCATCTTTATCACTAACGTGTTCTCTAGAGTGAAACAAAACACCTACATAACACTACAAATAATCCGTGAATTAGGGCAAAGGTCACGCTCCTCCTGAACTTCGGTATTTTGGGATCAACTCCCCGAGATTTGAATTGTATATAATATAATTTTCTGTTTGCTGTTTCCCTTGAAACAATACAATATTGTACGGTTGTGTAAGCGCCAGCTTTATTTGTACGCTCCCCTTTTGCACCGTTTCACCCCGCAACTGAAGTTCCGTGACTAAATAAGCCATTATGTACAGTTTATTGTCAATATAAATATTATTTGTAATGTCTGATTTAATAGCGAGTATAAAATTTTAACAATAATCATAATGTAATAAATGGTTTTGAAGCATGATTGTCACCTGTAATAAATTATTACTTATTATATTATTGGGTATGAATAATTTATGAGGGAAAAAATCGTGATGTTTTTATACACATTATTGTTGGTTTTTATAGCATAACAAGAAATTATTTGTCTTTATTTAACAGTGATTTCATCGAAAGTAATTTTGAAAATAATTAACGATTTCTTTTAATCTCAGTTAATTTTAAAAGTATGTTATGTAGACGAAAAACTATTGGATTACAGGAACGTAGAAGTAACGAAGAAAACCGCAAATAAATTTGTTCATATTTTGAAGTGTTGTATAGTTTTAAGCACACAATGTATGAAATTGGACATAACTTTTACATAGCAGGCAATAAAATCCTGAGTTTTCAACGGATTTTCATCCTGCTTGAATATTCTAGTAGAACCGACGTATTTGCTTGTAACAAAGTAAACCGTAAGGAAATCTTTCAATTTTTTAAAGTTTGATGACAGTTTTAGAGACACAAAGTATAAAATTGGACAAATTTCTGAAATAGACAATAAAATCCGGAATTTTCGTTAATTTTCCAATCTGTTTAAACTTTCTGGTAGAATCAACGTATTTCTTCATAACAAAGAAAACCGCAAGAAAATCTGTTCACTGTTTGATATTTTATGAGTTTTAAAGCGACATATTGGGGATTTGTAAGGGAAAATCGCTAAATTTTTTAGTGGCTTTCGTTTTGAAAACATTAAATGAAATTAATTTAAAAGTTGTTTGTTTGAATATTTTTTTAATCGAAAATGCTACCTATTCAAATATTTTCTGTGTACTTTCATAAAATCAATTTAATTTATGATAAAATAAATTAATAATTTACAGTTTTCAAGCCGATTTTTTATACCAACTTAATTGATTACTCCCACATTTTTATGATAAAGTGATAAAAACCATTTAAAAGTTTTTGGAAAGTTAAATTGCAAAGTTGAATTATAATAAATAATAAATTCTAAGCAGAAGTCGCAATAAATTTTAGTTTAATGAGAGAAATCTAGAGGAATAATTTCAAATATTCACATGAAATCATAAATCATCATATAGATACGTACATTTCTGTATTCGTGTGTGACATTTAGAAAATTTCCTATTTAAAAAATAAAAATTTATAAAAAAAAACAATTTGATTTTTTTATGAATTTCAAAATAACAAATAAAATCATCGACTATTATAAAACATATAAATATAAGAGAGTTTTGCTCGAAATTAAAATTATAGCAAACACTACAAATGTATATCGCAATATTTTCATTGCTTATCGTCATTAAATTTAATTAATTAACAGATAACAGAAAACTTACTCCTCCTGAGACATAGGCAACCACCTTTACACACACACACCATTAATACGCTCTTATACCCACAGATGGCGTAAACGAAAATTCCCTAACCGTTGCCCAACCTGTAGCAAACTTGTATCACCAGATCTCTAGTGAAGTTGTTTCATGTATTTGACATTTAATGACTCAAAACAAGCTTGTTGAGGTTAGAACCACAAAATTATCACTATATTATCAACAAATCCTATTGTTCATTGTTCTCCGCTTTATTTTCCAGTCAGTTATGGAGCTGCACACCAAGCAGCGACAATTCTCGGGTCAACTGTACAAATACACGAACGTGATGAAAGGCTGGCAATACAGATATTTTTTGGTGGACGCCAATGCGGGGCTTTTGCATTATTATTTGTGCGAAGGCGAGAAGCCCGATGGGTCCGTACCGCGTGGATCTGTGCATTTAGCTGGTGCAGTCATCTGTCCCAGTGACGAAGACTCAAAAACATTCACTGTGAATTGTGCATCGGGAGACATGTTAAAACTGCGTGCAGCGGATGCTAGGGCTAGACAGGAATGGGTTAATGGACTAAGAGCTGTAGCGGAATCTCACACAAAAGTACGTATGTAGAAAAAACAATAAAAAATCATGAAATTATTGTTTTGCAGGCAATCAGCGCTAACAGCCCCCCATTGCCCCCAAGGGAACATTTAGCTGTGCTGGATGCGTTGGGCTATGCACGGGCTCAAATCCAACAAACAGAACAAGCTGATTCTGCGCTATGTCGGATTATCGAGTCTGCAGGCAGCAAATACTTTGTTGATACTAATTTGTTGCTATTGAAGGCTACTTCGGCTGCTTCGTTGCATTGTTTGGGGCAGTGTTTGAATATTTTGCAGAGGAATCAACATGCACAACAGGCAAGGACTGGGTTTGTCGTAGACGATGACTAAAATAAAAAATATGAATTTTTTAAATTAAGAAGTTATTTTAATAACTATAAAAACGAGTTTAATTTGGTTTGTTCTTAAGGAAAGCATTATTAATCTGTTTTTGTTTTAAATTTCTTTTATTTAAGCTAATTTTACTATACAAAAATTTCCAACAATTTATTCAAATTCACACTACAAAACAGGCATTTAATTTAATAATTTTTATTCCATATTTTAGGTAACTGGTTATAAAATCATTGTAATTATTACTGATAACTCTAGAATTATTTTTATACTCTTCCTAGGACAAAAATTAAATGCATTTATGTGTTGGAATTCGACGAAGAAAAGCTAGCTAGCAGTGAATACGTTGCAGCTAAATTCATTGTATTATATTTAATTACTTTAGCATTATTGTGATATAATTTATAGGAAACATTTAATAAATTTCGCTAAAAAACTTAAAAAATGTGTTAGTTTACTGAGTTTTACTTCTGTGGCATCCTGTATAATCCTCTGTAGGACAATTTGTGGTTATTTTGTTGATAACAATGAAAACAATGTTGCCAATAGTAGAAATTCAGAAATTTATACAACAAAATAACGGTAAATACACAAAGCTACTTTTACCTGGAGATTTTACACATTATTTAATTTTATTACAATAAATCCAAAGCTTTAATTCCTATTTTTAAACACGTATTTTATATTCTACTTAAAAATTCCTATTCCTATTGTTGGTAACAGTGACTGGACGCAAACAACGCCGGTGTGACGTTTTGTAATATTCGTTAATTTCTATAAAATTAACAGTTTGTTACCTAAATAGCTTTGTAATAACAGTTTACGTGTTAAGTCTGTTTAATTTAGTTAATTCAAGGTAAGTTTTAACTTTCTTTATTTCGAACTTCGCCTGGAAATGCGTTTGGGCAAATCTAACCTCACTTTTGTTTTCTGAAGTAAAATAATTGATAAAATTTTGTAAATTTGGACACAAAGATTTACTTGCGAAGTATTAGAGTTTTGTTATAAGAGTATTGTAAGAGCCCGACGTGATTATGTAGGAAATTTATGTTAATTTAACCTCACGTTTTTTTCGTTGTTTTCAGATGGATATTCGCCCCAATAACACAATTTATATAAACAATCTCAATGAAAAAGTCAAAAAGGACGAGCTGAAGAAATCCCTTTACGCAATTTTCTCTCAATTCGGCCAAATCCTCGACATAGTCGCCTTGAAAACGCTAAAAATGCGTGGACAGGCCTTCGTTATATTCAAAGAAATCCAAAGCGCATCCAACGCTTTACGTTCCATGCAAGGCTTCCCCTTCTACGATAAACCAATGGTATGTAAATTGCCCCCGTATATTTTCACCCAAATTAAATTTGGATATTGTGCATTGCACCTAGCACAGCTATGACTAATTTTGCTTGCAGAGGATACAATACGCCAAATCCGATTCAGACGTAGTGTCCAAAATGAAGGGAACATTCCAGGAGCGCCCGAAGAAAATCCGACCACCACCTTCCAAAGATGAAGAAGCGCCGAAAAAGAAAAAGAAGAATAAGGATCCTAATAGGATTCCTGGTGGAAGCAATGCTGAACAGCCACCGAATCAAATTTTGTTCTTGACGAATTTACCAGATGAAACAAGCGAGATGATGTTGTCGATGCTGTTTAATCAGTTAGTTGTGAATTGTTAATTTAAAGCTTGAATTAAAATAATTTTGTGCAGATTTCCTGGATTCAAAGAGGTGCGTTTGGTGCCTAATCGCCATGATATTGCGTTCGTCGAGTTTGAAAATGAACTACAGTCAGGGGCTGCTAAGGATGCGCTGCAAGGTTTCAAGATCACACCCACGCACGCCATGAAGATTTCTTTCGCGAAGAAATAGATTTTTTTAAGGACGTACTTAAATGTAACTTGTGTTTTTAACCGGAGAATTAAATTTAGGTTTTTGTAAGAAAATTTGGTGGTTTTACTTTAGTTTTCCTCGTCGAAATATATTAATTGTGTACCCCTAAATTTATGCAATTTAATAATATTTATGACTACAGTTATTGCATAATTTCAGGACCAAATTAACAAGAGTATATCTTGCATAATTAGATGTAATCTATGCAAAACATCAGAGACGATGTAGCCCCCGAAGCATTTCAGGCGCCTAAAACTACATGCAATAACTATTCCAGCAATTTTAGATCCTACATCGAAATGTCAACAAATAAACTATTTCTAAATTAGTTTGCGCATCAACGATGTTTATCATAAACAATTTATTACAATCACAAAAATAACAACTATCTAATAAACACGCTAATAGTGATACGAAAAAAAATGTGTTAACCTTAACATTTTCTTTCTTATTCGTTATTTGACCTGAGGATGCGACATTCTAGTCTTATTAATTTTATAGACGCATAACTTTTTTTCCTGAAACATTGATTTGGACTTTAATTCGACATTTTATTATAATATGTGGAGCTTCGATGATGTTTTATGAAATATTGCGTACCAGTAGAATTTCCTTCAAAGGATCATCATAACATTTTTTTCCAGTTCCATAGTTGTTCATTTGTAAAGGTCAACTATTTAATGTCTAATAAACAATAAATAGCATAACATATTATGTTGGATTTTATGAAAAAAGTGCAAGCTGACCTGTTCTTTGAAGGTGGTATGTATTACCACGTTAGTACGTGTAAGCATAAATTTTAATGTCAAATAGTAATTTGCATTCCGGATAATGTACCTATTGATAATTACATTGTGTTCGAGTGGCAACTTTACATAATATAATGTGGCAATCTGGCAATATTAATGATCTTGAAAAGCTTTAGTAAGATTACTTTGTTCTAATTCTTAGTTAACTTGGCAGTTTTTAGTACTGTTTACTGTACAGGGTGTCCCATTTTCGACACTTTTAGGGGGTAATGGCGTTATTATCAAATATAGAGTTTTCACATTCCTGTCCTACTTTTTTACGAAACGAAAGATTCCGGGGTCAAATTTGTCATGGCTCTCTTAGTTTTTAATCTACAGAGTGATTTTCAAAATCTTTGTTTTTTAGACACCCCTTGTATTTCCGTTATGCGTGTACTTATCAAAACGATGAAAACTGATCTTGATAGATTTTTTTACGTAGAATTCAGTGGCGTAGGGAGTTTTTGTGTAAAAGGTTTAGTTTTAAAGATATAGCCCAAACTTATGTTTTTTTAAATGGGACACCCTATATATTATTTTTTATATTGATTTGGGCTTTCCAAAAATATATAATACTTAATATTTATTTTGAAAAACAAGCTCAAAATTCGATATTTTTAATAATTTACTTTATTTATAACAGTAGGCCATGGCTAGTTTATCAGAAACAATAGCAAAATTTGACAGATTTGTCAGATTTCCATTATTGATGAAATATTTTTGTCACGTAGGTGTTTTATTTTACTTTTAATTTTTTATTACAATTGCCATTTACGATAATTATGAGAAGTATTATATTGTTGGTATGTTTTATAAAATGCATTAAAATTATCTTTTGAAGTGTTTAGCTTTAGAAAAATTACGCATTGTGCATTTGTTTCTAAAAAATTAGCCATGGCCTACTGTTATAAATAAAGAAAATTATTAAAAAAATCGAATTTTGAGCTTGTTTTTCAAAATAAATATTATATATTTTTGGAAAGTCCAAATTTTGCTTAATCAATATAAAAGATAATATATAGGGTCTCCCATTTAAAAAAACATAAGTTTGGGCTATATCTTTAAAACTAAACCTTTTACACAAAAACTGCCTACGCCACTGAATTCTACGTAAAAAACTTTTTCAAGATCAGTTTTCACCTTTTTAACGGAAATACGAGGGGTGTCTAAAAACAAAGATTTTGAGAATCACTCTGTAGATTAAAAACTAAGAGAGCCATGACAAATTTGACCCCGGAATCTTTCGTTTCGTAAAAAAGTAGGACAGGAAGGTGAAAACCGCAACACTCTATCTTTGATAATAACGCCAATACCCCCTAAAAGTGTCGAAAATGGGACACCCTGTACTGCAAAGCGGTTAATTTTGTGAAGAATGTTTACTTAAAAAATATTTCAGACAATGCAAGGTTATTTAGAGGAAGTCGGAATTGACCGTTTAGAATGGCCTGCTATGAGCCCAGACATGAATCCGTGAGATTAATTAGAGAAACGACTTAAAGCTCGACCTGTTTGTCCAGAGATCCTGGAAGAACTTCGTAATGCGCTACAAGAAGAATGGGATCTTGATCAGAACTTTGTCAATAACTTTATTCAAAGTATCCCTAGAGGAACTGTTGGTTTGGTTTAAGCCCGAGGGGTCAACACACAATATTAAAAAGCATTAAAACTCAAGTTTTAAATTTTTTTCATTACTTAGTGAATTTCCATTAAAAAATGTTGGTGGTATTTTGGTTTTTGGTCAATTTTTATAGTTGATCGTTTCGATAAAATTTACCTCATATTTTCATCTATTTCCGTGCTATTTTAATTAATTCTCGATCCTTGCGTGTCTACAACCCATATTTTTTCCTTTCATATTGCATAATCTATGAAGTGTGTTAAAAATCTTAACCCAAAGGTTGAAATGATAAATCACATCATCACATCCAAGCAATTTAAATTTAAAATTTTTGTAGCACTTATCAATTAGATGTTGTTTCTAGTTTTAATTAGCAGCAATTAATTGGTTGGAGATGAAATAAATAATCATCGGAGAGAATTTTGGGTTTGTGTAGGTGGGAGGCGCTATAAATTATATTGAAGAGTAAGAAATTAATTAGAACAATTTATTTAGATACCTACACTTTCCCGAAACGTAATCCAATATAATGTCTAAGACATGATCATCTCTTTTCCCATATTGTGCTTTCTAAAGACGACATTTAAACTTTTAAACAAGCTAATTAATGTTTAGTATAGTACACATTTTAAAAGATAATATAAAATCTTAGTTGCCCAATAATCGCTTTGCTCTAACCATCAACTAAACTTTATTAGTTTGTAATTAATAAATTTATAGGTGTGCTGGTGTCCTCCAGCTCCATCTTTTATAACACATCTGTGATAATAAAATAAAATTAAAATTTCAAAAACATAATTCGATATCAATAAAATCTGACATTTTTTCTCTGCACGATGGTCTCTAATATAATATAATAGAAGAGCCAAACCCATCACGTCGACTATATAATAAATACTCATCGCGCTTTCACTCGAACAGACCACCAATAAACTTTTTTTCGCTAAATTTAGATGACAGGTTATTTTAATTTTTTATTTTTTATTAATATCTAAACATAATATGATGATATAGTAAAGTTGTATGCGTGAAGTTTTTTTTGTTTCGATGCGGTGTTCATCTTATTCATTTTATTTATAACTCTAATCGAATGCGCCTCGTAATATATTTATAAACGATAGTAACCTTTGACATAACAAAATTCTTTTAGGAAAATACCAAATTGATAATTACCATAACGAATAAATTTGTGGTGCTGGATCTATAGTGGCGAGCATTTATTAACGAGTTTTTTTCTTATGCCGGATGTGGGTGAGAAAAATAATTAATGTGTTTGTAATGCTATATCACTGGGACAAAAATTACGAATATTTTATGTAAATGCTAGTTGTGAAGGACAAGGTAGGCGAAAAATCGAGTGTTTTTGTAAAGGAAATTTTGCTCTAGTTTTGGCAACAATAATAACACCGGCGCATCCGCCAAAATACGAATACTTCTCTATTATTTATTATGCAACTTTCTTTTTATTAAATTTGGAATTTGAATTAATTTTTATTTTCATATAAATATGAAGTGATAAGGAAATATGATTTTTTTAACAATTTTATGCCTCCACAGATTTTTCCTGTGCTTGACAAATATTTATCCTTCGAAATCCGGAGCTTTGAAAATCGCGCGGTTAATTTAGTTTTAAAATAGTTTTATGTGATTTTTAGTCTAAAAATAGCATCGTAGAGTTTGGACGCCTTAAAAAAATACTAACAATGCTATGCCTCCCCAGGTTTTTTCCTTGCTTGACAAAAAAAGTCGGAGTTTTGAGAATCGGGCTTTTATTTCAATTTTTGTAAAACAGTTTAGGAGTTTGGAGTCCTTGAATAAATATTAAGAATTATCCTATGCCATCCCTGATGTTTTTTTTCACTTGACAAAGATTTATCTTTCAAAAACAGTCGGGGTTTTGAAAATCAGAAATTTGTTTCAAGTTTTATAATGTTTTATTGTGTTAGATTAATTTATTATATGAGAAAATTTTTTTAGTATTAAAATATAATTTTTTTCGATTCCTATGATACCTAAATAATGACAATGTTTACGTATTGTACAATTTCTCATCTAACCTCAATTTTCTTCTTAAACTAAATTGAATCACAATGAAAAAACGCACTTACGAAAAGATAAACAAAATTTGCGTGTAGATTACCCAATAAATAATAGAGAAATCGCAATTGAAAAGGATAAAAAGAAAGTCTATAAGATCTTTAGTTTTATGTAACAAGCGTAATTGTAGGGACATTAAATTGGTAATTTGTAAAGTAATGAAATTATCATATACGTGTTTATATGATTACGAAACGTGGTGCTAAGTTCTAGGGAGTGCTCTTAATATCCATATACCATTAATTAGTGTAAGAAACTTAAAATTCTAAAAAGCGACAAGTTCAATTAAAAGAGAAGTTTACAAAATAAATTTAATATTCCAAGTAAAGATATTCCTCGAATGTTAGATGATATTATCTCGTTGACAAGATTATCAAGATTCTAAGCCAGAACTAAAATCTAATAGTTTACGTCCTTGGCAATTGAAATTTGCCAATCATCAATAAAATCAATGATGAGACAAAAAAGACATTAACCTCGTTTTTATGGACATTTAATTTTAATTACTGTGCATGTTTATTAGCCTCAGGAATTTATATAGGTACACAAGCTACGAAATTGAAACATTTTATTACGGTGTTGCATCCCCCCATGATGATGAATCCACAAAGTGAAATTCGACACCATCACCCAAACCAAGGATAATTTATTATTTTAACGATTTATAATTACAGATGAGTTAATTAATTGGGCGCGTTGCGCGCCGTTTCTAATCACTGGTATAAATACAAGCGACAGGTACATTGAGCTCACGCCCTACAATTTTACGATCCCGGTCCAAAATACCCATAAGGAAATGATAGTTTCGACGATTTATAGACTTGCTTTAGTCATTTACTTGGTTGGTTTTTGTGGGAGTTTGAACCGTTGCGCTTATGGTATCGGTTTCTTGAAAAATAAATTAATTGTCCGAAAATTAATAGGCAACATGGTGAGCGCCAGAATGTAGAGATTTGGGTAGTACAGGGCCGGACTTGGCCGGATATTTATCACCCAGGGGCACTACAAAGATAATTATCATAAATAAATGTATTAGTTTAAAGATTTTTATAAAATTTTTTATAAAAATGTATAAAAACTTTTTGCCAATGCTAAAGCCGGCCCTGTCGCTCTATTAGATTTTTGTAAAGAAAAACTAAACACATTTTTTCAACTTCTACAAAGTCCTACTTGACCTAAGACTAAGAACAGCCAGAACCTTATTCCCATTGTCTCCAAAAACAATTTCCTCTTATTTTATCACTTATCCACTTCCAAAACGAATTGTGATAAATTACAATCGATACTGGAGCATGTAACTATATTCATAATACTGTTGAATTGGTCATTGACTTATTATCTTGTCTGTATGATTCAAGTGGGCAGATGAATAATGTATTCAACGGTCCATCCATCCAACATCCACTCAAGTACCCCCGATATTAAGTAGAGCAATCTGTTACCTAAATTATTGTTTTATTGTGTGTTGGGCTGAGTGTGTTACTCTGCAGAAGTTGAAGAAGGGTTTAATTGGGTTTTTGTTTGTGGGAGTACAGACAGTGGCGTAGCAATCACTATATAAGCACTAAGCGTGTTTTTAGAGTAGCCCAAATAAATTATACGTAGCTACGCCACTGGTGTGAGTACCCGAAATAATATGTTTAAAATTCCCATCTTTAATTCTAACAAGATATTTCAACTACAAAAATTATTGAAGTTTCAGTACCTTAATAAAAAAATCGGTACTCTTGGACTAATCTATGCAGTCGAAGAAATGCTGAGATTACAAATCCTATCGCTTCCGATAGCATTACCATTAAACCATATCGGTTACTCAAACTCATATACCATATTAAAAAACAATTTGTGGTACTCCAAAGCACGCCTTCGCCTCCTATAATAAATTCTTCATGTTTCACTGCACATAATTATTCACCCAAATCTATTAATCTACATTGAACGATCCTCCATCCTGATTCCTGCCCTGTGGCATTTTTTATTTTCCATATCTTCCTCTCACTTAATTTATTAACCATGGTACCATTACTCGGTACCAAAACTACATTAATACATTGCCCAAAGCTGGACTGTAATCAAAGACAAATAATATGGGCTCAAATGTAGCAACACCGCGCACGTGTTCAGTTGAACACCATAAATTTGTGTCTGATGGTACCACTCAACCACCTGTGAAGGTGGGTGTGGTACCCTGGAGGGTTCAGGGGTAAACCTCGCGCTCGATGCACCACCCTAGCGAAACCAATTATCGCGATAGGAATTCTTGTTTTGGTTTCATTTCAATTTCACACCTCTTTATGGGTTTTCAAGGGTACCGGATTGTTTACGAGACGTTTATGCTGTCGGTGTCAGTGTGGATGATGAATGAGGTGCATGCGTGGTGGGTGCTGGAATATCATTTGCATGAAATTAAGAACAGTATTTTAAACTCAGAGTCTAATACTACTATAGTTTTTTATAAAACCACTAGTACTGCATTTGTTCTAGTACTAAGTACCACCAATGAAAATACTGGATTATTAAGGTATTCAATCTAGTAAGTTACCCGTAGAAAAAACAACTTTTTAGTACCTACCAATCTAGAATATTTGTACAGAACCTTGAAGGTACTACCAAGATCAAAATCGATTTCAAGATAATTTTATTATCCTATCTTGGGGTATTCAATCTCAATCCAATAACTTTCCCTTGAGGAACTATATAGTACCAAACTAGAATTTATCCTTGAAGGTACTACAATATCTATTACCGTACCACAAACCCATCCATCTCTCCACGCTCCCACAACATTGCCCAACACAAATTCTAATTAACCACCTTTTCGGTGCATCCACAGCTCCTCTGGTGGTACCACATCACCACACAATTGGTGGCAGTGGTACCCGCCTTCAGCCAATGGGGCAGTGCGAGGCGCACCTGTTGGGCGTAGCTTGATGTTAGCCAACATCGACAGCTAGCACCACCTGTCGGTGATTCCCAATAGTTGGAGTTGGTCTTGCATCCGATGTGGTACAACACAGGTGATTCGCGGATGCTGATCAGTACCACCTGTGCAGCTAAGCAACGAAGTGCTTTTACCTCTGTTGTGGGATGTGTCGCGGCGGCGAGAGCTGTTAGTGCGTCCGGGATGCCGCGTTGTTTTACGACGGTGTTACAGAAAGGTTAGTTAATTTCATTCAGTACCACCCTGTTTTTCTTGGTTGAATTTTTCATATTTTGATGGGGGAGATGGAGGTAAAGCGGTTTGTAGTAGAGTGATTTGGATGTAAATTATATGAAAACATTGATTTGGTTTTGATTTTGCTGTTTTACTCCGAAAAATCGAACCTAGGGGTACTATCAGTTATTTTTCGAAATAACTTCTGAGTACTGGTAGTTCGATTTGAGAAAAATCTTAGGTTAGATCGGTTTTAATCGACGGAAAAATGCTAGAAAAGTACTAGTGTTCATTTAACTATAAAATTAAACATTATTAGAAATTTTGGGTACCAATTTTTAGGTTCCTCAATTTTTAAACTTATGATTTTGAGTTTTATATCTTGGGTTTCGAAGGATTGGATTCAACAGTTATTGGTTCATATTTTTGGGTTCCAGTTTTTGGGTACCAACAGCTAACTTCTTTAGTTTGTTTTGCAGAAAAACCTTAGGTTAGATCGATTTTAATCGACGCAAAGTTCTAGAAAAGTGGCTGTGTTCATAAAAATTTTTTAAACAGTTTAAAATTTTGGGTACCACTTTCTAGGTTCCACACTTTTTAACCTTACAATTTTACAGTCTTTATTTCTTACATTTCGATGGGTTGGATGTTATGGATTCCCCAGTTTTTGGTACCTAATTGTGGGTTCCAGTTTTTGGGTACCAAATATTTAGTATTAATCAACAAACTTTCCTATTTTATTTATCGAAAACAAATCAAATCAATTTGTGGAGGCGGAAGTGAGGACACACGTTGGGATTTATTCAACAAAACCCAAACAATAACTGTCCAAAACCTGATAATTTATAACCATTTTTTCCATAAATCCCACAAAATTTATCTCTAACCCCTACAAAAAAACTTTATCTTCACACATAACCATAAAAATTCGTCCCCTTCATCAGATTCTCTTCCTAACTGATGTAATAATTTATTTATCTCACGCATACCTTTAAATCAGCAAAAGTATTCTGCAGCAATAAATACAGGAGAGTGGGTTTGTGTTTATCTTTAATCCAATCTTGACCACGTACCTCTATATATATTATGTACCTATATAAAACGCATATGCCTTCTTGGATGAATAAACATATCTATATGCAACTAATGTGCAAGTTGAATGCATTAAAGACCTCCAGTTATGTAAGGAATGAATCATAATATCCTGGAAATGAAATTGAACAAATTGCTTTTGACGCTGTGTGTTCAAGATGTTGATGTTCGTAATTTTAATAAATTTTATGGAGTAGCGTAGATCACAATAGAATTTTTACTGGAAGTTACAATAATCATAAAATGATGCGAAGAATTTTGGTGGTAGGTATACCTACTTAATTTTAGTAATATTGAAAACTGTTCAGTTTTTGGTATAATTTTACCACTTAGTGCACATTAATTGAATCCCACTTTTCCCGCTATAGAAGAAGACTAGAAGATTGTTTCGAGTTCAAATAAACGAACTGTTTATTTTTGCCTCGTGAATTTAAAAATTCAGTTTCTGGTATAATTTTATCACCTATAGCAAATTGGTACTTCTAGAAATTGAATCTGGGGTCTTCCCGGAAGAAGCAACTAAGGGCTGGTCTTGAGTTCAAATAAACGAATTGTTTATTTTTATCACCTGTATATGAAATTTAGTTTTTTATATAATTGTTCTATATCAAATTGACACATTTAGAAATAA
This sequence comes from Pediacus dermestoides, assembly GCA_963942485.1. Taxonomy (NCBI): domain Eukaryota; kingdom Metazoa; phylum Arthropoda; class Insecta; order Coleoptera; family Cucujidae; genus Pediacus; species Pediacus dermestoides. Next base: position 787,200 of record OZ012630.1, on the reverse strand, counting down.
AATTCGTATACTTAGTCTTAGTCTTCTTGTGTTTGGGGGCTCCTCTGGAGTTCAAATAAACGAATTGAGATACCCATAAAAAAGAGTGGCTTCAATACGGAAAAATTTGACTTCATATTGTAAACAAATTTTAATAGTAGATATACCGGGTGTTATGGAACTGGATGGTAGATTTCATTATAGATATAATTTAAAATATTTTTAGTTTTAAATTGCGATTTTCTCATTATCATAATGGTTCAAGTAAGTTATTGCTGCAGAATGGTTAAAATTCCTTGAATTATTCAAGAGAAGATTTAAATGAATTAAATTAGCCATTTTTGTCTTAACCTCAAATTGTTTCCGTCGATTTGCATGATGTCAGTTTACAAAGTAAGAAAACCAATAGTTATAAGCATCCAATCGAGGGCGCTCATCACCGCCACAGACTTTAATTAAAATTCTAAGCCGTGCATTGGTGCATAGAAAATCTAAAAACCGTTTTTCAATATAACATCACGCACATTACCAACGAAATTAGTTTCGTTAACAATTGTCGCGCTCTGAAGAATTATTGCAAATATTCCTTCTTCCTATGTGCATCTCTTGCTCTCACGTGGGAATCCATTGACCCGGTGCTGGTGATAGAACATAGTTGTTGGCTAAAGGGTCACACATCCAAACCAAACGGATTTCTGCTTTTAATAATAATCCACCAAACGCCGACTGGTGCACAATTAACATCGAACACGTTTTTGGTTGCATCTTGCACACAGCCTCATTACATAGCGGAAGATGCAACACGACTGATAAGATGCACATGGTACTGCATCAGAGACACCAGCGGTGTTAATTGGGAATATTTTGCTAATAAATCTTATTGCGATGCGGTGCAAAAACGACTTCATTTTCCACTTAAGAAGCTCACTTATCTATGGTTTCTATTTCCATATCGGTCGGGTCGCCAGCTTTGGGGCCATTAATAAACATAACCAATACCATAAAGTACCACCACATAGTTAGACACTCTCTCACATTTATATACACACACAAACCACGGCACTTATATTCTCTTACGCAATAAGTGATATTTATTCAGATGTCACCGCGTAAATTTCAACACAATGTTCGTTGAAGAACAAACATGAAAAAACTAGGCGATGCGACGACTTAAATAGCTCTAATTTGCTTTTAAAATGGACTGGTAATTTGGACATAACGCGGTTTATCACAGGGAAATTTCCATATGTTTAAGGTAGGAACTCAAGTACCTACAGTTAGTATATATTACGATATTTCCATTAAAATATCCTAGTTAATTCAGCCTACATTAATTAAGTGTGGTTTGATTTTGATAGTTCCGGGAATTTACCTGATGGCTAGCTTTATTATAATAACCAACAAGTCGTCATTTATCAATACTTTAGTCATCGCGAAGTTAGATCACTTTATGTCTATGTATCTCTAAGTATTTATTATTTAAAATTTATGTGTATATAAATATGTGATATTTATATTTATATTCTTGTAATTTCTGAGAATTATTTTCTTCTGTAGAGACTAAAAATGCTTTTCTAGGAAGGCTCGAGTGCAAAATAAGATTTATATCCTTTAACTGTGTTTGGTCAGGAAAATATAAAGGTCCTAGGTCACTACATTTCTGTTTTTATGCACCGACTTCAGAGTTAAAGAACTTAACCTAATCTAACCTTAAAGTGCAAGAAAACTAAAAATTAAGTGATTTGATGACAATTATTATTATTGGTTTTCCTGCAACAAAATTAATACATTTTTACACTTATGCTTTGTTAAGTTTATACCGGATGATCATTTCAATTTCAGCTCTAGTTATCCATGGAAATTGATGTCATGAGTTTGAATAGTTCACTATTTATTGTTTACTACTGACAGTTCATAAATTTGACATTTCAATTAATTTTTCTTTGTTTATGAGCTAATCAAAGTCATGACTTAAATTTCCATGGATAACTATATAGAGCTGAAACTGAAATGATCACCCGGTATGAAAAAGTTAGCAAAAATTGATAAAAGAAAAGTGATTTTGATACATTTTTACACTTACGCTTTGTTAAGTTTATATGAAAAAGTTAGCAAAAACTGCTGTAATTTTTTAAAAAGAAAAGCGACAAACTTAATTTTTTTTACAACTAAGAAGCGACTAAAAAGACGAATATTTTCCACTATCTAACTTTTAATTTTGATACATTTTTACATTTATGCTTTGCTGTATCCTGATTCATGGCAACGTATAAGAAAGTCATGTGCTGGACACATCAGATATTTTTTTTAGGTTGTAGACACTTGACGTATAAAGCTAATTAACATATATTTATATTTTAATTAAAATATAGAAAAATTGAATATTTTAATTAAACATACGTAATCATTATGAAAAATATAAAAAATAGCTCCATAAAGTTATTTATCTTTGATTATGATTAACTGAAAAAGGTCCTTTTAAAAGACCGATTTATTGTTCGTTAAAAATAATTTGTCAATACACCAGAAGAAACCACGCGAAAAACTGAGGTTTCTCATTATTGTCATCAATTATTACTTGAAATTCTTGTCTAAAAGCCAATTAATTGTTAATTACAGTTAATCACCATATATGCGATAAATCGAATTAATTACAATTAAGCTATCATCCAATCACACACATTCACACAAACACCATACCTACATATTTACCAAACGTGTATATTAAAATAATTCGAATAAATTACTATCATATCAAGTAATTATAAAATTTCCAAGGCATTTATTAAGCTTAACTTGGTGCTTGCACGTATAGCTAAGCACAAACCAGCCGAGTTGTGAATTTATTGCACACGTTCCATGCTTTTAGCGAAACTGTCACAACAAACCAGCGCGCGATTGGGACAAATCGCACAATTTCATATGATATATGCACGTAATTGCAGAAAATTATTTAAGTTCGCACAACATATCTGATATCACCGTCATAAATCTAGGTGGCGTGGGGGATTTCGTTCGTTTTTCTTCGCTTGTTGTGCACACATCCGACACGCAATGACTAATTGCTTTATTAGAACACAGCCATTTCTTATGGTAATTTTGTCAGTTGAACAAAAATCGAATTTTCAGCACCATTTGTTTGGAAACTATAACAGATAAAAAATTACTCGACCAAAAATTGGAACTTTTTTGCAAAAATGCAAGAAATTTTGGAAAATTTTAAAAGTAAAAATATAAAAGTTACAATATTTGGACATAGGATTAAAAAGCGATTTCGCCAGTTATTGTCAAAAGTAAAAAGCGTGGGAAATCTTCGTGTAAATACGAGGTGCGTACAAAAAGTTTCGGACCAAAAAATTCACACTATAAGTTACTAAAAGTATTTTTGTCACTGGTCACGTGGGTGCCTTTATATAATAGATACGCTATATGTACGTATGTGTGCACATATCGGCAAATGAAAAAAAAACCTCCTGGTTGCATGGGTCAATGTATTCCCACGACATGTGAGTCTCCATCCATACTACACACCATACAGCATCACATTGAGCTACGATGACAATACCAAAGCCGACTGAATAGCAATAGATCGCGTATGCATGCGTTGCGTGCGGACATTGGATGATCTTCACTCGATTTTCTCCATGTGATGGTCGCTTGTACATCGCTGAGACACTTAATTAAAAGCGACTAGAGAATCTGAGCATTAACATCCTAGGCGGCTGGTGAGTGACAAGGCAGAAGACATACCGCTAAGGCTATTTAAGTGTGCAACACTCGTGTGCTTTGGTTTTGAAAAGTTGACGCAAATATGGTTGGAGTATTCAGTGAGAATATCTCGAGTGCACCACAATTGATTTATTGGCGTTTCGTGGAAATAATGGAAATAGTTGGCGTTGTTTGCAGGAAAAGCGGCGCTTTTCAGACGCATTGTATTAAATGTAGACCATAAACATTGTTTATGTCGCGTCCGTTTAGAGAACTGGCTTTTGAATTATTTACGTTTCGCTCCAAATTTGTTTCAGAACAAATTTGACTCGAATTTCTAAAAGATTTCATGAAATAATCTAACCTAACATTAACAATCAAAAATTATTGACGAATTTGCATTATGTTTGGAATTTTTCATAGAAGAAACTTATTTCTTTATAACAAAGCGAACCACAAAATAATCCGTCAATTTTTTGAGGTTTTATAAAAGTACAAGGACACAAAATCCGAAATTGAACTTTTGAAGATTATAGTTACACTGAAGTAATATTTCTGGGTTCATTTACAATTTACCATCTATACCAAACATAACCTAATATAACCTCAACATTTTTAGTTTTTTCAAGTTTATTTTTTGTATTTTTCTGTTATAATCCAAATAATTTATATTCCTAAACATGCTCTAGCTTTCTTTGACAGTTCCAATAAAGAAAGTTGATAGATAAAAGTCCTGCTATAATAGCCCCTATAATCCGCTACTAATTTATTAGTATAGCACAAAAGGATCCAATTATATGCCCCTTTTGCTATTAGTTTAATGCGATTATAAATTATGTGCCATCAACATAAAATATCTTATTATTGATAACATTTTGTTATTATACAAGAAAATATGATTTTAATATGAAAAACTTAATGACCATAGGCACATAAAACGTCTTGTATACAATATTTTATGCTAGTTGGTTTACCATATGATGTGCTAATAAATGTCCTAACAAATTATGCACTTAATGTTGCAACGATAAACTCAATAATTTTGTAAATATGTTTAGCAGCAGGGTGAAAACTCAACGCGATCAATTTATCAACTGCTCGACATTCTTCAGTCGACATTTCGCCGAGAAATATGATTGTAATAATCGATATTCCGCTTCTGCGATTTTTCGGATTTAGCACAAATTTTTATCTCTTATTCACACTTTTTTTCCAGATGAACCAGCTGTGCAAGGTGTGCGGCGAGCCAGCGGCAGGCTTCCATTTCGGTGCATTTACTTGCGAGGGTTGCAAGGTGAGTGTGACAGTCAACAAATTTCTTCTTCTGCCTACACACAAATTTTTGACCACCAAGTTATACTTGCATAAATAAAATTTAATTTGTACAACACGTGCAAACAACTATATCGTGCTGGTTTATGGGAATTGTTGAGACAATTATAACGCGATGAGCTTATATCGATCAGAGGCGTGCATAGGTTTTTGCTCTAGGGGCGCGTTCAATTTTACCCAATTTTTTCAAATGTGCGAATATCACGAAAAGGGGTTGACTTTAAAAATATGGAACCTTAACACTTTTTCACCTAGAATTAAATGTAGAATCCGAATATACAATAATATATAGGGTGTTTCATTTAAAATAACCGAATAAACTGCTTGAAAGCAGTCAATTTCTGACAACTTTCGTCTTTGCAGAATTTTTCTATTTCTGAAGCTTACCAGGGTTTTGACGGACTCTATAATATATAAATAAAAGTAGCAGACGCGGGTACATCTAGTAATTAATAGGCAAACTAACTAATCATTTTATTCATGGTCCGCCTATGCCAAATGCGATTTTTTTATCACACTTTATGTGGGTTTTGTTGGTTAGTTTGATGATGAGACCCGGAGTGACCTGACCCCGGTGCGGTGATGTTGCAAGCACAAAATCGAAGCTAATTTATTCATTCACATATCATCGAATGTTATGTACCAACAGAAGAAACACCATACAGTTTTATGGTTTAGTTTTCTGGTGGTCCTCAAATCAGCATAATATTACATTTCGTTTTGTGTTATTTTTTTATTATTATTATAACCCGTCGGAATTTATGCTAATTTCCCATGGATTTTATTCCCCGCTCGCGCGTGACACATGGAAAAAATATTTGGAGCGCGATTCAAATCAAACAATAAGACGAATGCACTATTTATTTGTGAAAGATTGGATCAAAGCATCCGCAGCTAAGCTAGCGCGCATCATAAAGCAGCGCAAGTAATCGCTTGGTGATCAGTTGGGAGCAAATCCTTATTGAGTAGCTTATAATTCAGGAGAAGATCTGCTTTATCTTAACTTACTTCTTGCGTGCGCTCTGTGGAACTCGATGGCATCTATAATACCAGTACAGCAATATTTTAATTTCGTTTATTGAGGGAAAAAAACCGAACCAGGATGCATTGTATAAAAACAAGGTGATTATGCTAATTTTTATGGTGATCTACTGAAGTTGAAGTGTTATTGATGAGGGTATTTGTTGGAGATGAACAGGAAATATCGTCGATTATTGACTAATATAAAAAAATATAAATTCTTATATTATGTATATTTTGAAACTATCCAGTCTCTATTTAAGTACAAACAATTTTTAAAGTAGTGGACAATAAATTGGTTAAATTTATTAAGGAAGCAATCACGCTCTCTATGATGCTACTAATTATTTACTGTATCAGTTTATTTCTCACAGTCTTCACTCTAATTACTAATATGGAAACCCTTAATCAGGAAAAGGAAACAATAAAATGATCGTAACGTAAGTTATTGTGGATGTGGAGCAATTTAGTGATTTTTTTAGGTTCATTTTTCGAACTTTAATTACAATATCTAGGAACCTTTGTGTATAATTACTGTTTCTTCGTAATTTCCTCCTACTTAAACCTCACGTGAAGTAAATGAATAGCTTTCTTATATTGGAATTTTAAAATTATTAGTACGAGCCCTAACAACTAAATGTTCGGACAAAAGTTAATTTGATTGTCTTTTTTCCATACACGCAAAAGCTATCTAAATTAACTTCCATAATATTGATGGTTTTTTCTGTTATAATGCCAACATTTAGTTATATAAAAACGTAAATTTCGTAAAAATCCGCTCGGCGGTTCCAAAACTGTGGCACTTCAACCCACCGGGATGGGAAAATTAGAGAAACAAAGAATTATTATTTTCAAAACGTTGGATCTAGTAGTCGGATTTTGATGAAATTTACTTTATTGCAAAGCTGGATGTTGGTTTTCTTTACAAAAAATTTACACAAGTTTTTATTTGGTGATTTTAGGCATTTATCGGAGCTTCAAAGTTGCACCTTTAAAAATGATAAAATTTTCTAGTAACTGTTTTAAAGAATCACAGTTTTGAAACCGCTGGTTGGATTTGTGTCAAAAAACATTTAAATCAAAGCTCAATAATCGTACTATATTGAAAAAATCCTGAAATGTTAATATGATTTTTTTTGCATTTTTTTCGAGTTTACAGTTCACTTTTCAAAAAACGTGTTTTTTGAGGGTGCTACCTACATTAAAATAATCACAGTTTTGGAACCACTGGTTGGATTTTGGTAAAATTTACTTTATTGCAAAGCTGGATGTTGGTTTTATGTACAAAAAAATCCCCAAGTCTTTATTTGGTGATTTTAGGCATATTTCGTAGCTTTAAACTTGCACTTGAAAAATGTGACGTAATTTTCTAACGACTGTTTTTAAAAATCGCAGTTTTGGAACTTGGGGAAAACGACATAAAGGTGCTTTCATGGCCCTCATCCAGTCCGGACTTAAATATCATTGAAATTGTTTGGCATAAAATTAAACGTATTCTACGCAATAATCCACCAAGAACCATTGGGGAGTTAAAAAACAAAATAGAGGAAATTTGGGACAGTTTCACGCCAGAATTGTACCAAAATTTGATAAATAGCCTGCTAGAATACAGGCAGCTATTAAAGCAAAAGGACACGTAACCTCTTATTAATGGTCCTAAATTAAAAATTATCCCAACATTTAGTTGCAAATTCATTTTGTAAAATTTGCTAATTATTAAGGTTAAAATATTATTAAATCTAATAAATAATTTTCTTCCATGCATAATATTGTTATTAAAGCTTTATCTTATTGTATTGTTAGGTGTTTACTAATTATTTGCGTAAAATTTCCAGTTCTCCTTTCATACTTCAAAAATTTACTTTTGTCCGTATAAGAATATAAAATTTCAGTGGCTTACAAATTATTCAATTTTTATATTAAGATGTATTTTATAGTAAAAAAAATTGGGAAAAATTTCACTGACTCATTGTTTGTTTACATCTTCAAAGGAAATCAGAATTTATTAATATTTTATAGAAATCGGTAATTAATATTCAATTTTCGGCTCTAGTAAAAAAATAGATTCCCAGAAGTTTTGTAGTCTGAAATCGACAAAATACTTATATGGACAAATTTATCGCATCATTCAAATTTTACAATAACAAAGGAAAAAAACTTCTATCGGATTTTATGTTTATGCGGGGGAACCGGTCCACTATGCAGCAGCATCCCAATAAACACCAACACACTCACAACCAAACGACCCATCCAGTGCTCGTGCCAACGTATCACCCAACCATTTCCTCAGGTTCCAATTCCAAAATCGAATGAAAAAAACTTGTAACATTAACTTCCAAATTATTGACTAAAAGTGTTAGTTTGTTAATCTATACTGTCACATAAATTAGATTGGGCGAATGTGTTTCTGTTTTATTGATGAACGCGCTTCAGTGGAGGCGTGTGTTGGATTATGTAAGGAATCAAAGAATTATTTACAGAAAAAATCAAAGCCATCGAAGTAAAAAGAACAGTTGGATTAGATAAGGTTTATTTTATTATTTTGTATCATCTGTCTTTGTTTCGGTTCCTCCTGCATGTGTGTTCTATTGGATGCGATGTGATGGTCATGCATTATAAAACAAAAAGTGCAGTTATACGGTTTTATTGCCCATGGTTAAAATGTGGGCATAAAGTTTCAGATATAGACTAGAATAAAACACTTTAACCATAATATAATTCATTTAGTTTTTATATGATGGTATGTGCAGGAATGGAATGTATTTAATGGGTTTTCCGGATGAGTCAAGTTGTAACTTCGGAAATTAAATTGTTGCTAAATTGGGTAACAGGTGAAGGCGTTGGAAATATGTTAACTTGGAATTCTGCTGCTAATCTAAGGGAGTTTACAACGAAGCTAAAATATACTCCTAATAATATAATATAGAATAACTCATAAACTCCACAACTCCAAGCCATTAATTTAAATTAGTTTACCTACCTCCTCTTGTATAACGGTCGAAAATAATTCTGGAAATTACAATGAACCAAATAGGTATGACGATTTTACTAATTAGTGCAACAGCACGTCTGATAAAACCAGTCGCTAATGACTCGAAAAAGCGAATAATGATTGTCTGAAAAGGTAAGTGCTATAGATATACCATATTCACGTCTGAAACTTGGAAAAAAATGTGGCCAAATACGTAAAATTTGACCGTAAGAATGGAGAAATCACGCTTACATACCGACGAATTACAGTAAGTTGAAACTTGCGAGCAGAGGGAAAAAACAATTTTAAAGGGCGTACAAAATTACGCGACTTACATACAATTAGGGAGCGAATTTTGTTCCTAGGAATAAAATATTGCTAGGATTAATGATAAAAGAGAGATGGGTAGTAGATGGGCACCCTGTATATTCAGCACTTATGTTGATTAATTCATATCACAATACGTAACAATAAGATTATTGTTTGTTATGCACATAGTCAACGAGTATATAAACTATTATTAAACCCACGCAGCCACAACAAAACACCGAATGTAGTATCTAAATAATGTATAAGAAAAGAAGTTCCTGTAGTGTAAGTTTTATAAATAAATAAAGGATATCGTGCAGAATTTTCGTTTAGAGTAGTTAAACAATTAGCGACGCTTTTACAGTAATATCTCACCTACTCTCTCACTTTTAGTGCAGAGAAATTAGCAGCAACAAGAGGAAAAAATCAATAATAAACCGATCATAAATTAAAATTTATGTGTTATTTCGTCCCACTCGCTATTAAGTCGTCGTGTGAATTTTGCTGCAGACCCAGAAAAAGTGCACATAACAAAACATAAAATCCCCCCACAATAAAATCGAAACTTTCTTATAGGTATACGTTCAGGCAAACTTAACCTAACCTAACTAAAAATGTCATAAATAACTATTCCAAGGAGATAAATTATGGTTTGATATGATACACTAATGAACGCTACCAATGTTGATCGATAGTACAATAAATCAGTGCGCGGGCGACCACGGAAACAATTATTAATAACCGTGACGCAATTGAGAAGTCGTAAAATACTTTATTTAACATAATAGCAAACTGTTATCTTGTGTGGGTTCAAAGAAAACGTCTATTTGTTACACTTTTTTTTAAAACGACAACTTGGTTTGATTTAAGTGACGTAAAAAGCTTCATAAGAATGTAAAATTTCTTGGAATTTAAAATTTTCTATATACACATTCGATTCTTGTGGTCGATATCATTATTCACGAACTATAACAGCGTACTTAAATAAAATATCCAACACGAACTATAACAGACAAAACTCAACAAGCACACTAAATTTTTTTCAAAATCAACACCTTGGTTTGAATTAGTTAACGTAACAAAAAATAAATTTAAAATTTTCTGCTAAAATATCTGATTATGCAAATCCATATCTGGCTTATGTGAACATACAACCCGAACTATAACAAATCACTAAAAGTGTATCTATTTGTTATACTTTTTCTCAAACCCAACAACTTGGTTTATTGATAATTTAACGTACTTTTTCCTTGGAGCTTTATGGGAATACCCACACATACACAATTAATAATATATGCACACTATCCTATAGATATTAATTTTAATGTGTACGATAAAATGACAAATCACCGTTGAATGTTTAGCGCAACCGTTTCGTAATAATTTGTGGCGCGTTATTAATAGAGGATTTTTCTTGGAACTGTGATGATGCCAACTTTTGATTATTTATGCATTTTATTGACATTATTATTAAACAAGTATTTCAGTTTTTTTCCTGTGTTAACAACACAAAGTAACTTATGCGGTTTATTGCGTCCTAATTTTATTTTTATGAGTTAGAAGATGACACTTGGGAAACTAGTTTTTGTTTTATGTGAGTTATGTGGATAGTAAAAAAATGTACGAGATGTAAATTTATGTAATTATATCTTATTTAACCGGTTGAGATGTAAATGTAGTACATATAAGAGCAAATCGATATTTCCAGGTAATTCCATTTTGCATGTATTATTTCACGACTAATTGTAATTTCCAATTAGGATTGTTTTAATGTATTACAAGAATACTTTGATTATACTAAGGGATTTTCCGGAGTAGGTGACGAAATGTTTACTGAACAAAAATTTCCCGAATACTTCGAGAAGGCCCACTTTTTAAGTTTGTTCGAGAAAACCCAATTTCGTGAACTAACAATCTCAGAATCCAGTTAAAAATGTAATAATGAGGTGCGAAAAAATCCAGTTTGAATAATAAATGACGTAACAGGATTTTATAAAAATTTCAAAATTTTAAGTAGAGAGATTTCTTGAAACTTTCACCATAATTTCCAAATTTATTTTTACAAAATTAAAAATGGAACTTTACAATTAATCTTATATTCTAATTTATAGATATTCAGTATTTTCATTGCACTTACACGAAAATTTTCGATTTTATTGCCTACTCTAATCTCGATTTAAAATTTGTCCAATTTTAGACTTTGTAGCCCTAAAACTATCGAAAAACTGACAGATTTACTTGAGGCTTGCTTTGTTGCAAAGAGATAAGTTGGTTCTAGAAAATTTAAACAGAATAATGAAAATCTTACAACAATTTCTGATTTTATTGCCTACTCTAATCTCACTTTAAAATTTCTCCAATTTTATTTGTATCGCTAAAACTCTCGAAAAAAATTTTTTACAAATTTACTTGAGGGTTGGTTATATTAGAAAATTCAAACACAATGAAAATATGCCAATAAATTTCTTATTTTATTGCCTACTCTAACCTTACTTTTAACCTAACTAATCATCCATTCGAAATAGTATAAAAATTCCTACTTTGATTATTTCTGTTTGTGACTATTGTGTTTTAATTTTTGTGTAGGTACTAATTTTAAGAATTTTTTTGTGAGTGAATTATTTTCAAAACGGATGACATAAACCATCAAAACTTACCTTACATAATCCTTTTGACCCAAATTCCACGCCACTCCACCACGCCCATATTATAATATAGTCAACAAAGTTTTTTCTCCAAAATTTTTTATGTAATTTTCGTCTCATAAAAATCCGAAAAATTGTTACACATTTCATTTTTATTTCTCAATAAAATTTTACGCACTTTCTACTCATATGTCCACCCAAACAGAATATTATTATAGTGAACTGGATCCCACGCTTTTAAATTTTAAATTATTTTATATCTGTAGTAGTTTTGCCCACCTACATTTCTAACGTGTGGTCTTAACTTTAAAACCTTAAGCGGATTTTGAGTGCATAGTCAAATTTGAAACAATCCAACAAAGCTATAAGTCATCTTCTCATCTCCAATCTGCATTTCACACCTTTACATCATAATTTCCAGTCTAATCGACAGCGCATTTCAATACGTCCATATTTCATCGTCAATTATCCAACCCCATTTACGTCGTGGTTAATTTTCTGATGCTCCGTCTAAACTATAAAGCGTGTGAATAGAAAGTGTAACCGCTCCGCGACAGATTAATGTAAATTAGACGTTCCAACTATAATAAATTTCTATGGTGGCGGCCCGGAGAGCACCGCGTAGAAAAGTGAGTGTGTGGTTGTGTCATAATATGTGGACAAGCTGCTTGTCATTTTTCTTATCGTCGGTAGTAAGTAGCCGGTGTGTGCACCGTGTGATGTGATAGTAAAAACGACGAGAAAATTACAAGTTGTGGTGCAGGTAATTCAATTTGCCACAGACGATTTGTCTTACAGATGTGGGCTGATTGATGCTGTATGGGTTTCTTGTGGCTTCATTAAAAAGGTACCGACCATAGATAACAAGAGCGTGAAGTGTAGTTTTGGTTTTATTGTTCGCAAGAAAATTGCATTTGAATCGCGCGCCAACTGTTGGATGTACTGGCATACAGATGGCGTTGTTTTGACAGCTAAAAGTGAGGTTAGGTTGTACAGTCACTACAGATAATATATATATCATAAATATTTTCAGTTAATTTTGATAAAATATTTTCTTAAAACTGCCATAAAACCTTAAAAATTTGATAGATTTTCTTCAGGCTTTTTACAAAAAAAAAAAAAAAAATGCAGACAGAATGAAAGTCTAATGAAAATTCCTTATTTTATTCGCTACTTTAACCTCAATTTAGCCAATTTCAGACTTTGTGTCTTTAGCACTGCCTTAAAACTTTAAACAATTTGAAAAATGATACAAAATTTTAGTCTAAATTTAAATGTATAAACGACACCTTTACATATAATTTTTTGAAGAATAATAATAAAATGTACAAAATTTTTTCCTGTATTTTTAAACTTCACTCTCATATTTTCCAAAATTTCGTATTGAATTCCTATTGAACTTCCTCGATCTAAACCAATTATTAACTGGATGGCGTTGTTCTAATAGTTAAAATTGAGGTTAGACAATTTGCCGCTATAATTAAATTTTGATTTGTCTAAACAATTTGCAATTTTTTGTTAATTTCTGCTGGGAGAAATCTCGATAAAAGCGCGCAAATTCCCTGAAATGAAAGTTTAATACTCACAACACACACACAGCTACAAATTTACAAATACACACAGAAGAGAAACATATAAATGTATTTTGATGATATAGCGGTAAAATCTGAATTATTAACATCACTGACCTCTCGGTGAGTTGTTGTTGGCTTGTTTGAACTTAGAAATTCTTAATAATTAATAGTTTATCAAAGCGATCTCTGTGGTAATATGACTTTCCAGTTGGGCATATCTCTCCTCGTTCGTGGTAATTTAATAAAACCGCTTATTTATTTTAGTAATCGCCACGATAACAGTAGAAACTCCTACAATAATTATTTATATCGACGAAACCAGCGTTTTGTTGCATAAATTAAGTTGACTAATTTTAGAAGTGGCGATTAATTTCTGGTGCCATGTGGTTTATGCCAGAAAACCGAAACAAGATTTTTGTGGCTTGCCACGCACATATCACATATAACATCTACCTCAGTTCCTTTTTTCCTATTTTTAATTATTACTAGTTTCAGGCGAATAGAACCTTAAAAGCTTGGACCGTAAATCTTCAGCCAACAATTTCTCTAGTGGTTTTAAAATTTATAGTGGAATAAATTTTATTATCCACAACTGATGTTTTAGTTGTTGGACATTCTCTTAATTGTGATTAAATTGAGCGGTTTAGTTATTTTAATGGCTTCTAACCACACACAAACAAACCAATAGAAACACGGAAAATATCCGAACAAACATCAGTAATTAGTTGGTTTCGTTTCCGATTCCTCCAGTAGTTAAGTCAATGGGAAATTTATTGTTTAGATTTCGTGCTGTGATAAAGCACTTTGAATTTTTGAAAATTTAACGTGGTATAAATTGAGTTGTCTACTGTAAAAAACAGCGACATTTATAAGCGGAAAATTATTTTGATTACAGCCTAGTAACACCCAGGAATTTGTTAATTAATAAAACGCTGTTTTATTTTCGTTGGGTTGTCTATTTTTTTCGGTTTGTTTTTGCCTTGCGGGCACCCACAAAATTTATTATACATCCGACGCCTTCCATATTTTTTTTTTCGTACAACCCAAACCAATAATTAGTGGTGATTAGTGAGGCCAGTAATTAAGTTCATACCTTCTGCATGTCGCTCAGTGTTTGTCTTTCAGATGCGCGAGAAACGAAATTAGACGGTCTAAATTATTCCCATTAGAACTGTAATTTTCACGAGGTTTTAATTAAAGCTTCTTTGGGGGTTCGTCGCCTGTGTGGCTGTTGGAGTCTCCGGGTATTTCCAGGGATCGCGAGTGAATATAAAAGCGAAACGAGAAGAATTCTTTTATAAGGATTAAATCAGAACATGATGAATCTACAGGCATTAAGTAAAATTTTGTAATTATGCGATAAATCCTAAAAATCAATTAATTTATCCGGAGACTTTAATAGGAGCATAGGTGACGAACCTCGCACAAAATTTCTTGGTAATATCCGAAAAACGACTTAAAGGATATTTCAATAGCCTCATAGACAAGAAACTCGTTCACTTAACAATTTGAATAGCCCAACAAAATAATTGCCACTTACAAAATTAATAAATAGAGCAATTATTCCCGTTTTCGGAAAACTCTTCCATCCGTGTGGCTTCATGATCTGTCCATGTGGTTGTGATGAGCGGCAGGTACAGGTTCAGCCTCTCTAACAACTAATATCTATAATTAACCTCTTTTCTCTGCTTTGTTTATGAATCGGTGCTCATTAGTCGCATACACTTGCCTTGGTACAAAATGCCTTTAATAATACACCGATAATGATATGCTGTTACAACTAACATCTCATTAAATTATTTAGAAAATTATATTGTCTTCAATTCAGATGGGATACTGCATCACGTACGAAAATTGTTAGCGGGTCCAGTATATAAGCTTTATTAAGGATGTTGACCTTTTGATGGAAAAAATTTGGCGAATTTGTTTGCAGTTTTGTTGCAGCTTGTGATTAATCTAATCCACGCCCAACATGTCCTTGTCCAAACAACATCACATTAAAACCAATAAACGATCTAATCCACAACGTACACCCACCGTGCGCGCAAAGAAAGCCTGAGAAATGGGTTAACAGATCATCTCAACCAATTCCACTTGAGCATGTAGTAGTAGTTACAATAAAATATATTACATACAAGGGATTTTTTTGCTCGTTCTCGAATCGCGGATTAGTCTGTACTACGTAGACTAGATCCCTGATGTTCCGCCGTATATTAAGTAGTAAATCACAAATAATAACAAAACCAATTATCCAGCATGATAATTGCAATAATTAAAATATAATTAATATTGTAATTAACTAGCAAGTGTTTTATAACTTATAATTATATTGTTCGAAGAATAACATTAGTGGTTCGTGGTGCATGATGGACGGTAAAAAGAGATGCGATTGTATATACCTATGTGAGTGTCCATTAAAATATTAATTAACAATATTCTCTCTCTAAGTGCAATTTCAATACATTTTCATATGAGCGCGCATATGGTTATAACTAATCAACGATTTAAAGTGTAATGTTTTATGCAATTATTGTCATTAACACTCACACATAAACCGCATTCAATGTAAAACAAAACTGTTCACTGCTTGCCAACCGACAATTATACCAATTTAATTTAATTTAATTTAATTTAATTTATTCCTGTGTTTGCATGGTTTTTTCAGTGTTTTTGTCACTAGCGAAAACTTTCACGCGAGCTCGCGCGTTTACAACAAATATAAAAAATTAATTTGTACCTTGTCTATATTATTGAATTTGAATGAATGTTGTAAATTACTATGTTTTTTATGTGTGTGCATTTGCATGTTTATGCAATATTATTTTATTAATACCAGATTTTTGCTTTGTGTTTGGTTCTTATCGATGTTTATTTCTAGCGGTGATGGATAGATAGTAATTTATTTACGTAGGTGTTGCGTTGTTATATAGATTATATTTTAAAGAAAAAGTTACTTTGTCATTTGTAAAGAATTAAAATTTTTTGGCTGATAGATTCTCACACATACCAAAATGACTGATATTTATTGTATTTATGCATTTTGTAAGAGGTAATTATGTTGTTCTAATTCAAATTGTTAAGTGGTGGAGGTTTGTTGTCTATGCGCCTATTGGAATCTCCACACAAACGTCTGTTAGGCTGTGCCACTAACTTAAAATTTGGTCAATTTAGACAATAAAACATGCTGCGATAACTTTTGGCTTTCAACAAATTGCATCCCCTTAAAAATCTTCAAATTTCATAAAATGAATGCAAAGGTTCGTTGCTTATGCGCCTACAAGAATCTCCAGGATAATCAATTATGTTGAACTAGCGGTATAATAATTTCGAAACCAACTTCCCAATAGTCTATTACGACGCTTATTGACAGATTTTCAATGATATTTAGTGGTGTTAGTAAAAAGGTTCGTCGTCTGTGCGCCTACTCGAGTCTCCAGAAGAATTAGCTAATTTCGTGGATTTATGAGGCATTTTTAAAAATTACATATTCTAAAACGTAGTTTCTCGTTAGAAGTCACTTCTTTGTCTTCAGAGATCACAAATTTTCATACATACTTGTCAATTTGGAAGCAACTACGTCATTATGGTAGAATTTCCTCATTTTGCCTCAAGCTCATATTTGCCCCCTTTTAATCTATCGTTCTACCAGATTGTTCAGTTTAATCTTCTTTTGCAATCTTTAACAATTTTATAAAAAAATTAAGTTTCAACGAATGTTTCAGAAATTCTCTAATATTTTAATAAGGAATGTTTTCTTAGATATATACAGGGTGTCCGGAAATTAGGAGCAAAAAACTCGGGGGGTGATTCTACTTGAAAAATTAATGTAACAAGTTCCTATAAAATTTATCCGAAAGCTCATTAATCTTGGGGTTACAAGGTCTTAAAGTTTGTTTTTTTAAATCAATTTTTTCCAGTAACTTTTTTCTAGTGTACCGATTCGTTTCAAATTTGGCACATTTATCACTAATGTTTATTTGTATTCTTGCACCAAAATTGAGGTAAATCCCCCAGTGTCAAAGAGTTGAAACTGACGTTGACCTTTGGATAAAGACCCAGAACTTTTTTGTTAGGCACTTTTTCTATATTTTGACGACGCCCGATTGAAAAGCATCGAAAAATCTTCAAAAAAGATCTTGTTGCATCACGATAAAACGAATCGTTTTCTAGAAAAACGCCTTAAATGAATACCAACTAACTACAGCTCATTTTCAAGATTAACAAAGCAAGCATTAAACAGAAGCGCGTTTTTCTCGAAAACTACTCGTTTTATTGATATTCAAAATTTAGAAAAAAGTTATTGGAAAAAATTGTTTAAAAAAAAACACTGGGGCCTTGTCATCCCAACATTAATGAGCTTTCGGAAAAATGTTATAGGAACTTATCACATTAACTTTTCGAGTAGAGTTTTTTGCTACTAATTTCCGGACACCCTGTATTTTGCTCTATTCTCTTTGTAAGATTTAATTATAATATACAATGCTTTAAAACCGATCTAATTCTTATGTTATATCATTCACCGCCTTTTACAAAATTTACTCGTAACTTGCGCTCAGAGGTTCGTCACTTGTGCGCCCACTGAAGTCTCTAAGAATATCAACTGATAAGCGATGTTTAAATAATCAGAACGTGTTTTTATTTTATCCGTATGTGAATTATTTTCGTCTCCTTTCTATATTCCATCGTAATCCCTATAAAAACCCGGAGACTTTAACAGCCACACAGGCGACGAACCCCCCAAAGAAACTTTAATTAAAACCTTGCAAAAATTACAATTTTAATCAGAATTATTTGAAGTAGGCATTCAATTTATATTTTATTAACGATTTACCCAACAGTCAGATTTTCTCAAGAAATAATTTATATGTATCATTTCCAAATTCCATGGATTTAGTGGAGCAAATGATTGTCGATGGCTGCACCCGCTTTGAGTTCTCATTACACTCGGAATCACTTGACCGGATTATTGATCGGCAAAAGCTAGAAAGTGTGTACGTATGTATATTATCAATCTATGTATGTGTTAGTTGTGTTTTCTGTGTTTGACCCATGGCGGTGCTCTATGCGTCCATCTCTGTCGGAGGTCGTGGGAACCGCGCGGCAAAAGAACCGTACACCACAGAGAGGTAAGTTGCACGGGCCGCCACCGCTCCTGCCAGCTTCATGTAATGACAGCTAATGCTGTTAGGTAACACGTGATGAACCCGCGCTCCAGATCAAAGATGATGAGAGATGAGAATGCGGAGCGCCGACTGATGCAACGACTTCTGGACTGTTTCGCGATTTCATCCCATTTTACCATTTTCGTCCCGGTTGACAAATTGCCGTGTTGGCAACAAGTTGCTAGTGTGCCCATATTTATACACAATAGCGTGGCGATGACATTTATATTGTGTCTTCTGCTCTCTGTTCTATGGGCATGGTTTGTTCCTGTAGTGACAGACCGCCTGCTGGGTGCCGCGATAAACTGGACCGAATTATTACCAGGGATAGTGTTACATTGAAGCAGCAGGGGCAGTTAGAGACGATAAACGAATGGGGAGTTGTAAATTAAGGTTTCTGGGGCGGGATTTGTGTATAGATATCGTTGTGTTTATTTATTTTGGGTGCGACTATTATTATATGATTATAATCCACTTACGGTAATTTAATCCTTTCGCCTGGAATTTCTTTTCTACATTGTTGTGGGTGTTGTTCTCATCGATAGTCACAGATTAAAAGTGCTACGCCTAGACAGGCTTAGGTACAAGAAGGCTAAATAAATTTGGAGCATGTTAAGTGAAATATTGATTTCCATTGCGACTAAAATTATGGCGATAACGCAAATAATAAAATTAAAAGTTCGGTAATTAATAAAATTTTTTGAAAAGCACAAAGTTATCTAAACCAATAATTAGTGAGACCGGTAATTAGGCTCATATCTTCTGCAGGTCGCTCAGTGTGTCTTTCGGATGCGCGAGGAACGATATTAGACGGATTTAATAATTTCCATTAAAACTATAATTTTTTGAGGGGTTCGTCGCCTGTGTGGCTGTTGGAGTCTCCTGGTTTTTACAGAGATTACAATTGAATATAAACGGGAAACGAAAAGAATTCGCTTCGGGATTAAATAAGAACTTATCCTGATAATTTAAACATCATCAGTTGCAATTTTTGGAGACCCACATAGGGGCACAAGTGACGAACCTCTGAGTCTGGATACTAGCTACAAGTAACAGCAGCAACTTCCATGTGCCAACGCCATCTATTAGTAGTATCTTTGTTTCAGTTGAAAGTAATAAAACGAGCTATAATATGGTGCAATAAAACAAGCGTCATCCAAAGTTTTTTCGTGATTATACTATGGGGAAGAGCATTATTGTGGTGTAAAAACCTTGCATCAGGTAAGACGTAGAAAAGCCATCCAAGGACACATTGGTTTCCTTCTCCACATATTATAATATATCACAGGAAACACATAGTTATAAAATAAATTATAGGACGAGTTGTTTGAAGCTCGCACTCACACACGGCACCATCAGGTACAATTTTAGTACACATCTTAGGTTTAACATTTAATGTCTCTTGTAGCTTACTGTAAAGGCCATGAATGTCAGCTTCTCCGATGAATTGTAGCCGAGGATAATTGTTGTTGTAGCACAGGACACAAACGCATGCAAGACTTAGATTATCTTAATATACTAAGCTTTTAGCCTTTCAATGTTATGATTCATAAAGCAAAATGCACAGGCCATTGTAAAACGTTAAACATTTGCATTCTTTGCGCTCGTCTTGTGCGGCTGCTGCGTTCGTTGCTGCATCGTCGTCGTCGTCTTATGAATTGCGGTCGTATTTTCTTAAATTATTTCCCTCACATTACACCTTCTAGCATTTATTAATAGCCCATTTAAAGCTGAGTGGCTGCCTGCCTATGTGCTTACCTGCTAAATAAAATTTATTTATTATTGTGTTGCATTGTTATTTAGGTTTTTATGTTGCGACCAGGAATTATTTCCATAAATTTCATAAATCACTCTTCTATAGGTATAAGCGTGCATATTATACAGATGCACTAACTAAACTGAGAAAAGCAATTACATTTTATGGGTGCAGAATTATGGTTTGCAGAAAAGTTCAAGAAACAGTTCAGATTTGACTAAATTATTGATGTTAAATTAGGTTTAGTTCATTTTTAAGTCAATGTTGATAAAATTGTTGAAAATGATAATTGAAGTAATTTTAACCTAGGCTAACCTATAAATCAAGCACAATGCAAACAGTCGCTTAAAACTAGCTCTATACATAACTTCAATTAAATTGGAAAATTACTTTATTCAGCCTTTCCTCAAATAATGCATCTTTTATATCGTTTTTTCCTGCACCATTAATATTATTACGAGCACCAAATCACCATCATACATAATGCATCAATATATAATAAATCTCCTTGTATATCAATTAGTATCGCTTGTCAATTGCAAGAGTGATCCTGACCATAAGTTAATATCATCTTTGATGCACTTTACTCAAACATCCATCATCCATTAGCCACATACATGGCAATTTCATTTTATTCTGATGTGCGCACAATAAATTGTTCTAAATCCATTTGAGATCTACTTTTGTTTTTTCATAATAATTGCAACAAGGCATTAATTTGCTCAATTATATGATTCGATTGAAGGTGAGGCTGTATGGGAAAACCGTTAGGAAACCAGAAAATATCTTGTTTGAAATTCTCGCGTTTTTGGCACCAAATTCGAAATATTCCTAGAAAACAAGTTTAAAATTGAGTTGGCTATGGAGGGATTTTCTCACCATACGGCTTCGGGTACTTGATTTAATTGTCGCATGCACCATTAATTAAACAGATTGGCCATTTAACGAGCAATTAAACTTTGGTTAACAACTTGAGACAAACCAATAAAAATATTGTTGGTGTTTCGTGCATTTTTCAAATGCATAATTTTATGTTTGTAATTAATTGTCGTACATGTACATATATGATGACGGTCATATAATAAACTGCAACTGATGGAAGCTCCACTTTCTATGTTTAAACGTTGTTTTCTGGCTAAAACAGCTGTGTGAAGTTGTAAAGTTATGAATTTTTCGTTTTTTGCACACCATAAAATTTGTTCTGTTTAACTTTATACAGCATCAATAGTTGATAAAAATAACTGTTTTCGTCGAGGTGTCACACTATAACAGAACTATAATTAACTCAATTTAATTTCCTTCATTCTGCAGGGCCAAAAAAAATTTACCACTCATGACTTTTTTACTTAGTGTTTATTTATCTAGTAGGGGACGACAAAATAAGACTACAAATCCGGCCCTGCTTTCCTACACATCACAGATGTTTGAACTTTGAAGACAAACCAACTCAAATTTGTACAACAAAAATTTATTATTGTCATAAAACCTAAACGGCTAGACTGATTTATGTCTTATTTATATTCTTCGTTGGACTACGTCATTTTTCTGTTGTAAATCATAGAGAATGTTGCAAGTTTTTTGCTTTTGAAGCGAAATAATGTTATAAAATAATAAAACGGGATTGGTAATTTTAAAATTAAAACCGAATAAAAATTTCGGTCTTTTAGTTTGAATGTTAACTAACTAGGATTTTCTTATTTTCATTTACTTCCTTTAAATGGAAACTAACATCAAGATTTAAAATACGCGCCAAAATTGACAATCTTATATGTTATGGAAGTTACAGTTCTATGCAACATATTTTCTATAGAAAACATAAGTCACTGTTTCGTTTGGTAATTTATGCAAATCACATGCAGGACGCATTAAATTATTCCTAAGAAAGTATCATTAATTACAGCAATTTACAATCGGTTGTTACAATTTTCGGAATAAATAATTAGAACCAGAGTGGAAAACCACTGGATCTGTTCTGTTTATCGGTTTTTTATACGAAAAAAACCACAATATAAATTCAAATTAGTTCTCGGTTGTGTTTGTTTGATTATACTAAAAACTATGCTAATTAATTATGTCAAATATAAATTAAATTCACCAACACATACACAGAAATAGAAAAAACACGTGTTGGAACGGAATTTACATAATATAAATATGTTGCATATAATGTAGTTTTTTATTGGTGCTTTAATTACGATGATGGGAGGAAAAACAAAGAAAAATTATTATGGGTACTATATTATGTACCTACACGTATATGGTAATATTATCGAGAGTGGTCGTAAATTTTTCAGTTATCAATAATGGCCGCACTGTGGCAAAAATCATTTTATGTATCAGACTGTACGAGTAATTTCAGATAAATGCATACATGCATGTGTTACATATACCAAAAAATACTATTTCTTATCTTCTAACTAACTCTAAGGACAGAGTCGGATCTGCCCTATAAGCAACAAAATTAATGCGCTGCCAAATTCTCCCTATCCAAATTTTCAAGTCATCAACACGAAACTATCCTCCACATCTATGGCGTCGTCGTCTTCATGTGAGTGGCATCGGTAAGTCACGAGCGGTGACCGAATTATTCACCATGGCACACCACAAACAGACTTTCTAACCCAGATTGAGTCGAGCTGATGATGATGATGCTGCCTGCGTGCCTTCTTCGTACTTGGATTAGAACGCCATAGTGGGACAGACAGGTGGATGAGAGCAGAATGTATACAAAGGTCACTCTCTCATCCATCTCTGAAATATTTGCCTGTTGCGTTCGTTGTGTGGTTTGTCTTTTTTAAAGGTGTGTGAGTGTGTATGTGTGTGGTTGAAGGAAGTTGTCGTCTTCTTGTAACATGTTGTTCAGGCTCAAGTGTTAACATTGCACAGATTGTTAACATCTTATGGGAGATCTTGTAGCTTGTTGCTTGTCAGTTGATTTGTACGGGTTTTGATCGATATGCCAAAAACATTCAAGGGGGTTCTGCGATAACATTCTTAACAATTAGGCAATATTCCGAAAAAATTCTACTAATCAGTCAAATTTTGTTTAAAAAATTATGATAGTAAATTCACTTCTCATATGTCCATATTTTTTATTTGTAATCGAATTTTCTTTGCATTTAACTGATAATTCTTCTAGTATTTCGACTAGTATCTCAATAGTCAAGCAGAATATTAGGATCCGATAATATTTAGTCAGAATTACTTATAACTTTAGTGAAATAACATTTTTCGTATCAAACCTCATCGGACATATTCGACTAGTATAGATTTTCACAAATTTCGATTAGTAATTTGATTATTGGTCACCAAATCTTCATTGTCATTAAACTTCACTATATTTGCCAGTTTTTCTAATCTAGCAGTAAGAAATTCGATTAGTAATTCGACTAGTGAAATTTTTTTTCATAAAATAGTTTGAACATCCAATTTTTTATTCGTCTACTCATAAATTTCGGCTAGTAATTCGAATAGTATTTCAAATTGCATTTAACTGATAATTCTTCTAGTATTTCGACTAGTATCTCAATAGTCAAGCAGAATATTAGGATCCGATAATATTTAGTCAGAATTACTTATAACTTTAGTGAAATAACATTTTTCGTATCAAACCTCATCGGACATATTCGACTAGTATAGATTTTCACAAATTTCGATTAGTAATTTGATTATTGGTCACCAAATCTTCATTCTCATTAAACCTCACTCTATTTGCCACTTTTTCTAATCTACCAGTAAGAAATTCGACTAGTAATTCGACTAGTGCAAACTTTTTTCATAAACATCTAATTTTTTAATCGTCTACTCATAAATTTCGGCTAGTAATTCGAATGGTATTTAAAACCTTTAACTTAATACTTAACTACCTTGAGTGAACTTTTTGTATGGACCAACTTTTCATATTCTCCATCTGAGACAGCGAAACAATTAATAACGTCTGTTATAATTCACGACCATCATCATCATGGTCTGCATCATAGCAGCGAAGTGCAAGGACTCCAGTTGTTTCTCAGGACTTGGTTCTTTCGTGATGTTAAATCGACCACGGTTGTTGTACATCATATATTTGTAGTGGGTTAGCAAAAGAAATATACCACGGAAGAGAACCGTTTCTGCAGTGTATGTAGTTGTAGTAGTACTTGTAGCATACGAGCTACTGAGGGTAGGAAATTGGTGTGTCAGTGAACTTCTAGGAAACTTCATCTCATCCAAATCCGAACCGAAAATATTTTCAAACAATTTTTACCTACACGCTGTTTAGTTTAATATCAAAGTGTGTTCGTTATGTAAGCATGCGAGATGACGTTCTTTTTCTAGTAAACAGGTGACATTAAGATTCTCATCAATGAAATATTGGCCCATTAACATTAACTGCAAAACCCACAGCTCGCTGACCTGTTCAAATATTTCTAAAGCGCGCGGTGTTTTATACAGAAAAAAAGATGTAATATTGTTTGTAGTTTGTGCATCTATTCGAAGAAAGAAACAAGTTTGAATTGTTTGAAAGGAGGTTCGTCGCCTATGCGCTAATTGAGGTACAACCATAATGTCTGCATAAATTAATTTGGATTGCAGTTCGTCGTTTTATCATGATAACAATCCGATCCACCACATACATTACAGCACATACCTTCCTGCAAATTGTTTCTGTCAGTAAATACATTGACGAATTGTATCTATTTGCATAGTTACGAGTTGTGTTTCTATTTTCAATAAACGTATCAACACCATAATGCATATATATCTCTTACCTACACAATTCTTGTACAGCCGTATAACATTACATTGTTTTATTAGCACAGCGATAAATAATACAAATATACACATCGGTATATAATAGTTAAATTTAGCTTCGAGACCAAAAACATTCATCATTGTCGTTTGCATGTAGAGGGAGCATTGAACTGTTAGGTTAGCTGGTGGACCATAAAGCTAGATGGGAGGGATGTTTATTGAAAACTCCTGGGTTTCGCTACAGAGAAAATAAAGAAAAATCCTTGCTAGGGACGTTACTACGTATATATTACGTCTATATTTGCCCAAAAGGAGACGTTATTTTTGTGACGTCTTTTATACGTAATAAATTGAACGTCTTATACGAAATTTTGTACCTTTAAATAAAAGAAACATTGACATTGTATGATTTTAAAAATGTAAATTTTATGGACTAGAAGTTGCTATGTTAATTTGGCAGATTTTAAATAATTTGGCTTTGTGTTATCTGAACCCCTATTATTTATCTGTATATCTATTGATGATACATTTTTTTACAATATTCTCTTTAATTGTTTCAGTCATTCTTCGGCAGAACCTACAACAACCTAAGTTCGATCTCCGAGTGCAAAAACAACGGCGAATGCGTGATAAACAAAAAGAACCGCACCGCCTGCAAAGCCTGCCGCCTCCGCAAGTGCATCCTAGTCGGCATGTCGAAGAGTGGCTCGCGTTACGGCCGGCGCTCCAACTGGTTCAAAATCCACTGCCTCCTCCAAGAGCAACAACAAGCCGGTGCCAACTTAGCAGCAGCGGCCAACCTCCTCCGCCCTCACCCCTATCTCACGCCATTATTTCGCAACCCGCCAACCAACACCGCCACCACCACAACAAACCATTCACGCGATGCTCGTAGTTCCGAATCGGACAGTGGTGCCTCCTCGGCAGATCCCGAGGATGATCTACGCTCAATAAGCGCTCTAAGTTATATGAAAGCTTCGGGATCACCATCTAGTGACCGCGACTACTACTCCAGTGGTTCGGTGAAGAAACTACCATCACCAGTTAGTGATACGGAGTGCTTGGTTAGGCGGAAGTTGTTGCCGTCTCCGGCATCGCTGCCGGCGGTGTCCCCAGGGGCGGCGGTTGTTCCTAAATGGTTTCCGCCGTTGCAGGGGATCGGAGATCCGGCTGCGTGGCGCGAATTATGGTTGAGGGGTGCGCCGACGGTGGCGGCACCCGCCCCCGACCAGGATCAGCCGATTGATTTGTCGGTGAAGGCGCCGGCGTCTGGGGCTTCGCCGCCGCAATCGCAGCAGTCGGATAGTGAACAGGAACTTAGTATTGATGTGGGGGTGGATGAACCGGTGAAATCAGTGCCGTTAGATTTGACTTTGGATAGAGCTGTGGTGGGTGATGTGACCAATTGATGTGTATGTGTGGTGATTATAGTTAAACAAAAATGACAGTACTGTATGATATTATATTATGAAATGTATAAAAATGTAAAATTTTATTTTGTTCCTGTGGAAAGAATTTGTTAAACATTCCAAGAAGTCAGTGATTTGGACATTATACAATAATACCAACACCAAGTATAGCCTATCCATTTTATTAAGACACCCACGTGACTAGTTAAACTTACTTATATTAAATTATATTGTTGCTAAATTTTTTTCTAACATACCCATATAGATATTTACACGAATTATCAGTGATAAGTTGAGTCAATTTTAATAATACAAAATAAGATTTTAAGGTAATTATAATAGCACATACTTGTCACGTGAGTACCTTAATAAAACGGGTATGCTTTAGTTGTTCCTGAATATAATTGTATTGATTTACGAGATAAATATTCAGTTTGGTATATAAGTCATAGCCATAGACAAAAAAATTATATAGAACTTTGATAGATTAAAAAAACGAATGCAAGTTTTGAACCAATGAAAAAATTCACCAGATTTAAAATTTGTCTACATACGCAACTTTCCTAATAACATCAAAGGGCATTAACTATTTATAACAAAAATTTTTATAAGCATTTCTTTATGGCCAGTCGAAACTTCAACACGAAAACAAACAGAAAAATCAAACCAGGGATTTTATAAAAATCTCAAAACTGTGACGAACTTTATTTAATAATTTGTTTTTAGTATTAGTTTTATCTGTATACTTTTTCCCCAACACCCACTTTTTTGTTATTTTATTATTTATAATGTATTGCAAATAAATTAAATATATTTTATGTATTGTTTTTAGAAAGAAATCTAGTCTAGTTTATATAATTTTTTACAATAGTATATTTCGACGAGAAACTATTTTTTTAGGCAGTACCTGATGAAATGAACACAATACAAAATTATATTATAGGGGCCTTTTACAGCGTGCTCTTCTTCCTCTAAGAAACTTTTATATGAATTTATTATTTAAAATAGAAAGTTTACCTTGTGTGATGTGTATATATGTGTGTATGTGAAAATAATTCTATTTATTGATGATGTTTGATGTACTTACTTTTATATACAGTGTACTATAATATTATTTATACTCCTATGGAAAATGTTAAAGGTCAGTTTGTTGTTTGTGAGTTAGGAAATGCTTAAAACAACCTTTCTTCTTTTGTACTATAATATTCATTTAATTTTGTTTCCACTTTTTCTATAATCAACTATAATTATTGTGTAAATTTTATTGTATAAAAGCCAGATTTTATTACTATTATTTTTATTATTATATTAATATAAAGAAAGGAATAATTGTAATTTACTATACGATAAGTATTAAAATGTATCCGGCCAGTAAAAGACAAATAAGTGCCTTATTATTATATATGTTATATAATATTATATTTTTTTAATATATTTTTTGTGTGCTTACAATTGAATAAAAATGTTTTGTTTTTAACTTCGACTTTTTATCTTTAAACGTGCGACTTCAACGATTAATAAAAATAAAAATTTACACCAGCCAAACAACTATACATTTTTTTATACCTTTTATATCTAAATTGACTAATCCAATAAAAATATTTTATAACATACGACTAATTGGAATTCAATATAAATAAAATTCCGAGTGATATCAAAGCTAATAAACATCTAAAATATGCGCTTTTAAAAGACACATTTTATGTTTTATTTCAAAATAAAATCCCTGGTTCTGCCGCAATAAATAATTAATTTCAATCGTTTCCCAGCGACTTTTATAGCCGATAATTAATAAATTCGATATAATTAATTAGAGATATGGGTGTAGGCATCCCACTCAACATTGTTTTTTTAGTGTTAACAAAATTAATTAGAAATTTTATCATCGCCAACCAAATCAGGGGTATTCTTTATTTATCTATTTTCCAGTATACAGGGTCACAAAAAAACTTTTTAGAAAATAGAAAATAATAAATGTTAGAAATTGACTGCTTAACAACATAAAAATATTACCATTTATATGTACTTAGTCCGTTAATGCGTTAATTTGAATATTTCAACAGCCTATACATCATTTATATTTTTGCAGTTTTAGATTTAACGTGAAAAATTGTCAAGTTCCATAATTTTCTATTTTACTAACCGATTTCCAGGATTTTGACGGACCCTGTATAAACTGTGGTGTCATTTCGGTAAAAAAACTCAAGAGAAGAGATCGCGTGAGCTTAGATATGTAGTTTGATATAAAATACATGTGAGCATTGGACGGTGTGGGCGCGCGACAACTGTAGCGCCTTCAGTTTGTGAACCACCCAAGGTGTTTCAGTCACGCAATCACAACTTTAACTTATTTAATGTTATGTATATTTTACTGTATATGGCTGTAAAATATGGGTGGTGTTGGGAAATGGAGCAGTAATTGACAGAAATGCTAGAGGAAAGTTCAAAAAAGCTATTCGGCGGTCAGGATGAAGAGCAACGAGGAAGAAGAATGGGATTTTATTCAGAGACGAAGTTTATTAAAATGTGAATTTATTTTAATATTTAAGACAGGGCTGGATTTGGGTATTTTGGTCTTCTAGGCATGCTATAAATTAATAACAAAAAAAGTTAGCCTTTTGAAATTTTGCATAGATTTTTATTTTGTATTCTCTTATTAATAGTGGTTGCAATTATTTTATTTAGAACACAGAGGCGTGCGTACGGGTTTCTTCAAAAATATTTTATTGAATAAAACGTACGCCACTGGTTTTTTTTGTAGCACCAATATGCAGAGAGTATTTTCCATTCAATTTAGAAACTTTTTTGTATCTTATAATTTTTTGATAACTTAACTCAAAATAACCTAATAGTACAGTAAATAAGGGAGAAAAAAGGCTTCAAATAGACTTTTTTACCCTACAGCCAATTTTTGTAGAATTTTCTAGAGGGTCACCCTGAAAGTTTAAAACTGAGTTTGTGTATTCGCAGACCCCGCCCTTCCTTCACCAGACCCCAATTAAGGGTTGGATTTTTTTGTTTATTGAATAACTTTTTTCCTATTAAATTTTCGAAAAAAGTAGTCAGTACAAAGTTGTAAAGAAAAATATTTCCTACAACTTATCTTTTAAACTTTTTTTGATATGGTCGATATTTAAAAAGTTATTCAACAAATAAGTTGACAATTTTGGGGAAAGACTAGTAAGTAGTAGTAGTAGTAAGTAGTACATAACTTGAGAAAGATTTCATTAAAATTTGCAACTTATTTGTTGAATATCTTTTTAAATATTGACAATATTAAAAAACTATTAAAAGGAAAGTTGTAGGAAATATTTTTCTCTACAACTTTGTACTGATGCTTTTTTCGGAAATCTAATAGGGAAGAACCTCTTTAATAAATTAGAAAAAAAAGTTAAATTATCATGAAATTGTAAGATACAAAAAAGTTTCTAAATTGAATGGAAAATACTCTCTGCATATTGGTGCTGCAAAAAACCAGTGGTGTACGTTTTATTCAATAAAATGTTTTTGAAGAAACCCGAACGCACGCCTCTGTGTTCTAAATAAAATAATTGCAACCAGTATTAATATGAGAATACAAAAAAAAATCTGTGCAAAATTTCAGAAGACTAACTTTTTTTGTTATTGATTTATAGAAAATTATTTAAAATAATTTATTTTCTTTAATGGCCTGTACATCAAAAAGGAAGCAACATTCGACCATAGTTTATTAGACAAACCACCTTTAATTTTCGCTAAATTATCGACTGGTGAAATCCTGACGATATAAACTGGGACACCCTGTATAATAAAGAGATTGAAATTGAAACATCTTAAGAAGTAGAGTTTTTTCAAAATGGCTCTGTTCTCTAAACTTTTTCAAACTTTTAATGAAACAAAATAATTTAGTTTAGTTAGGTTAGTAATCAGATCAGAACTGTCCTTACTATTTTATTCATGCGAATTCTGTGCTGAATCTTATTTTTTTTCTTACATGGTTAACCGAAAGGAATCCAAAAAAATTTAGTGGGAAATCAGAGGAATTGTTACATTTGCATTTTTTTACAATTAACGAATAATATTTCTAATGTTGAGGTTAGAGATCAGAGCAATTCCAAGAAAATTTGAAGGAATCTGACGATTTTATTAAATTTTCTTATGCTCCAAAAGTACATCTTTCTACCCACTTAACCAGCAATTTCGCAAATTTTCAATCACCCAACATACCAAGCATGCCTTCAAACTTCATTCTACATGCATTTACATAAAAATATTGATGGCTACAAGCTTTAAAAGGCTAAACACGTTTCATTTAACATACTATTACGCTTTTGATTTCTGTTCGGCCAGATATTACAACAGTGCTTTGAACTAAACGAAGAAAAAACCGATATAACATTTAATAACATTTTTATCAAAACAATACAATGAGGTATCGGTGTATAGAGTTCGCCTACACATTAAAATTTTGTTACATAATAATACAACACGGCTATAGCTGGGTGATTCCTACTCGATTAACTAAACTAAATATGTATTATAATAACATAATGTCGGAAGTGCCGTGACTGTGTTGTAATCCATACTTTATTCAATTATTTAGATCGGCTTATTAACTGATATAACGTAATAGGTATAATGATTGTAAAATTGATCTTATTTATTGTTGTTGGGCAACACAGGATATATGTAGCATAGACACGGCAAGGTCTTAAAAACAATGGGTGATGTTTTTGGATGATTGTGGGTGCGAACTCTACGAATTGGAGCATGAACATTGAACATATTCGACGTAAACATTTTTAAATTCTACTATAGAACTAAACAGTAGTCCAGTGAAGTATAAATAATTATTAACTTTTCACTTCAACGCAGAGTAATAAACCTAAAATGAAAGTTAAATCGACTTGTAGTGTAGGTAATAAAATATTAATAAATTATAAGTAACATTCGTATTATTCGAATTAGCACATAGGTGACGAACCTTTCTTAACGTTGAACATTTCGCATTACTTTCAATTTAAAAATGCTTTCTTAATTAATTTAAGCGTTAACTAAGATGGAAAAACCAACATAAATAAAAGAGCGAAAACGGTTCTGATGAAACTTTTTTAAAATTAACCCTTGAGGCTGCTGCAAGCCAAGCCAAGTCCGGCCCTGCCTCTGTAATTTTTAAAATAAGCAGTTAGAAAACCGCGACTTGCATTTACTACACATTAAATGCAATCAGTTTTTTCTGCCCCAGATAAACCAGGACTTACACACGTTTTTCCACAGTCGGCAATTCTAGCCAAAGGATTCCTCGATATCTCGTGACTATTAATTAAATCACCACTTATTTTCCCAGCAGAAAATAACTGGTAATCTGACAGAGATCATGTTTACTTGCCATCACTCACCAAACAATTGTTTTATTTATAAAATACTGGGCGTCCACTTAGTACGTGGGTCTTGCATATTTTTTTGGAAAATATTCAATGTCTAACTTAAAAATTTTTGAAATGGAACACTCTGCATGTTACTTAGAATTGGCCGGAGCATCCAAAAATTTAAAAATATCTCCAGGATTAATAGTAATAAAGTTCTTCTGCTGACTTCCCTCAAAAACAATCTAGCTGATTGATGGACGTTTCACTTTTAACTGGTAATGTAGTTAAACTGTACCCATACACCTTTAAAATTAGCAACAAATAAACGAACAGGTCAAAAGTTGAAATTGAAATTCACAGCCAGGAGCATATTGTATCTCCTCGCACATCCTTGAAACGCGCGTCGGTTTACGACGTAAGATATTTCGAGATATAGCTAGCTGTGTTATTGTTGTTTTACAGGCATAGCACCACCAAAGCACAGTGTGTGTGTGTACCAACATAAATTGTGGCCAGTGACGGACAGTTAATAATACATCTAATTGGAAATCGCTACTGCGAGATGCGCCCGCGGTAATTCAATAATAGATTGTACTTAAGCACGGAATGAACCTAGAGTGTGTATAGTAGTTGGTAGTCGGGGCAGCAAACTGAGACAGATTAAACATTGCAGCCCATCTAGCAACTGTTGACACTTGTTTAAGGATAACTACGGTGGTGACTAGATGCGGTTTAAAAAATTTTATGCAGTTAGTACATCATTTTCTTGTACGAAACTAACCTAATTTATATTCTGGGTTTATAGTTATTCGAATGGTAAAAGAAACATTTTAAAACTGCAAATTTGCAATTTTTGTGGATCATGGATGATTATTAAAAAATTGTAGTTTTCTTTTCAATCGTTCAAAAATATTCTAAACTATCTTCCATAATATTTATGATTTTTTTCGTAATAAAGGCAACATTGTGCTTTGCAAAACTGTATTCCAAGTGAAAATCCGGAAATCCGGTGTAGAGCTACGAATTATCAAAGTATACCGTGTATAAGATTTTAGTTTTTCTTCCAATCGTGCAAAAATATTCTAAAGTAACATCCTTAGATAATTTTGATGATTTTTTCTAATAAACGCAACATGTGTTTATCTAAAAATGCAAATTTCGTCAAAATTCGCTAAGCGGTTCCAAAATTTTCATATTTGTAACCCAATCATGAAATTTTGCTTGGAAATTACCGACTATCTAATCTAATCTAAAAGTGAGGTTATGTTTCTCGTTATTTTTTTAGTACTGTGTGTAAAGTAACATTTTTTATTAAAAGCCGACCAGTGGTTCTAAAATTA
Source organism: Pediacus dermestoides (assembly GCA_963942485.1). Taxonomy (NCBI): domain Eukaryota; kingdom Metazoa; phylum Arthropoda; class Insecta; order Coleoptera; family Cucujidae; genus Pediacus; species Pediacus dermestoides. The sequence goes on along the minus strand of OZ012630.1, from coordinate 753,913 downwards.
AAACCAATTAAAACAGTCACTGTATAAATTCGTCTGAAATAGTTTTATTAAAAAAGTGAGGTTATGACAATTATAATATTTTTCAAAATAGTGCCAACATTTTACTATATAAAATCGCAAATTTCGTCAAAATTGACCCAGTGGTTCCAAAACTGTGACACTTTTAATCTGATATAATTGAAAAATAAAATTTTTTTTCATACTGTCATTAAAACGTTGTGATTTTGGGACCACTGGTTAGATTTTTGTCAAATTCACGTCATTGCAAAGCTGGATGTTGGTTTATTCGTAAAAGAAATCAGGAAGTTGTTATCTAGTGATTTTTGACGTTTTTCATCGCTTCAACGTCGCAGATCTAAAAAATGACAATTTTCGAGCGACTGATTTAAAAAATTACATTTTTGGAATCACTGGTTGGATATTTATCAAAAAACCTTAATCTTAAAGCAGAATTATGGTGCAGCTTTGGAAAAAATAACGAACTATTTATATGAATATTTTTGGAACATTTTTGGAATCCCACTTTTCAGAAATTTTTCGAAGGTGAATCTTTTTTAAGCACAATTTTGGAATCGCTAGACGCATTTTTGTCAAAATACCTTTATGTTAAAGCTGAATAGTTGTTTTATTTCGGAAAAATTTACAAACTGTTTGTATGGCTTGGTTCTGCTTTTTCCCTGACCTTAAGTTGCATTTTTTAAAAGTCGCGTTTTTCGAGGGTGAATATTTTTAAAAATGTTACCTAACCTAAACAAGATCTAAAATTTAAGACGTGGTGTCAATTTCAATTTTTTTATATCAGAATGAAGAAAATGAATTGAATTTTTATACAAATCTAGTGGATGAATTTCTCTAAACAAAATCGAAATTTTGAAGTTTGTGACTCAAAAAACCACAAATATTGAAACCTTCCATCAAGTAACTTAATTTTAGCCCACAGAATGTCTTAATTAAAAATTAATGATTGATTCAAACTTAATCACCGTTTGTTGAACCGAGCATTAATTTTTCTAATTATTATAATTAAAACTTTTTCCGGTAAATTATAATTCATCTTACAAACTCGGTAGCTAAAACGAAATAAAATATAACAGTTATGGCATGTGCTCTATCAATGGGCCCCGAGGAGATAAATCTGCATTGAATGTATCCGTGATCTGTAGCCCAACAGCAACCGCAGAGCAACAGCCAGCAGCATCTCCCTCTTATATGTCTTGTCCTGATATTTATTACTGAATTGCGTTCGAAGCAGTCACCAATTAATTTGTCCAATGCTTTAGTAATTGTTCGTTTCCTGCTTGGCTGCCTGTTCTTCAGCTTTCTGTATCTGTCGTTCTATCACACAGGGATGATTATCTTCAACTTCTACTAGCAATAAATCAGCGAAAATGGCGTCATAAATAGAAGAAACAATGCTGCTGCTGTTTATATTATACACTCGATGGACGTCAATTTTTGTTCAAGTTATTTAATATTATGCTAATGCGAAGATCGAAGAGTATACAGTGGGCGGCGGTTAAAACGCGAGGTGGTTTGATAGCGGAGATGTGTAATAATGGCGTGAGATATGAGCGAGTATTTGTAATGAGATCGGGGTCAGAGGACATATGCGAGATGTCTGGAGCTGGACCACGCCGGTGGTCTGGCCAGCAGTATGTGATGCTGAGGACCATTGGAGGAGGAGCGCCTACATTAGTCATCCACTTTGTCCCATCTACATGCAAACGCAAATATGTGATAGAGTTTTATCTAGAAATTAATAATGTGCTGTAAATCATGACGCTCTTAGATGGTCCAAAAAAGTAAATTGCCATCAGTAGTCCAAATATAATTTTTTTATTTCGATAATTTTAGCGTTTTCTTTATATCAAAGCTGGCAAAATTGTCTTAAGATTTAAAGGTGCAGGTGTGGAAAAATACGAGCCCTAACAACTAAATGTTCGGACAAAAGTAAATTTTTGAAGTATGAAAGGAGAACTGGAAATTTTACGTAAATAATTAGTAAACACATAACAATACAATAAGATAAAGTCTTAATAACAATATTATGCATGGAAGAAAATTATTTATTGGATTTAACAATATTTTAACCTTAATAATTAGCAAACTTTGCAAAATGAATTTGCAACTAAGTGTTGGAATAATTTTTAATTTAGGACCATTAATAAGAGGTTACGTCTCTTTTTGCTTTAATAGCTGCCTGTATTCTAGCAGGCATTGTATTTAAATCAAATTTTGGTACAATTCTGGCGTGAAATTGTCTCAAATTTCTTCTATTTTGGTCTTTAAGTACCCAATGGTTCTTGGTGGATTATTGCGTAGAATACGTTTAATTTTATGCCAAAAAGTTTCAATGACATTTAAGTCCGGACTGGATGAGGGCCATGAAAGCACCTTTATGTCGTTTTCCCCAAGTTCCAAAACTGCGATTTTTTAAAAACAGTCGTTAGAAAATTACGTCATATTTTTCAAGTGCAATTTTAAAGCTACGAAATATGCCTAAAATCACCAAATAAAGACTTGGGGATTTTTTTGTACATAAAACCAACATCCAGCTTTGTAATAAAGTAAATTTTACCAAAATCCAACCAGTGGTTCCAAAACCGTGATTATTTTAATGTAGGTAGCACCCACAAAAAGCACGTTTTTTGAAAAGTGAACTGTAAACTCGAAAAAATTTAAAAAAAAATCATATTAACATTTCAGGATTTTTTTCAGTATAGTACGATTATTGAGATTTCATTTAAATGTTCTTTGACACAAATCCAACCAGCGGTTTCAAAACTGTGATTCTTTAAAACAGTTACTAGAAAATTTTATCATTTTTAAAGGTGCAACTTTGAAGCTCCGATAAATGCCTAAAATCACCAAATAAAAACTTGTGTAACTTTTTTGTAAAAAAAACCAACATCCAGCTTTGCAATAAAGTAAATTTCATCAAAATCCGACTACTAGATCCAACGTTTTGAAAATAATAATTCTTTGTTTCTACAATTTTCCCATCCTGCTGGGTTAAAGTGCCACAGTTTTGGAACCGCCGAGCGGATTTTTACGAAATTTACGTTTCTATATAACTAAATGTTGGCATTATAACAGAAAAAACCATCAATATTATGGAAGTGAATTTAGATAACTTTTGCGCGTATGGAAAAAAGACAATCAAATTTACTTTTGTCCGAACATTTAATTGTTAGAGCTCGTATTGTAAAATTAATTTGATTGATTTTTTTCAAATTTTACAGAATTCTAACCAGTGGTTCCAAAATTATGATTATTACAAATAATCCAACAATTCTACAGTCAAATAATCAAAAATGCCGTTTTTTCCAAGCCAATAATTTTTGCACTGTTTCTGTTTGTCAATAACAAGACTAAATCGGGAACACTAAAAGGTCTCGATCGAGTCAAACAATTGTTAGTTTTCGCAACGAAAAAACTGCAAATCTCCGCAAAAACGCGCAAAGAGCAATTTAAGTGTCACGAGATACGGTGCATTATTATTGTTATTATTACTATTATTGTAGTGATGATCTTCTCTTTGAAATGCTGCGGTAATTTAACTGTAGCATCATCTCCAATGTTACCATTTGTGGCCTGGCATGGGACTTTCTAAAGATAATTACTCTTTTCCAGCCCAGACTGTTTGTTGCGCGACTATATATCACCAACCATCTAACGAACCAACCAACAGAATTTATAATTTATTGTCAACAATTGTTATACATCATTAAATAAAATGATAGTTAAAGACCCCAGCAAGCACGTTAATGCATTTAAAAACATCACTCTGTAAAATAAAATAAAGCCGCGTTTTTCCAACGTTGTTTTGATGCTTAATGAAATGTAATACGTCTTTTGCAACAATATTACCATCAGTAGTTCCTCGTACATACACGACCATTGAATAAAATTAATTGTATATTAGCCTAGCTATTATAACAATACAATAATGAGGTGCTGTTAAATTAATTTAATTTTAATTCGGCTCACTCACAATGATAATAATTAAATTAGTTAATTAAACTTTTGCCTTTGCCGTGTGTTTGACATTTTGCAGAAGGTACAATGGTTTGATTATAGTGGTAAAGAAAAATTTCTAACAATCAGCCAGCTTTGATGATATGATGTCTTAAGAAAGTATTGTTACTGCTGGAGTTTCCAGGAACTCGCAGTGGAAAAATTGTTTTGTCCTGCAGAACAAATTCTTCTATTGAAGAGGTTCATCGCCTATGCGTTTAGTGTGTAGTAATTATATAAAATTACCCCAAAATCCTAATTTACAATTTTTAACACAGCCACTTAGGATTTTTTCAGCAAATTCGCTTATAATAGAAATTAGCGGTTATCTAACCTAACCTAACCTAAAAGTGATGTTATGGTTCCGGTAATTTTTATTTAATAATTGTCAAAAACTGAGCAGTGGTTCTAAAACGAGTCACTCTAAAAATTCGACTGAAATAATTGGACGAAAATGGCTTTTCTGGTATTTCTTCGAATAAATTCTTGCGGTGAGTTCCGTCTGTAGGATTGAGGGAGATTTACGAAATATATTGTTTGGAAATGTTTGATTCTCTCACAATTTATGCTGATAAGTTCCCAAACTTTAAAAAAACACAAACTTTTATAGGAATTTTTTTCAATTTTACAAAATCGTAGTATAATAATTTTATCACCTTGTTTTTCATCTATTGTATTTTTAAGCCAAAATCAAAGTTTAATTGTTAGACGAAGAATCCTTCCATCAGTTATTCATAGTCTACAGCATTTTTTCATGCATAACTGATTTACATACGAACTCTTTCCAATGCATTTAAACTTTTACTTACCCACAAAAAAAAACTTCAACAATATTGTAAAATAAATAATGAAATAGTTATCTGATGGTAGGCATACACTGAGTGTGAGAACTGACGTTTAGTTTTTACTCTACACTAAATACCAAGGCTGGATAATCTTCGCGCGCTATGGTAATTAGAGTGTTTGAATGTCATTCAGCGTAAAACCTAAATTGATCTTACTTTTGCCATCGTGATGTGGATGCAAACGAAAAATACCAAAAGTGATAGGTTAGGAAACAGTTTAAATACAAGTTGAGAGTGTAAAGGGACCATTTGCGCTGGTTTCAAATCAACCAGATAATAACCATCGCAATTATTGCTTCAACAACCCATCATCAGGTTTTTTCAGCCTTTGCCTGATTATCGGCGGGATTTTAAACAATATAAAAACAATAAATAACGTTAAGTTAAAAAAAGTGATAAAATGATTTGTCTAACATCCTGTATAATCTTAACAGCTCGTGCACGTGCGCGCCCCATTAATATTTATTAGAATGTAGGCATTCATCTATAAAGTTTGATATAAAAAAACCATATATAAATATAAAATGTTTTGCAATCAGCATAATTTTTTTATTATTGGAGAACACACACAATTTCCGATTGACCTTTACGAAAACAACGGCAATTTAAACCATTAATTTACCTTTTTATGTGATGCTGTAACAAACAAGCATCACTGCGACAGTTTATTACGATTAAATAAATTTTATTCAACCGAAATAAATGGTTGATTTGAATTAAAAAAATATTTTCTTCCAAATTTCAAATTACTTACAAAAATAATAAATATAATATTTCAATTAATGCACGCATTATTTTCTCGTTAATAAATAAAATAATAAAATTATACATAATATTTCTTTCTCATTAATAAATGTGATGCTTCTATTAATGCAGAACTTTTATAGTCTAAATCACAAATACTATTTTAAGAAAAACTAAGTAAATTGCATAATTTTTGCATATTATGCGAAGATCCTCTACCTGTACGAAAACAAATTTCATTGGAAAGGTTACTGAAATAACAGGTCAATTTTCACTTTGGTGTTGTGTAGAGAAGAAGAAGTGTAAAGGTCGACTGGTTTAATCAGTTCTTGATTAATGTTGTGGTTAAATGAATCAAACAAAAAATGATTATTTTGATAGGTTAGCGCAAAAAATATAATTATTATTGTGCATGCCCCTGAAATAATAATCGCACAAGAAAAGAAAGTCCCATTTGTGTTTAGCTAAGCAGAAGATGGTCTAGGAAATATTTAGATAAAGTTAAATGTTGTGAAAGATTCGGTTTTTTAATACAATTTTTGACGCTTGTTCATTAATCTTCAAGTAAAGGTTAGGATTTATTTGGGCAGAACATAAGGTAGCATTGAGAGAACGATGATTGATCGATCAATGCCATGAAAAAAGCAGAATTAGTACATACAAGTAAAACTAGACTTATATTCTATTTTTACCAAACAAAAATTGAAATTTTTATTCGAATTTCTTTTTCTATACTTATAGCCGAATGCTAGCTTGCCGACTGCTAAAAGAAGGACAGAGACCGTGCGTTGCTCTCCATCTCACGCAAAGTTACTCTGTATAAGGTTTTAGTTCTTATATTCTAACCAAAAATACTATTTTTATGGTCGTCAGACTAAACACTGTAAAAAAATGTGAAATTGATTATTAGGAACTGAACAAACCTCCAATAAAATCAGTGTAGTTTCTTTAGCGCTATAAAAGGAATATAAAGTTTTTTGTGAATGATACCAGGACATTCCCACAAGTTTTTCCCATTTGCATATGGCTTATAGACAAACAATCGATTCAATTCACTTGGTGTTATTAAAAGCCATAAAACACTAAATCTCTATTGAATACACCAAGCGGTCTATTGAAGCCATCAATAAATTTAAATAAATTATAATATCTACGTTTAAGGTGTCTTATTACATAAAGTGTTCCACAATTGAAAAATAGCATTTTATTCCGAAAGGACTATGATAAATTCAAATGTAATTTAAACTTTCCAAATAGTGCCTGATGCATCCATCGCATCGTGTATAAAATACAGTTGAATGATTATCTTTTATTGGTTTATGAATGCGGCAATATTTTACAATCAATGGTAGCGGCGATGCTGCGGCTCTTTCATGGCTGTACGGCAATCGGTAAGAAGAAGACGAAATAAACGTTGAGTGAGCTTAGATATAACAATCCGGGACGATTATGATGATGACGGTTGTTTTTAGTTCGCTGAAAGTATTTTTTGCATTTATGTCAATCACTAGAAGAATGAGTGGAGGCAATAGTTTATATGGCAAAATTTGATGGGAAAAAAGCATCCAGCCAAAAAAATTTCTTAAAATTATGTAGAACTTATTAAATGAGTATGACGTTAATTATATTGGAATTTTACTCTTGGTATTGTCTTGGGAAGACGCGCAGGGTAGGCACGAATTTTAGAAGGACATAAAGTAAAAATTGACCCGCATTCCTGCTGATCTGTTTGTGGCGTTTTGGTCTCGTGTCCACGACAACCTGTTGGTTGTGGTGCAGCAGGAAAAGCATGGACAGCAGGACAGACACAGTTGTGGTTGGAGTGCGCAGGTGACAGACTGCAAGTATCGGCGTTCTTTGGCCAGAAACACCGACTTTGTTCATCTTATCTTGTGCAGGAAAAATAAAAGAAATTTGGTGTGTGTGTGTTAAGGAACAGAAATAATTATTTTTTAGGAAAATTTTACTATGTCGTCTTTGAAACACAAACCACAAACGACACAATGAAATCATGATAATAAAAAATCCTTAAATTTATATCTGATATTAAAATATTTCATTCCATAAATTATGTGGTATATTGATTGACATATTCGCCTCATGGCAGTTGTTTCTTTAGTTCTCTTGTAGTCCTGTGCTCCACAACACAATGAATTATTGTCAAGATATGTATACGATGTTTGTTATGGTATACCATTAGCAAAATAAGCGGATTGTAATTCATATTTTATGAATATCATTATTGTGAAATATAAAAGTCAAAACACAATAAATAAAAGATACCATAAGAGAGACAAGGGGGTTAAATCGTATATCAACTGGTAAATAAAACTATCCCCCACACACCACGCACATAGTCTCAAGATTTTAGTCTGCAGGTTAATATTTTTGGTCGGCAGACTAACCAAGAATATTATTTATTCTGCCGAACACACTTTTTGTTCGGGTTCTCACACTACTATAGTAGTATGTGTTCATTGATCCTATCTACCTATATTGGGATTTAAAATTTACTAAAACGTCGTCATTCGTCCTTTTCCGGCGCGCGCGCTCCAAAGACTAAATAACTCCTATAAGGACATTGGTATTTGCTTATCGTTATTTTATTGATCGCAACTCGGAAATTTATCGGTGAATATCAACAAAACCGGCCGCACCAACTGTACGAATGATAACATGAAATGTTTAGATACGTTTGTGTGTGGAATACCTAATGATGAGGTGAGAGGTGGAAGAAGACGATATGTATTGGTGTTGTTGTTTTGATTAAAATCTAGTGAGAAAAATGTCTGGGAAATTGGCGATCTGCACAAAAATCGCGTGATGTTTTTAAACTTTGTTTTCTTTTCACTTTTATGCACGGAAATATCGATTTTATTTGGGAAAAAAATTGTCCTTTAGAATTCACAAAAATCGCATTGTTCTGGAGTCGCTTCAGATTTTGATGAAATTTGCAAATTTATGTATGGACGAATTTTTATCAAATTTCCCTATTTAAGAAGAAAATTTAATAAGTCTGACCTCACTTTAAAATTTCTTTAGATGAGCTTGAAAATATCCTTGAAATTTAATGAAAAATCGCAGCGTTTCAAAACTTTATCGCTGGATTTTGATGAAATGAAACAAAATTCTACAGTTTATCACCATTACAAGACAACAATAATCCTCAGAGCAAAGAAAAACCTTTATTCTATAATCATAAAATCCGTTTGACTTTGTGCTGCGTTATAAAACAGTTTTGCAATAATAACACTCAGACAGAACTTTTTATTTGATATTGTATTAAGTCGTTTTGATAAAACGATAAAATAGCATATAAAAAATGTTTTCGAAAGTGCCAGTGGATGAATACGTGACTGAAACTAATACGATGTTATAAAACTAGCAATAAACTGGTCAAATTTGATTGAAGTAATTAAGACTTAATTTATTATTTGTTTCATTTATATTTATTTTCTAATAGCTATTAAAGTTTCATATAAAATACCAATTACAAGATAAATGTATTATTACAGTGCATAACACAAAAGAAATTGTGTAGGAAAACCTTTTTTTTTAAAACACCTCCATAAATTCAGTTTTCGTAACTTTTATCGATGCAACAGATCGCAGTGAAATATTTCTGCTCGTCCAAAATGGATATCTTTTATTTTGTCACACAGGGGAATTCTTTGCTCCGGTAAGCAAGATGAATGTTCCGAATAATTTCGGAATATACACACCTCGCCCCGGACATTATTCAGATTTCTTGGCAAGCCCGGTTTTGTTATTTATTTATTTTGCATTTCGAGTACAACAGCCAGATGTGAACTCGTTTCACAAATTTTAAGGATGCAAATCGTGGGCTGGATATTTTTTTTAGATCGCAATTAATTTTAAGCTGACAAAGTCGATGTTTTACAAAGTTGGAACATTTGAATTTGCCGCCTTGTTGTGCTACGGTGAATGTTATACTTAGCTTGATTCGTGCAATTACAAAGAAACAAGGCGGGAATTTTGAAAAGTACATTCATTATGACTTTTTCTTCTCTAAAGTTCTGTAAATTTTCTAACAAATTTTTTTTATAAAGAGCGAGCAAATAAATTTTTAATCCAGTCATCCATGAACGCGAAATCGTATGTCGTTTCTTGAACTGCATTACAATAAAATGTCAGTTGAAAGCTAAAATGGTTCAAGTTAAAGACATACGGATTCAAATCCATGGATGACTCGATTACAAATTTATTTTCTCGCACGATATAAGTAAGTACATTTTTTGGCAATTACAAAAATAATTAATTCGTTTTATTAGCCAGACTGGGAGTTATTTTTGCTTAAGCGGGAATTTTGAAAAGTAACTCGTTTAATTTAATTTATGCTTGTAAATTGTCGAGATAACAATTAGTAATAATTTTTGGCAATAACTTTTATATCCTATAATTAATAGAAATTAAAGTCTTGACTCCCTTGCAACATTTTTTCCGTCCAGTTCCCTAGATTTTCTTGCAACTACACAAGAATTAATTAGTATTCAACTGACACACACACCCGATGGTTGTTAAATGGTTTTTGGTCTGCTGACATTGAAATACTTTGGCATCATAACGTTCGTCTGCATTCCCCTCTTTGATCTATTGCACAATTATTTCCCGATAAATTGACAAAGCTCTAACAAGACACCGCTATTTGGGATAAAAACTAAGTTACATGGATGTTTGGCACTAGACCACCTTCGTGCTTGGACGGCAAACGGACTTTAATGTCCCTAGATGCCGTTCTGACCAACCCGACACGTTGGAAATCTGCTAGACATGAGTTAAAACACGTGCTATGAATTATTTAAACGAAATAAAGAATGGAGTTAAAAAAAAGTTACTACATCAAGACCTAAGGTAATGCACATCGCGCGCGCAAAAGATCTGATTGTGTATTCACTGTTTACTGCTGAGGTATTCTTCGTCATCGATGATGATGATGATGGCGTGGAGTTAACTTTGGTTTTGTGGTGATTTTTATTCAAAAGAAACGGTTGAATGGGATGGTAAAAGAAAATTCTGTATAGCACTTTTATATTTTATGTCTTCATTAATATAGGTGGAAGCTACTGTCTGATGGTTTTATAACTTGTAACACTTAGGATCTTCTTTTTTAAGATTAAACGATTAAATGATCCGTAAAACAAATGAAAGAATTACAGAAAACGCATGTGTATGTGTATTTTTAAATATTCTTCTAACATTCCGGGCGTAAATAGGACGGGACATTTTGGGGTATTTATATTCCTTAGCTCTATAAATTATAGCAATGCAACATCATAGAAAAGTTTTCTTTATTTGTCATGAATCTTGCAAAGAGTCCAATTTGAAAATTCGTAGCTGTACTTCAGATGAACTTTAGTGCTTTTGTGGTTGATTGTACGCAATGTGCAATATTAATGAAACAAAAAAATAGATAAAATACGAATGTTTAAATAAGACATTAGAAAACATAATTACTTTTTATATTTAGATATTTATATGGTAATGAATAAATATGTAGATGTATTAATAATATTATGGATATTGAAAAAGGTAGTAATAATATTAATACAAATGCTTAGGAAAATATTACGTTGCATAGCCTGCCGGTAAGATCAGAGGAATTCAGTATATTTTTTTGGAACAGTTTATGAGCTAACGCACTAAAGAATGTCTATTACAAGAGATATATAAAATACAGAAGTACTATATGAGAGTTAATATATAAAAGGGGAGACATTAAAATCAAATTCCTCTACTCATAAACCATCGGTACAAGTTGGAATTAAATAATCGTATTTCTGTCAAATCTACGATCATCTCGCCATGTACAAACGGACATCCATTTCTTGTTGGTTGCCCTTAGATAGTCAATAGTGCAATTTGTATGTGTAACACCATTGCCGCACAGCAGCCGTTAATCTATTTATTGCTTTTGCAAAAATAAAAGAAACTATTTCACACTCGCCTAGAGGATTGAGACAGTTGTAGATTTAAAACTAACATCTGCGCTTTCTTGGAAACCTATAATAGTTTACCCATCATCATCAAAAACATCTAGAACGTGCTCCCCATACAATCATCCTTTTATTCCGGGATGGTGGTACAATCCGAAAAATCCAAGAGAAATTTGTTTGATGATGATGAGTTACATACACTACAACTTAGTATGTTATGTATCATCTGCATCTCAATTTGGATGATGTCGTTATGCCGGCAATCTTGATAGTGCTTTGGTGAAACGAGCCGATAAAGTGACTAACCCAGATTATTGTTTGAGATAGAAAGCACGAAAAATCTGCATGCGCTTGTTTCCCACGTTTTTACTCCATTTAACGTGTATGTTGCATAAATATATCAAATAAAGCGGTAGACGGTGCAATTTGTGGCTTTTTTTACTGCGGTCATTCAAGTTAGTTGGTTACTGGAGAAGAATTAAATATAGCATAGAAGTAACGTTAGAATAAGCGGAATTTTTGTAGGGTAGGTTAGGTTATGATTTCAAACACAGCTCAAAGAGCATAGGAAACAACAGATTCCAGATTTCGTGGTGTGGCAGATTTTAAGGCAATTTGCATTCTAACACAAATGTAGGTTTCACTACAAAAAAAATCCAAGGCTCTAAAGGTTGTTTGTATGGTCTTAGACTTTTAAAATTGCATCATTTTTCATAGATTGACAGTTCTAGTGTCACAATTTTAGAACCACTGGTTAGATTTTAAAGTAATTTACATTTTTACAAATCTAAATGTTGGTTCTATGTCTTGTAGTATTTAATAAATTGAAAAATCTGTCTGTTGTTGTATTATCTATAACAATCTAAAAAAAAAATGGATGCAAATTTTCTTCAATTTTTTACCGTTATTACAAGATAAAATACAAAGTTTATTGTTTTCTATTGTATAAAGTAAACATTCGGTTTAAGAACAAAGAGAATTTGAACAAAATTCGACCGGTTCTGAATGGTTTAAGTCAAATTTTAATAGTAGAGGAAGTTGGGGGGTTTTGGGCCAATGTGCATGTGCCACCTTGAACTTGACCTAAGTTCCAGGAAAGCTGCTAAATGAACTGCTTCAACTGCTTGCATTTCCTGGAAAACTGGTAAATGAACTGGTTTAACTGGTTGCACTTCCAGGAAAACTGCTAAATGAACTGCAAGCAGTTGAAGCAGGAAAATGAACTGGTTTAACTGGTTGCAGTTCCAGGAAAACTGCTAAATGAACTGGTTTAACTGCTTGCATTCCAGGAAAACCGGTAAAGGAACTGGTTTAACTGGTTGCAGTTCCAGGAAAACTGCTAAATGAACTGCTTCAACTGCTTGCAGTTCCAAGAAAACAGGAAAATGAACTGGTTTAACTAGTTTTGCTACTTGAGTTTAGGTCAAGTTCAAGGTTGCACATGCACATTGACCCAGAACCCCCAACTTCCTCTATTTTTAATATTACTGGAATTTTTTGGCGCTTTATTCGGGTTTATTTTTTCTGTCTTAGTTTGCAGTGTGTTAAAATTTGAAAATATGCTAAACCGCTTCGTTTCTCACATTTACTATGATCCAAAGAGAAACGCCTAATTTATTATCTAGAAAAAACTGCAATTAAGTAGAAACGATAAACACATCGATAAATAAAGCTGTGGTTTTCCAATCCAATAATAATTTCTGCCAAGATATTTGTCATAGTGTCGTCGGCAAGAAAATCGTATAAAGAGCGCATCTTCTCACAAGAAAGGATGCGCATTCACAAACAAGAAACAAGAGCAATGATTCCATAGAAATTAATCTAGTTTCAACTTTGAGGAAAGAAACGGATAAATAACGAGCGCTTATTTTGTCGTAAATGGTTACACACAAGCTAGCGAAAAACTTTATTTATATCATCATATTGTATATAAAGATAATCTTGCACAGTTGCCACGATTACCGGACAAAGATATTTTATGGAGCGTAATTAGTTAATTGAAATGGCTTCATCGCCATCCACCAGAAAATATTGTTTACAACTTCCGCTTGGGGTTTTGGCTTGGTTTGGGTTCATCACCTCCAGCTGCTTACAAATTGTGATGATCTAGTTCAGGATACCAATAATGGTCTAAGTGCAAATACCATCGAACAGCACCCGGCACACTTTGGTATTTATAATTGTCGATCGCACCTCATAAATGCTGCTAAAAAGCGACGATGATGATGCCTTCTTGGAATTGTTACTGGCGTGTGTGTGTGTGTGTAACAATTTGTTGTTGTGGATTTCTTTTGCTATCCGCCAGTCGTTTTGTTTTGTAGTTTAATAAGTTGCGATATTATTGTCGCTCGTCGTTCATTCCGACATGAACAAATCAAAGTTAAGTAATTCCAGTTTGTAAGAGATGGCTGGTTGGTTGGAAAGTACAGGTGGATGACATGTTTATTGAGCATTTTGTAATAATATCGGTATGTTGTGTAAATTATTTCAGATTTATACACGCCGTGTTTCTATTATTCCACTTGATGGCAACTTATTAATGAACTAAGGCCGGCTGGGATTATATTAATTAATTACGATGTGAATTGAAAGGTTTCTGTAAGGCTGTAATTGCAGAGAAAAGTGCAGCTGTATTACTTTTTTATTATCTTAACATAACCCTAGAAAAAATTAAATTTTCAGTAAATCAGACCTAGACCTAAATTTTCCTATTACTTTTTTCATTGGTGGAAATGTTGATTTTTTTACACTCATATTCTAAACGAAATTTATGCAAACTTTTAAACTTTAAAGTACCGGACTTAAAAATCTCAAAATTTCGACGAGCCGTATTATGAAATTTTTAATGGAATATAATACCTACAAACTTTTAATGATAGAATTCGCATTCTAATCCAGCACTCGAATTCTACCAATCTTTTGACACATTACTTATTACAGAAGATACATTTTTATCTTTACAGTTATCTTTGAATTAAAGCCTACTTGTCTTACACAAATTAATCTTGTTTGATTCCCTTTCACTTGCTAACCGCCGTAAATCATTGTCCACTTATATAATAATTCTGTTAAAGTGACACACGAATTCAAATATTGATAGTAATCCTTAAACGACTTCTTGTATTTAAATTTATTTGAAACAAGTTTATTTAATCTCATGCGTGCGCGCGCTCTTTGGCTACCACACCATGTACATTGAAGCGGAAAATTGTCTAAAAATAATTATAGTAGGCGTGAGAGAGTTCAGTCAGCTGAAATTTCCAGGTTTTTGTCCTGAATAACAACAACCAAATAAATTTATTTTATTATATTATGTAAAATGTGGACAATTTATAATCCGCGCGAGCTGTCAGTCTAATTGTACAATAATTTCAAAAATATGTCCGTGGTAACCTTTTGAGAGGAATTATAAGAAGCAAGCGTGCGCGTTATTAGAGATGAAGAAGAATTAAAAGG
Organism: Pediacus dermestoides; assembly: GCA_963942485.1. NCBI lineage: Eukaryota > Metazoa > Arthropoda > Insecta > Coleoptera > Cucujidae > Pediacus > Pediacus dermestoides. The sequence goes on along the minus strand of OZ012630.1, from coordinate 738,897 downwards.
ACACGGGAAAAAATTATATACCCAGTGACTACGTGCGGAGTAAATTTATCGCTTGGGATGTTGTGTTTGTCGTTTTTTACGAAACTCTAGTAAAAACTTTTCTAGTGTAATTTACGCCATAATTTACATGTGGGGACTTGTAACCCGACACCTGGTTTTATAAAAACATTAGATGTGTGTAGATCTTGTATAGATAAATCAACTAATGAGTTTACGTGTAATTATTTTTCATCATGTACCAACTCTGTGCCATCTGCAGACTATACGGGATTTATTCGATTCATTTGCCGAATGATTTTTTTGAAACATATTGGAGTAAAGTACGCGGCGGTTACATAAGCTAAAATAATGCTATTTCCCCGCCTACTTATCTTGCATTTGCTATAAATTATACAGTATGAAACCCGGTAGCCAGCTTCTGGTAATGATGAGCAGTGTTAGTGTATCAACTCTTAGTATAGCCAGAGGAGTCTAATTATCCCATGATGCAGAAGCATCCAATAAAAAATAAAAGATTTATTTGCAGCTACACATAGAAGAGTCGATTCTTTAAATTAATAAATTTATATTTCACTTTTTGCTGTTTCAAGATTTTAAAGCTAAACCACCGAAAAATATTAAAATAAACTGACCTATATCATGCTAATTTATGTAGAATTAATACGTCTATAAAGTTGACATAATCATTTAAACTAATATGGCATGATGACATTGAACGCAGCTCATCATCACACACACTTTGTGATCCATAGTTTGAAACTAGATTGTATAAATTAATGTTTAAGGTCACGAGTGCCAAACAATTTTAATCCAAGCAAAAAATAGTTGATTTTGTTGCTAAACACACAAATTAAACAGACAGATTAAAATTAGTACAAAAAAGCTCAGGTTTTTGCAAATGTCAAGAGAAAATGTAACAAATAAATTAAATTTGGCTTAATTGATTTGGGTTTTTTGTGTGAGGAATTTTGGTTTATTTATAGATGGCTTTAAAGAAGATTTGTCTAGGAAGTTTAATAATAATAGCATCAAAATTCCAGAGAGTGCGAGTGCGATTCTAAAAAAATATATAGTTTTGAATAAACAATAATGTAAACTGATCTGGTTTAAAATTTACATAAAAAATTTAGTTTGCTAGATTTTTTATCTAGGCACCACTTTTTCTGGGTACTTACTAGAATTTCACTACTCATTATTTTTAAAATTTCTACAATTTGATGGATATGAAGTAGGTATCATTTAAAAATGTTTGGCTGTAATATTTTTTATTTTAACCACCATCACACACGTGCCACAGCGACTTTTCCAACATTTCACTTTTATTTTATTATTTTCCTCATCTAATATATTTTATTTTAGTATATATTTCTTGACATTCTTCCAGTATTAATTGCCGTTTATAAATGTCAAGGTTTGCGGACAAGCTCTATATAAATTATATTACAGTTTACTGTCCAGCATATTAATTAAGGATGAGCTAAACCTTGAATATGCAAACAAGTTTCAGTTTATTATAAATTGGATATTTCAACATGACGATGTGCATGATTTGTTTGCTGCTGTTGCTGCCGCTGCAAATCTTGTTGGGTAACACCACAACTACAACACACACCATCCAACTCCATTTTAACTAATTAAAACAATGGTTTAACATTGAAAATAATTGGCTTGTCAAATACTCATCAAAATACTGTCACTTCTATTCCCATATTGTGCACATCACCAGAAAATTGTACACAGTTACTTGAAATAGCCGACATTAATGTATAGCTTGGTGAGCTAATGGAAATAAATATAAGTTTTATTATAGAAAATAAGCACCCTTTGCTTACTAATTACACTTGTAAATACCAAAGACTTTTCAAATGTCGCAATAAAATAACACATAAACTGAAAAAGATTATACTGTGAGCTTTTAAAATTTATATACCACGAGCACTTGACGACGGTTTACTTGTTTTATCACAGTTTAGTTTGCTATAAATAAATTTAGTCGTAATGTGTTTTTGTGGAAACAGTTCATTCATAAGTTTAATGGAACTCGAACTTAAATCATTGATAATAATAATTCTTATAAGATGACATAATTATTTTTGGTTCAGTTTGAATATAAAAAATATGTTCAATTTTCAGTGAGCATTTTCATAAATTACAACTAAACTTGTGGCATTTTTAAGGTGGTCATTTTTCCGATTGGCATTTCAAATAGTTCAACTTATGGTATTTTTCTTTGGGCATTTATCCAGTGCGCATTTATTTTATATGGATTTATTTTCTGTGTAGGCATTTTTCCAGTGGGCATTTCTCTGATGACCGTAAAGCTTTTTTTGTGCACGATTTTTCGTGTGAGTGATTTTATATAGCCCAGCAGAACAGAATAGCAAAATTGATAGTTTAAGTTGTCACTGTTCCAGTTGGGCATTTTTCAGTGAGTTGGGCATTTTTCTGTTGCGTATTTAGAACCATAGGTTTCTTTTTGGCCGTAATTTTCGTGACAACTTTTTATTATTTGCAAATGGATATTAACTTAAGGCATTTTGCAATCTGGGCATTTTCAGTGTGGACATTTTGATATGAGGACATTTTATTCCATGGGCATTCTTACAGTGGGCATTTCTCAGGTTTATAACTGCAAGGTTTTCTGTGTCTACAATTTTCGTGTACTTTTTCATAAATTTTAAATAGTTTAACTTAGGGCATTTTTCTCAGGGCATTTATTATCTGTGTAGGCATTTTTCCAGTGGGCATTTCTCTAATGACCGTAAAGCTTTTTTTGTGCACGATTTTTCGTGTGAGTGATTTTATATAGCCCAGCAGAACAGAATAGCAAAATAGACAGTTTAAGTTGTCACTGTTCCATTTGGGCATTTTTCTGTTGCGTATTTAGAACCATAGGTTTCTTTGGGGCCGTAATTTACGCGAGAACTTTTTACTATTTGCAAATGGATATTAACTTAAGGCATTTTGCAATTTGGGCATTTTCAGTGTGAACACTTCGATATGAGGGCATTTTATTCCACGGGCATTTTTAGAGTGGGCATTTCTCATGTGAACATTTATAACCGCAAAGCTCTTTATATGCAAAATTTTCGTGAGTTTTATTTATAAAGTCCAAATAGACACTTTAACTTAGAGCAGTTTTCCATCTGGGCATTTTTCAGTGTGTTGGGTATTTTCTTGATGCGTATTTATGAGCAGAGGGTTCTTTTTGGGTGCAATTTTCGTGTGAACGGTTCATTAATTCCATTTTGGCATTTTTCAGTGTGTTGGTCATTGAGGTTATTTTTTAAATTTCAAATAGACAACAACTTAAGGCATTTTTCCAGGTAGGCATTTTCTACCATGGGCATTTTTCCGTTTATAATTTTTCTGTGAACTTTTTTCTGCATGGCGTTTTCATGTAAATTTTAATATATATTAAACTTCAATATTATTAATTTAAAATCATAATCAGACTTATTTTTATTCACCAAAAATCTTTTGTCAATCCATGTACTTATATTAAAATTTCCGTAATGTATTTAAGTAAGCATACAAGAATCGTTACACTAATTTCTCTTTTGATGTATGTTGATTGCATTTAAATCTTTGCCATCAGAACACACACATACTTAAAGTTAGAACGCTTTTATTTCTAATTGTTACAAAAACACTTTGGCTACGTGTGAATCCACAATGTTCGTGATCTAATATAGTATTTTTTACGTTTGAAATAATCACCAGTTTCCGCAATTACACTTTAATATAGTTTAAGAGAAAGACAATATCATAAACTGTAACGAAAATGACACATCGACGACAAAAAGTATCATGAGAAATAAAATGACGACGCGAAAGTTGTGAACTATCATTTGAGCGCATTAATTTAACATTTTTCAAAACACACACCGAGTTTTTGTCATCAGTTTTAATATAGTTCGTGGGAATTTGTGTGTAAAACGATTAAAGTTTTTGGTGTAGGTATAATTATTTGGGGCTATGTTATAGATATCACACCACGGTTTGTGTTTATGGCGGTTTTGTGGTCGGTATTTAGCATTTACTCCCGATATGGAGATGTGAACGTGCGCACGAACGTCGATTTTTGCGTAAACAAATATCAGATTAAGGCGATATTTGGAAAAGCACAAGATAACAATCTCTACACTTGTATATAGTATGTAAAGTGGATTGTCACGACAATATAATTGACAATTTCAACCTCCTATAAGATATTCGCCGGGCACAGCGTAAAATAACTGCCACTTAGTGCCTTTCTATTATTTAAGATTCGTTTTTCAGTTTTGATGAGAATTCAGTAAATTTGATTTAAACTTTAATTAAAATTAAGCAAGTACGATTAGTTCAAGCCAGCTAGTTAAACATTTTAGGATTTGAAAATTTTACAAAAGTGAAGTTATGACAAATTATGATGTTTTCCTTTGGGAGAATCACAAACTCTGTTGGCTTGTACAATTTTCCAATCGTGATGTATCGCTAGCTAGTACAATTTACTCGCTTCATGTAAATTAGCCTTAACACATCATTGTTTATTGTCATAAAAGTTTTATCATATTATGCATGCATTAAGAATCAATATAGTTTATGCATAATGTTCTCATTGCAACATTGTATATTAGCAACAAATATTACTAAATACGTTGTAAATAAATCAGAAGACACCAGTTTTCTATTATTATTGTAATAAATTTGTAAACAACTTCCATTAGAAAGCAAATAAACGACCGACAATTAACCGATTTTGTTGCCGCAACAAATACCAAACGATTACATTGTATAATTAAATATTATACACAAAATTAATGGAGGGATTAAACTAAATATGTGTGTGAGTAGAGTGAACTCAAGCAATAACTTTTAATATCGATCCACTTGTCAGCGCGGCTACACGAAAATCGTGAATAAGAGTAAAAGTATACACTATTTCTAATAATTGATTCCGGTCAAGGTAAAAATCTACTAGGTACACCATGCGAAAATATTCTTGTATCAATAGATTGTAACGTTTATAACAAAAATCAAATTTATTGGAATGAATTCATTTCACACGATTTTGTGTAGGTACAATTTCTGAAAGTACAGTCCGGCATCATAGTTGTTTGTAAGATGAGCGAGTGTATGCGGTGTGTGCTGATGATGATGATGAATAGTAAACTGTCTTGAGTTGTATCTATCATACTGACAACTCAATTCGTTTGCGTGATGTTGATGGTTCATACAATGAACTGTTTGACCTGCGTTTGGTCTTTTCGTGGTGCTGTTGGGGAAAAGACAATGCACGGAGGAAAAAATTCTGGGTTAAGTGACTGTAGCTGAAGGAATCTTTCAGACAAATTTGATAGTTTCCCCAAGAAGTTAACATAACCTCATATAACCTCAAACGAATTAGGTACTTATATCTGCAAGCGACAAGAGAACTCATTTTTTTCAGTTTTACGAAGGGAACTTTTGTAATTGTTTCTAAAATAATAACTAAATTTGATGCTTTACCAAGAAAGTTAACCTAACCTCACATAACTTTGTACGAGTTTTTCTCTAACTAATTCCATCGATTTTCTACAAGCATCAAATAAAAATCAATCTGTAATAATTATGTGTTATTTTCTGAAGTTAACTTTGCCCCAAAGCGAACCTAACCTCTAATTAATTCGAACAAATTCCATCGACTTCCTGCAAGCATCAAATAAAAACTGCTAATCCACATAGAACTGTAAGGAATCTTAATAAAGATCTGCAATAGCAAGCAAAAACCATAACTTATATACGAACAAACCATCAACTCGAGTGCACACCATACGTAATAACAGCAGCTATGCCCACAAAAACCAAAGTAATCTCGACTAGTTTACTTTGGGTTTCAGGCATAATGTGCACACTATCAGTCGGTGTTTGAAATGTATTTATCTTGTGATTTACTATTATAGCCGTTAATGAACGATTTTGCTGTGTAAGCATCCAACCGCTGAGGTTTCATGACATTTGCTAGCGATATTATTTATTGCCCCATTGCTTTATGACTGTGTGTATTATTGAGAATCTACATAACTTGGTAGGGTATTGTTTGAGTTTTTTTACCACGATTCCATCATATAAGAGTATAATAATTAAGTTTCGGTGGGGAGTGTTCAATTAATTAGATCAACGAACTTTGTGAGCACACTTGCCCCAACTTGATTATTTTGTGGCGGTGCCATCTAGGGGATTTTTAAGGAGCCATGGTGAATTTCTGGGGATGGAAGACAAATACTCGATATAATTCTGTTTTAGCTAATCAATTAAATGCAACAGAAAATAAGTTTGTTATATAAACTGCTGGCCAAGTGAAACGTACCAAACGAATTTTTAGATTGAATTTAAAGTCAAATATTTTGAAAATGATAAAAGATATCAACATGAGGTTTTCAGGATTCAAGAGATAATTTAATTGCGAAAACAATAGTGTGACCCGATTTTTTTACTTTGAAGTACGATACTATCTACAGGGTATGAAAGAAAGTCGACCTTTTTTTCTCAAACTTTATACCTACCGGAATTCCACAAAAAAAATTTATATTTTTTTCATGTTAATTTTTTTAGTCCCTGGTTAATGAGGAAAAAATCAAATTTCTCAAAATTTTTATATCCCTCGTATTTTATAAGATACCGAATTTTTTATTAAATTTAATATTGTTGAACAGGTTTTTGCAATAATAATTATGCTGCCATTTTGAAAGCAAATGTCATCATGTGATATGTCGATAAAAAGGTAATTTTAAGTGGAATCTAATTCTTACGAAAAAAAATATACAGGTTGTTTTAAAAAAAATTTAAAGTTAGTAGGTGGCCCTTCCGGTGAAACCGGAAGTGTCATCAGATGGTTTTAAACGTCAAAATGATTATTCCTTTCAACAATCAAACCATGCCAAATTTCAAATTAATACAGTTAAATGTAACAAAATGGTGGGGGTTGTAAAACGATTTCGTAGCCATCCGGTATACACGAATATGAGCAAATTTTTGAAAAAGTGAAAAACCCGTTTCGAGGATATAAGTCACTTAAACCAATGGTGAACATAAACTAGCTAAATTCCATTCTATTCCATTAAGAAAATAGCCTCAAAAAATGAATTAAAAAATTTACCAATTAGCGAACGTGTGCCGATTTTTGATAAGCCACTGGTTACCAATAAATTAATGAAAGTACAAAAAGTGTACTTTTTATAAGAAAGCCATTCATAAGGTATTATAATCAACTACAGAGATTGGTTCTTACAAAACACAATACGGCCGAACGACAAAAAACAGAAAAAATCAAATTTTCAGCAAAAATTCGGTATCTTATAAAATAACAGGGATATCAAAATTTTGAGAAACAGGTTGTTTTCCCATTAAGTAAGGACTAAAAAAATCTACATAAAAAAAATATAAAATAATTTTTGTGGAATCACGGTAGTTATAAAATTTGACGAAAAAAAGAAGACTATCTTTCATACCTATCGTTTTCTCAATTGAATTATCTGTGAAATCCTGAAAACCGCATGTTGATATCTTTTCTATTTTTCAAAATATTTGACTTTAAATTCAACCTAAAAATTTGCTTGGTACGTTTCAATTGGCCAGCAGTTTAGTTTTTAATTTTATGAAATCGGCATCTAAGGGGAATTGTAGAAACTTTCGTCGGTGCCTTTTCCTTCGCAAAATGGCGTATAACAATAGTGAATTTTTATATTCATTTTACATAATTTCTCTAGGTATGTTAATCACCGATTTTGAAAATACCCGAGGCGCGGCGCCAGCGTAGCTTTCACTCGCGAATTATTCGTTTGATTTCATGAAAATTATTTAGCTTTTTTTCCTAAATCTTACTATTCTTTGTTTGAAGGTATTCGGTTTAATTTCATGTAATAAAGTTGTCACATCACATTTTATTTCGTAATATTGTTTTAAATCATCCATTCCTGACTGTAGTGTTTCCACAGATTATTGATTGAATGTAGAAGAATGTCCGTAAATTACGTATTGGTAATTTAATATAGCAAATAAAAATGATTGTTAATATCAACCATGAAAACAAAAACACAAAACTAATGTTAGTATGTCATAATAAAAACAATAAATATTTAACTTCATCTTTAATGTCGCTATAATAAAGTTTTAAATTTCTCGGTATTAATAACAACAATAAAACTCAAGGATCATTTATTCAAATCTCCATTAATTTTCAATTTTTATCTAATAAAGCGCAAATAAAATCACTAATAAACAAAGAAATTTGCCTAATATATGTAGAAATTTAGTCCGAGACATAAACCGAGAAAAAATCATTCCAACGAACATGATGCCGTCGTTTAACTGCACTAAAAATCCTGAAATGTCTTTAGTATTTTATTCTGTTTGTTTTTTGGGACCACACACAAGTTCTAAGCATAGATAAAAGCTTATAAATGGCCCTGGTCATGTCCAAAACTCCAGATCCAGGTCCCATAAGATAAAAAACCCCCTCCATATGGGCACTTGCTATCAATATTTGTGTGGGAGCCCAATAATTCATAACAGATAAACCATCTAAATCAATAAATTGTCCGGCAAAGTTAAATATATTATAATTATGAGCTTCTAATGGTATCCACTGGTAACATGGGTTTGTAATGTACGCGGCGCGGGGGGATTAGTGATAACCATAAATTCAGGTAATTTATGAATCTGTGACAAAACATGTTCGAAATACCACTGAAGAGATGTGGAATGCGGTGGTTTCTCGCAGTTTAGCTGTATGGACGTGGACTCCTCCAACATTTGTTCAATTTCCTAAGCTGGTTTCGTTTAATTATGTGTGTTTTGTATAATAAAGCGTTGTACAAGTTTTTGTGTGCAAAGCCGATAAGATTAAGCATATAAATGCAAAATTAAGTCATGGCACGAAGACATCCAAGTACCATTAGTATAATATCGATTTCTACATAGTATTTATAGGGTAATAATGCATATTCATATGCTAACGCGTGCAAATAAAGGTATAAAATTATCATCATTAAGCATTTAAATATACTTATAGTCTAAAATTAACATTAAGATACATGGTGTTATGGCGTTCTTATTTCTTTTCAAGAGATAATGGCGTTGAATTGTTGGTTATAGTTTCGTTTTATCGAGGGATTGGATGCTAAATTTATCATTATTATATCGCGGAGATTTAATAAATTATTTCCTTGTTGCATAATTTGAACGTTTTATAAAGTAACAAGCAGGAATAAGCTGAGCACAATTACCAAAATGTATACCTAATACGAGCCCTAACAACTAAATGTTCGGACAAAAGTAAATTTGATTGTCTTTTTTCCATACGCACAAAAGTTATCTAAATTAACTTCCATAATATTGATGTTTTTTTCTGTTATAATGCCAACATTTAGTTATATAAAAACGTAAATTTCGTAAAAATCCGCTCGGCGGTTCCAAAACTGTGGCACTTTAACCCAGCAGGATGGACAAATTGTAGAAACAAAGAATTATTATTTTCAAAACGTTGGATCTAGTAGTCGGATTTTGATGAAATTTACTTTATTGCAAACCTGGATGTTGGTTTTCTTTACAAAAAAGTTACACAAGTTTTTATTTGGGGATTTTAGGCATTTATCGGAGCTTCAAAGTTGCACCTTTAAAAATGATAAAATTTTCTAGTAACTGTTTTAAAAAATCACAGTTTTGAAACCGCAGGTTGGATCTGTGTCAAAAAACTTTAAATCAAAGCTCAATAATCGTACTATATTGAAAAAATCCTGAAATGTTATTATGATTTTTTTTGCATTTTTTTCGAGTTTTACAGTTCACTTTTCAAAAAACGTGTTTTTTGAGGGTGCTATCTACATTAAAATAATCACAGTTTTGGAACCACTGGTTGGATTTTGGTAAAATTTACTTTATTGGAAAGCTGGATGTTGGTTTTATGTACAAAAAAATCCCCAATTCTTTATTTGGTGATTTTAGGCATATTTCGTAGCTTTAAAATTGCATTAGAAAAATGTGACGTAATTTTCTAACGACTGTTTTTAAAAAATCACAGTTTTGGAACTTGGGGAAAACGACATAAAGGTGCTTTAATGGCCCTCATCCAGTCCGTACTTAAATGTCATTGAAACTCTTTGGCATAAAATTAAACGTATTCTACGCGATAATCCACCAAGAACCATTGGGGACTTAAAGACCAAAATAGAAGAAATTTGGAACAGTTTTACGCCAGAATTGTACCAAAATTTGATAAATACAATGCCTGCTAGAATACAGGCAGCTATTAAAGCAAAAGGAGACGTAACCTATTATTAATGGTCCTAAATTAAAAATTATCCCAACATTTAGTTGCAAATTCATTTTGTAAACTTTGCTAATTATTAAGGTTAAAATATTGTTAAATCCAATAAATAATTTTCTTCCATGCATAATATTGTTATTAAGGCTTTATCTTATTGTATTGTTAGGTGTTTACTAATTATTTGCGTAAAACTTCCAGTTCTCCTTTCATACTTCAAAAATTTACTTTTGTCCGAACATTTAGTAGTTAGGGCTCGTATTTATCTAAAAAATTTATAAAAAAAGGAAAGCAAAGAAAGGGCACCACAGTATTTGTCAAAGATAAAAACGGAAACCTTCTATAGGAAAAAGTGGAAAGATTACTTCCAACGGATGCTAAATGACTTGCTAAATAGTGACTAGTTGAGTCCCTTCTACAGGAGTTTTATGGTTGCGCCACTGATCCCCTATTCATAAAATAGGAGGAAATAATACAAACCACTATTCTTTGCAGCATTTATCAACCGTGATATTTATATGATCGCCTAGTCATTTTCTACGAATTATCATAGGAAACTCAACCTGTCACTTCGTAGCTCCATCCAGCAATATAAAATATTAGACACGTGCGTTCCATACAAAATAAAATGAAGAAGACCCCTAGATCCCAACAACCTAACCAAGACAATAATTCATCATCAAATCATTCATCCATCTTCACATGGCATCCATCGGTTGTATTGATTTGTTTCCATAGCCAGTGCAACAAAGTCTCAAACACAAACCCATAAATCCCGCGTGTGGAACATGCTTATCTTCTATAGCTGGTTTGGCGAAACAGCCATCTAGATAACGCGACTGCAGTAGCAACTAACAAGGGGCTAAAGAAAAACCATCTCATGGGTTGCGGGTTATCTTAACGGCGCGAGAATTTTTTTACAAGGGCACACCTCCTCCTCTCTTATAGAACATAGACGACGATAAACTGAATCCGTGGAAGATGCTCCATAATGTAATGAGTCAATTACGGTTTTATCCCATCTGATAAGACAATAATGCGGTCCACACTTATAATTACCGCGCGGCTGTACCGTGGTGCTGACTATGGAACGAAATTTACATAAACACGATCCGGTGCAGATTCATTATCAGTATACCCAACTAACAACAACAACGCCAGGAACAACAGCACACCAGCTTCAGAACATGTCTATTATTGCCTTGGTGTGTTATAATTAGTTCACAACTTTGTCGCTTCTGCATCACCGAAAAAAATGCTTAATGTTGCTAAAAATATATTTTATGTCTCCAAATACAAAATTTACTAAAGATTATTTGTGAAAAACAATAAATGCCTAAATTTACTGTTTATTTAAAATAAATACCTCAAATTAAAGGCTTTACTAACGATTAATAAACCATATACTTGCCTCTAATATCCTATTTATTAAATACTAGATATATAGAGTGTTCCACTTTTTTGTAGCAATTCTTAGAGGACATTTTTATAAAAAGAAAAGTTCCTGTAAGTAGGGGTCGTAGATTGCTTCGCTTGTGAGATACAGGGTGTTCAAAATAAATTTTTAAATATCTCCAGGAGGGTTTAAGATAGAGATCTAAAATAATCTGAACGAAACATTTTATTTCTGTGCACCCAATTTGCATTCGAATACATAACCAAACCTAACCTCGCCTAAAAATCCTTGACGACGTTTCGTTGCATCGAAGCCGATACCTCATTAATTAAATAAAACATGTCTAAAGAGTTAAATCCAATAGGGATTTAAGTATTTGTCAACAACTGAGATTATGTGACAAAAAACAGGCATTGCCAATGAAACCGAGTCGACGCCAAATAGGGAAAAACACTGAATACCGCGCAGCATCCCAGCTAACAGCAGCAAGCAAACAGACATCAACAGAGTGGATTAGCCGAGTTGGAGTAATAAAACGCATGCACGCCATCAAATGAAATCGAATATAATTATTCGCTTTTTCCACCACTCGTCGTTATTTCTGCTTAATTGGTTCTTAGAAGTTTCGATATACCAGTTGAAAATGACATTTTTAATCAACTGGATTTGTATAAAGTACAATTACATACGGCCGTGTCGAGTTGTACCGAAAAAAATTTAAATCTCAAGAGATTGCTGTAATCATTATAAATTCCGACTGTAAGTTCGAAAAATGCCATAACTGGTTCGAAGGCACAGCCCAAAGACGTCACTAGGAAGACGTAATTAATACGTAATTTTCTGACGATAAATAGACCTAAATCCCAGAACGCTTATAGCTTCAAGTCTTCTTCTAAATCAACAACGCATTATTTGATTACATCACAAACTGAAATTATACATTTAGAGCAAAATTTCTTGTATTATTATCTAAAATACTTCCACGCAGACATCCAACATCACATTGTTTTTAACTTAATAAGATGTTTGTTTATTTTGTTGAGTATGTGTGTGTGTGTGGAACATAATATTCATGTAGGATGTTTTTTTTTCGATGGTCTTTTTCTTTTTTTCCACATTCAAGGTAATTGATGTAATTTTAATAAAAACCGGAACCAAGTAAGATCATTGCTAATTTAATATAATTGTATCACGATGCACCGCTTCAATTACTTTCAAGGACGAATGGTAAAGTTTTTCGTTTTTTCTCTGTCTCTGTCTCTCCACTGCTTCGTAAACATTCACCATTGTAAAAGAAGTTGTCGGTTGTTAGCGTAATTACTGTTTTTGTTTGTCTATTTCATAAAATGCTTGTTATTATTTTTTTTCTATTATTATTCTGTCTGTGGGATAAACTAGATCACGTGTTGACATTGACTTGGTGATCAATAGGTAAGTATACGACTAGAAACAATTCAAATTAAATTGTTAAGTGAAGTGGAATAACTATGTTAATCTAAATGTATTTATTTTTCAGGTAGTTTGTATTAAGCAGTAATTTACTGATCTCAAGGATAAAAAAATTAATCAGTCATTACTGGTGTAAAAACATTTTTAATGCGAAGTTTAAATTTTAATCATTAATAATATGATTCTAATGAAGATAAACAGAGAAAGATTTTAATAACATCATTAAAATATATATTTGATCATTTATACACATGATCAGTAATTCTCCACTCGAGTCCAGTTGAAAGTTAATATTGATATTTTGAAATTCCTGAAAATATGTAGATATTATAACCTAACCTAACATGATCAATGAGCAATTATATAGATTCGACAAATTACATAGATATCTTAATCTAATTTAACATGATTATCGGTTAAAATTACTGATCAAATATCGTAAGAATATTTATTATTTTAATCATGAAGCTGAATATTTTCAAAGTTTGCATTCAAATAAAGCACATAATTATCCTACTGTTTGATCATTGATCAGTCATGGTTTTCGGTTCCTAACAATTTCTCTCGAAAAATCTGTACTAGTTTATATTCTGTACATTTTTGTATTATCCTTCCGCCATTTACCCGTTTATCCTTCTACAAGCTTGTGAGCGTACTCAAGTGAATCTAATGACTTGGATTCTAACCTCGAATCGGCTTATCTGCCTCGTTTTTAATTATTGAACATTTCGTGACCGTCCAATTTGGGCTTGGGAACGATTACATTCGCACCTCCGATCGAAATAAACAAATCATCCATACCCCGCGTGTGTTTTAGATGCACGCACATTACATCCGTGACTGAAAGGTTTTTTCAGTTGACATTGATTGAAGCCAAACGAAAAATACCATATTGATTTATTGGGAAGATTCCAGCTCTATATAATTTAATTAAAAGTGATGAGAGATGTTGAAACAAAGTGCGTGAGTTTATCAAGTTTAGTTAAGACTATTAGGAAAGAAATCCATGTTTCTTTTTGTTTGCTCGTCTCATAATACACTTTACCATAACATCAAACGTTCACTTTTAAATTCAATTGCCATTCACTTAACTAACGACTTTTTAAACAGCAAGTTTATGGGTTTCTATTGTTATATAACTCGTGATTAATTATAAGATGGAAAATTAAAGCATTCATATGTCTGGAAATGTCACTTTAGAATTTACAATCAATTTAAGTACTGCACGCCGTGTACGCGCTGCATATGATGTAAATAAATAAAATAAAATAAATAAACTAACAGCAACTTTTTTCTTATTCTGTCTACTTACAATAAAACCGAAACAAAGATATTTGGCGTATAACTAGTAGGACTTTCTTATACGAACATAACCTCATATATAATATTTTATATTTATTTTATGTAAAATATTTTAAGCTTAAGTATAAATTTGGAATTCAAGAAAAAAATTATGCGATTTTTTTCTAAACGGTTAAAAATATTCAAAATTAATTTCTATAATGTTTGTGATTTTTTCTTAAGTAAATACGACTTCCACTTTATTATATTATAATAATGTTAGAATTTTCAGTGACATTTTTAAAAGTGCCTGAAACATTCACTCAAAATTTATATTTTTTCTTCAACTTGAGGAAAAAAAATTCTGAACTAATTTTCATGATCTTGATATTTTTTTCTTAATGTAGATAACTTTAAACTTTCCGAAACTGTATTCCAAGTGAATATCCGGAAATCCGACGTAGAGTTACGAATTTTCAAAATGGAGCAAGTAGGAGGCTGATGAGAAATTTAGTATTTTTTGTGTCAAAATATTCTAAAATAACTTTTAACATATTGTTGATTTTTTTGAAAATAATGCCAATATTTGGCTATATTTAAAGGTAAATTTAATCAAAATCCAATCAGCGGTTCCAAATTTATAAATTTTTAAAAATCACTTAACGATTTTTGAACTAGTTTCGTTTGGAAATTTCAGACTATTTAACCTAACCTAAAAGTGAGGTCATGGTTCCTGTTATTTTTTCTTTAATAATCCCAACATTACTGCGTAAAAGCGGATTCTTTTACCTAAGCCGGCCAGTGATTCTAAAACAATAACATCTTGGAGCACTCACTGCATAAAGTATGAAAATGTTTGAGTGTCCAAAAAACTTTACAAAAGTGAGTTTTTGGCGATTGTAATTTTTTCATAATATTGCCAACACTTGGCTAAATAAAAATGCAAATTTTGTCAAAATTCAATCAGCGGTTCCAAAACTATGATACTTAAACCAAGAAAATAATGAAATAAAATTTTAAAAATGTCATATCGTTTTTAAAATGTTATAATTTCGGGACCACTGGCCCTATTTTGATGAAATTTTTTTCTTAATATAGCCAACTTTTAGCTTTCCGAAACTGTATTCCAAGTGAATATCCGGAAATCCGACGTAGAGTTACGAATTTTCAAAATGGAGCAAGTAGGAGACTGACGAGAAATTTAATATTTTTTTATGCCAAAATATTCTAAAATAACTTTCAACATGTTGTTGATTTTTTTCAAAATAATGCCAATATTTGGCTATATTTAAAGGTAAATTTAATCAAAATCCAATCAGCGGTTCCAAATTTATAAATTTTTAAAAATCACTTAACGATTTTTGAACTAGTTTCGTTTGGAAATTTCAGACTATTTAACCTAACCTAAAAGTGAGTTCCTACTATTTTTTCTTTAATAATCCAAACTTTACTGTATAAAAGCGGATTCTTTTACCGAAACCGGCCAGTGATTCTAAAACAATAACATCTTGGAGCACTCACTGTATAAAGTATGGAAATGTTTGAGTGTCCAAAAAACTTTACAAAAGTGAGTTTTTGGCGATTGTAATTTTTTCATAATATTGGTTAAATAAAAATGCAAATTTTGTCAAAATCCAATCAGCGGTTCCAAAACTATGATACTTAAACCAAGAAAATGATGAAATAAAATTTAAAAAATGTCATATCATTTTTAAAATGTTATAATTTTGGGACCACTGGCTTTATTTTGATGAAATTTCCTTTATTACTAAGCTGAATATTGGTTCAACTAAAAAAAATCACAAAAATTTTAACTGGTAATTTTCGTGGCTTCAAAGGTACACATTTTAAAAATGAAATTATTGCATAAGATTAACATCGAAAAATGAGTAAATAATCACGCTTTATAGATGGATTACGGATTATTATATACGTGCCTCCGTCTCATGTGTTGAATTGCCTGGATTGCATTCTTTTTTTACTCGTTTTATGTACTTAT
Source organism: Pediacus dermestoides (assembly GCA_963942485.1). Classification (NCBI taxonomy): domain Eukaryota; kingdom Metazoa; phylum Arthropoda; class Insecta; order Coleoptera; family Cucujidae; genus Pediacus; species Pediacus dermestoides. The sequence goes on along the minus strand of OZ012630.1, from coordinate 722,487 downwards.
ACCTATGTATCTAAGTAACTGACAGCAGAATAGTTCAAAGTTCCTTTAGCAAGGTAATTATTTATTAAATTACGAAACGACGATTATTGGTTGCTTTACAATTAATACAGGTAGCTTTGGATCGTAAAAATAAAAATTATTAATTAGTGTGTGACACTTTAATAATTGTAATTAATTTGCTGCTGCTGCTGTTACTGCTATAACATACAGCAGCTGCAGAATCATCGTTATTATGAGATAATAAAATATGAATGGAACTTGATAGTTTAACTCTTAAAGTTGTTGTTTTTTCTTGTAAAAGTTCAAACTAGAGATTAAGATTGTATGACTTTGTTAGGATGATTACTTTGCAGACGTTAAGATTAATTTTGTGTATTTAACGCATTTTAGTTTTGAAATATGTAATGCTAGAAAAATTATATTATGGATCTTTTCGTTGTAATTATAAACACCCCATAACAGATAATTTCGTTTTCGGTATATCAAAATCCTCCACTGAATCAGTTTAATTTACAAAAAATGACTTATAGGGTACTTGTTGTCTTTTATCCCGGTAGTACCCCCATAGCTCTATAGCCATCAGTACTGCACCGACTGTTATAAAACTCGACGATTTATATTTCCTTAAGGAGAATTACTATATAGCTGCGTAATGGATAAAAAGTGTGTACCGCGATTCAGTTGGTGCAGTTGCCGCGCGGCACGATCCTGTTTTTACGGTAAAACGTGCACGTGGATATCGTCCTGAGGAGCAACTTTTTGTCCAGGATAAATATATAACAAACCACATTCATTATTATGTGGTTTGAAGAGGAGAGAAATGGTACCGCGCACGGTACTTGTAGTTAGAAGAAATGGAATGAAAAAGCTTTTAGAGAAGACATAGAAAACTAGTCGAGCTGGAGGGAAAGTACTGTTCAAGTACTAAAAATTATTAATTGTAGGTAGGTTTTAGATAAAACTGGAGGATGATATAAAAAGCGAAACCTCACGCTATTGTGGGTACTTTATTATTGTTGCATCAGAAGGTGCGTATATTCAAACGTGTACCATAGAAGTTTTTGTATCGGATATTATGGAAATAGAATAGGCAATAGAAGTGTAATAAACCGGGTAATTTATCTTACAATTTACAACAGTCTAATATAACGGCCAAACATTAAATGAAGCTACAGCAAGTAACACACACACTCACACACACATACATATACACATACAAACAGATACAGCCGCAAATGTTAATGTTGAACATTGCAATGAATAATTCCCAGTCTCATAACTGCACACCATCTAATGAAAGAAAGTAATTACCATTTAACTCACACTAACACACATGGAGGTTATGCGTATGGATACAAGAAACCCGGATGGGCAACTCTACTTGGGTACCACCAGGCAGTTCAGTGTAAAGATCGTTATCGGGTTTTCCGAACAGAACCCGCATAAGTTTTTTTTATTGATACAGAATTTGTGGTGTTGTCATCAATCACAGTTTTAGAGTTGGTGGTACTGAATATTTTTGCTGATGGAATCGGATGATCTCGCTCACGTTGTTGTACTGACAACTTAATGTAAGGAACTATAAAAATATTCACCGTTGTGGGTGATCTAAATCTGAATACATCAGACAAGAAACAAGCAAATTTTTCAAAAATATTTAAATTATCACTGGATTACCGGATTTTCTCCTAAATCAGTTAAGTAGTAAAAGAGAAAACCAGTACCACCCTAAAAAGGTAGTTCAAACAATTCTTGCGTAAGTAAAATTTAATAGTTTACACCTAAATTTGAATAAAAGGAAAAACTTTGGTACTCTCTTACTAGTACTTCTACTAAACCTCTGAGGAAATTCTAAAAAAAAATAAAGAAGAGTACCTACTATAAATATCTATGCATATTTTAAATAAATTAATTTCTAAAAATGGATTTGCTTCCAAGGACCAATCTTAAGTTCCACTTGATGGTATTTAAAATTCTCACTTAAATACCGAGTTACACATATTCACCGTTTTGTGGTTTTGATCTAAATCTGAATGCACGGCATCGATGGTACCCGAGCAATAAAACAACCCATCAAGTTCCGAGAAGAAGAACCAACCTCACATAACTGTGTAACTACAAGAATTAAAGGAATGTATTACAATTTAACATTTAATCCAAATGTTGATCAGACAGGCGGGCTGCAACTAGCTCTCTCTCAGAGAGCGCTTAACCGCCGCTTATTTATGGATATGCGTACGTTGTACAGTATTGACCACTGTCTACATTCCCAATAAATCACCCAGCAAATGTCCTAAATAATTCTCGTCGTCTTCGTCGCTGGACTGCTTTGAATATTTCCACAAAACGGAGAGCCCCGTCATCAAACAGGCAGTTATTATAGATAGCAGTACCCAAGCGAACAACTTCAACAAGTTAATTGTAATTTTGTATTAAAGACAAGTGGATGATGGTGGTTTCCAACACACATCACACATCATCACACAAGGTCAAGTAGATGTTGAAGAACCAAAAAATAAAGTCTCTGTTTGGTCAAGTGGAGTAAGTAGTACTGGACGCACCTTTGTTTTGTTGTATTGAATGAGGCGTGTGAACGACAGTGTGTGCAAAACCACCAATGGGTGCTACAATGATGACAAAGCACCATTTAGAAACCGATGCAGGGGTGGCCTAAGAAGACACCCACAAAACAACTCCTCAGGTACTCATCGACATCAAGTTGCTAGTCGAGTACCTACACCAGCTTTTACTTGGAATAGTTCCTCTTGTCGCTGTGTTGCTTCAAGAAAAATCCTCCAAGCTATATATGGTACCACAGTGATTAGAGGAGATAATCAAGTGTTATTAAAACACCCATTGGGTTATTAAATTATGTTGGAAAGTCTTTATTTATCCGATAATCCGTATTTGGACAGTGACAAGTGATGTCTTGTTAGAAAGAAACTAGAGTCATTAACCTACTAGGGCCCGCAGACGGAACCCCGTGGAACCTCCACGCGATTTTCCTCAACTGTGTCATCTCATCTATTTATTACGAATGTATCAACCCTGTTGGCGCCGTGAGAGATTCTTTATACGCGTCGGATGATTGCAAACCTTTTGTTCACACGATCTGAACCCGAACCATTATAACCAATTATTTGGGTTGTGTTATACATATCACGCTTTGCCTGATATGGAGATACGAACGTGAACACGTATATCGGGAACTGAGAGAGGCCGGTAATCATCTTCTTCAACTGATGATGCAGAATAAAAACATTTCCGAACAAGGTCATTAAGTAAATACTATGTTATTATATAATAATAATCACTTATTTTCTAAGAATATATCTAATCATCTATTGTTGCATGTGGCCTAGAAAAACCAAACGTCAAACGTTGAGTTTCCTATGCTGGTATTTTTGCCGAACTTGCCCCAACTTGATTTCGTAACACTTAACTTGATTGATTGCATTTCAGGTATTTGACCGGACAATCAGAAGCAGACAACGAAGACAATTCATTTCGTTTTCTTTTTTATCATTCGTGGTAGTTGTCGTTAGACCTTATATAGAGTACGGCACCACCGCCTCATGACCTCAACGGCATAAAACGAATACAAATCAGTTGGAGATGACGTTATTGGTACCATCGAGTGACATGGCTATATGAAAACCCAACAACTACACCATACACCATGAGCAAAACATGAACACATTGCTTTATCGCGTTCGCATCAACGTTTTACTGTGGTAGAAGTTCGTGTATTTCTAATCGGACATGAATATGTCGCAGCCTACATAAATGGCAGGCTCCAGAAGCACCAGCGGCGGCAACAGCAGGAGGAAGCCATTGCAAACTAGAAGGGTTTATGAGATGGGAAAATGTTGCTATTTACCTGGGATTATTTGGAGAGGTACATTATTGACCAATTTCCAATAACTTTTGTCTTTTGAAGGTTTTTTCTACTTGAAGTCGTTGCATAACATAACTAGTCAAATGTACGTCGATTCAACGTCTTATAGACGTAAAAATTACTTAAATTGCTAACATCTAACAACAAAGTAAATTTATGTGTGATTTCACTATTTTGGTTAATCTATATAACTAAAGTTCGACGTTGTCTAATTTTCTACTTCTGTACGTCGAATCGACGTCTTTTTTTTTATTTCAATCATTCTAAATCCTGTAGATGGTTAAGAGTTAAGTGGTTGTAAATGAGCTTTAAGTTAGTGTAATTTCTTTCTTATAGTAATAAAAATGATCTAATTAACTTTCATTCGTGGTTTAATGGTCAGTATCCTTGCCTATGTCAGTAAGAATATATTTTATACAACTAACATCTTTGGAGCTCCAGCTGCGAACCGGAGGTGGCGCTCTAGTGAAACCAAAAATATTACACCACATCCATGTATAAATAAATATACCTACAATGTGTCTGTAGCTGGATGGCCAACCGCACTAATCTGATTTACACATATCACAACCTCTGGAGCTTTCTGTCAGAGAATCTGCCCGTAGAATTTTGTTTGTGCTCATGTTTTTATGGAAATTATGGTCAGCTGTCACAACACAGTTCAACACAAGGTTGCTTTTATTTTATCTCCTCGTAGTTATATAGGGTTTCAACAGAAAACACAGCGCGCGTTCCTGTCGCTGTTTATAAATGTGCCTGTGTGTGTTTTATGGAAATCCACCACAAGAAAAAACAGTCTGTCAATTTGCTTGTAAACGACGCCACAATTTCTTGTTTTCTTCAAGTACTTTTTTGCTTGTCGATGCTCGAGTTCCAGAAGCTCATGAATGTGTGTTGCATGTGCCGGTATGATCTACGACCGTCTGTATTCCCATCAGGAATCGATCTGCCGCCGATATGGAGTAGTCGGGCCGGACTGGACGATCTGCCGGCTATTGAAACACAAGTCAAAGCAATCGGCGGCGTGTCCTGTGAAGAACTGGATGATAGGAAATGAATAGCGATATTGTGGCCACTATACTCAGGATGGTATTATGGAGAAACTGTCTTTGGTTTGTGCATGCTTTGGTGTCGTCTGTTATGCGTTTCCGGCTATACGATTGCGCTGACAAGAAACTTAATTAACATTTTATTGGTTGGATGAAGTTTGGAAAAAAATTGATGTTGAGAGACTACAAACCATGGGAACATTTTTCTTAATTCACTTCTAGATTCTCATAATTCATCTCAATTTGTAAAGTTAGATTAGATTAGGTAATTTTAAACTTTCAGAAATGCGGATATTTCTTTTTTTTTGCGTTAATATCAAAAATTCGTTACTGAGAGAGTAGAACTGTCATGTCCCTCAGGAATTTGTGTTAAGGTCGTTTCTTTCTCCTGCCTTTTAATTAACAATTTTTTGTGGATTTTTTGAAAACTTCTTGGAATCTTGTAAAATTTTAACAGGACTAAATTAATTATAATGTAGCCTAAATGTTCCTAAATTGCCTACAACACATTTCAATTATTGTATCCTGTAGAAACTTTGTCAAATAGCAAAAAGTCCTACACCGTCCATCGCGTCGGAATTTGTGATATTCAAATGGTTGAAACATTTTGATCAACTTTCTGTCACTGTCAGCAACTAACACGATTGTAGGTTCTAATAGATCATTAAACTTGATGGTTTTTCCGTGTAGAGTGCCAAGAGGGTACAGATACGTGGGGGGATCGTCCACCACAACATTACGAAATATGTACCTGTACAGTGATAGTGTATTTGTGTACATTTTGATAGATGACAGCTATTATGGTGTTAACACTCGTGGTGATCGTGTTGCAGATAGACATAGTGTTGCTTTGCTCTCAACTGACACGTATAAATTAGGTTTCTAAAACAAACACTGATTTAATTCGTAATAGTCGATCGCATTTGAAAGATCAATTAATTTACCAAAATTTCTACATGACCACATTAGGTGAATGTCGGCGGTTGGTTGGAGGAGCGCTCGCGTGCACAGCCACTCAACAGCTTGTTTTATCTTTTGTGGCCTAGATTGTCTTGTGTGTTGTTGTTGTGTCGGCGCTAGCGGTCGCTAAGGGACTCAAACCAGATGACACACGGGCACTTGGGAGGTTTAACTGTCAAACGTTACAGTTTAGTACATTGCCAAGCACCTTTACAAATGCCGACAACTAAGTCTAATGGAAGTTAATTGTGTTTTAAATTTAAATCGCAATTCCGATGGGATGAGAGAGTGCATTATTCAGAAATAGAATGGAATTGGAGATGAAAAGGGAAGAATGCTGAGGCACGTGCTCTTGATCTTCTATCACTAATAATTTGATTGAGAAATAATATCAGTTAATATCCTGCATTTTGACAACGCTTAAAAAAATTGTACTGGGTTAATGTTCTATCCATCTGTTGAAGTCTCCTGGATTCCGATTTGTATTATACACATAAAATTATGTTGAGTTACTGTTCCATCCTACTGTTGAAGTCTCTCAGATTTCCAATGTTATAATTTACAATTTTCTTTGTCTTTCTAATCTGCCAAACAAAAACGAAATAATACTGTTGCAATTTTACCTTCAGTAGCAGACATAATTGTATTGTTTTTAATTGTGTAGAATTGAAAATGCAACTTGTACAAAAAAGCTATATTAGATTTATTAACGGACTGCAACACTATGTGTAAACAAATATATAAAAATATTTTATTGTGTACTGGTTGGTCGATTATTACAAAAAGAAACTTGCTGTAATATTATTATTATTATTATTATTATAGTAAATAAACTTGTAATATCCTAATAACAATAAAGATTGACATTTTATAACACATCTGTTTTCAGTACTCTGCAGTACAGCTTATATATACACTAACACACAACACACACACACACAGACGAAGTAATGTTGGCCATTAAAAACGTAAAAAGAATAATTAACTCATTCCATCAAAGAAATGAAGACGCCAAAGTAACTATATAGCGGCTTCCCACGACTGTGATATGTGTTTTGTTAATATCTATTAACACGCAACATTGCTGTATAAAGTAATAAAATAAAATCTTATTAGGGTATTTATATTGTGTTTTTCTTGCATTCTGCCTCTTGTGGTACTAATGCTTTAGCGAGCATAAGTACGGAGAAACCACAAAGTTGCTTCTAGAACGTTTACAGTCTGATACCTAATTCTGTACGAGGTCACTTCCTGAAATCATTTCCTTGATGCTGTAAGCAAGTGCATAAATTAATTGCTAGGGTATACCAAAAACATTTTTAATACAGTAAAAAATCGCATTGTATATGTATAGCAAAGACGACGTTTATATAACGTCTAAAATAAACTATACATATACGTCCAACGGCCGAGTGTGAGTTGATGATAATATCCTACTAAGTTATACCAAAAAAGATTTCTATACATTAAAAAAAAACGTATTGTAGACGTACAAAAAAGACGTTTATAAAACGTCTAAGGTAAACTATGTTTATACGCTTGTGCATGAGTTCATGGCGATGCCCTACTAAATCATACTAAAAAACAGATTTTTCTACACTTAAAAATAGCGTATTATAGACGTACACCAAAGACGTTTATAAAACGTCTATAATAAACGAATTAAGGTTTAAGAAAATTATTAAATCTTTAACAGTTACTCGCTATGACCTACTATTCTATTTATTGCCTAACCTAAGCTTAAAAAACTAAAGCAAACCTCCTTTTGTTACTTTGAAACTATAACAAAGTTTTGATAACTTGAAAGAATATTTTTCAGATAACTTGCACTTTATACCATACAACAGTTATATTTGCGTGGCACAATGGGCCCTTCTGTATAGGTGCACACATTCCAGCAAAGCACATACACAGGGCATTAACCACCACACTTGGTTATAATACCTTTTACTCTTTATTAGTTGTAGTAAACTTTTGTGCACTCCGTATACAATCCGGTATAGTTTATATCGTAAATCACTCTAATTGTTTGACATATGGGTACTCTTTATGGTTGTGTTGTTTGTCGGCTTGGTATTGTTTTCGCATTAGTTGATTTGTTACAGGAACGCTTCAGAATAACTCATTACTTTTTACCGATCACTTTATTACATTTAACAACGGACAGGGGAAAAAAAGCATGTTTTGTTGTGTATAGTGTGCTTCTTGTATATGGGCACTCTTGTGGATGTTATTACAAAATGCAATATGAATAATATTGAAAATTATTGATGGTATTGTTGGAGTTGATGACCTGCAAGATATAAAAAAATGTCTGTAGGGAAGACTTAACATCTAGTGTTTGTCACCTTAGCCTCAATCCTTGTAATAATGAACTTTTATTTTGTATTACCACACATCAGTGGCGTATCTTGGAGTTTGGGTTTGAGGGGACAAAGAAATTTATGTATGTAGTTGGACAATTTGAAAATAATAATAATAAATCAATCACGTGACGTCACATTTTGATTTTTTTTATCATATTTAATTTAATTATTTAATAAACTTCAGTTTTAAATAACACAATTTTGGGACAATTGTGGTCAGATTCTCATCAGAGAATTTCTTGTTTTGTACGCCGTAATATTCTATTTAATCACGTGATACCACGTTTAGCCTTCTAGATTAAATTGTAAACTTTCGAACAATTTAAATAAACAAAGTAAAAGTTTTTGGACCCTTGCGTTAGAATTAAATGTGGATTTTGTATATGTGTGCAGAATAGTCCCCTTTGCTCCAGTATGTACGCCGCTGGTTCGCATACAACGTTTGAAATTATTTATCGTGTCTTCTTCCATGTTTTTAATACAGGTACAATAAAAAAACAACGCGCGAGTTGTAAAATTTAATGCCTAAAATTTATGGCATCGCACCTAATAAAGCACGTCGACTTGGTCGATGATGTCGGCAGGGTCACGGACTAATTTCAGAATGTAACTGGACCAAAGGTGGTAATATCAATTAATATGGTGGGTCATAAAACCCATATAATATTATACACGAAACGAAATGTACAACTTAGCATAACTTATTATTACCTTAGGGCGTCTATAAAATAAAATAGTTTGGTCGCGGTTTCAATATTGTAATTGTTGCTTGTACAAAATCAGAACATAACCTAAGATAACCTAAAAAAAAGTAAAAAGACGACGATGGTGATTTATTCGCTTTGGTGCACCGCAACAAAAACCAGAAGGTATGCGAATTGTCCACAAACACACCAAATAAAGCACAACTTTATTAAACCATTCCATTCCATGTAGCATTTTACACATGCACAACTTCCTACTTCAATTTAATTAACTCCACATACCATTCTAGACAAACGTAATACTAATAAACGAAGAAAAACTGCACAATTGCACAAAACAACAGAACAAACGTCTTGTTATTAGGTTTAATGACAATGGTAAGATTATTGGTCGGGTAATTATTATCCACTATAATAGTGTGCTACTATGAATATTGATAGACTCATCCTAGCTATAAGTTTTGTGCATAGAGAACGCGTGATGGTGTCTCGAGAGAATGCATTGTCTTTATAATTTAAAAGCCAATTAAGCTGATGGTTAATTGTTTAGCACGTCTACCGGATAAGAAACTAATTATTACCATTAAATTTTATTCTGATGCGCCTTTTCCGGGTGCACAATTTCGTTATTGAATGACTTTCTTCGGTAGTGGCGTGCTGTGTGAACTCGACTAGGTGTATATAGTACGGTTGTTGAGTTATGCCATTCCACATATAGCAATGCCAAAGTGATTTAGAACACTTTGATTCCGCTGAGCTGTATATTTGTATTATGTACAAATTCTAAACGGTTTGTTTGGTTTATTATCATGTAGACTACTGCTGGTGAAAAGTTTGTATTAGGTGAAAATCGTGGCATGTTAACAGGGGAGATTGGTCCGGTCAGCTCCTCCAGGCAGATCCGCTGACATCTTAAATGTGGACGGTTCATTAAGGGAGTCACAATTTGTCCAATTTGTTATTTAAATTGTTAGTACTAGAAAAATTGGCATATTCCTTTGCTGTAAGCTTTGTTATAAAGAAATTTATCTAGATATGTATTCTAGAGTAGCTGTGAAATCTCTCGGGTATTACCATGGTAAAAACTTCCCCATGACATATGTTAAAATAATAAAAATGGGATCGTGCAACCCGAGGAAACATCGTGATGGTAGCCAGTCGACGTGCGCAACGATCAACATCATTGCCCGATATATTTCATTGTGTTCACGCCAGAATTTGCGTGCTCACAACAAAATCTATCGCAAAGCGACCAACTCACTTCACCTCACCTCAAAAACAGATCACACTACAAAGTTCAACAAGTCAAGTCAAGTGTTTGGATTTCGCCCAACAGTTTTTTTGATTAAAGTGGACGAGAGATAGGAAAATCATTATTGTACATCGAATGTAATTTATCTTGTCATAACCGGTATCTCACACTCAGGTGAACGATATCTCATTTATCACAACAAAGCAATCACTCAAGTTTCACAGACCATCAGTTTGGCTATGTTTGTTGCATCAATCAACATCCACAGGGGACGCGCACAAGTGCTTGAATTAAAACGACAAGCAGGCGCTCCGAAACATTCGATATCTGGACACCTTTGACCCACCGCAAGATGTCGCAGCATGTGAATCACCATCATCAACATCGTACACATTGTACATTTCAAATCATTGTATTTAGCAGCACATCAACATGGAAAAGCGCAATAGCTCTCGGCACCAGCACTTAGAGAAAAGTGGAAGCAATATGTAAATAAGCCCGAACTAATCTTGAATAATTTCGTTATAATGATGGTATTATTTCCAGTAGCGGGTCGCACAGTCCGATGAAGGTCAATCAAGAAACCCCCGGCTAGTCTATTATTAAATTCTAGCCGACTCGATTTGGAGCAAAATCAGTAGCGGAATCTTATTTGCAATGCATAATTGAAATAATCCAACAGTTATTAGGAAATTATGTGCAGGAACCTGGGGAATAGAATCAGTCTGAGAATAAATTCTTAATATTATCATGACAGACACACAGATTTTATTCACAAAAATATTTCCACATAGATTCATAGCATACACACAGAAAACTCTACTCTTTAACGAAATAAAATTTATTTCACTGAAAGCAATAAGTGTACTTTTAAAGCCAGAAAATTATTTTCCCACTCTCAATTCAGTATAAGTAGACTATAGCGACATTGTTGATTTTACCGAAATGTTATTGGTTGTTATTGACAACGGCACGTAAGGAGCTTGACTTACGTCCCTAGGGACATGAACAACGAATAATTCAAATTTCGTCTCAGTATTCACAAGGCATCAAATCTACCTATTTCTCTTGACAACTTGCGGAATGTCGAATATAAATTAATGAAGGATGAAATAGTAAAAATTGTATAAGCAATTCGGAAGGTAAGTGTTAGACCAGTCTCGGATTTTATTGCGCCTTCGACTGGTAAATATTACTTACCTCCCTTAATGCTTAAATAACTATTATTTGATTCTCAAAATATTATTTTTCTTCGTTAAAATTTCTAAATATATTCACCCATCAAGAATACTTTCTTAAATGAATAATGTATTGTCTGCAAAAGCAGAAATTTTTTTTCTGTGTAGTTCTGTATAACAATATAACCAAACAACTTTCTACAACATTTTTTCCATCCAACAATTTCTGTTTAACTAAATCATAAAACCTTGATGTCTTAAGTAGCATATTAGTCCAGTGGATCACTTGAACAAATATTGTCACATCTAATTGGAGTAAAAGCATTGACAGAGCACTTACTCATTTTCCATCCTCACACAATTTCGGTTGTGTTTACGCTAACCATTATACACATTTATAAATAATATAAATTCCTCTCTGTGTAATATTTACGCAACAACATGCACACACTCTTATATCCATTTTAAATCAATATTTGTCGATGGCGAATGATAACAAACAGAAAAAAATTGGAATGTTCCGAGTACGGGGCGAGGTAATTGAATCGAAAATGGCTCGGTTGTTTAGACAGCAATTAGCAAAGTAATTTAAAGTAGTTTTTAGCCCACATTTGCATGGACAGCAAAAGCAGCAGCTAATTGTAAAGCACTTGGGTATCAAGTAGTTCAACAATAATACCCAGTATGTACACACCTTGTAATAACAAAGGAGTGTCTAGGGAATTTTTTATTTTATTATTTACTCGTACAGTATATAAAGCTACTGATTTATTCAACATATTAAAGTAATAAATTTGTTGGTTAAAAAAGCGTGTTGCGAAAGCCCTTTATTAATGTGATGAAATGGGATTAAATCAACAACAACAATCAATTTCTTAGAGAAAAACCGTCATAAAAACCGTTAATATTGTTGGATTGCAATAAATCATTTATCAGAGTTTTATGATGGTGATGTGTAAAATTTTTCATTTATTTCTACACTCTGAAATCCTAGAAACCAGCAAATAACCTCTCACCTTATATATTGTGTATGTTTAAGTTTATATATTGTGTTTCATAAAAATATTTTAATGCTATTGAAAGCAACAACATAAATCTTCTTCCTTATTATAGTTGATTAATAGTTTATAAATAAACATTTAAGGAAAAAAATTGTAAACATTTTATCTAATGGTAAGGAAATTGAATATAAAGGACAATGAATGGAGCGTTTTTTAAGCGCTTTGCTATAGTTTTTGGTACTTTATGATTTCTATTAAAATTTTGTGTCAGCACCGGCGCCTCCGCCACAAGTTGAAAAGTACATCAAATTTGTAAAAATGCTTTTAAAATTCCACTTAATTACCTCAGTATTTTCAAATTCCAAAAATATTTCCTAATATGGTGAAAAAAATTATTAATTTCATAGAAAAACTGTTTACAATTTTCCTCGTAAATTCTAAAAATGTTTTAATGCTAACAACAACAACAACAAAGGAAAATTTATTTTTATTTAATAAAAGTGCCATTAAATACCCAAAAATTTTTAAAATGCCGAAAATTATTGATACTTAGATTTATTTTAGATTTCGGATTTCGCCCATGCATCTAGATTAAAGTAAATGGATATTGCATCAAGATTTCTTACATTTCCTCCATCTACCTCCAAATATTACACATGAAGTTAAAAAATTTGTACACTGGATTATATTTTATAAGAAAATATATAACGATTACTTTTTCAAATTTAGACCTGACCTTAGCTAAAGTTTCAAATTTTTACTATAAAAGATTGAAAATTCGCCCAAAATAGAATTAACTAGTCCACCTCTGTCCTTTCAGCTACAATGTTGTAAAAACAAGACCTCTTATCATTATATTTCTATACTAAAACCAATAATGTAAATTCTAATCTAATAATTACATACTTAAGCTAAATAAAAATTCCAGTAAACACAGATCCATTAACAGATTTATCCACTTAATCTTGTCAACTATCAACATGTTACTTTATCTTCCAGAGCATAAGTGCCTCAGTTGATTATTCTCAAACATTCACCAATAAAAATCATTCCTAATGTCAAACAACTAACTAACGGCAGATGTAAGCAATATGATATGCATTAAAACGAACCAAAAACATTGCGTGGGCAGCTGCAATGCATTTCTGCAATCATTATAATATAAAGTTGCCGTGTAATATTCTATTTAATAAGCTGCGTATTTATATGCTTGTTAGGGAACGACACACCACAACTCGGTTGCACTTAATTATTAGCTAAACGATCATCTTGATAAGCCACAACCAGCCAGAGTCGAGGTGAAGTGTGTACGAGTATGAGCGCACATATTGTTCAATAATGCTCATGTTTATTTATTGTTAGCAAACCAGTGGCGTACAAACAATTAGGGGTGGTGTACTGGTGTACAATTACAAATCAACACACTTTCTACTTTTACAGTTTCTTGTTCGGACAACCTTAAGATGCACTGATATACAGTTATAACATCATCCGGTGTAGTTGTCACCCTTGTAGAGTCATATAGATCGCTAACTTTATGGAGGGATTGTATGCAGATGAGAAGTGGCTTGTTTGTCAGAGCACCGTGTGTATGTGTGTGCGTGTAATCTACCGGAGCCCGGAGCACAAACCGCGCTCTTATATACTTTCTATTGAATACGGTACAAGACAAGTAGTATTGTGCAGCAGCTAAACAGCAGGCCATGTTTTGCTTTGCTATATTTGTTGAGAAGATAAAATATTATTGTGTATGGCGTTGGGGACCATAGACTATGGAAAACTTGATTATAGGGAGAAGACGCAAGTCATTTAAAGTGTGAGGAAGAGTCCAGGAGGAGCTCCTTGAGGAACTCTCTTAAATTTTACAAAATATTTAATGAAAAATGTTGCAGTTTCCTATTCGCATACTCTAATTGATTTATTAGATGTTTATAACATGTACTGTAATGAGATTCATTACGATACAAATTTTTGAAGTCTAGAAGCAGCACGAAACGCTGTCTTTAGTTTATCCCGGAAAAATCGTCCAGAAATATGAATCTGTTTACAAAGACAATGTAGATATAAAAAAATTTGTCTCCCAATAAATTTCCTTTTAAAATACGAAGTTGTGGATTTAATTAATAAATATTAAAATTAACTCTTTTATTATAGTTGTTTTTATATGTTTAACTGATGTGATTTCCAGCAAGTTCAAGGAGTTATTTCGGATTCTCGGATGCTTTCTTTTACGTGACTGTTTGGAATTTATGGTTTTATATAAAAATATGCGGAATATCATTTCAAAATGTGGGCTTCATATCTCGGGAGAAATTTATTAATAAAGCATATAGCACATGAAACCGGTTCACACACAGTCGTCGCCAAAAGTGTGGGTGAAGCCCACACAATTTCCCAGATATTTTAATTAATCCATTACCGGGTACACCGTCTTTGTAATGATAGTAATAATTTATGTGGGTAAGTTTTTTTCTTCTCTTCTGTGATATTATCTAAAAATCTAAAAATCTTTCAGAGATTAATAATGGACATTATAAAGTGTTGTGTATATAGAAAAAATCCCATGCATTTTAAATAAGATGTTAATTTTTGTGGGTGAGGCATCACATGCATCATATGTTGCAGAATAACATGTGCTTCGCAGAAAGTGAGTGATAGATGGCGTTAGTTAGAAGTTGAGTTTCCCAGGTCGTTGTTGGGTTATGCTTATTACGGCATAAAACGTGAACACTCGGTATATAATAAGAAATTTTATTAGCCTGTTTTGTGTGGTGTTAATAATGTGTAATCATGCATTTTAACTCATACCTGATTTCGCAATTTAATACAGAGCGCGGATGGCAGCTTGTGAAAATTGGGCCAATTACTTTTTAAATTACACGTCATCATCAAGTTTAAAGATAAAAATCGATCAACCAATGTATTATTAGCTGTTTTCACGCAAGCAATTCAAATTATGTGAACAAGTACAAGAACGAAGAGCAGTTTCGTGGTGCGCTTACAAATTTGCGATTAAAATCCGATGGAAAAAAAAACTATAACAAAAGAAAATTTGTGCGAAATTTGTTTAACAAATTAATTCAAATGGATGCTATAGGAAAAAATCAATTAGGCAATTTGTTGTAAATTATTCAAGCTGTAACATTTAAAAACTATTCAGCTGGAAGTTATTATATGAAAAATGTACGATTTTATTGTAAAATTATTCAGAATTAGTGTGCCCAACAAAAATATAACATGTTAAAGCTCTCCCGGACAAATTTATGTGGTTTCAGGCCTCCTAAAAACACAAAATTATCGCCCAAACGGGACATCCAAACCTCCAACAAAACATAAAACTAGAAATAGTGAAGCATAAATCTCGCACTCACACACGCACCAACCCAACAAGTGCCTGAGTTTCTTTTTAACTTTAACGGTGTTGTTTCTGCTGGATTTTTTGGCAATCAAATACGATAATCATTAAGGAAAAATGTGCAGCATCGCGCCTCGGTGTGGCAATAAAACGCGGCAATAAAATCAAAACACTCGTAGAGCTCGATTTGGATGGAATTTACGGCCCCATCAATGGGATAATCTTAATTTAGTGCACGTGGTTGATATTTTATCAATTAAACCAGGTGTGTCGGGTTGAGGGGTCATCCGGCGCGGTGCTCTTCACATCAAAAAAGTCCCCGAACCCATAGGCGGTACATAAAAATCAATTGTTTAATGCTAATTAAATATCCTGTATGATAATAGGGCTTTTCTTCAGTTCTGAACAGTTTTTTGTTATAACTTGCTTTGCTCCATGGGTAAATAAATGGTAATTTTATGGAGCTGAATGTATAAATTTCTAATAAATATGGTGCTAAGTGTTTGTCTATTAGAATAAAGTAACCATTCATTAAACTTTTACTTTGTAATTTGTATATTAGTTGGGTATTAAGGTTGAGCAATAGTGGGTGGTTTCGAATTTTGATGCAAGTCACACGGTTTATATTTTATTGAAATTTCTTACTATACCTAAATATTGCTTGGCTTCAAGTAATATCATTATAAAATCGATTAGAATCCCAGATAAAATTACGTAATCTTCAAAGACAAGGGCCTAGTAGTCTAGTAAATTTCCTGTCAACTGGAAGTCAAAGAAATATACGACAAGGCATCCGCTCTGTACGCAAGCACCAGCCACTTTGACATAATAATGTTTATTAATCTTCTCCACATTCCACCGTCGAGTAAACTCGAGTGATTTACTAGAAATTCCCACTGTCCAATCGGATTCAACATATTAATCAAACCCGGCACTGTACTAAATATTACTACCTACTAACTTCTTCTTGTGATATTGTGCAATCAGATTGTTAGATCCGCATGTCGTGAGTTATAAATAAATATATAGTTACCCATCTCTAGGCGACCAGCGCGGCCTCTAACGGCACGAGATTTAAAAGATTTTCCTCCACTTGGTTTATTGACAATTTAAGACGGTACATGGACAACTGCAATCTACATGCCTGTACGCAGTTTGTTTAGTTTGATAAATCTCAAGATTGCGGAAACTGGAAATATCTCATTTTCTTTCTGGCTTTTACCCATACTGATAAAGAAATATTTTTCCCATCACAGCCAACCAGCAGTAAATCTTCATCGATAACACAACCAGATAAAAATCTAAAGCGACCAATTAATAAAACGATATCTTACTAGATACTCTACAAAATTTCGACAAATTCTAATTTTCCCTAATTTACATATGGCTGCACGCCACTGTGTCCAAAAACATGTAAACTGGTTCGTTGGAACGAAATTTGAACCAGACAAGGTCGAGTGAATTATTGTTAATTTGTAGTAATTATTTCTGGATTTATGTCGCAGGTATTTGGACCATCTTCACCGGTTTATTCGAGCCAAATAATGACCGTGCGCGGGGTCGAGTGATATACGGCCAGCTCGAACAACATACTGTAATATAAAACGAAATGAAACGAAAATTCATATGGCTCTGTGGCCTGGACCCAGCAGGACACCAATGAAAGATTGAAATGGCTCTTAGCTATTAAGAGAAAAAAATTAAAATAAAAATTAACATTCCAAAACAGTTCTATGTTACACATAAGTACTTAATACAAGACAAGCGAGCTCTCTGCGTTGCGTTCGTTCGGTTGTCCCCTGTTGTTTTTAGTGCCGTACCGGTTTTATTTCAAATTTTTTACTGTTGTGGATTTTTTCGATATAACACAATACTGTCGCCAAGTATTTCCATCATAAAACCAAGTCTCGGCCGACTCGCGCGCCTGTTGCCCAGATACCATAAATTATCGGTCATTTTATTTGATTTATGGTTAAATTAAAGTTTTATTACGATTATAAAATCCCGTCTAATTTTAAATGTGCTGGACACGAAAAATCGTCTGATGTGAAACTTTTGGACACAACTCGTTGCGTGAAAAAATTAAATTGAACTTCATGCAATGTATAATTTCCGTAGAAATTTATCGACAACGCCGGCCTGATTTTCGCATTATAATCATTTTTATCGCCTCCTGGTTGCTTTATGTTTATGATAAGCACGAAGAGATCCTTATTTATTTCTTAATTGGTGGAGTCTTGGTGTTGTTTAAAGCCAATAACTGATATGATGTATTACTTGTTAATAACAGAGAGTTAATGTATAATTTTGCCGTTTTGCTGATGGCTCCTTAAAAACTGCCTAATTTGTCGTGTTTCATAGCCACTTTGGTTGATATTAAGCCATATTTTCACTTTTTTAAACGCAGTTTGCGGCGGTTTTCATTTTTTTTGTAACGGTACATACAGAATTTTATTAATTAAATCAATATACATATTTAACATTTAAGAAATTTAAAAACTCCTAAATTCAATGTTTGGGCTTTCCTCCCTGTTATATCAAATAATAAAGCGCGCGAGAATTTCAATATTGAAATTTATATTTTATCTCCTTTAACCCCTGAATTATTCAAGATAAAATAAAACTTCGACAATTTATAAATCAACGTTTATTCTATGTAAAACTGTATTTATTTTTTTGGGTTCCTATATAATCCTAAACAAACGTGCTACTTAAGTTTATCTAAAATTTCGTATCTAACCTCAAACTTTCAGTTCTATCTCTTATAACTTATGAGTTACTGGGTATAAAATGATGAAATTTTGACAGTTGATAAAACAATATTTCCACCATGTAAAACTTTTTTGTATCTCTAAAAAAAGAGACGTAAATTTCCGTAAAATTTCTTATCTAACCTCAAAGTTTCAGTTCTATTTCCTATAATTCCTGAATGATTTGGTATAACATTATGAAACTTTAGCAGTTCATAAATCAATGCTTCTTTTATATAAAACTCTCTTTAACTGTTGTGTCTCTAAAAAAATATAGTAGGTAGCGTAAATTTCCGTAAAATTTCTTATGTAACCTGAAAGTTTCAGTTCTATTTCCTGTAATTCCTGAATGATTTGGTATAACATTATGAAACTTTAGCAGTTCATAAATCAATGCTTCTTTTATATAAAACTGTCTTTAACTATTGTGTCTCTAAAAAAATATAGCAGGTAGCGTAAATTTCCGTAAAATTTCTTATGTAACCTGAAAGTTTCAGTTCTATTTCCTATAATTCCTGAATGATTTGGTATAACATTATGAAACTTTAACAGTTTATAAATCAATGCTTCTTTTATATAAAACTGTCTTTAACTGTTGTGTCTCTAAAAAAATATAGCAGGTAGCGTAAATTTCCGTAAAATTTCTTATCTAACCTCAAAGTTTCAGTTCTATTTCCTGTAATTCCTGAATGATTTGGTATAACATTATGAAACTTTAGCAGTTCATAAATCAATGCTTCTTTTATATAAAACTGTCTTTAACTGTTGTGTCTCTAAAAAAATATAGTAGGTAGCGTAAATTTCCGTAAAATTTCTTATCTAACCTCAAAGTTTCAGTTCTATTTCCTGTAATTCCTGAATGATTTGGTATAACATTATGAAACTTTAGCAGTTCATAAATCAATGCTTCTTTTATATAAAACTGTCTTTAACTGTTGTGTCTCAAAAAAAATATAGTAGGTAGCGTAAATTTCCGTAAAATTTCTTATGTAACCTCAAAGTTTCAGTTCTATTTCCTATAATTCCTGAATGATTTGGTATAACATTATGAAACTTTAGCAGTTTATAAATCAATGCTTCTTTTATATAAAACTCTCTTTAACTGTAGTGTCTCTAAAAAAATATAGTAGGTAGCGTAAATTTCCGTAAAATTTCTTATCTAACCTCAAAGTTTCAGTTCTATTTCCTGTAATTCCTGAATGATTTGGTATAACATTATGAAACTTTAGCAGTTCATAAATCAATGCTTCTTTTATATAAAACTGTCTTTAACTGTTGTGTCTCTAAAAAAATATAGTAGGTAGCGTAAATTTCCGTAAAATTTCTTATCTAACCTCAAAGTTTCAGTTCTATTTCCTATAATTCCTGAATGATTTGGTATAACATTATGAAACTTTAGCAGTTCATAAATCAATGCTTCTTTTATATAAAACTCTCTTTAACTGTTGTGTCTCTAAAAAAATATAGTAGGTAGCGTAAATTTCCGTAAAATTTCTTATGTAACCTGAAAGTTTCAGTTCTATTTCCTGTAATTCCTGAATGATTTAGTATAACATTATGAAACTTTAGCAGTTCTTAAATCAATGCTTCTTTTATATAAAACTGTTTTTAACTGTTGTGTCTCTAAAAAAATATAGTAGGTAGCGTAAATTTCCGTAAAATTTCTTATGTAACCTGAAAGTTTCAGTTCTATTTCCTGTAATTCCTGAATGATTTGGTATAACATTATGAAACTTTAGCAGTTCATAAATCAATGCTTCTTTTATATAAAACTGTCTTTAACTGTTGTGTCTCTAAAAAAATATAGTAGGTAGCGTAAATTTCCGTAAAATTTCTTATCTAACCTCAAAGTTTCAGTTCTATTTCCTATAATTCCTGAATGATTTGGTATAACATTATGAAACTTTAGCAGTTCATAAATCAATGCTTCTTTTATATAAAACTCTCTTTAACTGTTGTGTCTCTAAAAAAATATAGTAGGTAGCGTAAATTTCCGTAAAATTTCTTATGTAACCTGAAAGTTTCAGTTCTATTTCCTGTAATTCCTGAATGATTTGGTATAACATTATGAAACTTTAGCAGTTCATAAATCAATGCTTCTTTTATATAAAACTGTCTTTAACTATTGTGTCTCTAAAAAAATATAGCAGGTAGCGTAAATTTCCGTAAAATTTCTTATGTAACCTGAAAGTTTCAGTTCTATTTCCTATAATTCCTGAATGATTTGGTATAACATTATGAAACTTTAACAGTTTATAAATCAATGCTTCTTTTATATAAAACTGTCTTTAACTGTTGTGTCTCTAAAAAAATATAGCAGGTAGCGTAAATTTCCGTAAAATTTCTTATCTAACCTCAAAGTTTCAGTTCTATTTCCTGTAATTCCTGAATGATTTGGTATAACATTATGAAACTTTAGCAGTTCATAAATCAATGCTTCTTTTATATAAAACTGTCTTTAACTGTTGTGTCTCTAAAAAAATATAGTAGGTAGCGTAAATTTCCGTAAAATTTCTTATCTAACCTCAAAGTTTCAGTTCTATTTCCTATAATTCCTGAATGATTTGGTATAACATTATGAAACTTTAGCAGTTCATAAATCAATGCTTCTTTTATATAAAACTCTCTTTAACTGTTGTGTCTCTAAAAAAATATAGTAGGTAGCGTAAATTTCCGTAAAATTTCTTATGTAACCTGAAAGTTTCAGTTCTATTTCCTGTAATTCCTGAATGATTTAGTATAACATTATGAAACTTTAGCAGTTCTTAAATCAATGCTTCTTTTATATAAAACTGTTTTTAACTGTTGTGTCTCTAAAAAAATATAGTAGGTAGCGTAAATTTCCGTAAAATTTCTTATGTAACCTGAAAGTTTCAGTTCTATTTCCTGTAATTCCTGAATGATTTGGTATAACATTATGAAACTTTAGCAGTTCATAAATCAATGCTTCTTTTATATAAAACTGTCTTTAACTGTTGTGTCTCTAAAAAAATATAGTAGGTAGCGTAAATTTCCGTAAAATTTCTTATCTAACCTCAAAGTTTCAGTTCTATTTCCTATAATTCCTGAATGATTTGGTATAACATTATGAAACTTTAGCAGTTCATAAATCAATGCTTCTTTTATATAAAACTCTCTTTAACTGTTGTGTCTCTAAAAAAATATAGTAGGTAGCGTAAATTTCCGTAAAATTTCTTATGTAACCTGAAAGTTTCAGTTCTATTTCCTGTAATTCCTGAATGATTTGGTATAACATTATGAAACTTTAGCAGTTCATAAATCAATGCTTCTTTTATATAAAACTGTCTTTAACTATTGTGTCTCTAAAAAAATATAGCAGGTAGCGTAAATTTCCGTAAAATTTCTTATGTAACCTGAAAGTTTCAGTTCTATTTCCTATAATTCCTGAATGATTTGGTATAACATTATGAAACTTTAACAGTTTATAAATCAATGCTTCTTTTATATAAAACTGTCTTTAACTGTTGTGTCTCTAAAAAAATATAGCAGGTAGCGTAAATTTCCGTAAAATTTCTTATCTAACCTCAAAGTTTCAGTTCTATTTCCTGTAATTCCTGAATGATTTGGTATAACATTATGAAACTTTAGCAGTTCATAAATCAATGCTTCTTTTATATAAAACTGTCTTTAACTGTTGTGTCTCTAAAAAAATATAGTAGGTAGCGTAAATTTCCGTAAAATTTCTTATCTAACCTCAAAGTTTCAGTTCTATTTCCTATAATTCCTGAATGATTTGGTATAACATTATGAAACTTTAGCAGTTCATAAATCAATGCTTCTTTTATATAAAACTCTCTTTAACTGTTGTGTCTCTAAAAAAATATAGTAGGTAGCGTAAATTTCCGTAAAATTTCTTATGTAACCTGAAAGTTTCAGTTCTATTTCCTGTAATTCCTGAATGATTTAGTATAACATTATGAAACTTTAGCAGTTCTTAAATCAATGCTTCTTTTATATAAAACTGTTTTTAACTGTTGTGTCTCTAAAAAAATATAGTAGGTAGCGTAAATTTCCGTAAAATTTCTTATGTAACCTGAAAGTTTCAGTTCTATTTCCTGTAATTCCTGAATGATTTGGTATAACATTATGAAACTTTAGCAGTTCATAAATCAATGCTTCTTTTATATAAAACTGTCTTTAACTGTTGTGTCTCTAAAAAAATATAGTAGGTAGCGTAAATTTCCGTAAAATTTCTTATCTAACCTCAAAGTTTCAGTTCTATTTCCTATAATTCCTGAATGATTTGGTATAACATTATGAAACTTTAGCAGTTCATAAATCAATGCTTCTTTTATATAAAACTGTCTTTAACTGTTGTGTCTCTAAAAAAATATAGTAGGTAGCGTAAATTTCCGTAAAATTTCTTATCTAACCTCAAAGTTTCAGTTCTATTTCCTATAATTCCTGAATGATTTGGTATAACATTATGAAACTTTAGCAGTTTATAAATCAATGCTTCTTTTATATAAAACTGTCTTTAACTGTTGTGTCTCTAAAAAAATATAGTAGGTAGCGTAAATTTCCGTAAAATTTCTTATCTAACCTCAAAGTTTCAGTTCTATTTCCTATAATTCCTGAATGATTTGGTATAACATTATGAAACTTTAGTAGTTTATAAATCAATGTAAAATTGTCTTGAACTTTTATGCGTCAATAAAAAAAGAGCGGCGCAAATTTCACTAAGATGTCTTATCTAATCTCAATCTTCTATCTACTGAGTTATTCTCAATATTTTTGAAATTTATTTTAGGAAGAAATATAAGATCTAACTAGAAGTAGAAAATAAACTTTGCTTGCTCTGCTGATTATCTGGTCCAAAGTTAAAAATATTTGGCGGGAAATTTAAAATATAGTTATCATCTTCCTGCTTGATCTTTTATCCTGATCTCTTTTGAATTTCTCAAGGTTCCATTTAAAGTTTTCCCCGACAAATAACACAAAATGCAATAAGGAAACCACCAATAACACAAATTTCTCAGCAACCTTTCTAAATAACACGATCGGTATCGACGATAATTCCAATAATACCATCAAGCGCGCTCACACACACACACACAATTTTTTGCTTCTGTAATGATGGGCCTTATTTTCTAATTGACACCCGACCAACCGACGTGCGAATTGTTTCCAAGTTGATATAAATGGTAATATGCGCACGTCATATTGGGGTCGAAAGGTCGTTTCTTAATACCAAAGCCAGCAGTAAACGTTTCAATTTTATGTATCAGAGAGATATTCCCCGATCCTAATGTCTATGCATTACACTTTGTACTTGTGTGTGTGTGTATTGATGCTACAGCTACAGCTACACTGCTATACAACAGTTATTGTGTATAAATGTGCTGTGAGATTTTATGCACACTCTTAACATTTTGCACCTAACATCGTGTATTTGTAAATACATGTTTAGCCATGTATTATAATCTGCAAATTGATTTATCAATTGCTGCATGGGAGAATCGCCCCGAGTCATTCACCATATAGCAAAAGAGATATTTATATCTATCTAATCTACTTTCTCATGATACACGTTTGGTTTGAATATAAAGCTGTTGTACTTCTTGGTTATTAATAATTTAATTTAAATGTAAATTTGTTTCATACACAGGGTGTCCATCACTCTTTCGTTAATATTTTGGCGCGCACCAACATAGTTGCGGTGTTAAAATGATTTGCTACCATTAATAATAAATAACACCCTGTATTTTAACTTTCAATCTTCCATCAGGGATTTATCCAAATTCCAGTACATGAGTAAACAAACCAAATACAATTCTCACACCTTCTATAGAACAACCAACAACAACTATATCACCTACAAGTGTGTGACTCATGGTGGGATTGCCTAGAGGGCGCTGCTCATTATACTTACATTATATTTAAATTAAATTAGACATGATTTATATTCCGACAAGGCAAGTCGTAGGTAAAACCATTGTAAATGATATTGCAGCAGTAGGCAATTGTAATTGAGCACTAATTAATTATTTAATAGCAGAAAAATGTTACCACAACGCTTTATTACTCAACCATCCACAGAACTAAACTAACATTTAAATTAACATCACACTGCGTGAATTTTCGTCTTTCGTCATTAATTTTTCCAATAAAAGTATAATAGAGCGCGTTGTTTATCCTCACTCGTATATATTTCTTGTGTTGTAAGGTGCATAGATTACAATGTTAACCTGTACAGGTGAGAGGTCACAAGATGGAGCTCTTGAAGGCATGCCGGCACCTTTCATCTTATCTCCATTAGGGTTTTTATCTTCATTCTTCACTTCTCATCCTATTTGGCGTCATGTTTAATGAGAACAATGCCGTAATTGTTATTGACACTCGGGTGTATGTGTTCGCGCAATGAAAAAAGAAATGCAGGAAAAAAACTGAAAGGCAATTATAAAACAAGAATAGCGCGCGATGTCTGATGACTCTTGGGGGGAATGTGAGATGGGAGAGGGCAATTAGTGGGAAATTTGTTCATAAAAAGTTTATTTGTTGTTAATTGTTGGTCGAATATAAGGTTGGATTGTTTTAAAAATTTATGCTTAGCGTAATTTTTGTATTTTCTAACAAAACAAACTGTCGGTGGCGATTTTTTCAAAATTTAGTAGATGCAGAAATGCTTACAAATCTAAGTACATTTTTTCTTCAAACCACGATAAAATATCTGATGTGCCCAACACATGACTTTCTTATACGGATAGTATCACAGTAATTACTTTTCCTAAAGAAATTAAGTTAAATTTCTTGTAAAAATTTTGAGGGTTTCCAGCAATTTTCAAATAGTCTCTGTCGCACTTATTGCAATACGCATAAATCTGTCCTTGTCCCACTCATTACTACCAGATTTTAGGACAAATAAATAACAGAATACTTATCAAAATTCCAAAGTGCGAAAAATGCTTGATATCTTTGAATTTGCTGTAGCTAAACTTTGAAGATTTATAAAATACTTCTCAGTTTTGGTCAACGTTTCACTGAAACAAACTGTACAGTGCACAATAATCCTTCTCATCAAAATATTTCGATCTTTTGCCTTTGACAATTGTTTGACTAACAATCTCTTCTTCTTCTTCGTACTTGGATTGCAAAGCAATGTCAAGTTTTTGGTGTTTGGCGATATAGCCACTCTCACCAGGATTGGATTAATTGGTTTTCACTTTTTAAATTTTTATAACTTTATTCGAGCTCTTCGTGTGTTTAATGTAAATAGAATCTTTAGTATAAAAACAAATAGATTTCTGTAATGTAAACAACAGCCACTCAGAGATAGATGGCAACACTATATAAATATGTAAATAATTTATAATTATTAAAAAACGGCGCAAAATAAAACACTTTGTTTACTTTGTCGACACGTCTAAAAATTGAAAGAGCATTCACAAAAAATTTGGCGTCGATATCTTTAATGTAGATTTGCATGCATAATACAATTTCACGACTTTATTGTATATATTAGAAAAAATTTTAATCGAGTTGCCATGATATCCAAAACATAAACCCGTAGCCGTTGTAGCCGTCGATCTTTTCAAATAGTAAAGCTACAATCGATTTCCTCAACGGTATAGATTTCTGTATGTAAACAACATGTACTTTGTAAATCAGAGATAGATGGCGCCACTATATAAATAAAAAAATTTGACGGAATTTCAAAAAAGTTTCAAACTAAATTTGTTCAAAATTTAATTCTAAATCAATGTTAAAGAATAAAAAAATGTCGTAAATTGTTTATTTTTCAAGATATTCCTAAAAAACCTAAAAATGCCTTCAGGTAAGTACCACTTGTGTTGGTGCTAGATGAAAAAGATTTAATGTGGCACCCACAATTTTGTTCAAACTCTTAAATATGAAATTTGAATCAAATCCGTTAAGTCGTTTTTGAGTTATCGTGGATACAGACAGACACACAGACACACAGACAGACATCATGGCGAAAATGGTCAAAATGGATTCAGGGGCCCTCAAAACGTGTAAATCCATCAAAATCTCGAAGTCGAAAAAAATCACGATTACAATACTTCCTTATACTACGCATAAGAAAGTAAAAAGTACATCCAGTACAAATGTTGTTAATAATAAATCGAAATTTTCGGATGTGGAGGCGCTGTGCTCTAGCCACCATCTTGGAATTTCCATTACGATTACTCTTCTAATAACAGATAATATCAAGGATGTAGACTACTAAATTTCTTATAATTTGTCCCCTCTAAAATATATTTTCAAATTTTCGACTCATGGAGTTTTCGCTTCTCTTACAGCGTGAGTCATACATTCTTCCAGCCTGACTCCACAATGACATCCAATTATAAACTAGAAATTGTAAAGTCAGACAAAAATTTTATGGTTTACCTGTCTGTAACAGGAGCGATACGGTTTAAAATCCAGCCATCCAATTTATTTGTTTTCTGCAGACGCTACAGGATTATGGTTTGTAATGTAGAAGGACCTAAAGCCCAAAATTTGCCTCCACTTCATACTGAACTAATAAACATTTTTATATCCACCTAATATGTGATAATAAATCAAACCAGTCCAGTTAATTTGGTTTTTTTTCGTCGTTTGGTTTCGTATATAGACAGAGTAATAAAATTACCATTTCTTAATAATTTATCTCATATAGATTGTAATATGGTCAAGCCAAAGCCAAAGCCAAAGCCAAAGCCAAAGCAAAGGCAATATAATAATATGCGATATGGTCCATGGCATGTGGACTGGATGTCACGGCTACTATTCGATTCCCACGATCACATGTAAGTGTCCCACTGGGAGAGCCCATTACTTAGGTTGGCCCCGCGCGCGCGCGCATGCCATACCATGCCCATGCCACATATATATACCATATATACATGTAGCTTGCTGGATCCTCTACACTTTCACCCGATGACCCGGTCCCCAGAGACCGACCGACCGGCCGGCACTCCCACGTTGATGGCACCTGCAATTCGAAGCAACAGGCAGGCGGACAAGCTAACACTAGAACATTCAAAGACCCCTACGGGCGCGCGCGAACATTGCTCTCGGATCAGTGGTTTTGAGGACTAATTAGAAATGTACTGTAAGGTGATGATGATGCAGGAAGAGTGGATGAGGTGACGATTTTCCGGAGATGATTCGGTCTTTGACCTTTTGGAAAGTATTTATAACTTTATGCGAAATGAGACACTTTTATTGATAACAACCTAGCTGGGTTTATACTAGGAAGTGTCTAGGAACTGGAACAATATTCAAGAACTAGCAGTTAATTAGGTTAGAATAGATTATCAAAGTGCATTTGAACATAGTTAACATCCTGGCTAGAAGTCCAACAGCAACTTTACATTCGTATACTTTGATACCTTCGTCGTATAGGAGAGCTAAAGTATACGAATGTGAAGTTGAAGTTGGACCCAGTCTTAAACTTCTAACGTTAAAGGGAGGATCCTTTTTTTTTGAATAAGATCTGCATTTAGCTTACTTTTGTGGACTAACCTAACCTCATCTAATGCAAAAAAATTATAATCAAAGCTTTAAATGTCTAGAAATTCGGTTAATATTGGAGACTTTAATGGTCACATAGGCGACGAACCCGAACCACAATTATGGATACCGTTTAGAAAATTTAAAACGATAAGATTTTCCAGTTCGCTACTCTACTTTGTTAGAACCATAATTTGCTACTTTGAATTTTTAAGTTAGTTGCAGTTTGGCTGTTAGATAGGTACCGAAATTTTCTAAGAATTAGCATGAAAATTTCTATCCAAATCAAAAGCAATTCAACCAACGTTCTAATTAAAATAATTAGAATCGTCCACAATTCCCCAGTGATGCTACAAAACAATTTCCACGCCGTTCTTATGCGTCTCCAACTCCTAATATATTGTTCAATTAATTCTGTTACAATTAAAATTCCAACTTGCGCATATAGTATCCAATAAAAAGGAATTACGGTATTGTTGTGGTACGCGCACACACTGATATGTTGTTTGTAGATTTTTTTCCCCATGTCCACTGGACCACACACATTTTCTAAGCATGGATAGATAAAATAAACTATTAAACGGTCATGTCGAAACGGCGTCAACAAAGCTGACACTATAAACAAAACGTGTGTGTGTGTGTGTGTCTCTGGCGAATATATGGTGGGTTTGTCTCTGGTGTCTGTCTGCACAACAGCAGCAGCGCAAAACAGCAAAAAGTTATTTAGCACTGTTGCAATATTGTGGAGTTCTTATCGCGCATCATTTGATGTTCATTGCACCTACGCAATTCTCACAGGCGCACTTTTCTATTTCTCATGTCGCCTTTTTTTTATCTCTCTGTGATAGTAATTCTTAATAGCTGGTGCTGTAGAACAAGTTTTAGTTCCTTGTACTGTTATTATTATTATTATAATATTGTATTAATTTTTGCGGGGGTGGCGAGATATATGGACACGAAATTGTGCTAAAGTGAGCTGTAAATTCTGCTATGGCATATATACAACTTGATTTGCATAATGGTAGATGTTAGATTATATACATCAAAAATAAACTGAAAAATATTTGGGGTCAACAGTACTTTTATTAGCAGAACTTTGAACTTTTGAAGATTCACACACTTTGACACCTACTGAATTACTTTTTACAGGAGTATAATCGGGAAAAATCGGCAGAAATATTCTAAACTAATTTCCATATAAACTGCTGGCCAATTGAAACGTACCAAGCAAATTTTTAGGTTGAATTTAAAGTAAAATATTTTGAAAAGGAGAAAAGATATCAACATGAGGTTTTCAGGATTCTAGAGATAATTTTATTGCGAAAGCAATAGTGTGACCCGATTTTTTTACTTTGAGGTACGTTACTATCTACAGGGTATGAAAGAAAGTCGTCTTTTTTTTCTCAAACTTTATACCTACCGGAATTCCACAAAAAATGTTTTATATTTTTTTGATGTCGATTTTTTTAGTCCCTGGTTAATGAGGAAAAAAGCAATTTCTCAAAAATTGTATAGCCCTCTTATTTTATAAGATACCGAATAATAATTATGCTGCCATTTTGAAAGCAAATGTCATCATGTGATATGTCGATAAAAAGGTAATTTTAAGTAGAATGTAATTATTACGGAAAAAAATTTACAGGGTTGTTTTAAAAAATTTTGAAAGTTAGTAGGTGGCCCTCCCGGTGAAACCGGAAGTGTCATTAGAATGCTTTAAACGTCAAAATGATTATCCCTTTCAACAATCAAACCATGCCAAATTTCAAATTAATACAGTTAAATGTAACAAAATGGTGGGGGTTGTAAAACGATTTCGTAGCCACTCGGTATACACGAATATGAGCAAATTTTTGAAAAAGTGAAAAACCCGTTTCGAGGATATAAGTCACTTAAACCAATGGTGAACATAAACTAACTAAATTCCGCTCTATTCCATTAAGAAAATAACCTCAAAAAATGAATTAAAAAATTTACCAATTAGCGAACGTGTACCGATTTTTGATAAGCTACTGGTTACCAATAAATTAATGAAAGTACAAAAAGTGTACTTTTTATAAGAAAGCCATTCATAAGGTATTATAATCAACTACAGAGATTGGTTCTTACAAAACACAAAACGGCCGAACGACAAAAAACAAAGAAAAAATCAAATTTTCAGCAAAAATTCGGTATCTTATAAAATAACAGGGATATCAAAATTTTGAGAAACGGATTGTTTTCCCATTAAGTAAGGACTAAAAAAATCTACATCAAAAAAATATAAAAAAAAATTTGTGGAATCACGGTAGTTGTAAAATTTGACAAAAACAAGAAGACTTTCTTTCATACCCTGTAGATAGTAATGTACTTCAAAGTAAAAAAATCGGGTAACACTATCGTTTTCTCAATTAAATTATCTCCGAAATCCTGAAAACCGCATGTTGATATCTTTTCTATTTTTCAAAATATTTGACTTTAAATTCAACCTAAAAATTCGCTTGGTACGTTTCAATTGGCCAGCAGTTTAGTTAACGTCATTTTTCTTATTAAAGCCATCAAGTTTACAAAACTATATTCTAAACAATGAGAACAAAGCTGCGAATTTTCAAATAAGAAGATTGATGAGGAATTTTAGTTATTTTTTCATTCGCTCAAAAATATTCAAACTTATTTCCACAATCTTGATGATTTTTTTTGTACTTGAGCTTTTTTTAAATTTAGATATTCAAAATGAAGCATATAGAATCAATCTACGAAATTTTCAGTATCCACTAATTCGCGTTATATTTTTTACCATTGATTACGTGGCAAATAAAATCCTGCAAATGCATCCGGGTTCCACAACAATAAATAATGATGTTGCTCTGCAAGGTTTCTCACTTGCCTCTGAAATATTTCGATGATTTATTTATGATTTTTCCACACAAGTACTTACGATTAAATAATTTAATCCGCTATAGTACAGAGATGTTCTTGAGTAAAAATTTGAATAAATGATAAATTATTTAATAATAATATTAATTTGTAAATACACAAGTAAATCGATAAGGTTAATTGATTTTCGGTGTTTCTAAGTAATAAATTATCCACTTGACATTTTATGAAAGAAAAATGTATAACAAACAACGAAAATATTCCAAGACGATGAACTAATTTCTTTGCCCAAGTAATTAATAATGTTCTATCTGACAACTTGTACGACATAAATTAATAATTACTGATTAATGGATCCATGAGTTTCGTTTCGTTGTTAAATTATCGCCAATTAATATTAATTATTATAAATGTTTTCAAGTTTTTCACTGCATTGCAGTAACACATGTACATAAATCATTTGGGTTTTATTGTTGCAAATTTTCGACACAATAAATTTATTACATCATGCACTGGCTGGTTGTCTAGACATGAAAAAACTCATACACAGTATTAATCTATGAAGACGACACAAAAAATATTATTAGGTGGTTTTTGTGTTCGTCTTAATAAATCGGATTAATTTTTATGATACCTTGTCGCCAGTATGAAGGCACTCGCTTGCTTTTACCTCTACCTCTACCTCTTCCAATTTCTATTCATAAGTTGTGTGGCTGGTGCTGCTGTATCATATTTTATCTCACAATTATCATTCGAAATTTTATTGTCAATTATTTTCCATAAATTTCGTTTTATATCAGATTTTGTCAAAATAAAGTAGCTAAATTAAAATAATTTAAAATCAGATTATACGGATTTTATGGTTGTTTATTGTTGGGCTGATGCGACTAGTTTGATCCTCAAATAATCTTATAATGATCAACAAGAAAACCGTTGGATTATCTTTATCTTGCTGGAGATAAATTATGCCAAAAATTTAATATTTACATGTTTTGAAATAATTAATTTAGGCGAAGTTTTTGTAGAAAATTTAATCACCGGGAACAATATTTTAATTGGTGAGAAGGGAAAATGAGAATTTTGACGGTTAGCTCTCTCCACGAGAAATATTTTTTTAGATATGGTCCTCTAAAAATGTTTTTTCAATCGGCTCTTTAGAGAAACTGTTGTACTTAATTGAAATATTTTCATCGCATTTTATTTTTTGCAGTCATAGCTGACTAAATAGTTCTCATGGTGTTTTCTAAGTTTAGCTAAAGTAGTGGGTGGGTTTTTTGTTAAATAATGACGAATGCCCCCATAGATACTAAAAAACATGCTAGAGTTCCATTCAATACACCAGCACATTAAGTTATAAAAATGAGTTACAACGCAAATAAATAAAATCTAAAACGAATTTTATTCAAATTGTTCCATTATTGTCGACGTTCCGGTATAAATTTTTATGTACATTTCCATTGAGTTATAGAAAACTAACCCATGTAGGAGATTATCTAAAAGTATGAAAAATCCCCCACGAATAAATCACACTAATCTAATGATGGATCACCACTAGAATGCGTGGGCGCGCGAAAACCATCAACCCATGAATATTTCTTCGTTTTGATGACTTTTCCCAATGAAACACAGAATAACGGAGTGTAAATTGACATTCTCTGTGTGTGAACTTTGGCTCACAAACAAAACGCAAAAGAAAAACACCACGATATAAATTGCCTTGGATGCCGTGAAGAGACACACCAACGACGTTCCGGCGTTAGTTATCTCGTTTTTGTTCCAACTAGAAGTACATTAACGTGTTTTCTCTCTGTGGATGGTGCGATGTAAAAATCTGCCCCCTAACACGTGTGCGTGTGTGATCTTTATGCTGTTTGGATAACTATGATTAATATTGGGGGGATTGCTGGCTGGGAGATAAGTTTAATGAATTATGTAGGAGAGTCAACTTAGCGTGCGCATCTTTGTCGCGCTTGGAAAATGAATGAAACTGACTGCTAGTTGGAGTGAAGTGCAAAAACAAACAACTCGGGCCATATAAGATGGATTTTGATTAAATAATGATTTAATGTACGGCGAAGCGTGTTTTAACTAATGATCGTTTTGTTGAATTGATTGCTTTATTATTTGTTGATGGGTTTGGCACCTCCATTAAAAATAATAACCTCACATTTCGAAAACTACTCAATTAATTTTATTTTTCATTTTATCTCCAGTTTGGAAATATTTCTACAAATTCTTTCAGATATTGTCATACTGAATACAGCGGCTTCTCCAAAAGTTTCCAGCGAAAAAAATAACGATTTTAAAGCAGGCTATAATTTTTCGACACCCTGTATATGCCATAATTTTTTTAAATCAATGATAACTCTCACTTATTAATAATTTTTCTACTCCCATACTTTAATTGATTTATTAGACATTTTAGGTACTACCTGTAGTCCTGTACTGTAATGAGATTTATTACGATACAGATTTTTCATTATACGATTCCGTCAATATAAAAAATTACCATGAACATCTACTGACAGACCTACAATTTAAAAATTGAAGTTCATTTTGATTTTCAGACATTTCTGAGTCTATGATAAAGTTGTTTTAATATTTATTTTCCTATTTTTCATTATTTTGACTAGTCATAGAAAAAATAATGTATGCAACTCACATTTAATGGCTATTAAGACACTCGTATTCATTACAACACTCACCTACTCGTGTCTTAATAGCTATCATTAAATGCTCATTGCATAATATACTATTGCAGGCCAGTATTAGTACCTCGTGGCACCCCATTCATTTCAGGCTTCGCTTAGATTGTGCTTGCTATTATCCAGGGATGCCAACCACACTGAGCCCATCATAATCTGCAGCATATAGCACAATATTATCCTATTCCTGGTGTAACAATGTTATCTGTTTGGAACGTGTGCAGTGTTGCGAGCCGTGGTATGGGTTAGAGGTCGCGAGAACTTGCTGACCTGAAGCACCGTGCCTGAACGCAAACGCGCGCCCATACAGAATACGAACAGAGCCTGAGGGGCACTCATAGATTTTACACACATACGAATAAATTTATTTTGTTTATTAGCGAATTAGAAAACTTTGTTGAAAAAGTGAGGTTATAGTACAGGGTTCTCATAGACAGAACCTAGCTTTATACAATGGTCACATTCAAAGTAAATTGCGCCCATTTCCAAGGCGGCTTAAATACCAAATTATTTTTAACACGAATAACAAACATATCAAGCAAATTAAATACACACTCTCACAAAATGTTAGTTAACAAATAACATCTTGTAGTGGTGACATTTGACCTTAGACAAGTGTTAGCAGAAGAGAAAAAACCATGTTCATGTAACTAATCAAATATAATCGAAGGTAAAGTTGTAATTAGTTGATATAAAAGTGAAAAGCCTTCAACAATTACTACATTATTTGTGGATGAGTTGTTCGAATTTCGTATGAGATGTTTGGTTTTAAAATTGAATCGCACGGTGTGGGGCGGTACTGGGAATCAGATACGCTGGTACTGGAATGTTGTAGGCAGCGTGTGAGCTTAATGTGTATTGTTGGTTGCAGAGCTTAAAGAGCTTGGCGTAGGCAAGTGTCAAGTTAAGAAATTTTAATTATTTTATAGTACACAAGTATCCTATAAGATAAATATCAAGTAGGCGATGATTTGTTTGGAGACTTTAACGTGAAGTAAGACGACGAAACCGAATTCTTTGGAGACTTCAACGGGACAACAGAAAGTGAACTTTTTCTATAAAAATAATTTTAACATAATAAAGTATAGCAGAATTATATTCAGTAGACGTAAACTGGAAGGTATATTGTAAAAAAGCGCGAAAAATGTTGTCAGGAATAAAAAATAGGAAAGTTAGGGTTTTTGTATTATCTGCAGGATTTCTGGAAATATTGTTCAATTTTTCCAAAAAAACTTAGAATTTAAAGCAGTTATTGTTTTTTTGTACAGTTTTGAGTAACATTTTTCTATATGGTAAACTTAAATTGAGATAAACAGGGAAAATAGATTTTTTATAGAAATGATTCGTGCTCAAAAAAATTACAATCTACATTTACGTTGCTACAATTTCAAACCAAATTACTTCAATTTAGACGAGAAATTAAACAGTATTTTCAAACCCTTACATAACAAACAATTTAACCGAGCCTTCAACAAAATCAATAATTCTAAATCTTCTGCCGGATTCATGCAAGCACACAATAATCCATAAACAATATCCCAACGATGACTTACAAATTAATAAAATAAACCATAAATTTGTTTACAACTTTCTATCCTCGATTTGTTAGCACATTACAATAAGGAAGCGAAAACTGTTGATTTTCTCGAAAGGGGTTGAATATAAATGAGTGAATTTTGCAACGATTCCAGATCTATGTTACACGCTGCCCAAACTTATGGGACGGCGAAAACCGTGATGGTGCTCTAAGTAAATATGCACATATTCAGATAAGCTCCTGGGTTTATTCGATCAGTGGAAAGATAAAAGTGCGGACATCGCCCTGGTTAACAAAATGGGTTAACTTATATCCAGTTAATTACAGTTTTGAAAAATCTGTTATGGTTTTGCATTTGCATAATATTGTGTGTGACCTTTGGCACTAGCATCAACATAATTTGCATTCTGAACTCGCTGATGTCTAGTTGGTGTCGAAATATTGTTAAAGTTGAAAATTAATAAAGTAACTAATTGATGGTGCGCGCCAAACTCAACGGCATTAGCCTTAATTCCCAAATCAATAAAAATAATCATACTAATTAACCGAGTGTAGAAAAAAAAACAAATATATAATTTGGTAATTTTTCATTCATTATAATGACTCTGCTGTGTGGTTATAAGTTATAACAACAATCAATTGCTTCAATACAACATATTAAGAAATATTATAATAGAACCAAACCAAAGGTAATTTGTGCTTCCTTCTTTGATTTTTCGATTGCACAATCCGTCCAGTGCTAATGGTGTTGTAAATATCAATTATTTCAAGTAGATTATTTGGTTATTCAGCTATGCGGGTGGAAAAAAAGGCAAAACTACGGATGTGTTCAAGTTAGTTACCGTGAAAGTGCATCTTTAACCTTGGACTAGATCTCTCTTCCACCTGTTTGTGTGTAAATACACAATTGACAATAGATTGAAGAAAAGTGTTGACAGAGATTAGAATAAACATGTGGTAAATTATGACGTGGTTACTTTTATTAAAATAGGAAAAATGTTTCACAAAGATGATTTTCATTATTTTGTCCCTTTGTTATTGTTGCACAATTTATTTTAAAATTCCGATGAGTTTCACAGTAATAAAACAAATTCTATCGATAAAATGGCTTAGAGATTTCATCAGGAAGCTGTTTTAGTAATTACTACAATAATTATTTACTTAATGGCTTAGAGAGGATAATAATATGGCGTTAATGTACAAGGTCCTGTTCCTGTAAGTGATATTAACAATTGTGTACTGAAAAAATGTCCTAGAACATTCTCGATAATTAAAACTAACACTAAATTTAATATCAATACATTTTCTTAGATTTACTTTAAAAGGGAAAATCTGAAATTCTTCAAATCTCTTTTTTTATTATACAGGGTGTCCCAGAAAAAGTGGGAAATCTCGGATTTAAATAGGGCATGAAAAAATAAGACGACAAGTTCCTATAAAATTTTTTCCTACGAAGATATGTAGCCCTGAAAAGCGTCGCTGGAAATCGTGTTTTTTTTTAAATAGCTTTTAAAGTACTTAATAGAATTTTATAAAAAGTTAATATGATGGACACTACTAAGGACCTCTTGAAATAATGTCCTTGACACATATCTAGCTTGTTTAGTTTACCAGGGGCAGACTAAGCTTTACAACTTAATGCTTAAACTTTTAACACCCTGTGTGAAAAAGACTTAAAACAACAAAATCAGGTAGCTTGAACCTTAGACTAAAGAAAAGCTACTCTTGTTTATTGTCGATAAAGTGGACCATTTTCGAAAAAAAGAATAAACGAATTCATGTTTTATTAAGTCAGTAAAAAAAAGTCTCATTCCGAAAAAAAATTTTTATAGGAACTTGTCATCTTATTTTTTCAAGCCCTATCTGAATCCGAGAAATTTCCCACTTTTTTCGGGGCACCCTGTATAGCATCACCCTTGAATTGAATTTCAAAATGAACCATGAATTTCTATAAATTTTAATAGTAACAAGTTTAACGATGTCCAACATCTACATTTTTTGTGAATTATTTCTTTGTTTATTTATGTAACAATCTGAAATAAAACGTACTTCGTAACTTTGCGTATTGCTTACACACTTTGTCGTTCCTAAAATTTTGATTCTGTAATAATCAGAATTATTATAATCCTCACCGTGGCAGCGGATTAGCAAACCTAATAAAAATAAACTACCTCTTAGCTTGTTTATTTAAAAATAATTGGGAATTGGGCCTACACACATAAATTAGTACTCATACAAAATAATGATTATAACTTTGTTCCCAATCTAATCCTTTGTGCTTGGATTAGTATTTTGAAAACACCCACATTTTCTGTCAAATAAAACAGTTCTGTCCCACTTAGCCCCAGTTTATAGCAAAATATCCAGCTTGAACTCAGTTATCAAATAAATTACGTCTGAGTAGTAGAATTCCTTTCGAAACATTTGAAACAAACCCCAACATGATATACCCATAAATGGCAAAGTTGTTAATTGAAAATAATCGTATCGCATTGGAAATTTTTCGATTTCAAAGTACACGCAATGTTTATTTGTGTGTTAATACAGTCACGAAAATGTCATAATGCACATTGCCAATAGGATAAGAGAAAGAGTGATGATCCAAAACTGTTAGAGAGAGAGAAACTTAATTATTGTTGATAAACATACAACAGACATGACATGACATCATTATGTCAGATGTCAGTAAAGTGCCGAAAATACACCTAAAACAGGTATTTAGGATCATTATCGTGTTGAGTTATGTTGAAAGGACATTTCAAAAATATCCAAACATGGAATAATTAGGTTTTTGTGTGTGGATGACCTAATCTTTTTTTGGTATTCTACGGGGTTATGTTAGAAATTTTTATAGTGAAGGCTACAAGTTTAATTGTATAATTATAGCTAGATAGAGATGGGATAAAATTATTTTTAGAGGAACTGGCGATGTCAATTCTATATTATTTAGCTTTAAATTTTACTTTGGTATAGTTTTTACAGAAATATTCAGTAGTTTATCTATAAATTGAATTCAAAACTGTATAATAAAAATTATTAGAATAAAAAATTGGAGATGCACGATGCACATGCTCTTTGTCTCAATGAACATATTGGTGAACATTTTTCTAAGAAATTTTTGTTTTCCAATTTTATGTAGATAGTTGGTGAGACATTTTTCTTGTTAGAATACTCGTAAAAATATTCTAAACTAACTTCCATAATACTAAGAAATTATTTCGATAATGTCAACTTTTGGCTGTACAGGGTGTCCCGGAAAAAGTGGGAAATTTCTCGGATTCAGATAGGGCATGAAAAAATAAGATGACAAGTTCCTACAAAAATTTTTCCTACAGGCAATTTTTAAATTTTGATTTTTTTTCGGAATGAGACTTTCTTTTAATGACTTAATAAAACGTGAATTCGTTTATTTTTTTTTCTCGAAAACGGTCCACTTTATCGACAATAAACAAGAGTAGCTTTTCTTTAGTCTAAGGTTCAAGCTACTTGATTTTGTTGTTTTAAGTCTTTTTCACACAGGGTGTTAAAAGTTAAAGCATTAAGTTGTAAAGCTTAGTCTGCCCCTGGTAAACTAAACAAGCTAGATATGTGTCAAGGACATTATTTCAAGACGTCCTTAGTAGTGTGCATCATATTAACTTTTTATAAAATTCTATTAAGTACTTTAAAAGTTATTAAAAAAACGATTTCCAGCGACGCTCTTCAGAGCTACAAATCTTCGTAGGGCGGGCCTGTAGGAAAAATTTTTATAGGAACTTGTCATCTTATTTTTTTATGCCCTATCTGAATCCCATTTTTTCCGGGACACCCTGTATAAAACGCTTATTACTTCAAAATCTGCTCAGAAACTCTAAAATTACAATTTTTTAAACAGTTACTTCACAATTTTTTCTGCAATATAGTTGTCGACTATCTAACCTAACCTAAAAGTGAGGTTATGGTTATTGTTAGTGTTTTTTTAATAATTTCGACATTATAATGTAGAATCTCAATGAGATTTTTTTCATAACTCGACTAGTGGTTCTAAAACAATAACGTATTAATAGAATTACTGCATAAATTTGTCTAGGAATGTTTGACTAACCACAAACCTTATAAAAGTGAGGTTATAGCTGTTGTAATTACATTAAATCAGAAACATAACGGAAAATTATACAATAAGGAAATTGTGCCATAAAGTTTTGGAAACCTTAAAATTTTAGATTTTGATTAAACTAATTTTGTGCAAAGCTGTCACTTTTCTTTAAAAAAAATTATATCAGTTTTTGCTAACTTTTTCATATAAACTTAGCAAAGCATAAGTGTAAATATGTATCAAAATCAAAAGTTAGATAGTGGAAAATATGCGGCTTTTTAGTCGCTACTTAGTTGTGGAAAAATTAAGTCTGTCACTTTTATTCTTAAAAAATTACAGCAGTTTTTCCTAACTTTTTCATATAGTAAACTTAGCAAAGCATAAGTATAAAAATGTATCAAAATCACTTTTCTTTTATACTTATGCTTTGCTAAGTTTATATGAAAAAGTTAGTTTTTCCCAACTTTTTGAACAGTCACTGCATAAATAATTTTTATTGCTCGTACAAAAATTGGAACAATAAATAACATCTATTATTTCTACTCGTATCGAGTATTTTTGGCGGAATATTAGTTATCTAGTCTATAAAAACGACTAACTAATTGATATTGTCTCAAATTAAAATATGCGCTTAGTAATAATTCACGTGGTGGGTGGTCGAAATAATCTTGTTCACCTCAACGACAGAATAGAATTGGGATTATAGCACATTATCCAGTTATATAAAAAAAGATAAATTTTGAATTCAATCTTTTTTTTCTAATAATGTAAACAAGCTAGCAAAACGTTTTTATATATTTTACGAATTATTTTTATAACCAAATTAAATATTAATGTTGTGTGTTTTATATTGATGGAACAGAATCGTAAAAGTCATTCCAATTTAAAATGTGCATAAAATCAGTGATGGACGTAAACACACTGAATTTTTCTCAATCTAGTTGTTGTTAACATTGAAATGAAATGTTGAAAAACAGGCAAAAATGCATGATACAATAACGTAATTAAATTAAACTGAGCATGAGATCGGTTCGCTATAAATAAACAATCGTTGTTTAATGAGATAATTAATAAAATATTTTAGTGTTAGAAAAAAATTGCATATATTATTATTGCTATCATTTGCATATTGAATGCCTGACCTCGATTAACTGTTTGGCTGTACGTCAGTGAACGGTTTTTCTTACAATTAACTCTGTTATCACAAAAAACTAAATTGCAATTAAGATTTAACATTTTTATGGTTAAGCATAAGGCTTTAGTTGGAACATAACCTAACCTAACCTCACCTTTATTGACAATGGAAAGAAGTTTCATGGGAACGTTTGTTATTATTAGCTAAAATAAACTCAATTGTACAATTTCAATCCGTGCATGTCTTAAAGTAATTATGCCATTTTTCTAAAATTGCCCATTATCGTGCATGTTTACACTATACTTCTATATTATTATAATTCAATAATCTATACAGTGGTGCTGTTTGCAAGAGTGTGTCTGTGCAATCAATTCAAGTTATTAATAAACACGAAGCTGATGGTTAATACATACGAGTAGCCCCGTCACACATTACAGCAAGAACAAGCGAATAATACAGATTGTTGAATATTGATTATTAAAAGAACACATGCACTTCTTCTCGCTCATCGCAGCTCAAACTGATGTTTGTATTTTTGTTGGCTACTTGAGTTTGTTGAGTTCAATGGCTGAATGTGTGGATGAGTTGGTAATTTTATAGATATGTGTATGGCAGGTAATGCCACTCGAAAAATGAAATTAATGTAGTTGAGTGGTCAGTTTCTAAGACCAGAAGAGATGAATCTGCCAACGTTAGTATTTATTTATAAGCATTTCTTGTAGTGTGGAATATCAACATGTTAACTGAGTAAATACGGGTTTTTAAAAAATTCATACACAAAAACTATTTTTACTTTCTTACTAAACTATTGAGCAACTAAGAGTTGCTAGTACATGAATCGTCTAAAAAAGTATGATTATCGTGGTTTTTTTTTCAAACTTAGAAAAGTATCTACGATATTTGAAAAGCGCAATTTAATAATCAATTCGTCAGTTAAGTGGTTGACAACTTTATTCCCGGTTCTCGCTATTGCTCAGGCGGAAACTCGTCCTCGACTGGTAAATATTACTTACCTCCCTTAGTTGGTAAGTAACTATTGTGCACAAGTTTACGAAAAAAATCAATGAAGATACCACAGACATTCTTCGGGTTACTGTTCTGCTCCACTATTGGTCTCTTTATAAAATTGTAACGTAACCACGACATGAAATTGATTTTGTTATAAGACATGCATAAATCGTCGTTATTTTTCGATCAATACCATCAACTTGCAGTATTCCATACAAAATGAAATCAATGACGTGGTAAAAATGTACAAACAGACAACAAAACCCAAGTCGCTCTTTTAATAAAACCACTCACAAGGCAAATTAGTTATAATCTGCAACACAGTTGAATCCATAATCATCCTCAATGGAAAATAATTATCGCGTGGACAAATAAATGAATCAAGCTAGTGAGGTGCAATTTAATTATACATTTCTAAGTCATTAGACGTCGACACTATGATGCTGGCTGATGAAAAGCTGAGATTAAGTTTCTTTTTGCTTACTATCTAGCATACAATTGGGTCCACTGCGTTTGTGGACCATCCCACAGCCATCAGTGACAGTTGTGCTTAAAGTTCTGTTATTTTGTTGTTATACTATAAAACACCATGTGTTTCAAGCATAATTAGACTTACTTACAATTAGAGTTAGGTAATTATGTAATTTTTTCAGCTTGATTTCTGAAATAAAAAACCACGTTATGCAAATTTATGTGGTTTTAATTTCTTTTGTGCGGTTTTCTGCGAGCGTGTCAGAAAATCCAGCAGCGGTGTGAGGTCTCTTTATAAATTGCTTAAAAGTGCATTAATCAATTCTGGTCCACAGGCATTAAATCATGCCCTGCGACTGTTTCCCATATCGGGTAATGAATTTCACCCGAAAATGGTCCGCGGTTGCAAAAATAAAATAAATTATGCATGGACGCGCTCCACATTTTTACAACAAGTTTCATTCTGGTGTGTCTGCATCATCAAAAGATACCAACAAAATGTTTCTTTAGTGCATTTTCACTAAATAATAATTGATCCAATTGTGTCAGCGTATGTTTCGTCCTAAATATTTTTCGGCTGCTGTGGTTTAATTTATGGAATTCGTGATGTTGTGTGTAATGTTAATAAAGCGGGTTTTTTTTTTGTATACCACGTCGCCCGGACAGGTTGTAAGTTATTTATTGCTGCCAAAACAAATTGAATGTGATGCCAAAAAGAACAAATAAAATATCGATATCGCGGTGTAGAAATTTTTATTCGTGGAAATAATGAAATCATTTAGTTATTACACATACATGGGAAATAAATTTAATAATTATCAACTTGGCGTAGTTTTTTCGTTGATTAATTGTCATGTCAACCAAAATAATCACGACGAGATGTGACAGTTATTTCTAAGGATTCATAACAGACAATACAAAGAAAAATATTTATAAATAATATTAATATATATAAAGTAATTAGAAATTGACTGTCCGAT
Organism: Pediacus dermestoides; assembly: GCA_963942485.1. Lineage (NCBI taxonomy): Eukaryota > Metazoa > Arthropoda > Insecta > Coleoptera > Cucujidae > Pediacus > Pediacus dermestoides. The sequence continues at coordinate 679,730 of OZ012630.1, read as the reverse complement.
AACCTAGAGATATTACCTACCATTTATATAGGGTGTACAGCAACTTACTCTGTTATTATTAAAGGAAAACATCCTGTAGGTATACGAGCCCTAACAACTAAATGTTCGGACAAAAGTAAATTTTTGAAGTATGAAAGGATAACTGAAAATTTTACAAAATGAATTTGCAACTAAATGTTGGGATAATTTTTAATTTAGGACCATTAATAAGAGGTTACGTCTCATTTTGCTTTAATAGCTGCCTGTATTCTAACAGGCATTGTAATTATCAAATTTTTTTTGGTACTATTCTGGCGCGAAACTGTCTCAAATTTCTTCTATTTTGGTCTTTAAGTCCCCAACGGTTCTTGGTGGATTATTGCGTAAAATACGTTTAATTTTATGCCAAAGAGTTTCAATGACATTTAAGTCTGGACTGGATGAGGGCCATGAAAGCACCTTTATGTCGTTTTCCTCAAGTGATTTTTTAAAAACAGTCGTTAGAAAATTACGTCACATTTTTCAAGTGCAATTTTAAAGCTACGAAATATGCCTAAAATCACCAAATAAAGTCTTGAGGATTTTTTTGTACATAAAACCAACATCCAGCTTTGCAATAAAGTAAATTTTACCAAAATCCAACCAGTGGTTCCAAAACTGTGATTATTTTATTTTGTAGGTAGCACCCCCAAAAAACACGTTTTTTGAAAAGTGAACTCTGGAACTCGAAAAAAATGCAAAAAAATCATATTAACATTTCAGGATTTTTTCAATATAGTACGATTATTGAGCGTTGATTTAAATGTTTTTTGACACAAATCCAACCAGCGGTTTCAAAACTGTGATTCTTTAAAACAATTACTAGAAAATTTTATCATTTTTGAAGGTGCAACTTTGAAGCTCCGATAAATGCCTAAAATCACCAAATAAAAATTTGTGTAACTTTTTTGTAAAGAAAACCAACATCCAGCTTTGCAATAAAGTAAATTTCATCAAAATCCGACTACTAGATCCAATGTTTTGAAAATAATAATTCTTTGTTTCTACAATTTTTCCATCCTGCTGGGTTAAAGTGCCACAGTTTTGGAACCGCCGAGCGGATTTTTACGAAATTTACGTGTTTATATAGCCAAAGGTTGGCATTATAACAGAAAAAAATCATCAATATAATGGAAGTTAATGGAAAAAAAACTATCAAATTTACTTTTGTCCGAACATTTAGTTGTTAGGGCTCGTAAAACTAGGAGATTTTTCAACAATTACCAATGATTCCGAATTATATTTCGAACATATTTCATTCGAACTCTTTTTTAAGTTCCCCTAAAATGTTTCTAAAAAATTGGAATAGATCAGTTTTTATACCATTGATAATTTTGTATAAATTTATATAAACCGTTCTTATAATTTTTCAAAATTAAACCATAAATTTGACAATTAAATACTCAATTTAGCGCTCAAAAAAAAACAAGGAAAAACTTTGTATATACCTACATAGTGCGAATTTTTTAAAAATAAAGCCGTCATTCAATTTCTTGAGAATCTCCTGAAAATAGCTACCTTGTATCACACGCCAACAATGAAACGCAGCCTCATCTCGCACGAAGAATTTTATGTGAATTTGATTTATCTCCACTTATTTAATAGCTGATATAAACGGGATCATTACAATTGTATTCATGCGGAGGTGTAATGGACATTTGATGATGTTAACGTCAAAACAAATTGATTATTTTAAATTTATTTCAGAGATTGTTCCTGTAGGCACTACTTTCAATCAAGTGTATAGTTCCAATTTCCTTCGAACATTTTGGCCTACACACCCAACAGTAAGCATATTAATCACAGCTAATTTTAAATAGATTCACCAACAACAAAAGAATTAGTTACAGAGATCTGGGGGAATTAATTTGCATATACTTTGTGCTCTTGTCCATATTCAGAGCATAATCCAATTTAGCCACCCACACGTCCATAGGCGTGGATGTTAAATCAAATTTTGTTTGGACTGTACTTGTAAATGTCCATCTAAGGATGTTACTCACTCATAGAATGCCAATAAAATTAATGCAGCTCAGGTGCCGCTCCGGACACATAGGATCTGTAGCGTCCGGTGGCTATTATGTCTTGAATAAAATAATAATCAGCGCCGTTTGTGGAATAAATATCCAAAAGGGTGATGCGAGAGTTATAAATAGACCAAAACCCGGACCTGCCATTTGCCTGTCAGTCCGATAAATTTGGACTTGGATCTACAATAATTCATGCATTTATTTATTAGTCAGTCTCAGATGATGCAGGAGGCACGAATTTTTCTGTTTGGTATTATAACAAAACAATGATTGCGTTATTGACCTCATCGGCGTGAAGATGATGAATGTTTGTGGTCGATGGAGGGTGTGAGATGCATCTGCGCACTCAACCACCTGGTGAGCGACAATCCATCAACACTTATCCATCTATTATCACAGTTATTCATGGAAAGTTCTTTGATTTATCGTAAGCGTATTAGTTACCTTCATGGTGATGTATTGTTTATTCAAATTTCTACGATGGAACTATTCCGTTTTTGTTTTTCTCTATTATATTTTTTTTTGTTTCAAAATGTTAATTGATACCTCAAGTTCAACATTAGATATAATTTATTTCTTCATCAATTTTACTTGGACTTGACTTATTGTGTGTTAGTGTTTATATCTCTATCGTTTCAATCACTGTGACTGGAACTATTTTTAATTTTCTCTTCTCCAGTGGCTTACTAACGAGTTTATTAATTTATTTATTCAAATACCATAGGCGAGCTTTTGGGGGCACGAAACAGAAATTGGTTCATCTTCAGACAAGTATAAATTGATCTGAGATGGAACATTTATCTCTCTATGGGAAACCTATCGAAAAAAACGGAGATTGTTTATACTATAATATAAACTATTAAACAATATTTGGAAAATTTCTAAAAACAACCACAAAAATATTAAAAGTTATGTAGTCAGAAAATTTTCACAAAATATATTAATAACATTAACTAAGAAAATAACCTAAAATAAAAACTGCAAATTCTAATAATTTTATCTTTTCCTTTAAAATATCTAGTCCACTTTTGGTATTAATGTTAATCAAAAGTGTAAATTTATTATTTATAACCTCAAAAACAAATAAACTATAACAAACAAAAATATGTCTTGGAGATATTTATATTTTTTGCGATAATTTGGCATAATTTCTATATTCCATAGATTCATAACTTAAAAATAGACTTTTGATATTATATAAAAAAGTACATTGTAATCCAGATATTGCTGAAATAAAACTTGAAACCATTTGTGTCATTATTATTAATACTACAAAAAACCCACTATAACAATAAATCAAATTTTGTGCACGCTACGTCTTGAACAAAGTACAAAAAACAAACCGTGAAATACGTTCAATATATTCTAATTACCAATTAAGCGTTTAATAATATAAGAAATTCATTCTTCATTATGTTCATATGGGTGTTATATAAGAAACATTCCTCGAATGTACATTTATCATGTGTTAATTTTGCTCACCGCATGAGCTCAGATAAGAATATGCTAATACCGTCAAGTTACACTGATTACGCATCCAATAAATTACTTTCTAAAATGATATTCTCTGTTTATTTAAGAAAATTATTATGATAAATAATACGCTTAAGAATCTCAAGTTGGGTTTTGTGGGTGATATATTACATGTGTAACTTGTTTGTGTCCTCAAAACTACAGAAGATAGACAAGCGATAAAACTGTTGTTTTATCCAAAAATTCGGAAACCTGCACTAATCTAATCCAACCAACGCACTACAACTCAACAAAATTTAAAAGACAAATTCGTGTAACACAGGAAGCAATAAATAAAGTAATCCCATACAATAACGGTAGGTATAAGATTTGGATCGGATTATGTAATGATAAATTTGACATAACATAAGCGATTAAAAAAATTTAAATACACCTCTCTACTCTTCTTTCACGATTATTGTGTGCGTGTGTGATCTTGTGGGGTTTAAAATCTGACACAATAGTAGCAAGGTGTGGCATGTTTTGGCCCCTTAAAATCAGACGTAATTCGATATAAATAATAAAACGTCTTTAAGATAATCCACGCGTGGTAATGATAATCGTGTCATATTTCTTCCTGTGTCATTGTTTTCACGGATTTGTCCTCAAACTTTGTATAAAAATGCATGAGAAATAAATGCCTTTGTTTTGTCGATGTAGTAGTTTGTTACGTATAACCAGGTAAAAGTGAAGGTATTATTTTGCACCATTGTTTTGCTAAATGATGTGCGTTTTATCTCTAAAATTAAGCTGTCATCAGTCAAGCGATTAAAGAAATAAGTGTAGCTGTACGTGGGTATTATCAAGTTAAAATGATGGTTTCCAGAAAAAAAAACTCTACGACATTTCAATAGTCTCAGCCGGATAATTGAGGTGCTGGGACAGCGGCAATAGATGGGGCTAGTGGCTTAGAAGTCGCTGTCTTTGGGCCTACGCTATTCCGAAATTTCTAGTTATACAAAATTTATCTTGATTACACTACAAATAAAGCTAAAGCTGATTTTATAGCTTCAAACGTAAAAATTTATTATTATTAATTACCTCAAAAAATTTTTTGCATAAGATATTAATTATCTCAAGATTTCCTCAGTTACTCGTATCTTCAATTTCTTTTACGAGGAAGTCTTTAAAGATTATCTCAAATTCACTCAAGATTTCTAGGATTTCCTTAAAATTATCTCAATTTCGCTCATGCACTAAATCGTATTTCGTCGACATACCTGCAGATTTCTTATCGATTACTTTAGGTTGTCTCCAAATTGTACACTTGAAATTTTTTTAAGAGGATATTTTGAAGGTTGTCACGTATCCAATTGAATCTTTACAAAACCACATGTAACATGTCGTGGGAACCACCTGGTAAATTACTGAAACAAAAAGGTGTTACCTTGCCGACTACAGAACAAAACAAAATGAGTTAGTCATTCGCTCCAAATCGTTTATATAACAACGTGCACACTGTCTACAAAAAAGAAACTACAATGCTCCATTATCTTTGGTCTATAACGACATTTTATTATTTCACTTATATCGTTAGGCACCATAACAATATGGTGTGGTGTGCATCATCCGCCATCTACACTAATTTATGTAGCATTGTTCTAAAGAAATTGACAGTCAAATTTCGATTGTTTAAACTACTGAGTTGAACTTGCGATTAAATTGTTAGGTGGACAAAAATAAAGCCAGTGGCGCACCTAGCGGAAGAATCTAACTTTTTATTCAAAATCACAACCTTAACCAAATATTGTAAAATTTAAACCTTGACAAAACTGGGTTAAAGCACTAATTAATTACCCTCAAGATAATTTACGCAAGATAAGATTTTAAATGCACTTTTTGTAATGTGTAACCGAGAGATAATTTCATTTACATTAGAATATTGTCTGATTGTTCCCTGACATGTTGCACTAAAGATAAATAATAAAATTATAACGAAAGGGGACACACCTTGTGAATAATTATTATTACACAAAATAGGAGCTCAATTGTACACACACCCTCCCCAAAATGATTAATTGTGGTAGCCGAATGCAAAAATCGAAGAAATATGTATTAATTGTATGGTAATTGTATGGTATTCAGTTAAAATATGTGCATAATGGTATTATATTTTAAGGTAATGTGTATTAATTATTTATTAGTTTATGGTTGTTTTGCATATTTCACGCGCTCACCTCCATATTATTTAGAATGTCTAATTCGATGACTAACTATATTACCCTACAATTAGCTATAAACTTTTTAGCGTTCATTGTCACCAGTTCGTCCAATGAGGAAGACTAACATGAATAAATTTTGGGGTATAAGGTTAAAACGGAGACGGTGAAGGACCATCTCAATTTATTTACATAACTTTGGTAAATTAGTAAATTTGGGCGGATTAACAGAACTTATTCTAACCTGAATCGGTGAGATATAAAGTGCAGAGAAATATCAATCCGTTAACATTTGCTAATTTTATTTCCAAGTGTATGAGATCACTTTAATAATTTGTCAACTACAGCTCCATTTTCATAAGAACTGCCTTAAAAACTCTAAAAATTAACCGATTTCGATTCTGTTTGATATTTTGGAGTGAAACAGGATAGATCTATGAGAAACATCAATCAGAATGAAAATCCGTTAACATTTCCGAATTCTAGGCCCAAATGTACGAGATCACTTTCATAATTTGTCAATTAGAGCTTCAGTTTCATAAGAACTGTCTTAAAAACTCTAAAAACCAACCGATTTCGATTCTGATTGATATTTTGGAGTGAAACAGGCTAGATCTATGAGAAACATCAATCAGAATGAAAATCCGTTAACATTTCCGAATTCTAGGCTCAAATGTACGAGATCACTTTCATAATTTGTCAACTAGAGCTCCAGTTTTATAAGAACTGTCTTAAAAATTCTAAAAACCAACCGATTTCGATTCTGTTTGATATTTTGGAGTGAAACAGGATAGATCTATGAGAAACATCAATCAGAATGAAAATCTGTTAACATTTCCAAAATATATGCCCAAATATACGAGATCACTTTCATAATTTGTCAACTGCAGCTCCAGTTTCATAAGAACTGTCTTAAAAACTCTAAAAACCAACCGATTTCGATTCTGTTTGATGTTTTGCACAGAAACAGAATTATTTCACGAAAAACATTAATCCGAATGAAAATCCGTTAACATTTCCGAATTCTATGTCTAAAATGGCGTCTTGAGCACACCCTGTTTCTATAGACAAAAAATAGAATCGTTTGTAGCCTGAAACGCCATAAAGTTTCCAATTTCTCATCCTTTTTTTCTACCTACAATAAAACTGTATCATCCCGTGCTTCAAAGATAAAACAATAGACAGAATTCCCAGGCGATGTGTTCCTCCATCCTCCATCCATTGAACGCAACGCGGTGTCAAAAAGTTGAAACGTGCATAATGGTGAGGCACGCAAACGTCTGTCAGCAACTTAAAAGTGTTTTAAATGAAAGCATCCCAAAAGTGACAAGCCAAACAAAAGGTTTCAATTAGTCAGTTAGTGGGCTTTTTGTAAGTGAGACTCAAGGGTGCGTTTATTGTCTTCGATGGTTGGAACTTTGATTATTGTTCTTTATTATAGAATAATAACCAATATACGATGCTTTTGTATTGTTTCTAAAAGAAAATCCACATAGTTTACAGATAATTTATTGAGTTAATAACAAAAAGCAACAGAAATAAATTTTATATTGTTGTTATTAGAAATAAACTAGCTTTTTTCCGTGATAGTGTTATTTATGTTGTATTATTGGCAGTAAATCTTTAACTAGCTATTTAAGTGTTATCTTGAAGTCATCTACACATTTTTTAGTTCGGTTCCCGACATTGTTCAGATATCGTAAACTACTCGTACTATATGGATATGAGAGAGGAAAAATACAAGAAATAGAGTCTGGGGGCAGTGGCGTAGCAATCGCTGTCTAAGGACTCTAAGGCATAACTAAAAGCAGCTTTGTCCTTGCTTGCTGGTTCAAAAACAAAGTAATCTGTTTCAGTTTTATAGCGCCATGCAATAATCCCTTTGTACGCCTTATTCTATACCAAGAAATATAAAATATCTTATGATGGTCTTGGCCACGGGCAGACAACAAACATCAAAGAGATGAACGAATTGACGCAAAATGCAATCTTGGGGGATAATTTGCGGCATGTATTAGACCATCATCATCAGGCCCCCAATGCGAATAATCACACGTGATTTTCATTGTCACGTTCGAGTGACATGGATAAGTTGGTGAATTACGGCAATCTAAGAGAATACGTGTGGCTTGTCAAGGGTCACCTGATTAGATATGGACGAACGGAGGTCAGAATGGCACGATTACACTGGAACGTGTGTCGACTTGCCATATACAACAACACAACAACATCCCAGATTAATAATGTAACACACAAAGGATGTTGCTACACGATATAAACATGGGATTTTTTTTTTAGTTGGGAGCGCGGAGAAATTCTAAAGTGTTAAAATGCAATTTTAGCTAACGGATAGACATGCATACTATTTTTTGTAAGTTGACGTACCTGAAGTCCTTGGGAGTTTTCCATATTTATAGGTTATGTTAGGTTAGGTTAGCTGCTAAAATAAAAACAAGAATGAACGCACAAAAATTTGATAACAAATCAACTTCTCTATATTACTGTAAAATTTTTCTAGAGAGAAAGTTGGAGAAAAGGATAAAAAGCTGAAAACATTTTTGTCAGAAGAATCAAAAAACAAAAACACTGATTTTTTGTCCCATACTGGAAAGAAGGATAAATTTTTCATAAATAAAAATATTTTCATTCCTCACAAAATTTTTTTTAACCAAATTGTAATTTTTCCTTGTTCTATATTATATAAATTTCGTGTTTTTGTTAGATGACCCTGAAAAATGAATTCGTGCCATAACAAATTTTTCCCATATTAAAATTATGAACACCGCCACACACACAACACTATAATAAACAATATTTTTGTCCAATTCAGTTTGTAAAAGTATTGTTTTACACTATTAAAATTGACAAGCAAAATAATGTATACACAATTTCCTGCGGTACAGTCATAAGTTGTAACATTTACCGAGAGAGGCGCACAATTAAAAAACATCTGTAACCTGAACCTTGTAGGTGTTTTTGTTTATAAAGGTAATAAATTCTCAACGGTATGGTATGGTATGGTACATTTAATGGCATGGCATCTCTTCTCTGCTTTTACATTATTTTTTCTTCCATCTGGTAAATATTATAATTGAACAAAACAAAGAATGTTACAGATATATAGAGGTGGCATTTAACTATACACCAGAACAATATCGTGTTTCCAAGACTCGTGATGGTAATCTGTATAAGCGGATCGATATTCCCTTTTATCGATACACATTGATTCATATCGCACTAATCGCACGCGGTGCCTGATTAATGTGGCGGATCACGGGCTGATTTTCAAACGATAAGCGATGATCACAGGCGCCGCGCGCGCTCTCTCGTGTGAACTCTTCATTACTTTCCAATTTTTTTACTTTGCTTTATCGCCCCTTTGTCTGATATAAATTTTGCGTCACCCAACACAAAATGATCTCATATTTTTATGTGTTAGTCAACATTTTACGTTTTTTTTTTCATCTAACCTCAAACGTGTGTAGTTTTGACGAACCGGATCTAATATAATAATAAAAACCATCTCAGACCAGACCACTTGTTGCTGTTTTGCAGGAATGTCCCACCAACTTGAAGCATCTCTACAAATCCTTTATTATACTCCACACACTCACACACTGTGTTAATTAATTATTATTAATTGTAAATAAATCCCGCGTATGAATCATCGTTCTAAAACAGCTTGATGATTACAAAATGTATATTGTCTCAATTTTTTCATATTTTTTTTAGCTTTAAATTACAAAACTTCTATTATATTAATGGAGGAGTAAAAGGCGTATATTAATTATTAAATGGACTTTTCCTAACCATCACGGTCATAATCGCCGAGCAATCTTTACAATTATTGTTAATCAATACTGTGTAGGTTGCAACTTACGCCAGGTGATGTTATACAGTGTGTACTTAGTTTATTTATGGTTATAATGATGATGGGTTTTTCAAGTATTTGGAAATTTCAAAACAAATCATCGCAATAATGCAATTATAATATTTAAAATACAAAATATACAGGATGCTACTTAAATTATCTCCAAATTGTACACCTGAATGCCTCCGTTACCCCTCACGGGGTTAACTCACAGATTTATGTAGAAATTTGGCAACTGGAGATAATTTTTGGTAGCTATTGATATCAGTTGTGTAAGTTCCTTTAAACGCCGCCAAACTCGCTGTGATCGAGGGATGTAGTTTATTATGACTAAATTAAATCCTTACCCAAACAAAACCATTAAGCGCCAGCATCCCTCGATCGCAGCAACTCTTGTGGTGTTTAAAGGAACTTAATAACTATGAATATCGGTGTCACGCTCAGTTCTCCAGTTGTTAGGTTAGGTTAAGTTTCTGTAGTCGTCATCTTGAAAGATTAAATCACGTGACCTTTGCTGATTTAGTCCACTTGGCGGGAAATTCGTCGTGTACATTCCACTGCGTGCTCTTTATGGCACAATAAATAAAATTATTATTTAAAATGAATATTATTTTATGTGTACTACACACAATACAAAACGGTGCATATGTAATTTAATGTGTAATAAACCTCGTACCCTCTCGGTGTAACAAAAAAAAGATCGTAAAGTGGAATTCTTCGGTTTGGAGGTCGAGCCAGCTCTGTGATTCTGTGACTGGTTCGCTCGATCTGGATTTTTCTGTTCCGAGTGCGACAAGTAATCAGTATTTATCGCCCCCGTAAATTCCCAGTTATTCCGGTAACGACGCTATTCTCTTGTAATGTACACCGCGAATGTGTGTGGTCAGTGGATCTCCAGCTGTCTCGGCTGCAGTTCCACACTAAATACATGACAATTTATACATATTTCTATTGCATTAATAACTGGCCTTTAATATCGTAAAGTTGGCTTTTTGCATGGAATGTTCATTTATGTTGAAGTGTGAGCATAAAACCGCCGTTTTAATGGTTTTATTAAATACGCGGACGCCCCTGATGAGGTGGTTGTGGTTGTCGTAAATTTTTGGCTTTTGCCCGTTTTGTTTGTAAGGCAATAACGTCCTTAATTAATGATGGCTCATATACACCGAGTGCCATACTGGTTCCATGACCGGATTAAATCTCGCTCGCCGATCCAAATTGTCCGGTTTTATGGCGCAAGCACCACAAGCGGTGCCTGATAAATTTATACACAAAACAATTATTAAAACACGACTATACAGAATACAACCATAATTTAATGGGATTACTTTAATAGATTCACTTTTATTTATTTAATTAATTAAAATCCCAGCATTTGTAACAATGTTAATTGGCAATTTTATGTAACAGCAAGCAGAAATACCAAATACATTATTAGATATATACAAACATACCTACTTACATAAATAACTTATTAAAACCAGTCATGAATTTCCTTATTACAATCCACCCACCCACGAGATTTTTTATTCCGCAATTTTTTCTTTCAATAGTTTTACGAAGCAAAAATCTTTACCTATACAAAAGTCGTATAATACTAATAATAGTTGAAATGTAAACGTGTTTTGTATGAATATGTTGTCAGTTGTGTGTCAGATAATGTCAGCAATTGCTACCGGAACAAAAGCCAATGGAATTCAAGTGAACAGGGGCGTTAAACACAACCTGAACTATTAAACTATTGTTTAAATATGCATAAATATTCATAACAATGAAAGTCATATTCTGCTTTTGTCGTGTTCGGAAAAAACTGTTTGTATAGGTGTATATGTGTGTGTGGGTGTCGGGATTTTTCTTGTGAATTTCGGTTAGATACAGGTTAGTTTTATTTGGAAGTTAAAGTTACCATTTAATTAATTCGAGAAAACTTCACACAGCATTCTATTTTTCGCTATAAGTTGGACGTGCGTTATAAAAGAGAGATAGACCATCTGGAAATGGGTGCTAATGCGCATGCGTGTTTGATTCTCGCATGCGCACAACGGACGCGATATATTAGTTAGCAGTATTATATATTTTTCTAGATAAGCAATGAACTGCTTTGAGGTATCCATCCAAACTGTACACGATTGAATTTTCAAACTAGATTTTGCCGTAACATCAATCGAAAAATCTCCTTATAATAGGTGAAAGGTAGGACAATTAATTATTTTATAACATAACATTGTTGGAAACATTTAATTGGTCATGATAGAAGATACGTGCACTCACATACAATGTACTGTGTAATTTATTGTAAACAATATCGCTAAATAACAACAATGGAATGATCGTCAGTGTTGGATAACCTCTCTCTGTGTGCGCTGCTCTTCGGGAATCGGATCGAATAGAACACTATTATTTATACAACAACTTGATAAATTATCTGGATTAATTATGTACTTCAATAGGATGTAATAGTTTTATGGAATTTAATTAAACTCTGATACTGCGCCTCACGCAAATCACCACAACTGTCTTTCATTCAAGTATAGAGAGCGAAGATGTTGAGGCAAATGTCAAGTTTAGCGAGCACTATGGGAACTAAACCACAACAGAGTGGTTGGCAGGTCCATAGGAATTTTATTGAAAAGCTGTTTGAGGTGTAATTAAATCTGTGCTGGAATAAAAATTTATTTTGGAAATGTTGCGATTTCATATAAAGAATTAGGTTAGGTGAGGTTAGGATATGTTTCCTTATGTAGAATCACGAGAGTTTTGTAGTATAAACTAGACTATTATGTCAAAAATTTTCGTTTGTGTCGGTTAGATTTTTTATCGAATTCTCGATTGGAACTAACTATGGAATTTCCTGTTCTAAGATGACCTCTATCAATTACCATGCATGAGAAATGGTAACTTCTAAATTGGACTTTTCGCTGGTGAACAATTTGTCAGTTAACCCATAATTGCTTCTCTTGTTCCATCTAAACGTGAGATTAGTTTATCACAGTTAATTATTATGTCAAAATTTTCAACTGCTTTCTTTACAACAACTGGCATCGCTCCGTTCCTCACACACAAGGATAACATGTAACTGGAAATATAATAGTTGACGTAAAAAAATTATTTCACTTTAGAAGACATTACAGTTTCGTCTTTCACTTGCTTGGTTCTCATATTAATAAAATCACAGGATACAATGCGATAATAATTAACAGACACATGCATCAGTTGATTTCAGTGGTGATGAAGATGATAAATCGTTGATAATTAAGTAAAGTGTTAAATATTTGGGTAAGTAGAATTTAACTTAGAGAGCGCACATCATCACCGCACCTCTATTACCTATTCTTCTGCTCATCTTCACAGCAATTTGCACTGCCATATAAAATAATGTGAAAAGAGAAACCTGTGCCCTACTGTATTTTACCAACAAACTGTACCAGCAATTTAATCAAATGAGCCATAAAATCTGTTTGCTCAACTCAACAACAATTAACAGCATTTTTCCTTGTTTTCTTGAATATATTACTCAGGTGTGTTTCATATTTCAGGCGGCAGGAATTTTTATCGATACCATACAATGTTGCATGAATAATTAAGATAAAAAAGAATTTAATGTTGTTTATGAAGATCACCAATAAATTACCTAGAGCGCTTCAAATAAAAAATCTCAAACAGTTCTCAAATAAATCAGCATGTTATTTATGTAAATGGTCCAGGCGGTGACATTGGTCGGGACGTTTGATGTTGACGGTGAAATGATCCAAATCTAATTATATGGATCTAATATGCTCATTTTTGTACAGAAAAAATAAATATTTGGATAATGGGAATGGCAAACTATTATAATAAAGTGTCGTGGGATAATTACCTTAAAACTGAAAGAGAAACACGTGAGATATGTAAATAATATACAGGGTGTCACGTAGTAAAAACTACCTAAATATTAGCCCAACAAATTATGCGACTATAAAGTAAGTTAAAGTAAGTTCATGTGTAATTTCACTTATTTTGGGCAATAATATTAAATTTCCACGTCTTATATTATCCACTTAGGTCGAATCGACGTCATTTCGACGTACATTTGACTTAAATAATGTAAATTCGAATATACGAGCCCTAACAATTAAATGTTCAGACAAAAGTAAATTTGATTGTTTTTTTCCATATGCGCAAAAGTTATCTAAATTAACTTCCCTAATATTGGTGGTTTTTTCTGTTATAATGCCAACATTTACTTATTTAAAAACGTAAATTCCGTAAAAATCCACTCGGCGTTTCCAAAACAGTGGCACTTTAACCCAGCAGGATGGGAAAATTGTAGAAACAAAGAATTATTATTTTCAAAATGTTGGATCTAGTAGTCGGATTTTGATGAAATTTACTTTATTGCAAAGCTGGATGTTGGTTTTCTTTACAAAAAAAGTTACACAAGTTTTTATTTGGTGATTTTAGGCATTTATCGGAGCTTCAAAGTTGCACCTTTAAAAATGATAAAATTTTCTAGCACCTGTTTTAAAGACTCACAGTTTTAAAACCGCTGGTTGGATTTGTGTCAAAAAATATTTAAATCAAAGCTCAATAATCGTACTATGTTGAAAAAATCCTGAAATGTTAATATGATTTTTTTTTTGAATTTTTTTCGAGTTCCACAGTTCACTTTTCAAAAAACGTGTTTTTTGAGGGTGCTACCTACATTAAAATAATCACAGTTTTGGAACCACTGGTTGGATTTTGGTAAAATTTACTTTATTGCAAAGCTGGATGTTGGTTTTATGTTCTATTTATTTGGTGATTTTAGGCATATTTCGTATCTTTAAAATTGCACTTGAAAAATGTGACGTAATTTTCTAACGACTGTTTTTAAAAAATCACAGTTTTGGAACTTGGGGAAAACGACATAAAGGTGCTTTCATGGCCCTCATCCAGTCTGGACTTAAATGTCACTGAAACTCTTTGGCATAAAATTAAACGTATTCTACGCAATAATCCACCAAGAACCATTGGGGACTTAAAGACCAAAATAGAAGAAATTTGGGACAGTTTCACGCCAGAATTGTACCAAAATTTGATAAATACAAAGCCTGCTAGAATACAGGCAGCTATTAAAGCAAAAGGAGACGTAACCTCTTATTAATGGTCCTAAATTAAAAATTATCCCAACATTAAGTTGCAAATTCAATTTGTAAAGTTTGCTAATTATTAAGGTTAAAATATTGTTAAATCAAATAAATACTTTTCTTCCATGCATAATATTGTTATTAAGGCTTTATCTTATTGTAATGTTAGGTGTTTACTAATTATTTGCGTAAAATTTCCAGTTCTCCTCTCATACTTCAAAAATTTACTTTTGTCCGAACATTTAGTTGTTAAGGCTCGTACTATAACTGAATAAGACAAAACACAAAACAGCTATAATAAAAAAGAAAACAAGTACTCTATACTATAACCTAATTTATAAAATATAACCTAATCTAACCTACAAAAAAACCAAATAATTTTGTAATAATATTAATTCATATTTACAACTTTTTCTAAGCACACATAATTAAATATCAAATAAATGAATCCCAATTATTCTATTGCAATATTTTTTCCTCAAGTAGGTTACACTCGATTAAATCCGTATTTTATGGAGCTTCAAAAGCTCTCTACTGTTATTTTAAACAAACACACACCCATAATAATACACACCATCTGCTTTTCACCACACATTCTCTATCTATACGAATTTTAGTGGATTAATCCACAACACACAACACACCCAATTATTTATAATAATTTAATTAAGCAGCATCTTCAATACACACTCACATGAAATACAAAAGTATACAGCGGAGCAGCTTAAATAAACATTTCATTCAATTCTCCGTTATTATCAATCACATCTAAAAAAGGAATGTGGTCTAAATCCAATTGAATTGAATTGGCTGCTTTGCTGTGCGATGATGATAAACTATTCATATTATTCTTTATTGGAGTTATTAGCCCCGCGCCCCCGGTGGATGTAGATGAGCCACAAGCTACGAGCACACCAATGATTACCCGCTTTTAATTATAATAATTCCCAACTAATGAGGTGCTGAGGCTACTCTGATGATGCATCATAGACGCGAAAAGAATAAAAAACGGTTTGATATGATGAATATTAAATAAAGTTAATTGCGCTTAGACCGACTTTTTTAGTTTGAAGAGTTTTTTTTGTTTGCGCACCGTGAGAAGTAGATTATCGAACCGCTAAGTGACATTTTCTTTATTAGAAATAGTTCACGATTCAAAAATTTCCAACATTCTATACACATTTTCACTCTAGCTTATTATTAGAATTAATGACAGCCTCAAAATAGATGAATTGACGATAAACATTTGAACTTCCCGCTTAAAATTTAAACTATTTCTGGAGGGAAATTCAAATTTTTTTAGCTTTTTTTACAAATTTTCGCTGTAGCGTTTTTTCTTAGAACGCAAGTTGATGAATGTCCAACTGCCTCCAACTGTATTGAGTGTTGCTTCATACAAAGACATTTCAGTTCCTCACAGTTTGCTCATCTGCAACAATTAAAATGTGAATTGCCTGTTAACTGTAAAAAACTCAACATATATGAAGTCTATTGTGTTGTCAAAATAGACCAGGCAAGTGCAGTGCTCAATTTAATTAACAAGCAAATAAATATACTTTTGCGCTGTTGTTGTTTGTGGTTATTGTTCGATTTGCACACAATAAAAAATTACACATCTTGTCAACCATATGGCATGCGAAATATTTATTAATTGTATTAGGTTAACAATGCAGCAATAATGGTATTATATTTATTTGTTCGATGACTAAGAAACCCACTGGAATATACTTTGTTAATATAATATAATATTATCCAAACATTGTGCGTTTGTAACGAATAAATTAATTAGTCGCGTTCGCTTCAATGCAAATTTTTCTTACGGAACTTTCAATGCATTGGATTTTAATAATGTGCCTAAACAAATTAGCAGTAGTAAACAGATGGGTTACTGCTAGAATTGTCTACAGGGTAATAAGTGTTCCTGTTATAAAATTTTTTTCTATACAACAATCATAACCATCCACTTTCACTTAATGACAGAAATGGTATTTAATTTCATATTTTCGTAAATTCCAGACAAAACGACTGAATTTTATTGCTGTAGAATTCTAGTATACTTCAAAATTACGATATTTTAGAATTAACTGATATTCTAGAGTTGCTAGATATTCCAGATTTAATAGGTATTCTAGAGTGCCCAGACATTCTAGAGTTGGTAGGACATTTCAGAGCCGATACGGTAGAACTGATAAATGTAGTATCGATAAATATTCTAAAACTGTTAGACATTCTAGAGTTGGTTGGATATTATAAAGTTGATAAATATGTAGCAAGATATTCTAGAGTTTCTGGATATTCTAGAGTCGGCAGACGTTTTTGAATTGATAATGTTCTAGAGTTGTAAGATATTCTAAAGTTTTCACCAACTCGATATTAAACTAGTTTTTTCTGTACTTTTCAGCTGCCTCGTACTCTACGTCCCTGATTCAAAATCCTTCTATAGATGATCTTCTCATCTCGACTTGGATAATATGGTAATCGTCCAGATGGTTATCAGGCTATTTGGCGGCGGCTGACGCCCAATTTGTCAAAGTTTCGCTGCACATACACCTATCTGATGACATTAATCATGGGATTAGGCAAATAGATGGCGCGCAAGCCCCACTTAACTTGACATTGTGTGGCAAAGAAGAGATGTTTGTGCGCGCTGTGGTGCTGGTGCACCGTGCGGTCATTGAATTTAGAAGCCATAAAGCACCCTATTGAATGCATACGTGGTACAATCGTCCAAACACTTCAAGGCTAACGCCACCATAATTCCGTTGCAGGATTCTATCGGCTGGACGATTGCATTGAACATTAAATAAGCTTACGCCGCACGTATAATCCAGGTATTAATTGAGAGTCAAGGTGCATGCTCTATGCGTTGGGGATATAGATTATTATTCGTTATTCCTGCAACTAGACAGGATGCATCGAAATTTATATAACGCAGACGACGACGCGACGCAAGTGCAGCTTGATATTGTATGCAAGTGGAATAGCTGACCGGATAAAGTTGCGTGGTATTAGTCACAGGATGAAATAAATTCAAATTTGGTTTTGGAAAATTGACTGTTATGACTAGGAATGTGTGAATTAGATGTGAAAAGTTTGTATATCGACTGTATTATTGATCATTGATAAAGTTGTATCAATATCTAGCATTAAAACAACGATTTTGCTGGAAAAACCTGGAGACCCCAACAGTAGCATAGAACACGAACCCGGAGACACCATCGCTGGGTCAGAACACGAACCTGTCGAAAAGTAAATCTAAAAATCGTGTCACTTGAATTGGTATTGAAAGTAAAAACCGCGTGTCTCTAATAAATTTTAGCCGCACGTACTTACCCAAAAACGTCGACAATTATGTGGACATTTTACGTAACATCGGCACAATTTGCGTATACACAATAGCAAAAGCGATAATTATTATACATGAACTGTATCGCATGACACAAGTACAAAACAATAGCAATTGCTATTAGTAGCCATGGCGACGCTTGGTTACTTCTTCTAACCAGTCCAAGGTCTCCGTTGATCTGATTCCTCTCCCGGAATGAGAACACGACAATTCCCATGTCAATTATTATCAAATGTCTTTTTCTATTATTCTCCAAGTTAATCTTAGGTATAAGAGTGTGTTATTATTGCATCTCACTCTTGCACTTGTTTATTTATTTATTATGTAATTCAACTAACTGGGTTTTGTAAGAAAAAAATAAACAACAAATAGAAAATTATACATATTAAATTTATTTCTTCGGTATGTTTAATGTACCTACTTGTGAGCAGTGAGGTATTTTTGCACAAATTACGGAACGATTGAATTGGATAATAATAATGATATCTGCATGCAATGACGGTCTTGCATTTCAAAAACACTTGTATTATTTCGGCTTATAATCATAATAAACTATTTGTTGTATTGTGACATTCAACCTGAATTTTAATGCGTTGTCTGTGTGCTAATTCAAATGAAAGTGAAAAGTAGAAAATGTGAATGAAATAAATATTTGTATAACTACGAAAAAATGCAAAAATATAATTATTTTTATAACAGCAATTTTCCTGAATGAATTTTAGGTTTAAAAGCCTCAAATTGCGATACATTTTAGAGGAAGTTATAATTTAATATAACATCGTTTTTACTGAAGAAATTTTAGGTTTAATAGTCTCAAATTTCGACAAATTTTAGAAGATATAATTTGATCTAACCTCACTTTTATTGAAGAAATTTTGGTTTAAAGGCCTCTTTTTAATTTTCTAATTAACGCATTTTGAAAATTTCTAATCTACCTTTATTAGGCACCGCCAAATTCGTTAAAAATTTAAAAACTTCGCCTAAATATTCTACTTTTTTGCTGTAACAAACTGTAATTATTTATAATTTTTTCCATTTAATCCAGTTCCTTCACGATTTTTCCAACATCTACATTACATATGCGTGAACATTTGCTTTATTATCCAGACACACGCAAACAGATAGAGTTGTCAGTTTGATAGATTTGACTAAGTTTAAACGATTTATCATTTGGTTCGCATGGCCCGTGGGCCGTGTGAAATAAATTTATTAGGTTACATATAATTACAAGGATCGCGTGCATGTATGTTTAGAAATATTCCGAGCAGGGCGCCACTATATGCATATAGAGTATGTCGATAATACGATGGTTAATTATTCGTCGAGTTTGGATTTCGAATAATTGAGATAACTTTCTCTCTGATGATATTGTTGGATTATTTGCATGTGTAAAGCTCGTAATTTGGGTTATGGCGTAATTACCAAGGAAAATATGATAATTATAAAAAGCGCAAGTTTTCTTATAGGTTATGTTAGGTTATGTTAAACTTAGATGGAATTCGTTTATTGAATGTTCTGGATTACCAAACGAAAATAAAATCACTAAACTTGTATAGATTCCAGAAGGTGTTAAGAGCATAGCAAGGTCACGTTCTGCGATTCCCGACATGAGATAAGATCGGTAACAAGTTGCTTGGTGAACAGCTCCTAATGGTCGTATTTTGCAATAAGTCCCTCTCTCTAACGTTATTCGTCCTGCTGCAATGCAACTTACAGAAAATAGTTGAGATAAGGTTTTTTTCGTTTTTCAGTTCTTAGGTGCGTGAGAGCACATCTTTGATTTTCCCGTTCAGATTAGACGCGCCGCCGCGCGCTGTAATCTTCCATGAGGCATGTGAGTACAGTGTGTTTATCTAAAAACCACCATAAAGTGTTTAATTGATTCTAATGACAGCTCATAAACGTACTGGATTTGTATACGGCTGAAGAGTAGAAAGATTTCCTATTTATTCAGTTCTCGCTCTCGCCACACCTAATTATTGTTGGCAAGTTATATTCGTTCGCGCAGTGATTAAAATTGGCACGGCAGCAAATTAGCCGGTGGATTTTTTTCATATAGTCATCAAGTTTAATCATGGTACAAGAAAACTGTAATCACTACTCTTCATCAATATCATTCAGGCCGGATAATTACTCCCATTCAATGGTAATCAATAACAATCAGTGCTACCAGCTTGAGCAGCACGTAATTGGACATCAGCTCTCTGCAGAAGATACTGTACAATCTTTTCTTTTTTTTCTTCTGTTTGTATTATTCCTTCAATAGAAGTTAAATAGAAACCTGAAAAGAAACTGGGTAGCTAAGGTGAATCATGATTGATTGATTAAAATGCACAATGGAATTTATTATTTGTTTATTAAGGATTTTTTGTGGCTGTGTGGTATTGTTTAAGTAATATTGTTGCAGGCTCCCACAAAAGTTACTGTTAATTTTGTTTTAACATGTTCATATTTGGAACAGGGACGATAACTTAAAAATATTCAGAAATTGTGATTTTATTTGTAAAAAAATCAGCCAGTTTGTTTGTTGATTTGTGAGTTGTGATTTTCTATAGTCTAATTTTTTGAAGTAACCTTTTTTACAAAGTTAGTTTTGAAATTGCGGATCACATTTATTAACTTTGCTACAAAACTAAATGACGGTTTTATTTCGCATTTTCGAAGGTGATTTTCACTATAAAGAAAACTTTACAAAAGTAAGGTTACGGCGTATTTTTTTCCATAAAAATGCCAGCATATTGGTATGGGAAATCACAAATTTCAAAATCGGCTGAGCGATTCTAGAACTCTTTAACTTTATTATACCAGGAACATGAAGAAATAAAAAATTGTGTCAAATTGTACGAGCCCTAACAACTAAATGTTCGGACAAAAATAAATTTGATTGTCTTTTTTCCATACGCGCAAAAGTTATCTAAATTAACTTCCATAATATTGATGTTTTTTTCTGTTATAATGCCAACTTTTAGTTATATAAAAATGTAAATTTCGTAAAAATCCGCTCGGCGGTTCCAAAACTGTGGCATTTTAACCCAGTAGGATGGGAAAGTTGTAGAAACAAAGAATTATTATTTTCAAAACGTTGGATCTAGTAGTCGGATTTTGATGAAATTTACTTTATTGCAAAACTGGATGTTGGTTTTCTTTACAAAAAAGTCATACAAGTTTTTATTTGGTGATTTTAGGCATTTATCGGAGCTTCAAATTTGCACCGTTAAAAATGATAGAATTTTCTAGTAACTGTTTTAAAAAATCACAGTTTTGAAACCGCTAGTTGGATTTGTGTCAAAATATCTTTAAATTAAAGCTCAATAATCGTACTATATTGAAAAAATCCTGAAATGTTAATATGATTTTTTTTGCATTTTTTTCGAGTTCCACAGTTCACTTTTCAAAAAACGTGTTTTTTGAGGGTGCTACCTACGTTAAAATAATCACAGTTTTGGAACCACTGGTTGGATTTTGGTAAAATTTACTTTATTGCAAAGCTATATGTTGGTTTTATGTACAAAAAAATCCCCAAGTCTTTATTTGGTGATTTTAGGCATATTTCGTATCTTTAAAATTGCACTTGATAAATGTGACGCAATTTTCTAACGACTGTTGAGCTATTTAAAAAAAGTCTGGTGATTTTAGACATTTTTCGTTGGTTCAAATTTGTACGTCTAAAAAACGACAGTTTGGGAATAGCTAGTCGAATATTTTTGTCAAAAAAGCTCTATTTTAAATTTAAATAATTTCTTCTGTAATTTTTTAAAAACGCTCAAAATTTTTCCAAAAACTTGTTTTAATCAAAACTATCCACAAATTACTAGGAGTATTTTTTGTATCACAATTTCCCTCAACATTTATCAGACTAAAATTATATGAAAACGGCTTCATTTTGGACTTTATAATAATTACATTTTCACATCGTAATGGCATATCTCTAAATATTTTCAAGATATGAGTATTATATGTAGATACAATTTATTGCAGGAATGCCTTTTTTGAGAATTTTGAAGTACGTAACCAAATTTTGTACCTACACATTTGGATCAACTTTAAATTCTCTTAACAAATTTTTGAAGATATTATTTCTGATTATTCTTCAAAAACGTGTTGGTTTTTTCACAATTTCGTTTCTACCTAAAGTTCTTCCAACTTCCCTGACCGCTTTTAATAATAAAACTACACCAAAACAGCTAAACCTCGAGTAGTATTTTTAAAAATTAAAACCGATATCTCTGTTTTTGAAGATATATGACCGGCGTTAATTGGAAAATACTACAATTTTGAAATTTTTTCAATACTTAACTGGCACACGTTCTATTGAAATCCTCCCAATAAAGCAGCTTAAACCTCCAATATATCATCTTATCTCTCGTCAGTGTGCTGCATGTCTGTGTATAATTTGGTCAGACGTTCAGCAATGAATTATTGCGGGCAATTTTCGCAGACCACATGCGACGATATCGCCAGTGCGGCGTAAAATCGATACAACCTGTTATTAAAGACGTTTCCAAACCAATTTGTCTGCGTTTCATTCAATTACTCATCTATATATGTATGTGTTGTCTTGTCTTAAATTAGTGCACGACAAAAATTCAATAAACTTGTCCCATCCGCTTCATGCCTGGTACAGTCGACGCATTCAACCGGAAATAAAAGAACTGATTGGAATTAAATATAAGGTTTAAACGAGATGGTTGTGTGTTTTTTTTGAGGCTAAAGCCATATACATTTAATAAGCATTCCGCTTGTGATTGTTTCCCAACAAGTGCAATACAATAAATAAATTGAAACTAATTATTTACTTACAATATGTTAATTAGTGTGATATTTAATGTCAATTTATTACACCTCGGCTTTTGATTCACAGCTATTACGTAAATTATTTAATTAAAACTAAGATAGCAATAATGGAAAGCTGAAAATGTTTGCCAAGTGTGTTTGCAGATTAGAGAGAAATAATAATAATAATATAATATAACCAAAGAGATAACAACGAGCGAGCAAGCCAGAAACTAGCCAACCAACCAACACCTGAAGCAAGTGTCACGGATAACTTGTTGTTTGCAAAAAGCAAAATGTAATTAATAGAGAAAAGAAAAAGTTATTAAAGCCATCTATCCAATGGTGTATATTGCGTATATCTAGCGTGCGCACTCCTCTCGTATATGTAAAGATGTTGTGTTCCATTCAATGAAGTTAATGAAGTATTATAAAGTTCAAATGTGCGGCTTTGGGAAAAAATTTTTCTCCATGCAAACTCATTTGCTTTTTCTGATTCTGCAAGGGGGAACAGATTGCCGATGTGGTGGAGCTATAGTACTGGTGCTGCTACTAAATCAATTCCATTGAATACAAAACAGATGCAGATGAATGATAAAATATAACAGCTGAATAAGTTGCTACTATTGGAAAAATATACATGGATTATTTTAGGAATTTTTAGTTAATATTTAATTTTTGTCGTATCCCAAATATATCATATTTTTTTCCTCCAATTTATTTAACAATCTGTGCCATTTACATAACAATAAGTTAAAATTATAACTTTTAACGGATAGTCTGTAGTACATGCCATGCTACTTATAAATAAATGTCAACAATGAATGCTCCTTAGTTTACTACATACAAATAAATAATTTACTTATAACAAGCATTTATTGTTTAGTCATTATACAAATCTATTGATTATAATTAATTTCATCCAAATCGCAGTTTTCTCAGTTGATTTGATTTTAACTAATTTAGTATTCAGTAGTTGTGGTTTGTTTCCCTGAAAGAAATTCCGGTTTCCGGTCGATTACAATACAAGAATACAAACCTATCCGACCAGAATCACATAGTTTCAGTGTGTTTAAAGTTTCGTGAGAGATGATAACGCAATTAAACGCCGCCATCACGTATTTTAAGGTACTGTACATTACTTTGTCAATTTGTATGGTGCAAATTATGTTTCAGTAATTTCTCACACCAAAGAGACACAGGAGTTGTCGCCTATACGTGACATAACAATAAATATTTTATGGTTTCCGTTAAATAAATTGCTTGTTTCTGGGATGCACACATCCAATAATGCACGCAGACGTATGTTGCACCTCTCGCGCGCGGATTTCAAGAAAGATTTCTAACTATGCAGTTACAAGTCACACACAATTGCATTATTATTTATCACCGTTAGTGTAGGTGAGGTTGTCGGACGGACACTCTTCTTCCATAGCAGGTTTGCCATAACACGGCGCGACAAATCACTATACGGGACAGTTCGCACGACCCATGACCTTTTACAATAACCATCGCCAATCGCCGCAATTACAGCCCCATGGAGTAGACATATTACTTCATAGCCAGGACTATTATGTCGGTTCCAGGCCGCACCGGAATTGCTGGACGCACATTCCTTCAAGAGATTGGGGTCTGTGTGGATGGCATAAGCGCCAAAGAAACGGAAAAATTTATTAGACTTTTACTACCTGTACTGTAATGAGATTCATTATGATACGGATTTTTCATTACGGTACAAGTTTATAAACAATACAAGAGTATTATGTTAGGATTTAAAAAAGGACAAAGAGGATTTAAGTAGCTTGGTGTTTGTAGTTTTTTTTTGTTTTGTAGTATTAGATTTTGTTCAGTAGGCTGGAGTCTATGGTAGGCTATGAAATCCGTAATTTCCAACCGATTTTCATTCTCTTTGATTTTTCTAGTCTTGTCTCTTTGTAACAAAGTAAACCGCAAGAAAATCTATCTATTTTTTCGGGTTTTATAACAGTTCTAAGGTCATAAAGTCGAAATTTGGACAAATCTTTTAAGTGAGTCTATGGTAAGCTATGAAATCCGTAATTTCCAACCGATTTTCATTCTGTTTGATTTTTCTAGTAAAACTAACTTGTCTCTTTGTAATAAAGCAAACCGCAGGAAAGTCTGTCAATTTTTCCAATTTTTCTGACAATTCTAAGGCCATAAAGTCGAAAATTGGACAAAATTTTTAAGTGCGTCTATGGTAGGCTATAAAATTCGTAATTTCCAACCGATTTTCATTCTCTTTGATTTTTCTAGTAAAACTAACTTGTCTCTTTGTAACAAAGTAAACCGCAAGAAAATCTGTCTATTTTTTCGGGTTTTATAACAGTTCTAAGGTCGTAAAATCGAAATTTGGACAAATTTTTTAAGTGAGTCTATGGTAAGCTATGAAATCCTTAATTTCCAACCGATTTTCATTCTGTTTGATTTTTCTAGTAAAACTAACTTGTCTCTTTGTAACAAAGTAAACCGCAAGAAAATCTGTCAATTTTTTCGGGTTTTATAACAGTTCTAAGGTCATAAAGTAGAAAATTAGACAGTTTTTTTAAGTGTGTCTATAGGGTAGGCTATAAAATCTGTAATTTTCAACCGATTTTCATTCTGTTTGATTTTCTTACTAAAACTAACTGGGTTCTTTGTAACAAAGCTAACCGCAGGAAAGTCTGTCAATTTTTCTAAGTTTTATGACAGTTCTAAGGCCATAAAGTCGAAAATTGGACAAAATTTTTAAGTGTGTCTATGGTAGGCTATAAAATCCGTAATTTCTAACCGATTTTCATTCTGCTTAATTTTCCTAGTAAAACTAATTTGGTTCTTTGTAACAAAGCACACTACAAGAAAATCCATCAATTTTTCCAAGTTTTACGACAGTTCTAAGGTCATAGTCTAAAATTGGACATGTTTTTTAAGTGAGTCTATAAAATCCGTTTTCTAAATTTAAACGAACAGCAAAACTAAATACAGTTTTTACAGCACTCTGTACATGAAATTAGCTTGATTTATTTCAGGTTCCTTCCACAAAAATTCGTAATAAATTATTATTTTAGTTTGATAGATTTCGAAAAGTCATTTTTTGCTCCTTTAGAAAGATATAATTTTCGATTTTTATCATATAAAATATTTATTGCATTTTTGAGAAATTTTTTGAAACTTTTAAAATAATTCCAGGAAATATTTTAAAGTACTTTTGAGGTATTTTTAGAGAATTTCTATTTCATTAGAAAGTCTGTTTATTATTTCTATTATATTTGTCCAAAAGCTGGTCCAGTTTTGTGATACGGAAAAAATAAATAATTTCTAATTAACATATTTATTTTCTGTGGCAATTATTTAAGTCAAAAGTTCTCCGTTGTAAAATATGCTAATGAGAAACAATAATGTTCTGGGGGAAATTTTCAAATTGCTACATTAACATCAAATAGTAAATTATTTCCTGCATAAAATTTAACGTTTATTTAAATTGTCTGAGCACTCGATCTATAAATCTATCCTCTCAGTGCCCCATCTTACACAAAATGCCATTTCTTATTGCAAATTTTATAGGTGCTAAATCAGGTGAGAATTGTATTCATTGTAATCATTTAGGTAAATACTCTGTGTGTGCACCCATCTAGTAAAATATTTAATAGCTCCCCATAAGATATTTTAGGTTAAAGAAATAACCATAAAATAGAAAATTATAGAAATAAAGTGATGCCCGCCAGCGATATTAGAACAATAGCCAACCAGATAGTAATTTAACGTCAAATGCAGTTAAGACGCGTTCCACAATAGAAAATTTACTGCTCATTAAATACGTATTTTCGATTTAGACAATTGATAATCTATTCTATTAATCGCTGAATGATTCAAATAGTTTACACACTAGCTATATTTGGTATTATATAACGTTCATAGGGACAATGCGAGATCCCGCGCAGAAATCTTTAATTAATTTAATTCAAACTTGGCCTCTATGGTGTGAATGTGAACAACAAAACGGTAAACGCCACACAAATAAACAGATGCGAATAATATTCTACGATAACCAATAAATAATAGACGTTACACAAGTTTTGGTTGCGTTTTTCACAAAAACCCAGATAAAATCTGATTGTCCTTGTTCCGGGGCGCACTACAGATCAAGATAGCCGTTGACACACTGGCTTGAATATGTATATAATTTTCGTGTTGTTCGTACCATCAGGCGTTCACAATGGCTTTCGTTAACATCCAATAAATTAGTCGGAGTGCTAAAAATGTTTTTATTCATACGTTTTCTAGAAGATTTGTTGGTGAGATTATGGGAGCAGCTGAGGAGGAATTTATTGGATTATGATACGGGCGGTGTCGAAATAAAAGCTTGTAAAATAGATTAGATAAGGTTAGGTTAGTTGAGGTTAGGTAACCGTTCGATGCGAGATAGTAGATTGTACTTACAGCTTTATTCGAAATATCAAAAAATTCATTAATAAAAGTTGTGCATAAGCATGCAGTACATAAACTAAAGTTAGTTTAAAATATACAGGGAGTTTCTTTTAAGGTTATCAGACATAACTTATGTTTTTTTAAAATGGAATATATTATTATGTTTTTAATAATTTGACAACGTTAAGAAGATATTTTGATTTTATTATCGATTTTTTTTTACAAAATTAAAATATCGAAAACTGTACTTTTCCAAATGGAGACAATTTTTATTTTATGTACCATTTTTCTTAATACCCACATTTTTTAATATCTACGAGCCCTAACAACTAAATGTTGGGACAGAAGTAAATTTTTGAAGTATGAAAGGAGAACTGGAAATTTTACGCAAGTAATTAGTAAATATTATGCATGGAGGAAAATTATTTATTGGATTTAACAATATTTTAACCTTAATAATTAGCAAACTTTACAAAATAAATTTGCAACTAAATGTTGGGATAATTATTAATTTAGGACCATTAATAAGAGGTTACGTCTCTTTTTGCTTTAATAGCTGTCTGTATTTTAGCAGGCATTGTATTTATCAAATTTTGGTACAATTCTGGGGTGAAATTGTCCCAAATTACTTCTATTTTGGTCTTTAAATCCCCAATAGTTCTTGGTGGATTATTGCGTAGAATACGTTTAATTGTATGCCAAAGAGTTTCAATGACATTTAAGTCCGGACTGGATGAGGACCATGAAAGCACCTTTATGTCGTTTTCCCCAAGTTCCAAAACTGTGATTTTTTAAAAACAGTCGTTAGAAAATTACGTCACATTTTTCAAGTGCAATTTTAAAGCTACGAAATATGCCTAAAATCACAAAATAAAGACTTGGGGGATTTTTTTGTACATAAAACCAAAATCCAGCTTTGCAATAAAGTAAATTTTACCAAAATCTAACCAGTGGTTCCAAAACTGTGATTATTTTAATGTAGGTAGCACCATCAAAAAACACGTTTTTCGAAAAGTGAACTGTGGAACTCGAAAAAATGCAAACAAAATCATATTAACATTTCAGGATTTTTTCAATATAGTACGATTATTGAGCTTTGATTTAAATGTTTTTTGACACAAATCCAATCAGCGGTTTCAAAACTGTGACTCTTTAAACAGTTACTAGAAAATTTTATCATTTTTAAAGGTGCAACTTTGAAGCTCCGATAAATGACTAAAATCACCAAATAAAAACTTGTGTAACTTTTTTGTAAAGTAACCAACATCCAGCTTTGCAATAAAGTAAATTTCATCAAAATCCGACTACTAGAATCAACGTTTTGAAAATAATAATTCTTTGTTTCTACAATTTTCCCATCCTGCTGGGTTAAAGTGCCACAGTTTTGGAACCGCCAAGCGGATTTTTACGAAATTGACGTTTTTATATAACTAAATGTTGGCACTAAAACAGAAAAAACCATCAATATTATGGACGTTAATTTAAATAACTTTTGCGCGTATGGAAAAAAGACAATCAAATTTACTTTTGTCCGAACATTTAGTTGTATAATGAACACCAAAACTGCAACTAATTCTAAAGTTTCTCTGCTAAAATCGTAACCAACCTCCAAACACCCAACTTGTTTTCCGGTTTGAGACAATGAAAGGGTTTTTTGAATGATGATATTAGGTTGTTAGTCCAGGCGCCTCCGGCATAATTTGAAAAGTGCAAGAATATCTGCAAGCAGAATTTTTAATTATCTGCTCACTGACTCGCACTATAAAAATCTTTTGCGCAATTACTAAATAATATTATAATCATAAGTTTTATCACGAATTCGTTGCTGAGCGCGTTAGGATTTTGTAACAGCATAATTGAGATTTTATTATCTGCTAGATATATTTATCGTGCTCTCTCACATCACTAATTATTACTTTCAATTTCAATAATACCACACACTTGAAAAATTCCGCTCACATCTCTATCTCAACCATCGCATAGAAATTCGTTCAATTTCTCATTTTAATACAAACTTGGTGTAGGTATGGATAATCCAACAAACAACACGGACATTTATTACGAGATTCTCCTCGTGGTCGTCTCTTATGGGCAATAATAACTCTATTCGGTTTTTTGAATTTTTGCGCCACTCCTCGATTCCTGTTCATTTATTTCAACGCTCCCGCGCTGTCCCACACAATATTCTGTGTGGGCGTTGTAGAGGGTGACGAGAAAGATGAGAGACAAAAGTGGATTCAGAGCAGTCGTAATAATCATAATGGGAAAGGGCCTGGCGATGGCGGTTTTATGGGGGTGGTTATTAATCACTCTATTACAAATTAGCATAACTTAGCATTTGAATCTTGGTTATTTGAGAGAATAACACAACCAATTAAATTTTAATTTAATAAAATTAATCATTAATCAAAATTTAATTGAAGTGAACTCGATCAATTCCATAAATTAAATTTGATCAATTAACTTAGGTACTTTCAACACAATAATATTAATACCTAAATCTTAACTGGTGTGCAATTCGTTTATTGGTCCGGCGAAAAAACCGTAATTTACTATACGATGTTAATTTATTGTATTGGAAAAAACTATATATAATATACAGTTTTGACTAACATCATATATCAATATCAGAAAAAATTATCTCATACGAAACGTGATTGCTACAATTTTATAATTACAGGCACACAGAGAAGAAGCTGAGACCTTGTTTATTAGTTTAAATGTACCATGGCCTGTTGATGATGATGATGATGGTGAAAGGTGAAACAGCAAGTTTACAAATTAAATGTTCCTGTTAGGATTTTTCTTCTAGTTCAAGATTGCTAAAAAATATTAATTAAAATTTGGATATAAATAAATAAAATTTTATGAAAAAGTCCTTAGGTACTTAATTTACTGAGATCTAATGAAACTTTTCTTGTGTTGAACTCCAGAAAACCATAACTTGTGCATTTTCGAGTTTTTTGTACTGTTTCTGATAGCATAACGTAAATTACCAAAGACCACAAATATTTTTATTCATTTCACAAGTCTAAACATTTAGCATAAATGACAATAAACTTTATGTTTGGTTATTTTTATTTACGAGCAACAACAACTATAAATTAAAAATTAATAATTATGCATTGTTTTATTTAAATTTGTATTTTTAATTGTTTTAGGTAGGTTCAATGCTGAACTTCAAGATGGGTATGTCATACGAGTAGAGGAAACATCGTAAAGGTTAGAATATTCTATTTTACATATTTTTTATAGTAAATAACGTTTAGTAAAAGTATTGTACGAAATTTATGATAAATAAATAAGTAGATAATATTTGGAAAATCTTTCAAGGTTTTTTTTAAATTACTTAAATGAGACTTTTCATTATTATACGAGCCCTAACAACTAAATGTTCGGACAAAAGTAAATTTTTGAAGTATGAAAGTAGAGCTGGAAAGTTTACGCAAATAATTACTAAACACCTAACAAGACAATAACAATATTATGCATGGAAGAAATTTATTTATTGGATTTAACAATATTTTAACCTTAATAATTAGTAAACTTTACAAAATGAATTTGCAACTAAATATTGGGATAATTTTTAATTTAGGACCATTAATAAGAGGTTACGTCTCCTTTTGCTTTAAAGCTGCCTGTATTCTAGCAGGCTTTGTATTTATCAAATTTTGGTACAATTTTGGCGTGAAACGGTCCCAAATTTCTTCTATTTTGGCCTTTAAGTCCCCAATGGTTCTTGGTGGATTATTGCGTAGAATACGTTTAATTTTATGCCAAAGAGTTTCAATGACATTTAAGTCCGGACTGGATGAGGGCCATGAAAGCACCTTTATGTCGTTTTCCCCAAGTTTCAAAACTGTGATTTTTTAAAAACAGCCGTTAGAAAATTACGTCACAATTTTCAAGTGCACTTTTAAAGCTACAAAATATGCGTAAAATCACCAAATAAAGACTTGGGGATTTTTTTGTACATAAAACCAACATCCAGCTTTGCAATAAAGTAAATTTTACCAAAATCCAACCAGTGGTTCCAAAACTGTGATTATTTTAATGTAGGTAGCACCCTCAAAAAACACGTTTTTTGAAAAGTGAACTGTGGAACTCGAAAAAAATGCAAAAAAATCATATTAACATTTCAGGATTTTTTCAATATAGTACGATTATTGAGCTTTGATTTAAATGTATTTTGACACACATCCAACCAGCGATTTCAAAACTATGATTCTTTAAAACAGTTATTAGAAAATTTTATCATTTTTAAAGGTGCAACTTTGAAGCACCGATAAATGCCTAAAATCACCAAATAAAACTTGTGTAACTTTTTTGTAAAGAAAACCAACATCCAGCTTTGCAATAAAGTAAATTTCATCAAAATCCGACTACTAGATCCAACGTTTTGAAAATAATAATTTTTTGTTTCTACAATTTTCCCATTCTGTTGGGTTAAAGTGCCACAGTTTTGGAACCGCCGAGCGGATTTTTACGAAATTTACGTTTTTATATAACCAAATGTTGGCAATATAACAGAAAAAAACCATCAATATTATGGAAGTTAATTTAGATAACTTTTGCGCGTATGGAAAAAAGACAATCAAATTTATTTTTGTCCGAACATTTAGTTGTTAGGGCTCGTAATAGAGTTCAAAAAAGTTTACACATTATTAATAATTTATCTTTAATAGTACATATATAAAAAAGCCATTTTTGTCAGTTTTGTTTTAGGCTAGAAGAAAACTACAGTCCATTTTAAAGTAGAGAGGATTTTAACTAAAAATATTTTTGGGAAATAAAAAATAAATTAATTTGCTTGAATAAACTCTAACCTAGGGCTCTAAATAGGCAAATTTTTTTACACATAATTGGTAATTTATCCTTTGATAGTATAAAAATGCCATTTTTAACAGTTTTGTTCTAGACTACAAGTAAACTACAGTCCATTTTTTAATCGAGAGAATTTTAATAAAAAAAAATTGTGGGAAATTTAAAATACATTAATTTGATTGGATGATTGGATAACGTATTTTAAATTTCCCGCAAAATCTTTTTAATTCCAAGCAGAAATTTGCCGAGAGGTAAAAAATTTTATTGTAGAAATATCGAACAACAAAAACATTTAATTTTTCCAAAACCCAAACCTCAAAAATATTAAATAGTAAAATCCGATCAGATGAATTTCAATCCAACCTGGTATACACAAAATAATAATGTACATTTGTTGTATAGTTGTTCGTGAAAGGAGACGTAATAATTACTATTTCCCAATAACAATAAATTATGGCGCACAAATATTGAACGACTCATGGGTGGGCAAAACTGTGTTCTCCAATTCCCGAGGAGGCTTATCTTCATATCTCGGCCAGCCCTCTGTTTGTTTAATTCCCTCTGCCATGATCTATTACATGTACTTGTACAGATTAATTTTTCTGCTTGTTCACTGAGGATATTATACTGACACTGTTTGTATTATGTTAAAAAATAATTATTTGATTTTTCCTGTACATACCTACATTATTAAAAGTACTCACGTCCAGTTTGTAGAATATGATCGCAATCTCCATCGAATCTAAATCTGGAATAAGTTATAGCTTGGCAAAGTCTAATTAAATCGTTATTTTATGGTAAGCCGATTGAATTTATGTGATTGTAGTCTAATTTTAGCCAACGAGACTATTTGAAATTCGCTATTGTTGTGTTCTTTGAATCAGTACAAGGTTAGTGTAGCAGACAATCGAGAGTGGTCTGCATACTAGATTAGCAATAATCAACAAATTAATATTCCCAATGGGTCCATCATTCGGGCCGATGGCACTTATGTGAACGAAACAAACCGTGACAATTCCAACCGGATTAAACAGTTTAATACCCACTTGTATGTGTGCGTTTCCTTCCGCTTGAAGGCCATGGATGGCGCATTGCACATGCATCAAACAATACGATTACAACCACCCATGGGCGTCCCACATGTTCCCGATATGCAACTTCTTGCCTAGGTTTTGTGTCGACATAGTGAGGATGTTGCGCTATTTTATGAATCATGAATAGATTTTTCACCAGATTGGTTTGTACATTATGTACTAAGGAGTTACTTATATGGTAATAAATGATAAATAATGCACTGGGAGATCGATTATTATTACTATGGGGGAGCAATCAAGGTTCTGTATATGGATTTTGAAGAGTTTTAGATGCAATCTTTGTTCATTTGATTTCAGTAACATGAGGTGTTTAATTAACGTAAAGTTTTCAAAAAAATTCAATTTTGCATCAATCACAAAAATGTAAATTGGGGCTAGTCGCTTGTGGGTCTAGTTCGATCTCTACAAAATTTCCTACTAAATCAATTTCTGAAGAACATTAAATTATATTGTTCACTTTACAAAGAATTTTCCTATTTGTTGATTTAAAATGAATTTGGTTTTTGGGGTTCGTCGCCTGTGCGCCTAGTTCGATCTCCACAAAATTTCCTAATAAAAACCCCTTTAAAGCACATTAAATGATTTAGTCCAACTTACTAGTAGCTTTTATGTTTGTTGATTTAAAAGGAATTTGATTTTTAGTTCTAATGAAGCTTTTATGGAAAATTTTGGGGTTCGTCGCTTGTGCGCCTACTTCGATCTCTTGAGTATTTCCGAGTAAAATAGTCGCCTAAACTAATTTTTGAGATTACAACCCAACCTCGCAAGATATAATTCAATGGTTTTTATGTTAATCGTCCAATTACATCCACAATAACCGCTTGGCTAAAAAACTCCACCAGATATGTAGATAAGGATGTAACTTAGATGTTTTCGCAGCATATTAGGTTCAATTTGGACTGGTTTAAGTCGAGCACGCGGAAACGCTGGTCCCCCCAGGGGGCCACCTGATAAACACCCAACTGATTGAAAGCCCATCATCATCTCGGCACTCGTGCATGATGGTTAAACGTTCGAAAATAGATCGTAAAATCAAACAATAGCCCCCAATATCAAAACCTATTATTTCCCACATAATAATAATCAAACCAAATTGTTTGTAACAAAATATCCCACACGTCAATTTAAATGAGAAATTGTATCAACGCCACGACAGCGCACGCCGGTCATGAATTAGGTTATTTCATCAGCGTGTAATGTTAATTCGAATGAATGTGTGTGTATCGTGTATCTCTCGTATCGCATTGCCCCGTTCTGATATCATAATTTAGTAAAGGTATACCGCTGGGCTATAATTGCATTGCTAATAGAACCTTTAATTTATGTATCAAGCATTTAAAACATTACAAATGACCGTAATACATAATATGGAATTATGATGTGGCGAATAAAGTGGAACTAAAACTGTATTATTGCTTTCAAATGGATTTGCTTGTGATGCAGCAGTTTAACAGCTGCTCCCATTAAGGAAAAAATGTGCGCTTTGTTTAAAAGTTTAAACTCTAGCAAATCCTGCTCATAACTTCATCTTCATAATGCTACACCAATATGGCGTAATTTTGTTTTCAGAAGACAGATAAAATTTTACTATTAACTCGTAATAAAAAGAAATTTTAAGGTTATTTGAGGTTATGCGTTATTTTGTTTGCAGTGGATAGAAAATAATGAACTGTTTGTGGTTATTTTTTTATTATTTTATTTAGGTACATTTGATTCTCGCCGGAACTCCAATTTATTTTAGTTGCATTCTCATATAAATTTCATCCTGAGACAAATAAAACATCCAGCGAGTAAACTTGTTCAAATCCTGCTGCAAGCTCAACACTAAATCAAGACAATAAATATTGGCAAAAAATAAATAACTTAATTCCGCCCTGTTTGTCTGCCATGCCCGCCCCTTACAATCTCTCAACCATGCACTACTTTGCCTCGATCGTACCAATAACCACATACCAAATGAAATTAATTATTATTCATTATCAATTTATAAATCTTCAGACACACACCATTACAGCAATTTCTTAATTTATGACGTTATTGGACAGCACTTCATTAAACAATCAAATGCACGTCTAATTTGTTAAACGTTGTTGAAATGTTATTAAACAACAGTTTTATTGGGTAACATTTTTGGATTAATGTAGAGGCGGTACCCGTTGAGGTTTGTCTGGGCT
This sequence comes from Pediacus dermestoides, assembly GCA_963942485.1. Classification (NCBI taxonomy): domain Eukaryota; kingdom Metazoa; phylum Arthropoda; class Insecta; order Coleoptera; family Cucujidae; genus Pediacus; species Pediacus dermestoides. Next base: position 644,399 of record OZ012630.1, on the reverse strand, counting down.
CCACTGATATAAGATACAGTATTCCAATAATAATAATTACGCCCATTTGTATTTGGATCGATTAAATCTCAGAGCACTTTTCTCTCAAGTTGGTCAAGATTGTCTCTGGGAAAAATTGTGAAGGTTCGTCGCTTGTGCGCCTAGTTCGATCTCCACGAAATTTTCATGAAGCGATCTGAAAGATTTGTTCACACTACTTACAGACTCAAGCAAGGAAATTAGTGTTTAGTTCTAATGAAGCTTTTATAAATTTGGGGTTCGTCGCTTATGCGCCTAGTTCGATCTCCACAAAATTTTAATACAAATATTCCATTAAAAAAATCTTGAATGATTTGGTCGATATTACTAACAGCTTTTATGCTTGTTGATTGAATAATAAAGCTTTTTTTAGAAAAAATGGCGATTTATCCTTGTAAATATTTTTTTAGCAAAAGTTGGGGTTCGTCGCTTGCGCGCTCAGTTCGATCTCCACAAAATTTCGATGTAAATATTTCATTTAAAAAATCCTGAATGATTTGGTGCACATTACTAACAGCTTTTATGTTTGTTGATTGAATAATAAAGCTTTTTTTAGAAAAAATGGCGATTTATCCTTGTAAATATTTTTTTAGCAAAAGTTGGGGTTCGTCGTTTGCGCGCTCAGTTCGATCTCCACAAAATTTCGATGTAAATATTTCATTTAAAAAATCCTGAATGATTTGGTGCACATTACTAACAGCTTTTATGTTTGTTGATTGAATAATAAAGCTTTTTTTAGAAAAAATGGCGATTTATCCTTGTAAATAATTTTTTAGCAAAAGTTGGGGTTCGTCGCTTGCGCGCTCAGTTCGATCTCCACAAAATTTCGATGTAAATATTTCATTAAAAAAATCCTGAATGATTTGGTGCACATTACTAACAGCTTTTATGCTTGTTGATTGAATAATAAAGCTTTTTTTAGAAAAAATGGCGATTTATCCTTGTAAATCATTTTTTAGCAAAAGTTGGGTTCGTCGCTTGCGCGCTCAGTTCGATCTCCACAAAATTTCAATGTAAATATTCCATTAAAAAAATCTTGAATGATTTGGTCCACATTACTAACAGCTTTTATGCTTGTTGATTGAATAATGAAGCTTTTTTTAGAAAAAAATGGCGACTATTCGATTTATCATGTAAATATTTTTTTAGCATAAGTTGGGGTTCGTCGCTTGCGCGCCCAGTTCGATCTCCACAAAATTTCGATGTAAATATTTCATTAAAAAAATCCTGAATGATTTGGTGCACATTACTAACAGCTTTTATGCTTGTTGATTGAATATTGAAGCTTTTTTTAGAAAAAAATGGCGCTTATTCGATTTATCATATAAATAATTTTTTAGCAAAATTTGGGGTTCGTCGCTTGCGCGCCCAGTTGGATCTCCTCAAATTTTCCGCTAAAATACGCAATTTTCATCACTTTTGTAACATGATCAAAGCTATTTCTGAAATTTTATCCCAATAATTGCTTTAATGGCCATACTTCCCCTAGGTTAATCGCTTAATCTACTCTGGCATTTCTTGGCGCTCACTCGCTGGCTGCCTGGATATATTTACTTATTTATTAGTATAATGATAATTGAGATTGCATCCCATAAGTACCATACGGATATTAAGAGCGCGCGAGAGTCGTGTCGTTTGCGTGCCAATAACACAACACAACTGGAACGTGAGAGAATCGAATCAAAATGCCAACATTCAAATTAAAACAGTACGCCTGGTATTTCTGATCTAGTTATTTATTTAGAAAGAACACTGACTGTGGTGGTATGCAATAATGTTGTTGTGTTGGGCGATTTTTCTGTTCGTTGCCTTTTAGAAGAGTATAGTGGAACTGGTACAAGTGCAAGTCATGATTTGATGTGGCTTGCGGGCACCAGACTTATTGGGATTTAGAATAATTTACCTAAATGGTTTCAGAGATCTACAGAACTAGGAAAGTGTCTGAGATAATTGTATGATTTGCTTAAAAGGAAAGCAACTTTTCGAGTAGGTTACACTCAATTTTTTGAGTACTAAAAGTATTTGGCGGGAAATTTAAAATTTATTAAATTAATTAACTCTTCCGATGTTGTCGGTCTAAAATAAAATAAGCTAGTGGTCCCAAAAAGAATTTTGTTCACTCTTGAATAAATCTAAGTGGCTCCCAAACGCACTTTCTCGTTTTATGGTATTTTTTATCCTCCAAGTCTAATTCGCGAAATTAATGATTTAGAAAAGCATCCAACCGAGCTCATATAAGCCCATATAAGTATAGAAGAATTATAAGGCGTCCACGTAATGGTATTAAGTGTACAATAAAGATTAAAGTAGCATTAAAATGTAGACAAAAGAGTCAATGGAAGTTAGTAAAAAGTAAAGTATGGACCCATTATGTGGAGCTGCAACAAGTTGGAAAGTAGTTAAAAGTATGTAAACGATCCCTGGTGGACAATTAATCGTGTGGGGTAACGTCGATCTTCGACCGGAGTCTTCTTGTTAACAGCTTCGATTAGCATTCCCATCGGTGAGATTGTCTCAACACCGCCGCCACATATAAACGTGTTAACATGTTCCTACTTTGCCGCGCTTGACGTTATTTTATTCGCGGATTCGCACCCCCAAAAAGCCACCCACCCAGTTCTCGTTACAAATTACAAATTGAATGCTGTTAAAAAGAAATTGTTGATTGATAACCAAACAAAAGATGTTTTGTGTGTGGTGTGTATGTTCAAAGTTCCAGCAGCGTGGAGCAGGATAATGGCCGGCTTTGTGCAAATGCGTTCAGTTCATGGCTTTCTTCTTCTTTACTTCGCATTTACCTTTGATATTCACGTAACACTCGTTAATGTTTGTAATTTAGTGGCGTTGCTTCAAATTTCCCCCCCTGTCCATTTTTGAATAATTTTTAAATAAATTATTATGATTTAATGTTATAATTAATGCTTATAGTGTTGACTTGTTGGTCGTTGCTTTTCTTAGCAAAATACCTTGTTCAGAACCTAACCTCAACTAACCTAACTCTTGATGACAGTCCTAAATAATAACCTGGCGATTTCCGGTTCACATAAACTATTATATCGACGATCAAACGCGCCCTCCTTGAAGAAAACTAACGCATTGTATAATAATTTCATATAGGTTTGTTCAATGGAGCATAAACAATTTTTTTCGTCCAGCTCCGCGATTTATGTGGTGCTTGCTGCAAGTTGGTTATTTTATGGGATCGCCTCCCATGTACCCATAAGTGTTTGTTATATGCAGGCACAGGGCACACCGATGGAACAGACTGATAACCCGATGTTCCTATACGTATAATTACAGATTATCTAATGTTTATTTTTCGATCCTAATGCTCTCGTAGCTTATTATTAATTATTATATTGTTAGTGGCGCGAACTCACGCGGCTCTGATTTATTGCTTCGGTCGCTACGAGACCGTTCATCTAAATCACTAACGAGTAAATTCAATTTTAGCATTCCCACACCATGGATGGAATGCCTGCTTCCTTCCATCCAACTATCCATCCATCCATCCAGCCATCCGCATGGACCGCGCGAGATGAGTTGATTTATACCTGTCATTGTTGCAACCTTTTTAAACTGATAAACGTGATGTTGTCTTCACGTGTACCATTTCTGACATAAGTAAATAGAATTATGTTAAACTGTAACTGTGTTTTTAGAGGGAATTTTCAGCTCTTTAATATCGCGTTGATGTTGATGGTTAAGACTTGAACTGTCGTGTTGGTTCTAATTGTTCTCGTCTAAAACCGGAACTTAAGAAGAGATCCTTTCTTTCCTTGGGAACGATTTTAAGAAAATATTATATAAAAATCAAATTATAACATAATTCTTGAATAAAGTTTCTCACGTTATCTTGAAATTTTGTTTAAATCTGTCAAATATCAAACGTCAAAAGCGTGGGTGAGAATACGATTTATAAATTATGTAACTTGTAATGTTGTAATACTTCATTAATATTTTTTTAAGGTAAATTGCAACTTTTAATTGGTACGAGTATGATGATCTAATATTCAGGAATTTTCAAAAAATTTTATTTAAAAAAGTTAGATTTGTATAAGAAAGTCATCTGCTGCTACATTTTTTGTCGCATGGATGATTTGTATTTTTTTCATTAATCAAAATTTCTTTATTTCTTGGTTTTGTGACCTAACCTCATATTTTCTATGAGGTTAGGTCACAAAATATACGAACTTTTTCAATGAAATTACAATTCTCATCATTCTTGTTCCGCATCCAAACAAAATCACCATAAAACCCTGAAAAAACACTAATTATATTCTTAATATTCAGTATCGTTTTATTAACCAAAACAAAGATAACACGGACACATGTCCGCTTCCTGTACAATCCAAGTGAATATAATTAGCAATGCCTTGACGATCTTCATCTGTCTCACTCACTCAAATAACTGGACCGTTGCAGAACAATTGAGTTATTTAATTAACAGTTCGTTTGATCTTTTAAACGACGTCCAAGGACGTTACATTTACAATCCAACAACAGAATAATTAACATTACGTAACTGTTTTTAAACGGAAGCAGATCAAGGATGATCCACTCGAAGATGCCATAACCACCATGCAGCACATTATTTCGTGTTTTCCACTGAAAAATCGGTTCGATTTGATTTGTTTTGACCTTTCAATGAACGACGCCGTTCTCTCCTACACACGCACCGATGCCATTGAAACTTTAACCCAGTGTATCGTGATTTGAATTAGAAAGAGCATCTAGAAACGTGATTTTATAGCAGATAATCTCACCAATAAAGACCGTATTATAAATAATACACTTGCGAGAGGGTGTGAGGGGGGCGCAGAGGGGGCGATGAGCGCTAGTGAGAGCAGGTTGCTCTAATGATGCACACGTTTGTGTTCTGTTTGTTCGCAAGGTCGCTTTTATGCGGAATTATTTGATGGTTTGATGGATTTCACTCTTGTAATTTACGGGGTTCCACAGTGTTCACTTACAAGGCCCTCACATTGAATCAACTATGCAAACCGGCGATTCTCTCTTATTGTACTTGAAGATTTATCCGAAAGACGCAAATATAGTAGTAGATGTGGGTACATCAGCATTTATTAGACAACAATACTACAATTTCTTGTACTCGTACAGGAATAAAGCAAGCGCAAAAAGCGTTATGTGTGGTCTGCATCCGCAAACACTCACACATACATAACAAAACCTACCCAACAAACGGCGCATTCGATTTAAACAGTAGTAATCTCGTAGAATTATGTGGTTTCTGTTTTAGTCTCTTCTGCCATGCCGACGAGAGGACATGCTTCATCTCCATTCACTTGCAACAGGTGATGTGGTGGTGGGGGGATTGGTTGATCGATTGATGGACAAAAACTCGGTAATAACAGGGAAAGCCAAATTGGTGAAGTTGTTCGATAATTTCTGCCATTTAGTCCACATTATTTAGAAGGAATTGGACGATATTAGAGGACGATAATTTCGTGTTATTACCGACTGATGCCCACCCAGTAGCGCACGACATTTCCGATAGACCGTGATGGGTTTATGTCCTTCTATGGCACACAATGACATGAGATATTATTACTGTTGGAATATAGCTGTTATTGCAGTGAATTTGATGGTTATTCGTTAAATATCAGTTTAAAGGGCTTTGGCAAAGTTCTCAAAGTAATTAGAGAGCGTTAATTGACATTTTAAGCGAAGGTTTCGCGCGCTTTTACATTTGACAGGTCGGGGATAGAACAGATTATACCAATTATTCTTGGCATAAAGAAATCTAACCTTAAAAATGACCTAATTTTATATGAATTAAAATTTTAGAAGAATCTGGGATACCAAGTTGGCTTCGAGACTAATTATAAAATTTAAACCATACTCGACCTGAAACATTTTTCAAATTATCTCAAAAAGGATCGTACTGCGAAAAATCATGTTTATGGTTAATTTAAAGCCTGAAAAATTCTAATATGTGAGCAGGATAATCAAAACTCTTTATACTGAAAAATCCAGGGCCGTATTTAACAAAATGTTGATATTTTTAAAATTGGTAATGAAAATATTTGATAGCTCTCCAAATAATTTCACAAAATATAAGAAATAATAAGACATCCTGAAATTGCAGTTTTTTCTAGATATTTCAGCAATTAATCAAGACACCTTAGACTTTTTAGGATATTCTTGGACAACTAAATTCACAAATTCGTCAATTAGTCACAATGTAAACTAAGAGAAATCCTGAAATTACAGGTTTTTATATTTCAGGAACAAATAAAACATTTTAGGATATAGTTAGGCAGTAAACGATGAAATATGGATACCTACTAGTGATTAATCAACTTCAGATCATCAAGCCCACCAAGTCATTTCAGCTCTGAATCCTCCTCCTGTCACAACTAGCAACGTTACACTGAAAATAACGTGCAGACCTAACCAGGCACACAGACGACGATCCTAATTGCCAAAATAAACTACGGAAACCGATTCCTTATATGAAATTTAGATTTATGGCAGGAGGACGACACTGCACATTTCAGCAATTCAACTGAACCAGCAAAAACGATGTAACTTATGATGTAGTCTGTGTGTTACTGATGTTACAATTCAAAATGAATTTAGGGCCGCATGTTTCTCATGACCCCCAACATCTACATTCAATCAGATAAATCGAATTTGAGTAGAACTGAACAAGCTTCAAATTTTTATTATTATGTATTATTATTATAAGACAATAAAACAGCCACCTTCAAACTTGTCTGGATCGTGACTTTAAAACATCTCTCCACGGATCTCTCAATGGATGACAGTACGGATTTAGTAAATATTTCGTGTGTAAGTACATAGTAAATGGAACACATCCACCTGTTGTTGTTGTTGTTGTTATTGATAGACGTTGGAAAAAAATATTGTTTGCTTGTAATGTTCTGCAACCACTTTCAGTTCAGGTTTCTAATAATCATTTTCGTTGTAGGTATACGCTTTGGTGAACTGCAACCGCAAATCGTTGGCGGTCTAAGCGAATGCACCCTGGAAAAAATGCACGACCACCCCGATGCACTAATTTATTTTCCATTAAAAGTAATTTGTTTGTTTGCATTTACCTGATGGAAGGTTTTGAGTTCTATGCAATTAAAACAATAACATATTATATTTTAATTTAATACAGCCAAGTTATATTAACAACTATTTCGTGATCTAACCTCGTAAAGATTACGAGGTTAGATCATAAAATTTTAAGATTTTATATTAATTTCTGAATTATTTTACCGCATTCCAAATCTTTAACGTTATTGAGCTTGATTAGTAAGTGGAGTTAGAGAAGCATTTAATTGTGAGTATATCTAACCTCACAAAATTTCGAGGTTAGATCATAAAACACTTGAAATTGTTCAATAAATATTGCAATATTTTCAACTTTTATTTATAATAATAATAAAAGAAACTAATTTTTATTTCATCTCTATATTATTATCTACGAGGTTAGGTCATAAAATTCTTAAAATGGTACCTACATAAATATCTGATCTATGTACTAAGTTATACGTTAGCAAATCACATGAACCAATTAAATATTTCCAGTAACGACCAATCGAAACCAAGTCACCGTATTAACTTCCTTCACAATCTCTCAGATTAAATATATTCCATTCGAGATCCCCTTTTGCACTAAATCACTTTCCATCTAATTTTTTCCACAACTTGGACAGTTGTCATGTAGTGAGGCGCCGCTATTTCATGTCACGTGCACGTTCTTCGTGCCATGCACTCAAATCCTCAGTGGTTAGTCACATGGACAAAACAATAATTCATATCCGTTTCCTCCATCTGCATCACGACCAAAAGCTTATGTTATAGAAAGCTTTCAAACAGAAGAAAAAGTGTGTAAACACGAAACATTTAAAGGATTAAGATTAGTTAAGTGTGTGGATGTGAAGAAATTAGTTACGTTTTGTGGCTAATTATGAGATTTCAGCTTTCAGTGGGGCGATAAGCTGTTATGCTAAAGTAATTTTCTTTCAATTTTATTTAATCTTGTCTTTTGTCACTGATGTTTGCGAGTTTCGTAATGTAATTATCGTGGAAGAATAATTGGTTGTTGTCGAAGAGATATTTGAGCGATTTTCTAAGAGATCGAGTTGATGGAACAAGCGACGAACCCACAACAATTTCCTCTCAACTACATTTTTGTGTTGTTAACTTTTCCAAGTCACGTCGTTGTATGGCGTTTCACATATGGAATGCGCTGCAATGGCGTAGATTATTAATATTTCACGATATGTTCGGCATGGATATAGATCCTCTATATTCGAGTGTTAGCGTTCCAAGAAGGCGAATGAGTGCAATTACACGGAGGCGTATAATGTGAACTTATTGTGGAACACACCATCAGACGTGGACATGAATAATGCCGCATGGTCGTACCGTATAATTAAAACAAAATGAACGAAGAAGAACGTATACGTTGTATGGATGTGTTGATGTAGGGGGCGCTGGACGTAAACTTTGCTGATCGCGCCCCCGAAACAAAAAGAACTGAATTAAATTAAATATCTGCGTCGTGACTTGAAGATATTGGATGCGATTTAATTACTGCGTCTGTTATGAATCGGAACGCAAGTAAAATTGTATACAGAATAGAATAAACAAATCAGGATATAATGTCTGTATTAATACGAGCCCTAACAACTAAATGTTCCAAAACTGTGATATTTTAAAAACAGTCGTTAGAAAATTACGTCACATTTTTCAAGTGCAATTTTAAAGCTACGAAATATGCCTAAAATCACCAAATAAAGATCTGGGGATTTTTTTGTACATAAACCAACATCCAGCTTTGCAATAAAGTAAATTTTACCAAAATCCAACCAGCAGTTTCAAAACTGTGATTTTTTAAAACAGTTACTACAAAATTCTAACATTTTTAAAGGTGCAACTTTGAAGCTCCGATAAATGCCTAAAATCACCAAATAAAAGCTTGTGTAACTTTTTTCTAAAGAAAACCAACATCCAGCTTTGCAATAAAGTAAATTTTACGAAAATCCAACCAGCGGTTCCAAAACTGTGGTTATTTTAATGTAGGTAGCACACTCAAAAACACGTTTTTTGAAAAGTGAACTGTGGAACTCGAAAAAAATGCAAAGAAATTCATATTAACATTTCAGGATTTTTTCAATATAGTACGATTATTAAGCTTTGATTTAAAGGTTTTTTGACCCAAATCCAACCAGCGGTCTCAAAACTGTGATTTTTTAAAACAGTTACTAGAAATTTCTAACATTTTTAAAGGTGCAACTTTGAAGCTCCGATAAATGCCTAAAATCACCAAATAAAAACTTGTGTAACTTTTTTGTAAAGAAAACCAACATCCAGCTTTGCAATAAAGTAAATTTCATCAAAATCCGACTACTAGATTCAAAACGTTTTGAAAATAATAATTCTTTGTTTCTACAATTTTCCCATCCCGGTGGGTTAAAGTGCCACAGTTTTGGAACCGCCGGGCGGATTTTTACGAAATTTACGTTTTTATATAACTAAATGTTTGCATTATAACAGAAAAAACCATCAATATTATGGAACTTAATTTAGATAACTTTTGCGCGTATCGAAAAAGACAATCAAATTTACTTTTGTCCGAACATTTAGTTGTTAGGGCTCGTACACTTTCAAGTTTTACTATATGAAATTTAAACATGCTCCAAAAACAGTTGACATGGCTAAAGAACAGTCTTGTATCGTAATGAATCTCATTACAGTACAGGTAGTAAATGTCTAATAAGTCAATTAAAGTATGGGAATACAAAAAAAATTCTGTCAAAGGTTCAAATTAGGAACCGCGCGAAAAATCCCAGTCTTTATTTTTCAGTTTTCATACTAGTGAATGTTAGTCTAAAAATAATTCCAAGTCTAATATAAATTGTATTTTTATAATTTTTGAGGTAAATAATTATGATATTCATCCGCCAGCCGTCATCATCCAAATGAAATTTTACAACCATTTGATCATTTAACAACAAACCACACCAAGGATAAATTTTATATTTTTATTGTAGGAGTATATTGAAAATGATTTCACACCTTTCACATATTATTACCTATCAGACATTGCTGTTTAAAAACTAATTGATTTTGAAATGGTTTTGATGTGTGTGTGTGAGTTTATTTTTTCTACTCACACACGTGTTTGGCTTTTACAAGCAAATTGGGTTTGACATCGCGTGAGATCTCTCGATGAAAGCCTTTTTCTTTTGTGTGTATCACATGTATTTATGTATGATGATGGTATTATATTATAATATCCTTCTAATATATTTTGTTTGAATTTTTGAGACGCGACGTTTGTTTGTTACGTGATGTTTTATGCAACAAGTGATGAAGTTTATCTATTTATCGATATTGTGTTCGTTGCATAATGAATTAAAGAATTCTTGTACTCGTATAGTGTTGTGTTGAAAAAAAGCAAGTAATTCTCGCTCATGGTGTTCAATACAGTTTTTATATTCAAATTCTTCATTCCGTCCACCAAACCAAACCAAACGTGCCGTGTCCCATATCCCATCCACATGTTATTAGTTTTGTGAACGCCCTCCGCAAAGATCCCTCGATTATCTTACTTAACTCTCGTAAGTAATAGGTGTAGAATTACAGATATTTTACTAAATATCAGCTTGCGGCCAACAACTTAACGATCGTTATCGCAAATATTAGAACTCCGCTATACTTTACTTGTCTGATCGCAAGGCTACTTTACATTGAAAATAAATCACGTCATTTTGTGCACAGCCAATGATGGATTTATTGCGAGGGACAAAGATGAGGTCGGTGCTGGTGTGGTTCGATGCCAAATCGAAGCAGGATAAACCAAACGTGACAAATTATTTTCCAATGGGTGGAAATTGTGTAGGCAATTTATGAGTTTACACGACATCAGTGATGGCTTTTGGCATTATTACAATTGCTATTAGTTAATAAACAATTATTTAGAGATTTAGTCCGATTTACAACAGGAAAGAAAAAGGGAGTTAATTTTTACTTTGATTAACAAATATTTTATAGAATAGTCCATTTTTTTGGTATTGTGTGTAAAAATTTTGTTGCCATCTAGCCATAGTAGTTATTTAAGCATTAAGGGAGGTAAGTAATATTTACCACTTAAGGACGACTGGTGAAGCAAGTATTCATTAATTTATATTCGACATACGGTACGAATTATTATATTCCCTAGGGACGTAAGTGAAACTCCTTACCTCCCGTTGTCAATAACAACCAATAACAGTTTTGTTTTGGTAAAATCAAGTTACGTCCCTATCAACAATGTCATTATAGTCTACTTCCTGAATCGGGAGTAGGAAAATAATTTTAAAATAGCATGTAGGTACTATTTTTTCATACTATTCGTAAAGTTGTGTCACCATATTTTGCAATAATTTGTAGTTTTTGAGAATAATGAAATATTTTGTTTTAAAATGTCTTCAAAAATTTTAATATATTATGTTGGATGACATAAAGTTTAACCCTCTAGAGTCTAGATCAAATAGCTGCAACGTTTATATTCTAGCGCCATCTAGTGACAAAACGCACAACCTTCCTGTTTTCATGAGGCTTAACAAAATTTGTACACAATGTCATTGCAAAATTGTTTTAGCTGATGTGTACTATGCAGGTGAAGGTCCGTTTGTTTTTTAGAGAAAAACCCAAACAATTTTTGTTAATAATTATGTGTAGGAGTTCAGAAGATTCTGTGTGATTAATGGAGAATAATCATTATGATTTCGAATGCATTCTGATTATTGATTAAACTATCGAAGAGAAACAAATGTTACAAGGTCGTAGATTTCAGATAAACTCGTAAAAGATCTGATTCTTTAGAATATACATGTGGAGGATAAAATAGCTATAAGAGAGGAGAAAAAACTAGCTGATGATGATGATGATATGATACCTTGTATTATATTGTAGATTTTATGGAAAGCCAAGGTTAATTATATTATATTATTTTTATTTCAATCGCCTTGTTTCCCATTTGTTTTGCAAAATATATCGTGATATATTGTTTATTGTTTATAGTATTTATGAAATCAAAGATAACTATCTGATTTGATTGTTTGTCTGTAATAACAACGCGCATCCTTTGAAAGTGCGCAAGAGAGACAGACGGAACGGGACCCCAAAATAGAATTTCTCTTCGATCCACATATAATACCCAATTTAGTTCTCTTGTTTGGCGAAACAGAAGCCGGCGGACCACCAAAGCCAACTTTTGATATTTTCGATTCGTTCTATGTGGCATAATTGTTTAATTAACCGATGTATTAATGATGATGTATTGAGCAATCGTGCTTCAATACTCTTTTCTACAGGTGTTGGAAATTATTTTTCTATACGCGAAGCTCGGGGTGGTGTTGTGAAACAACTGTGGGTAATTAGATTGATTATCTGAAAACGATGAGCCGGTAGCACTATCAATCAAAAATCGTTTTCTGGATCATATAATATTATAATTGCTTTGTTATTTTCGGCCTTTCAATTTTTTTCTTCTAGTTTACTTAAGGTGGGTACCCTAATTATTTATTGTTGTGCGCGCTTTTTCCTCCGTTCTAATCTAACCTGATTCCACTGGGATAATTATTTAAATTTACTGCTTAGTAAGCGTTTTTTTTGCCACACTGTAATTATTCTTCCGTCTTCGAAAATCGTTTTGTTTACACTTATGAATCTACATTTTTTTTCTTTCAAACTTGTAAAATGCTGTAATCCGGTATACTTCACTTATTCTACACCTTCTCTGCAATGGTAATGATGTAATTATATTAGCAAACATGATGATATCATTAGTACACTATACGTCCTCTCTCACTCCCAAGAACACAACTTGATTTGTTTCTTCATTTGTTAAATCAATTTTATGGTAAAATGTGACCATGAAATTTCATTTAATATTATATACGGACAAGATTAATACACATATCCTTATGTACAGGTGATGTGTAAAGTATATTTACAAAAAGATTTGATCGACATTCACTAATTGCCGGTTTATATTACGTGACTAACATACTAATTTTAGATTCAGTTAAGGATACAATTCTTTAGAAAGAAATTAATACCAAAGTTAATTTTTCTTAAAGAATAAGAAAAAGTTTTTAGTTTGGAAAATTGAAGATTATAATGGAACCGTCACAATCCTAACCAAAGAAAGCCATTTCCAGATGGGTGCTTGTTTAAAACTGCTTTGTGACTTGTCATTTCAACAGGCTATTTTTACCATATTGTTGCACCCAACATCCCAACAATAGGCACTTTCTTTACAATATCAATATTATTATCCCACAAACAAAAACCCAATTTGATCCATATCCGTCCAAATGACCTTAAAGACTTATTAATGTTTTTTTCTGTGTGTATACAAAACGTTATTGCATATTTTTTTGACACCGCTCATCACACAGCTGCTATGATGTATACCGTGGTAAAAATTTCCCACAACATGCTCGAAAGCTAATAAGTATTATAAACTTGACAGATTTTTTTTCGATCTGACGAAAAAGGAGAAATTATTTATCGGCATACTATATTTAATGTTAGAGTGATGAGCCGGATTGTTTCACATCTGCTAAAAGTCAGGATATTGCCATAATAGCGAAAAGTAGTATTGAAAATTCGCGCGTTTTATTACCATTATTATTATCCATTTCTTGTATTTAACAATAAATTTTATTGCAATCAATCACACACATACACACAAGTGCAGGTTTATGTTACTTATACACAAAACACCTTTTAATGTTCTCTGTCTGTGTATGTGTGTTTTTTCCCTGCTGTATAATAATTAATTTATATCCATACTAAAATTATTGACATTGACACTACAATTAAATAGGTTTTCTTATTTCAATTTTTTTGCCCTCACAACTATAAATTATCTGCTATAACAATACACACATACAGAACATTATTGCTCAGTTTTAATTCACCAGAACGCGTTATCCTTTAAAGGATAATAAGACAACAACAAATATATTATGTCTGTTGTGTTCTATTGGTATTGGCAAGAAATGAAATAAACTCTTTATTCTGTTTTGTGTTTAACTCATGGCGTTTTTTGTCAGTTTTGCTGACCTTTGTTTCTATTTATAATAAAGCTTTATTGGTTTCTAGTCTCCGTGATTCCATGTTAGAAATTATGAACCTAAAAAATTTTTATCCTTAGTATTTTATTTCGAAAATTATTTGACCAACACTATAAACCACAATAGTATATTATGCAATGAGCATCTAATGGCAGTTATTAAGACACGAGTATGAGAATTACGAAAATGTCAGAAAATCAAAATATACAGATGTTCATAACAATATTGACAGAATATTGCTGTAATATTGCATTTCTGTCGGTTATAAACTTGTATCGTAATGAAAAACCTGTATCATAATGAATCTCATTACAGTACAGGTAGTAAATGTTCAATAAATCAATTAAAGTATAACAGAGAAAAAGATATATTGTCATTTCTACACAAAGTTTATTTCTAGGACAATTTTCCAGTTAACAATGCAAATTACAAAAAATTACTTAAAAACCCGATAATAAGGCAAGTTGCGTGAAAGTGAAACAAACCAATAACACATAAATCTTGGCAACCTGCTGCGTTTCAACTGTTTCTCTTAAACAATTAACAGCTTTTGCATTATTATAATTAAATCATTTGCGTTAACGAAAAATTTCCGACTGACTTTTGCACAACATGATCCTTGCATAACTCACACTACATTAATACACATATTTACCAGGATGTAAATGTTCAATGTCAGTTGGCGGAACTTTGGTTATAGAGCGTCTCTCATATTTAAAATACCTTTTAAAATTGTTACACAAATGTTTTTATATTAATCTTGAAACTGAGCGGTGTGTGCGCATCATTTGAGAGGTGAACGCGAGTCATTTGCATATTATAATGTCAGATCCAGTGTATAAGGTTGAGAGCATCTTCGTATTATTTATAGAGATTGCAAGTATATATAATTCAAAATCGAAGTAAATTTAAAAAAGTTGTTTTTAGGTTGGTTCCTACGTAAGCAAATTATTCCTAATATGATGATCTGTTTTTCTCGCTTTGTAACTTGAGAACTTGTATAGCTAGAATACCTAATGTACCCTGAGACTTAGCATTCTCTCAGGTGTTCGTTAAGACATACCGGGCTTGTTCGCTGTAAAAACACCCCAACTAACAGCATTTATTTGTTCTGCACTTCTTCCGAAAGGTTTTTGACACAAATACGCATGCCTTTGGTTTGGTTTTTCGTTTTTGGTACGTGCACAAAAAGTCTAGTTCGACTAGGTGGTATTTATTTTAAGGAGAAGCTGGAATGCTGTTCGGTGAAATTTCTGTGTTTTGTTGGGACGAATTGATGTCGATTGTCTAGTCTAATTTATAAGATGCGACTTTTGGGTTTAATTTATTTAGGTATTTTGCCAGCAAATGTCTGGAGTTGTATATTATTATCCTGGTTAGAGGCTGAAAGCGAAAATTTATCAGAAAATACTGTACGATAAAAAAAGAAAAATGTAAATAAAAAAAATTGTGTTTATTTAACTCTTGGAATTGTAACATTAATTGTAAGTTTCAAAGTACAGATTACTACTAAAAAACCATGAGATTTCTATAATTTTAATATCTAACCTTACCTGCATTATAAAAGATCTAACTATCAGTTGGCTTTGAAATTAATAGTATTGTGCCGCCTTTTAAGAATCATAGACTGATACTAACCGTAGAAAATGAGGAATTTACACCCATCTGTGATATTAGAATCCTGTATTTTGTAAGATTTACCCTAACACCTTAAATTTACTGTTTCAGTATCCATCTCATGAAATTTGTAGAAAAACAAGGAATTATCTTGGCAAATTTTTCGTTTAACTTAAATAAACCCATTAATTTTTCCAAAATCCGGTTACTTTTAACAATTACTTAATTCCACTGATAATTATATGCACTTATCCCATCCCAGCATATTCTTCATAAAATTTTCTGCATGTGTGTGGTTATAACGGTAAAATATTCTTTACAAGCTACCGACAAATCGTCTGACATAATTTTATAAATTTATTCCTTTTTTTTTCTGTGATAAATTGTACAACTCACTACTATACACATACTACTTTAACTGTTTGGAAAATGTCAACTAAACTCGCCAGCTTCATTCAATAATATCTGAATTTGCCTTGTAAATTTTAAGTACGAGGCACACCTACATGTCTTTTATATCCTCTTTTAGTTTGTTTACTCGGATGGGAAAATAATGACAGTACTTTATTACAAATGCCACAGAAATCCAAATATTATGGAAAAACACAGCAATTAAAGTAAAATATTGTCTAATAAGTTATCACAAGAACATAGGATTTATGTGGTATGCGCGCGCATTTAAATGACTAGTTGCCATGGTGATTTGATTTAGATGCGCGCGCAACTCTCTGTCTCTTTCTATAACATTATTTTATCGTATTTATTTCGAAAAAAATTCTAAGCTCTCTAGAAACTAACCGCCTAGACAGGGACAGTTGCATATTAAAAAATAATTAATTAAACATCCTTCACAGAACTTTCGTTTTTTTTCCTTCTATCTCAACGGAACAAAACAGATTTAAATTCATTCTGTTAAACAAACCAAACAAATCAAATCAAAAACTGACAGACAGTTAAACAATATTTTTCTTAAGCAACACAATACTCGACAAAAAAATTGAGAGTTAAATAATTAATATTGACTTTTCATTAATAAACAATGGTATAGAAATAAACAGTGGGTTAAGTGAGAGTAAATAAGTTTGTTTGTTAATGATCGAGATATAAACGATACAAACATACACACATCGTTACAGGATGAAGGATGCAGCTTGCACGCCATCCGCTAAAACATGCGATTGTTTCATGCTGTGCAAGATGATCCACATTGATTACGACAATTAAGACAAGGACGCTTCAAAGGCCATTTATGCACACTACTTTCGATCTTTAAATGAGAAAAAAACGTGTTGGGTACTGACAAATTGTTCGTTACAAAGTCCTTCTTGTAACAAATGGACAAGGATCATCAGAGGTGCCGCACGTGGAGTGTTTATTGTAGTCAGAGCGATATTTCACACCCACGCCACTACGCTATGAAGTGGACATTAAACACGATAAAACTTACACGATACACTTAAAGCTCAGGTACAGGATTACTGGTCAACTGGTTTGACAATCTTGGTAAGGCGACAAGGTGGAAGATTGTACGACTGCGGACGGTATTTTATCTGAAAGTCGTGCGATTTTTCTGGAAGTCTTTAGTAATTTAGTTTACCGATCGGCCGGTAGAATTTGTTTGTTTGCCCACTGAACTGTTCTACATAGTATAAAAAAAGTATTTAGCGATTCTATGATTTTTGCATCAATATCTCTTTTATTCTCCTTTAATAATGCCAACATTACTCTTTATGTTTTTCCTAATGAATTGTTATTATTTGAATGATGATCTTTTAACAAATTTAACAAATATCAAAACTAAAAGTTACCTAACCTTACATTTTTTTAATTTATGAATTTAACTGAAAAATATGAGAAAGTTGACAGCAGGAATCTAATTAACACTCTTTTAACAATCATTTAGATAAAATCACAACAACTAATTGCAATATTTAAGGATTTTTTGGAGACTCACATTGCATAGGCGACGAACCCGAGCCATAAAAATTCACCAGATTATTATTATTATTACAGAGGTACCTAACGTAATTGGCAGTATGTTTATCCTGTTTTAACTGCTACCAAATTATCATATTGACCATCAATTACACGAAACATTTACACAATATAATCACTTGTGATGAGGAAACAAGAAGGTCAAGCTTTAGTTTAAATGCGAATTGTTAATTAGTGGTAAATAATTGATTTTAATTCCGCGATTATTACTAAAGTTTAATGTTTAGTTAATTCCGGATCCGGAACTAATCTAGGAAATATAAATCGAAGTTAACGACTAGCTAATTGGAGTTAATTATAAATTGCTGTGTATCTACGAGTAGGACAAACAATCTTAACACTATGCACTCGGTTTTTTTGTTAATATCCAGCAATTAATAACAAAACCTTTTATAACATCAATTAATTATAAAGTTAACCTTTTCATAACAAATAATTGATCACTATCTGATAGGGATCTCAATTCCCTCCCGAAAGTTTCTCGATAAAACCTGTGAAAAACATATTACAACCTTTCGTAAGTTGACATTAACTCCACGAAATTAATTGCAGGGGTTCTGGGGAAGAGTAAAAACAAACCGAAATGTGATTAATTATTTTGTCGCCACTAATATTGTTGTTTTGTGATTAAATTGAAAAGATTTGCTCATCCATTTCAAGTCGTATCATTAATATGGATGATTGCATTATGATTATTACGTCATTTTCTCCAAAGATCGACCGCTTAAATAGTGTAGAAATATATAAATAACTTGTATAGATAATGTAAACATTACAACAAAAAAACTCGAGGAAAAAAGCATGCAAACATTAAGAAGATGATTTTATTCGCGGCTTCAAGGCCACTATAAATTACGTTCTTATGAAATTAGTCAGAAAACTGTAACAGGATGTGGCTGTAACAACAATAAATTATAATAAATTGTTTTTTTTCTGTATTTTATTTCTGGTTTAATTATTTCGAATGTGCGGGTGTTTGAAATAAATACAATTTGATTAGCATAAATATCATTTTTATGCATCATTCACCCAAAGAAAACAACTTTGTTTAATGTTAATTAATAATTATAATATCATGATGTAAACCATGTTATAATTTATTGTTGGATTCAGCTTGTTTTCGGTTATTTTATTACTTTTATTTAGTGTAGATACAGCAGTTTTTTAATTGATTTTATGATTTGGAGGATCCAATGGAATAAATCATTCACTTTTCTGAATGTTAAGGTCGTTTAATATCAAAAAATTACATATGGTTATAGTGAATGTTTCCGTATTTTATTTATCCAAAAACGATGTTCCTGTAAATTGAATTATAATCAGTTTAAAATTTCAGGAAATGTCAACCGAAGTTTTATTTAGTTTTTTGTAAATGTTCGGACAAAAGTAAATTCGATTGTCTTTTTTCCATACGCACAAAAGTTATCTAAATTAACTTCCATAATATTGATGGTTTTTTCTGTTATAATGCCAACATTTAGTTATATAAAAACTTAAATTTCGTAAAAATCCGCTCGGCGGTTCCAAAACTGTGGCACTTTAACCCAGCAGGATGGGAAAATTGTAGAAACAAAGAATTATTATTTTCAAAACGTTGGATCTAGTAGTCGGATTTTGATGAAATTTACTTTATTGCAAAGCTGGATGTTGGTTTTCTTTACAAAAAAGTTACACAAGTTTTTATTTGGTGATTTTAGACATTTATCGGAGCTTCAAAGTTGCACCTTTAAAAATGATAAAATTTTCTAGTAACTGTTTTAAAGAATCATAGTTTTGAAACCACTGGTTGGATTTGTGTCAAAAAACATTTAAATCAAAGCTCAATAACCGTACTATATTGAAAAAATCCTGAAATGTTAGTATGATTTTTTTAGCATTTTTTCGAATTCCAAAGTTCACTTTTCAAAAAACATGTTTTTGAGGGTGCTACCTACATTAAAATAATCACAGTTTTGGAACCACTGGTTGGATTTTGGTAAAATCTACTTTATTGCAAAGCTGGATGTTGGCTTCTTTACAAAAAAGTTACACAAATTTTTATATTGTGATTTTAGACATTTATCGGAGCTTCAAATTTGCACCTTAAAAAATGATAAAATTTTCTAGTAACTGTTTTAAAGAATCACTGTTTTGAAACCGCTGGTTGGATTTGTGTCAAAAAAGATTTAAATCAAAGCTCAATAACCGTACTATATTGAAAAAATCCTGAAATCTTAATATGATTTTTTTTGTATTTTTTTCGAGTTCCACAGTTCACTTTTCAAAAAACGTGTTTTTAGAGGGTGCTACCTACATTAAAATAATCACAGTTTTGGAACCACTGGTTGGATTTTGGTAAAATTTACTTTATTGCAAAGCTGGATGTTGGCTTCTTTACAAAAAAGTTACACAAGTTTTTATTTGGTGATTTTAGGCATTTATCGGAGCTTCAAAGTTGCACCTTTAAAAATGATAAAATTTTCTAGTAACTGTTTTAAAGAATCACAGTTTTGAAACCGCTGGTTGGATTTGTGTCAAAAAACATTTAAATCAAAGCTCAATAACCGTACTATATTGAAAAAATCCTGAAATGTTAATATGCTTTTTTTTTGCATTTTTTTCGAGTTCCACAGTTCACTTTTCAAAAAACGTGTTTTTTGAGGGTGCTACCTACATTAAAATAATCACAGTTTTGGAACCACTGGTTGGATTTTGGTAAAATTTACTTTATCGCTAAGCTGAATATTGGTTTTATGTAAAAAAGAATCTCCAAGTCTTTATTTGGTGATTTTAGGCAAATTTCGTAGCTTTAAAATTGCACTTGAAAAATGTGACGTAATTTTCTAGCGACTGTTTTTAAAAAATCACAGTTTTACAACTTGGGGAAAACGACCTGAAGGTGCTTTCATGGCCCTCATCCAGTCCAGACTTAAATGTCATTGAAACTCTTTGGCATAAAATTAAACGTATTCTACGCAATAATCCACCAAGAACCATTGGGGACTTAAAGACCAAAATAGAAGAAATTTGGGACAGTTTCACGCCAGAATTGTACCAAAATTTGATAAATACAAGGCCTGCTAGAATACAGGCAGCTATTAAAGCAAAAGGAGACGTAACCTCTTATTAATGGTGTTAAATTAAAAATTATACCAACATTTAGTTACAAAATTTTGTAAAGTTTGTTAAATATTATTAAAGTTAAAATATTGTTAAATTCAATAAATAATTTTCTTCCATGCATAATATTGTTATTAAGGCTTTATCTTATTGTATTGTTAGGTGTTTACTAATTATTTGCGTAAAATTTCCAGTTCTCTCTACAAACTTCAAAAATTCACTTTTGTCCGAACATTTAGTTGTTAGGGCTCGTATGTATGTGTACAAAATTGGAGTTAGTTTAATTAAAAACTTCAACTCGCTGACCAAACACAAAAAATCGTTGTGAATTTTCCACCTAAAATCGGATTAACCAAATCGTATTCGACTTTAAACTCTGTTTAAATTTCGATTACTCGGTTTGTTTAACAAAACTAACTGTGCTTCAAATTTGTATTCCACAAAATTTATTTTGAATGGAAGCATCGCACATCACACCGCGCGAGTCACGAACAAAACACAAAATACCAAATGGTTGATATACTCTTATGCATAATTCTTGTGAACACCGTGAGATACATTGTTGAATGAAACTGAACGACGCGATTCATAAAATACCGCAATGATTTCATTTAAAGCTAAAGAAAATCTGCTACATACGTTTAATGGTTGTGTGAATTCTGAAAATCGTTGTCCCACGAAACTTATTATACAATCGACTGATTTACCATTTGGGTTTTTTTTTTGCTAAACGAGTGTTAAATTAAATGAAGAATCAGATAAATAACGCACATAAATAATTCTAACTGTAACATGAAACATATTAAAAGTTACAAAATAATTACATGCAAAATTATTACTCATTTTTTGCCGATAATTATCTTAAACATCCACTGGTAATTAATCAGATGGTTTTTTTACAAATCAACCTACTTTTACTTATACTATAATCATCAAGCGTTAAGCTAACTTAAAATTGTTAATCAATTACAACTTGTAATGGTTTTCAGCTTAATTTCTTGTAATTTGTACAAAGATAAGTCAAAGAGGAACATGTTTTAAGACAGCCTGTTTCGGCATGAGAAAATGTTACGCAATTTTATTTATTTACACAAAATCTCCAAGAGTTTGTTAGGAAACTACGAATATAGTCGCTTGATGATTTATCTTTTCAAAAATTATAACTTTTTGTATAAATTTGTCTGGAAATGCTGGATTGTTCAAGGAAAATTGTACTAAATTACGACTTTAGCTACATTCCTAACTTTTAGAATCTCATCCCCTGCCCCTATAATTTTTCATCCCGTTTGACTAAAACAAATTGTCGTTAGTTTCCCTTCTAGATCAAATCTGTATCACACCTGCTGATATAATTTAATATCAAAGGAATGCAGACTTTTTTGGAACCAACTTGGAACATAAAGCACCATGCTGGGTGGGTGTGAGAACTGGCAAACCACCTGACCCACACTTGTCATCAATAACCTGCGACAGTGACATCAATGGCTCTAGATCAACCCTGAGGGCCCTCTAAAACGCTGCGATGCTGCACTATAAATACACAAAAAACTGCTCTTCGTCTGGGTTGGTATTCGAATGAGATGTGGTTTAATATTTATTATAACATTTTCATAGTCATTGTGTTCTTCTTGAGATTTTTTTGGGGTTCTTTATGCAAGCAACCAGGTCAGAAAGACACATTTGTATAAACATACACGCACCATCAGGTAAAAAATGTAATAAATTTGTAACTGAATCAATTCTTTTAATTTGGACTGTGGTGTTAGCTTATCTTGATGTAGTGGGGTTTTGGGAATGCCTTTGTTGGTTTTAAGGAATTCTATACGAAAATCTGTGAAGTAGAATAAAATGTTGGAGTTAACGATGAGAAATTTCATATTTGCAGTTTACGACATGCCCAATAACAAGCGCCCTTAAATGTTCTTGTACATTAGCCCCTCCCTCTATAGGGTTATGCCAAATTATATTGGCACATACCCTATTTTAGCTACATCTTAAATCGTTCATTTTGTTGCAAAGGTTCCAATTCCAAGGATCCAAGGATCCAAGGGGTGGTATTGTATTCCGGAACCAACTGTAAGAGGATTATCTATTATACTTTAGGTTAGGTAGCCCTCACTTTAAAGAGGAAATTTGGTCTAGGTTTAGATTTTCTGGAATGACGCTCCTTATATTCATTAGATTAATTCCCAAGTATTCACTAATTATTCAATAAAATAAAATAAAGTAAAATCTTCTAAAATATGCATTATTAATCCACAAACCGACAAATTCCTTCCAACGAACCCAGTGAATAATAATCTCATTCACGGAAAAAAAATCAATGAAATCATCCTTAATTGAATCAAAATAACCATCACCTATTCAAATGTAAATTTTTGTCTCTCGCATTTGTAGTAATATTATTATAATCTCTAAACATTTAACAACTGTTATTAAAAAGCTTTACAAAGTTTCCACATCGCCTAAGTCGTAAATTAATTTTGTTTATAAATGTGTTTACATTCAACTGACAGCCATAAAATCCGTACAATTTTCATGAATTTGTCAATGCAACGATTAATGCGTTTTATTACAAAATTGGATTTAGTTAGAAAAGTCCCGTTATTAAACAATCCTTAATATAAATTATAAAATCATCTCATTCTCAAGGTTCATTTTTATCATCACTTTTTCTCCCATTCCAAAAACTGAGCCCAGATTAGCATCACTTCCAACAAAACAATAAACAACAAATAATTATAATAAACATAAACACAATTGATGTTTGAAAGGATTTCTCTGTTGGTTTTTTTTTACAATTTGACATTCTCAACAAATGGCATTTCTATGTTGATGATGCTTGATGGTTTTGGTTGATGGGGAGGACGCGGGGGAGGAAGCGCGCTTTTCGATGATGGTGATACATTTCTCTCAGGTTAGAATGCTTTGGTTTGTACCGGCTCGGCTTCGGGTCCATCGTAATCTAATCGTGAGTTATGAACGCCGATTTTGTTAACATTTTTTTGTCTGTGAAGCGCGTCTATAAAATAAAGGATATTTTTATGTTAATGGCGTGAGATGTAATTCTAGTTTTTTACGGTGAGTTTTTATAGGATAAATCGGATTTTTGCCATGAAAATCACTATAAAAATATCTGATGTGTCCAGCACATGACTGTCTTCTAGAATGCGGACACTGAAACAGAAATAAAAAAATCACGATTACTACGTATAATTAATTATTTCGTATTCGTTATGTAATTCTCATACTCGTGTCTTAATAGCTATCATTAAATATTCATCGCATAATATACTATTTAGTCATGAACCTAACCTAACTTTATACACGAAAAAATCACGGTGGTTGTCTAGATTTTCATTAGCTCAATTGTGTATTTCCACAAAGGTAAACTGAAGTTTTGTGCAACAGTCCCACAAAAACATTTGGACAACAGTCAACATTTTGTCATTGTTAGTATAATTTTCAGCAAACGCACCCAAAATAGCCCCATTGTCCTCCCTCCGCAAATTGACAGCATTAACCATCCAGACCAGTCTACTCGTACATCTAATCTTCAATTCTTTCAAAGAGATTTTTAAGCCGATCTAGATCATTAATAATCTTTTAGTGTGCTATTCATTCATTCAAACGGCGACTTACCTAATACTTCCGGTAACAATGGGACCCGCCGGTTTTATATCGTTAAGAGATTCCGAACATCAACATGTGCATGTATGTGTGTGCAAGCAACTCTAAACACAATATACTTTGTCCATTTACGTGCGCTATCTGTTTGCCTAACCGCACTGGCACTACACCAGTGAAATAATTAATCATTCCAATGCATATCATCCTATTTAACAAGATGCCCAACCGTCAGGATTCACACCATGGGCATAAAGGACGGGGCTATGCGCCTGAGTAGGCCTGTATGTGAGGCCTCTTTAGCTGACTTTGTAACGTTTTACCTGATGACGAAGTCAGGGTAGCGCCCTTAGCACAGTTAAAGTTTTAAGGCGATAAAAAGCAATAGTAATTTACTAAATAAATAAAAAGTTATTGAAAAATAGAGTAACCTTAACATTATGTTAGAGACTAAACAATTGAATTGTAAAGTGTTTAAGTTTCTAACAATTTCTGAAAAAATGTTATTCATGACTTAAAAATATCGTAACTTCCTTTTAAAGTTTATGATTTTATGGCACATTAACCATAATTTTTTTTTCAACTAAAAAGGCGAAAAATTTTATGAAGACAATTTAGGCATAACATTTTAACAGTTTATAAAAGAATGTTATTCTTACTTAAAAAATATTGCAACTTTCTCCTAAGTAAACATTTTTAGAGCTAAAGACTTGAAAAATGTTAAAATTGCATCTAACCGAGTTACTTTCCAAAAAAGACAGTTTAAGTATAATAATAACTTAATAACTTTTTAACATTTCAACAGTTTATAAAAGAATGTTAATCTTACTTAAAATTTATCGCACCTTTCTCCTAAGTAAACATTTTTAGAGCTAAAGACTTGAAAAATGTTAAAATTGCATCTAACCGAGTTACTTTCCAAAAAAGACAGTTTAAGTATAATAATAACTTCATAACTTTTTAACATTTTAACAGTTTATAAAAGAATGTTATTCTTACTTAAAAATTATCGCAACTTTCTCCTAAGTTAACATTTTTAGAGCTAAAGAGTTGAAAAATGTTAAAATTAGATCTAACCGAGTTACTTTCCAAAAAAGACAGTTTAAGTATAATAATAACTTAATAACTTTTTAACATTTCAACAGTTTATAAAAGAATGTTAATCTTACTTAAAATTTATCGCACCTTTCTCCTAAGTAAACATTTTTAGAGCTAAAGACTTGAAAAATGTTAAAATTGCATCTAACCGAGTTACTTTCCAAAAAAGACAGTTTAAGTATAATAATAACTTCATAACTTTTTAACATTTTAACAGTTTATAAAAGAATGTTATTCTTACTTAAAAATTATCGCAACTTTCTCCTAAGTTAACATTTTTAGAGCTAAAGAGTTGAAAAATGTTTAAATTGGATCTAACCGAGTTTCATATTTATTTCTGTTATGATAATAAAATTTGTGTCAAAAACATACAAAAAAAGTTCCAGTTAACTACAAAATAATGTTAAAATGCTAATGCCTAAAAACGTAATACAGTTAACATTTTTACCGTTGCAGTAAGAATTTGAAATTAAATTCTAGACAAATTAACCGTATAACATTTCTGCCATAAATCACTGACACAATTTTTTCTCCAAGTGCATCAAGAGTCTAGTTTAATTAGAACAAAGAACCAATCAATTCTCAACAGCGACAAACTGGAAATAAAAATCGCGAAACAGAAACGAGCATTTAATGTTAATGAGCACACATCACAAGTAATTCACGTGGATGCATGTCAAGATGTTTAATCGGCCGCCACATGGTATGATGTACACTATAATGGAAAACGAGTGATGGTTCTGTTAATGCAACATTAACTAAGATGTCACTTCAATTTCAACTGTAATTTTTATATTCAAATCGTCTGTTTTAATTATATTAATAATTTTAAAGATTTGTTTGTTTAAAGCTTGGCAAAAAAAGAGTTGTCTTGTAGACACTATAATTAATGAGTTGTCACTTGAAACCAACTGCACCCTTTAGTTCGTTCGTTGTATTTGGTTCAATTTTTTCTGCAGGATAATAGACACACAAAACACTCGAGTTAATATTTCACAAAACCGATTTTTTCTTGTCGCACAAATACCAGTTATAATAAATTAGTGTCATCATCGGAATTATGAATAATCGACCTTCGCACATCTACCTGACGTTTGGTGCATAACATATGAGACAAAGAATGCAAATGTCCTTTTTTAGGGTGCTTCAAGAGCTTCAAATGTCAATAAAGGCCGTACTGTATCGAATTGCTTGCGACAATTTACAATCGTTTTTAAGAATTTTTTGAGCCCCAAATAAACGAACGTGAAATGTTCGGGGTATATTATAATAGTGAGGGGACGAGGAAGTTTATATGACACATTTAAGATACACCATTTGTCATGGATTCCAAACCACATCGGGCACTCTGATGGGTGCTCTCCAAAAGTTAGTGATTAATTATTTTGGCGACCCGGATTATGTAACAGAATGCAACTGCAGCCAAGCAAAACGATTGTGGAAACAATAGGGGAGGTTAAGTGTTTTCCGTGGGACATGAAACGTAACTGGGCGAGGGCATTTGGATGGGAGTGGGTCAGGTCAAAATGTAAATATTTTGATTTATTTTTGGAAATTATCCGATTATAAAATTGTATTGCTATTATAATATTGGGAGTGTCCCAAGGATTAAAATATGAACGATATTTTAACTATGCCTCGATAGTCTCGCACCTGAAAAGGAGAAAAGATATCAACATGAAGTTTTCAGGATTCAAGAGATAATTTTATTGCGAAAGCAATAGTGTGACCCGATTTTTTTACTTTGAAGTACGTTACTATCTACAGGGTATGAAAGAAAGTCGTCTTTTTTTTCTCAAATTTTATACCTACCGGAATTCCACAAAAAAGATTTTATATTTTTTTGATGTCGATTTTTTTAGTCCCTGCTTAATGAGGAAAAAACCAATTTCTCAAAATTCTTATATCCCTCTTATTTTATAAGATACCGAATTTTTTATTAAATTTAATATTGTTGAACAGGTTTTTGCAATAATAATTATGCTGCCATTTTGAAAGCAAATGTCATCATGTAATATGTCGATAAAAAGATAATTTTAAGTAGAATCTAATTCTTACGGAAAAAAATATACAGGGATGTTTTAAAAAAATTTGAAAGTTAGTAGGTGGCCCTTGCGGTGAAATCGGAAGTGTCATCAGATTGTATTAAACGTCAAAATGATTATTCCTTTCAACAATCAAACCATGCCAAATTTCAAATTATTACAGTTAAATGTAACAAAATGGTGGGGGTTGTAAAACAATTTCGTAGCCACCCGGTATACACGAATATGAGCAAATTTTTGAAAAAGTGAAAAACCCGTTTCGAGGATATAAGTCACTTAAACCAATGGTAAACATAAACTAACTAAATTCCATTCTATTCCATTAAGAAAATAGCCTCAAAAAATGAATTAAAAAATTTACCAATTAGCGAACGTGTACCGATTTTTGATAAGCCATTGGTCACCAATAAATTAATGAAAGTACAAAAAGTGTACTTTTTATAAGAAAGCCATTCATAAGTTATCATAATCAACTACAGAGATTGGTTCTTACAAAACACAATACGGCCGAACGACAAAAAACAAAGAAAAAATCAAATTTTCAGCAAAAAATTCGGTATCTTATAAAATAACAGGAATATCAAAATTTTGAGAAACAGGTTGTTTTCCCATTAAGTAAGGACTAAAAAAATCAACTTCAAAAAAATATAAAAAAAATTTTCTGGAATCACGGTAGTTATAAAATTTGACAAAAAAAGAAGACTTTCTTTCATACCCTGTAGATAGTAATGAACTTCAAAGTAAAAAATCGGGTAACACTATCATTTTCTCAATTAAATTATCTCTGAAATCCTGAAAACCGCATTTTGATATCTTTTCTATTTTTCAAAATATTTGACTTTAAATTCAATCTAAAAATTCGCTTGCCAGCAGTTTAGTTCTTCTGCGCCATATTTCAATAGTTCTCCTGAAATATCTCCTGGTCCTGGTGCTTTTCCACGTTTTGATATTTTGCAAACTTCCCTTATTTCTTCTACTCTTAACCTTATCGGTGATCCTGCAATATTAATATTTTGGCTATTTTGACCTTAGTCCTTAAACTCTTCAGTAAAAAAATTTTAAATCGTCCAAATATATTCAAAGCTATCTTGTAGGGGGTCATAACCATTACTTCTGAAACGAGATATTATCGATTTTAGAATTTTGTATATTTTATTTCGACCAACCACATTGCATAAGGCTTCATTCCAGCCGACTAGATAATACATTTTGAACTGCAGTGCGATTGAGCATGAAAAATCATCGACAAAACACCTCAAAATTTCTTTTTGTCCCACAGATAAGCAGATGCGCTTCCAAAATATTTGTTAATTTCCACATGGTTAGTCTGACTAGCGCGCCCGTTGAAATTGTTTATCACACAACATCCATAACATAAATAACATCAAAGTGCAATGTTAATATTGTCACTAGCCAATATAAACACAATGGGCCTTCGATGGATGACAATGGCATTAACAGGACATAAATCTCAGTAAATAGATACACTGAGACTGAGAGAGAGTCAATCCAATCCCGGCTTTTGTTCGCGTTTGATGCAACAAACACACTTTTATAATACAATGACACAAAACGAGACCACTGCAAGCATCAACATTCAACATTCGACCGACCTTTCCCTAGTGCCCTGCTTTTTCACCCTTATGTACACCACTGAACTAGATCTAAGGGTGACTGAGACCTCTTCGTGGTATGTAACTTACAAGAGATGGGACAAAGCAATAAGTAACACATGATAAATTTTATTAAAAATACGCGCTGGTGCGGAAACAGTCGCCCAAACACACGGATCCCTTCACCAACCAAGACGATTTTATTCATGCTGACATATTTTATGCACGTTGACACTTATTTAGTCAATAAAAAGCCGGGTATATCTACTGTAATATGATTTTATTGCTCTTTGATATTGTTAAGCGGAATTCGTTTCCTCTCTGTTATTTTTTATTAGGTTGATTAATAAAAGTATCCGTTACGTTCAGGTGATAATAAAGCATTTTTTATCGTTAAGAAAACTCTGCTGTTATTAATTTTATTATATTGGTTTATTTATGCGGGTTTTACTTTCGTATTATGCTAATTTACCTGATGCTCTATGCGAGTATTCCATTACTGATGCATCCATACCGAATCTTGATCTGGTATTTAAATCTGTAATCCATTCAGTTTACCCGCAAAATATTACTTTAATTAATTTAATACTTAAAACGTTTACCATTTTAACCGGATCTATAATGTACCCTGTAAAAATCTTCGTATTTGTAATGGTAATTATGGTTATCATATCCATCAAAGTTAAGATATTAATATTGAATAATAATATATAGAAACTTTTAGATAAATATGAATTTTGGTAAAATTCAAACTTTAGCTTCCAATGAACATCTAAAAAATAAACTACTGGCCAATTGAAACGTACCAAGCGAATTTTTAGGTTGAATTTAAAGTCAAATATTTTGAAAAATAGAAAAGATATAAACATGCGGTTTTCAGGATTTCAGAGATAATTTAATTGAGAAAACGATAGTGTTACCCGATTTTTTTACTTTGAAGTACATTACTATCTACAGGGTATGAAAGAAAGTCTTCTTTTTTTGTCAAATTTTATAACTACCGTGATTCCACAAAAAAAAATTTATATTTTTTTGATGTAGATTTTTTTAGTCCTTACTTAATGGGAAAACAACCTGTTTCTCAAAATTTTAATATCCCTGTTATTTTATAAGATACCGAATTTTTGCTGAAAATTTGATTTTTTCATTGTTTTTTGTCGTTCGGCCGTATTTTGTTTTGTAAGAACCAATCTCTGTAGTTAATTATAATACCTTATGAATGGCTTTCTTATAAAAAGTACACATTTTGTACTTTCATTAATTTATTGGTAACCAGTGGCTTATCAAAAATCGGTACACGTTCGCTAATTGGTAAATTTTTTCATTCATTTTTTGAGGCTATTTTTTTAATGGAATAAAATGGAATTTACTTAGTTTATTGGTTTAAGTGACTTATATGCTCGAAACGGGTTTTTCACTTTTTCAAAAATTTGCTCATATTCGTGTATACCGGGTGGCTACGAAATCGTTTTACAACCCCCACCATTTTGTTACATTTAACTGTATTAATTTGAAATTTGGCATGGTTTGATTGTTGAAAGGAATAATCAGTTTGACGTTTAAAACAATCTGATGAGACTTCCGGTTTCACCGGAAGGGCCACCTACTAACTTTCAAAAAAATTTAAAACAACCCTGTATATTTTTTTCCGTAAGAATTAGATTCTACTTAAAATTAACTTTTTATCGACATATCACATGATGACATTTGCATTCAAAATGGCAGCATAATTATTATTGAAAAAACCTGTTCAACAATATTAAATTTAATAAAAAATTCGGTATCTTATAAAATAAGAGGGATATAAAAATTTTGAGAAATTGGTTTTTTCCTCATTAACCAGGGACTAAAAAAATCGACATCAAAAAAATATAAAAAAAATTTTGTGGAATTCCGGTAGGTATAAAGTTTGAGAAAAAAAAGACGACTTTCTTTCATACCCTGTAGATAGTAACGTACTTCAAAGTAAACAAATCGAATCACACTATTGCTTTCGCAATAAAATTATCTCTTGAATTGTGAAAACCTCATGTTGATATCTTTTCTCCTTTTCAAAATATTTGACTTTAAATTCAACCTAAAAATTCGCTTGGTTTCAATTGACCAGCAGTTTAGATGTACGGATATCTAAATCAGAATATAACTCTTGACAAACCTCCGATTAAATTAACCTAAGTGCTTAATTAGGGGTATAAATGAGCATTACCTAACACCTGCCCTGCTCAACAACTTCTTGGAATCGAAATTTTTCCCGCAACTTAATAATTATAATAATACCTAAAAGAGCAATCTGGTATCTTGTGTGGTAGTCAATAATAATTAAACGTTTTCTTATGTCATAACGAGATCTTGAAGCTGTTAGACAGCTTTCCGAACGCACAATTAGTAACTTAATGAGTTCATCAGAACACTGGCATGATAAATTTACTTCAACATGTCAAGAATGTTAGAGACTAATAACTTACAACATTATACTCTTCTACCCAGTAGATGGAATTTGTGGAAAAATGCGTTCGGACGTGCTGAAAAACTGCACAATACCGTTTAATTACCTAGATTTTTTTCAGTATCGTCGATGTGATTAATGAACGCTTGGATTTTTCCGATTTTGATCCAATAAGTTAAGACAATCTTCTGATGTACGAGTAGGTATAACTTAATAAAAGTTCTTTTCTTACGCATGTAATCCAGACGATCATTAATCAATGTACTTAGTCGTGGTTTGTGTGGAAAATTAAAAACAGTGTGCAATGAGTGGTTTAGATGCCAATAATTGTCCCCTTGCCCCCTCACATCTTGTAGAACATTATTATTAATGAGCTGATAGTGCACTTTATATAACTGTAATGTAACGTTTTAAACCAAACAGATGATACTTTCCATTATAATAATTTACTTGAACTTTAATTATGATTTATTGGTATTATAAATATTAATGGGTTCATGGAGATCAAATGATATTTGTGCATACGATTTGGAAGAAAAATTGTTTGTGTGAGCTTCACCGCTTGCAATTATTGTCTATTCCAATACCTAGCGTTTCATTAGTTAAACTCGAGTCGTGTTTGTAATAATGTGAAACCTAACCTCACCTAACCCCAAAAAAGTTTCTTTATCTAACTAGTTCCATAAAAATATACTGTAGAAAACCCAACAATCCAAGAACAGGAAGAGCAATAAATACCTCTCTAGTCTCTACCCAACCAACGTTTTATCTGTTTGATCATGACTGAATGTTAATGGTCCAATAAAATATTTAAAGCGTTCACCCGAAAAAAAATTGACATTAGACGGACACAGACGCGACGGTACCATAAAATAAATTCCCCAAACGACATCAACTTGGTAATTTGCAAAAAGTAAACATGTTTGCACACGTGAGATGCTTGCTTTATAATTGCAATTATTTGCAATAAAATATTGTTTTATCGGATATAAATACCTTGTATGAGTTTGTGTGCATGGTGCGCTATGCTTGGACTGTGCGGCTGTGGGTGTCAGGTGCCTTCTTCTTCCTTCGTGTTGGGTCATAGACCCCCATATGGTATATATAGTGTTGTATCCGTTTAGGCACGCACTATGCAGTGAAATATATTATAAATGCTCATATTATTTCATAGATTATTTTAGTGTGTTCAGGAAGTTTACTTGCTAAATCACTCAATTTATTTCGGAAGGAATATAAGAAGAATAAATTCAGACGTTTTTTTACGATATCTCTAAAAGCATTAACAATATTTGTGTTACAGAAACTGTTCTCAAAGAAATAGAAATTTAAAATGGAAAAATTTTATTATATAAATTGTAACAATTATTCTACGACTCATGTGGAAGCTCAAAGAACATTCACAAAAATTTTGGCGTCGATATCTACAACGGTGTAGATTTGTATAGAGGACAAACTTTCATTTTTATGTATAAGATTTTATATAAAACTTCGCCTCGTCTTCTGAAAATATTTAAGTCATCATGATGTTCTAAAAGAGTTAACCTCTTAAAAATACCTGAAAAATTTGGTCCTGTCCCTCAAAATATTAGAAGAACCTCACTGGGAACTTTTGGTATATCTGATCTTTTTTTATTTAGATCTTGGTTACCATTTTAAAGAACCCAAATATAAGACTACAATGTACATCGAGTAGTCACGAGTCATATGGAAGGATTTGCTACAAGAAAAGCTCCTTTATCCTACGATCTTTTAGTGCAGCTTCGTATAGATGTGAGTTAAGAAGGATATCCTTCAGATTTACCACAGATTGATTAAGATTATACCTCAAATTACTTAAAATTCGTTAAACTACCTCTAGGTTGGCAATAAATTCCCTTTGAATCTTCTAAGTTTACCTCCGAATTACTGAAAATCTCTTGGAGCAGTAAATCGACTGAAAACTATGTAAGCTATTGAGAATTACTTTTATAATTATTCTACTGAAACCACGTCAAAATGATATTTATGAAAGTAATTTTTTTACATAAAATATCGTTACAGGAAATCATAATAATTATAAGACAGATTGAAATATTAAAATGTCCACAAAAAGACCAACACCATCACACAATACTAATTGTTCATCTAATTAATGAAATCCTGCATGAAAAAAAGAGAAAACATCTTCCTTCCAGCCTGAATTATAATGCAAGTATCATAAAAAAAGAAAGTCTAACAAATGTTTGTGTAAATTGCTCGGAAGATATGCGAAAAAAACTATTAGTTACTGTTGGGTAATAAATAATTATTATTGTTATAAGTAGTAGAATATTATTTGATTTTTCAAAAATTTCCTACTAATTTTATCGGAAAATTCGGTTATAACAAATCTCGACGTATTTAATACCGCTCCTAGATGGCGCAACACATAATATGTCGCGGAGCTTTTTCTTTCGCGAAGTTGTAAGTTCCAAAGATGTAAAAGCTGTTAATGTCCAATACCTCCAACAGGCAGCTTGTTATACACGCAATGGACACTAATTAATTCACCTAACATGCCACCTAATTAAACTAATTCTATAAATCCTGTTGTACAATTTGAATAATCATCGACTGTACCTACTACAATCATGCAAGAAATTGTGTATTGCGCTTGGAGGCGATGACGACATTCCACACTGGTGACAATTTTCCCCCTCGACGAAACAACAGCAAATTAAATATTATCCATCCTGTATCATAAACCCGCGGGATATAAAATAGAAAATTAATTATGGTCGCAAATGTGCTAATATAATGAACAATAGACAGTAAAACCAAAACTATTAGTTCGCAATTTAAGTATTTTTCCTTCAACACTTCAATGTTTTGTTGTTGATGTCGTGAATTAGTGTCAATTTTTATTTCATTGCAACTATTTGGATGATGCTGTACATTATATGAAAGTACAAGAGTAAATTGCCTGTTGTCTCACACAAAAATTACTTATCTATTCAGAGAAATCTATTGGAAAGTGGCGGGTCCCCCACAGCCACTACGAAATTATTAGAGAAAATGCGTGATGGTACACAATGATGGATGCGAATGAACATCGAACTGACTGTGAATTATGGTAAACTGTCGATATCAGCACTGGCTGGAGTAGAACCATTAGAATTACGCACCGGTCTATGCAGCTATAATAGTAAATAAAATCATTGTCAACTCCATGATGCTACAACCGGTGGGTATATTGCCTCATAGTAACGCTAAAAATAGCTTCGGGCTTTTTAGGTTTCTAAACACAATATCCAACAATATTTTGTCCCACATCTAATTAATCGCATGATCATGAGCTTTGTGAAGATGAGAAATCGCAGCGTAAAGGTGATGACTCCTATAATCTATCAAAATGTTTTTTATATAATGTACAGAGTGTCCTAGTTAAACGATAAATATGAGATATTGTTTAGAATATTCATCCCAGTAAACGCTGTCCTTAAAATTAAATAACTCAACACGGAATTTACCTATTAAAGTGATTATGACGTTAAATTGACGTAAAATATACACTTCTCATAGAAATTCACCGATTGGCTGATAATTACAATAAGAAATCTACTTAGGTATTAAAGAAAATCGTATAATAATGTACATCTTAAATTCTATCTAACTCTATCCCGATTCGACGTATAATCGACGTAAAATTAACCGTAAAAAATACGTGACCACAATAAATAAATCTACTCCGAGTCGCGGTCGAATCGACGAAAAATGATCCAAAAAATTAAATACTATTTTGGACAATATAACTAAATTTCTTCACTTAGGTCGATTATACGTCATTTTAACGTAACATTACACAAATAGGGTAAATTCCCATTTTGTGATATAAAATTTATGAAATTTCGAGGTCGATTTAAATCAAGGTGTAGGTTCTTGCAGAGATTATTAATCCTAAATTCCTCCTTCGCCTTCTCTATAGCTTTGTTCTGGAGAAGACATACTGTGCAAATGTCGAACGAAACAAAAACCATCGAGGAAATAAACTCATGATGATGTGTACTTGTGTGCACGAATATAAAACAATAAAACAAAACGTCATAAAATTTTTCTTTTCTCCAGTTAACTATATTTATGGCATGACTTTACTGCTGCTGAATTTTCTTATAAAGTACATCGTTACAAGCAGACCAATGTTGTTTTGTCGTTGTTTTTTTTTTCAGTTTAGGCATTTTGCTTTGAAGCAAAAATATAAAATTGCTTTCTAATAGAAGACTATAAAAATTTACGCGATAGGTTTTGTACTTATTGTTGATGTTTTGTGTATATTGTATAGTTGGGTGGAAGTTTGTTGACAGTTAACAAGAAGAGGCTTGGTTAACCTTTTGTGTATTTAGTTTTTGATGGAGTTATTTTATGGAAAAAAAAATCGTTGTTCAAAAAATCACAGCGGCTTCGTTCAGAGGAAGACAAATTCGGCGTTATCACTCTCTGCTCTTTGAGGGAAAAATTTGTGGATAACTAAGAAGTGAACGTTATTTTCCTCTTATTACTCAAAACTTCCTGACTGAATCCACATTTTTCTTAAACGCTTCGGACGGACTCTCCACTTCAACTTCCCTCCAGTACTTCAGACTCCTTGGCAGTAGCTCAAGGCGCGACCAACTAGATGTCGAGCGTGTCACAGGGCAATTAGATCACATCTTCGTGCTTGTAATATGAATACAACCATCGCCCACGAGACCAACCAGTTAGCTCTTAAATCCACTATCAGGTAGGTAAAGAGATCTCGACAACACAACAAACACAGTGTACCCACTCCTAGAACTGTGTTATAGTTAAACTCATGCTTGTCAAGCTATTATCCATACAATTGGTGTTGAAAAACTATTTATAGTTGAGCTTTGAAATAAGTGAAGAGGAGGAAGGAAATTTTAATGATCTGCATGAGGATGAGCATGAGAAGAACCATCTGGGAAATTACTGTATGGAGGTTATGGGTGTCGTCTAAATTATAATAAGCGCGAGTCTTTATCTGGAGGTGATATCATTGGCATCACAGCGGGCACTACAGACACAACTGGTTCCACCACTACACACAACCAGGACAATATTAATTTAATTAAATTTTATCGCATACTTTGGATGCTTTCAGTGCTACGACGACGATAAATACGGATCACTTCAGACAATAACTTATATTTTAAATTCTTAGGTTTCTGTGTTTTGTGACAGTTGTGACTAGAGTCATTTATTCCTATAACCTAAAACCCTACGATGAGTTACTAAAGACATTATAAATTCCCTTTAGTCTTTAGTTTTAATAAACGGTTTTATTTTCACTCGCAACCGATAAATAATAATTATGCGATATCGTATGGTAATTTTATTGTTGGGTTTGACAGTCCAACCAGATGATAATAATGATAACAGTTAATATACCTGTTTGTTTAATGGCACTGTGAAAAATATAATATATGTGTTGTGTCGACGTGCACCGGGCGATGAAAATTCCAGGATTGATGACAAGATAATGGATTATTAAAAGTTATTGTGGTAATTAGATGGTGCAATGCTTCTAATGGTTGGTGTACTGTGCGATTCAAATGCACAAAAGAAGAGGATCCCAAATCAGATTTCGATTTGATATACATTTTCTAATTTAAGGCAAATTGTATACAGTCTAAAGGATTATATAAGTTTAAGTTGATAGAAGTTGTTAAAATGCACAAGATTAAAACATGTAACCTCACCAAATCTTTTTAAGCTCTCAGCATTTCCTAGATATTTATCCTCTGAAATAATACACGGAGCTATTGGTTTGTGACTGAAACTGAACTCGAGTCACTTAGCAGTCACTTAGTTTGGTTTCGGTCACAAAGCAGTACCGTGTTACAAAGATCAGCACATTTTTCCACTTGCCTTCTTCGTGATCTAATTTACTTGCAACAAGCGGAATACATTATAATTTCCCATTGAGTAAAATGTTTCACTTTGACGGCGTGTGAGTCAATTACAGTGGAGTATTGTGTACATACCGACCGCACAACATACCTCCACAAAGCAAATAAAACCAACCCGACATAATTAACTCATGCTATGACGTTCTGCACAATGGCCGTATACACATAAACAACTACCCCAGATTTAGATATACGGCGACTACACATGCATGCATTAGCATTTGAGTGGGACCCTCGAGTGGCTAGGAACAACACCAAGAACTGTAGGTAAGAATGAAATATGATGGCTTCATTTACGCGCAAAGTCAATCTCTGTAATTTTTGTTTAGGTTTGTAGAAAAATGTAGTACGCTACGTGGAAGTAGTTTATTGATGTATGTAGTTGATCTAGGAAAAATTTATGTTGAATGTATGGAGCTCTCCTACTGGGAGTGATAAGAACAACACAGAACAGCAGTAACTGTAATTTAACTATAGGAAATCCAGTGCGATTACTGTCTTGGCTATGGGCCGTAAAGCTTTTTGCTGTGTTCACTGAGATAAGCTGCTTCTATACACACATGAGTACACGGATTTCTTTAGTTGCTTTTTACAGGGGGAACGAGAAAAATTGTTTGGGTTTTTGACCAAAAACATCCTGGATTAATACAAAATTTACTACTGAAGAACTTTTTTTACAGAAATAATCTAGATACCTACTCAAATCCTTACAATCCTAACCTAACTTTTATTTAGAAATAATAAAGATGAAACAACATACTTCGACATTTTCATAAAAAAAATAGTATATTATATACCAAGGGATTGAGGTGCATCATTTAATCCCTGAGGGTGAATTAAAATTCATGAGCGAGCAAAGCGAGCGAGGGAAATAATTCACCCGAAGGATTAAATGATACCTCAATCCCGTGGTGTATACGCTATTTTTTGCACTTCCGAAGCATTTATTTGCATGTGAAATCATTCTAAATTTGTGCTTGTCAAAGTGACAAACGTCGACAACGACAATAAAATACTTACTGTCCAAAATCACAAAAATTCTCGTGTAAGGGAGCAATGTAGTTTTAATCCCTTGGGATTAAATAGGTCACTTCAGTCCCTATAAAGAGGGATTAAATTAGCACATTTAATCCCGGAAGTGCAAAAAATACTTTTTCGTCCATTAAACTTCTTAATATACAAGTAAAAGTTGCTGTGACACAAATTATGATCCCCTTTGTATCCTAACCTAACTTATATTTACAACTAAGAGAGATAAATTTACATGGTACATGAAATATCTGCGTTCCTTGCACATTTTCTAAATCTACTTTTCAATGCATATAATTTCGTATTTGAAGTCGATGTGACACATACTACGTCTATCTTTATACCCTAACCTAACTTAATATTTGGCAAGTGACAGATGAACTAACATGGCGCTTAATATAACCGCGTCCCTTGCACCTAGCCTACTATTTAAACTCTTACACAACATTTTTACTACACCATTAGTATTGATTACATGTTTTAAGTTCGTTACAATCGAAATTTGCACGCAATGCCAATTACTATTTATATTATTTCATTTATATTCGCACTATTTAAAGCCAACCAAACAACAATAGCCACTTAAATGCCTAACGTTTTGCTGCTGTTGCCGCCGTTTGTTGTATCGTTTAAAACCCCCCACAATATTATACCTTCCGTTCTTTTGGCATTTTCGACACGGTTATTCTAATGCCTAAGCAGGACCTGAGTAGCGTTTAGCGTATATTTATACGGAATAATACACAACGTATAAATATGAGTGGTGAATGTGTTAATGAAGGTTTGTTGCTTGGGCACAAACAACAAAACAAAACGACACGGGATGTTATCCGCACATCAAAAGGTGCCTTTATGTTGGGATGGCCGCAACACGAATTGAACAATAGCATGGTAATCACCCGGGGGATGAAGGGTACAGGGCGTGGTGAATGAAAACTGGGCGATAATGGGAAAGTGGAGATGATTTTTATCAAAATTAGCAAACTCGTAATCTGCCATATTGATGGTAGGTGAGGAAGGGAAGTGAATTGAAGGGAAACGAAACGGTCTAAGATGCCACTTCGATTGTCAATCATCCAAAGGAAAAAGAGTAGGAAAAGCATGTTTTCCAAACTATAACGAGTGAATCATGCACAGTTTTGCATCCAAAAGGGTTTTTTCTCTTGACTCTTTTGACAGCGAAAGAGGTGGAGAGTATGACGAACTGTCTACTAAAAATAATTCAAGTATATTTGAAAAAATGGATTTTTATGAATAAAATAAGCTAAATTTTGAAAATATGGTAGTTGTAATAAAAAATAAAATTGTTTTAAAGTGACAAATTTTATAGAATTCTGAAATTTTCAAAGGACCTAAATAATTATGGCATAATCTGTAATTTGTTTCAAGGTTAAAGTTTAAAAGTTTCCATTAAATCGATGGGAATTTTAAGGTACAGCATGTTTTTTTATTTATTTGATACAAAACTTCGTAAACTACGAACTAGTATATTTTATATCGTACTCTTAGTCCGTAAAAAATAAATAAAACTAACAAAATGCTGGTGACCCTTTATAAACAACCTTTTTGTACTAAACCAGCATTTCAGCCGTACACTAATCTAATTTATGTGATGTTCCTTAACATAATCTACTCAACGCAGGTGCATTTTTTCTACCTTTATCTATTTTTCCATGTAAATGGTCCAAACTGCCTGTATCATCACAATGGGCAACCCGTTTTTTCTCTTGTTATTTATTAAACGATAATCAACAGATGATACGTATTTAATATGGTTTACCAACAGCAAAACGACCTCAAAAAAAGCAATCTTTTGAAAAACTTCCTGCCAAGCTAAATTAACACATGTTTTCTAGAATGATCGTGATGTTCAAGTTCAAGTCTTTATAATATGTGTTGGATAATTGGGATTTAATAGCGGTAATTACTTTTTGAACAGTTAGTTTTGTTTGCCTGACCATAAATTGAATCTGCAACTAATACTCGAGTATTCTGTTCTGTTATAATTTTCTTCCTAAAGATTTTGGGCGGCTTCGCCGCACCACACACCTAATCCCATTTAAATTCCACAAGGCATTGTAGAGTCAATAACCATATTCTGTGGATGAATGTAAATTTGATTACTATGTGGT
Source organism: Pediacus dermestoides (assembly GCA_963942485.1). NCBI lineage: Eukaryota > Metazoa > Arthropoda > Insecta > Coleoptera > Cucujidae > Pediacus > Pediacus dermestoides. The sequence continues at coordinate 603,642 of OZ012630.1, read as the reverse complement.
GTCAAAGGTCGCATATAGCACGGGCTGGTTTTGGTCATTTGTCAACCGTGTTGGCTAATAACAAGTCATGAATGTGAACGGTGTTCTCTGTTGGAGGATGTAGACGGGGCGCGAGAGGGGCTCACCGGTCAACTGAAGATGGACGTTGCGACCTCTCCACGATATTTCTATGACACAAGTGTCACACGTAGCTGTTTTGTGATTTGGAATTTTTTTTATTAATGATAAAAATATTCTAGAATTATTTTTAAAATTGATGGATAAAGTGGAATTTTACTGAAATTTCCAGCCACTTTTTCAAAATGTCCCCGACAAATCCTCTCTTGTGTACATTTCGTTTCGATGGATAATGAATGTGGGTTTAAGTTTGTTAACACGTCTGTTTTGCATGCATTTAATCGCGTTGCGGAGGCTGCAACTTTACAACATCTCGTCGTAGTCTACAGCATCGTCTTCTTGTTTTCAAGTACATTTTACAGGAATCTGTTGTGGCTCATTAGTCGAGCACTTACAACGATATTTGCTGTTTTAGAATCTTTTTTCTGTCTGATAATGCACCGAGATAACGTACTGAATTATTTGATATAGAATTTTTTCCTGCGCGCGCGCATAGATACCTACATATCTTATTACAAATTACCTTTTGCGTAGATATTTTATTATTATTAGTGAGGATTAAGACAGACCAGAGGCCGCGAGGACGATGATTTAAATTTCAACATATGTCACCGAAACCATAACAGTTTTGTTCAATTCGCCTGAATTAATTGCGCATAAATTTACATAATGACCAATAATTTTACATATGTTTAAAAACCAAACGCAATGAATCGTCTTTGTCCTACAAAAACTTGCCCTTATCACTCTACTCTTGTCAGGTTTATGGCTCCAATCGAACAACAATTAAGAATCATTTAGTTTAGAGGTGCGACACACAGACACCGTAATCAGATGATGAGAGGTGGAAGAATCAAACTACAAGCAAGCTTGTTGGGTGGCCAACATCAAATTCAAACTGCAGATAAACTAAAGTTGAACAGCATGTAGTTTAACTGGGGAGATGATGTGTTGTGATTATAGTGGTGAAGGTGATATATACGGGCGCAGAAATAAGTGCTTTAGCTCTTCTGGAAGACCACTCAGTTAAATTTGGACGCGCGAAATAAAACAGAGATAGAATATCTGGAAATGGGCGCTTATGCGCATATGCACGAATGCTTGGAGCATGCGCAGGTTAATTTAAAATATTAACCATTAAATACAATTGTCATTTTGTTCAGATCCTTAGAAAAAATCTTGCTTTATATGACAGTTAAAGCTAAACTAAATCAGTTCACAATTTAACTGCGCGGCATTCCAACTATTAGAAATAAAGTAAAACTGTAATTAAGTTGCTATTGTTTGCGTAGCCTCTAGTGTTTCTCTTCTTCTCTCGATGACAATTTCATTTAGTACTTCCACTGTTATAACTTATAACAACCTAGAAGAACTATCCAATTTCTCTTTGTTGGAGATTTTTTGTTTCACCGTAAATCTTACTTATTGAACTTGCTATTACTACAGAAATTTCACAAGATTATATTTATTTCTATTTAAAAATGATGTATTTACTCAATAAATATAAAAACAATTTTATTAATATATATATCCTTCGTCACTTTCCTTATAAATTGCTTGTCATCTTATCTGAATTTTTCCATTTTTGTTATAAATCGTGTCCATCTTGGGAAATTTGTTCAATCACAATAATACAGTGCGGATTTATTGGATTTTTGCCGCGCAAACAAAATAGGAAAGGTGAAGTGGATAAAATATGTGATGGCTGCACGCATATGGAACTAAATAATGAAGTATTAAAGGTTCACACAATAATAATTTCATGGGAATAAGGCAACAAATGTGCATTTAGTTACTAGTAATGTTGTCGTTATTTATTCTTGTTGCGAAAGGATACACAGAAAAATTGGTATATAATTTACGTCTGATATTTAAAAGTATCAAAATAAAAATTAACATCCGACAAAAAATTTATCTATCCATTGTAACAAACCACCAGATGACAATTCAATTATCATCGTATATACCTAGATGCATCTAAAACCGTCAACTTGGCAAACAGTCCTCATTAGTCTACTAAACACTAATCCCGGTCGCCCAGCAGGCGCTTTAGCTCAAACCGCTACCGTATCAAACAAAATTAATCCGTCTTGGCGGGTGTCTTTAGTCTAGTTACCTTTTTATTGTCACCTAAACTGTCCACGTTCTATCACTGTCAAGTACACAATTCAACGAAGCCGGGGGGGAAAGGCGATGAGAGGAGATTTTCCCAGCGTTAATGTGGCTTGAGCTAGTCTAAAAGTCAATTAGATTTTCGTAGCTAAAAATCAAAACAAAAAAAAACTCGTGATATTATTTATTTTTTTATTCCCATACGTTAATTGGATACTGTAATGAGATTCATTACGATACAAGTTTATAACCAATAGAAATGCAACATTACAACGTCAATATCAAATATTGCCATGAACATCTGACAGATCTAAATTTTAAAAATTGACAGTTAGTTTTGATTTGTTGACATTTCTGAGTTTATGATAAAGTTGACATAATATTTATTATTTATTTTTCATTATTTTGACTAGCTGTAGAAAAAATAGTGTATGCAACTCACATTTAATGTGTCATAATTCTCATACTCGTGTCGTAATAGCTATCATTAAATGCTCATTGCAAAATCTACTATTATTTTGTTTAACAAAAAATCATTAACACCTTTTGTTATTTTTATAGTCAGAAGCTTAGATGTAATTAAAGAATCTAGCAGTAATACCTACCACACCCTTGAAAGCTTTTTCGTATTTTTAAAAATATGTTCAAACTGTTAAATAGGGTGAAAAAATTGGTCGAGAAGAGAAAGCGCAATTACAATCACAAGAAATGTTTATTGTCACAAATATTCTACAAAAGTTATTTACGATGCTTAATGAAGTACAAATTTATTTAGCATTTCAAACTAGACAGATTTTAAAAGGTGTTCCAATAAACCTCGAGTTTTTTTTATTATGAATATGTCAATCATCGAAAATTCTAAGAAATACCTGAATAATTACAACAAATCTTGCCAGCATGAGTTTGCTCTAACAATTCTAACAAATTAAAGCACGAAACCTTAAAACATGACAGTTTCTAGCTAGCAATTGTCAATTATGTACCTGCACTAATACCCTTCATTTATCTTGGGCAGTGGGAAAGTTTCTCGCCTTGTGAGATTACAGTTCAGGATAATTAAGAAGTTTTAGGTAAAGTGTTGACATTTTGGGGTGGTTTTTGTAGGTTTCACACTAAAGATTATTCGAAATTTCCTGCCAAATGTTTTTCTAATTTATAATTCTCTAAAAAATGGACTAAAGTTATACATTTAGTAGTTTACAAAACTAGACTAAATTACAACCATTCTAAAATTATGGTTATATTAGAAGTACGTTTGACACGTGTAATTTAATATAGTTGGTCACGTGACTTCATTCACAAATGCATAGCCTATATAAAAAAATTTATGTTCATTTTTTCCGTATAGAAAATCGAAACTAAAATATTTTGCGGAAAATTTAAAAAATCAACTTTAGTTCGGAATACAAGCAATATATTTAATATATTTAAATTTCCCGCGAAATAGTTCCAGTTCGAACTCTTTCTACTCAACAAATAGACTTTTTAGCAAAATTTTTCAAGAGTTTGTAGTTTGATTATCTAAATTAAACATAAATCTTGAATACTCCAGGAGACATTATCATAACTACTCTGCAACACTATAACAGGAAGATTTTCCACAATTTTAGATGGAAAATTCCTTAGTTACCCCACGACGCTAATTAAGATGTTGAACAGTTAAATACTAACAGCACCGTAATCTCTAATTAACAATAAACTAAATTATTTTTTAATTTACGTACCGTATTAAATTCGACTTATTTGTGGAATGTCATTAAATGCCATTTTAAGACAAATCCAATTTATGGTAATGGCTGTTTAATGAAATATTTTAATTTAAATATGAAACTGATTGTTTTGAAATGTTATGCTAAATGTTAAACTAATTAATAAACTAAACCGGGGTAATGCGAAAATTTCCCGCCAAATAGTTCTAGTTCCCTCTACTCGAAAAAATCAAGCAAAAAGCTTTTATGCTTTAAATAATATAAAAAACTGAGCAAATTTCTGAGAACTGATTTGAAACAGAACCGGTACCGTTTACTTAGAAGTTTCACCTGTCATCTTGGCAACTCTTATTGGAATACCCTTATTACTTACCAAACAAATGGTAACATTGTTTAAACACAGTACCTAGAAATTTTTTCTAAATCAAACCAAAACCGTCCCTTGAAAATGTTACCATTTATCACACAATTGATAGCTCCAACAAACAAGAAATTTGTTCGCTTGTTTCATACATTTATAATAATGTACATTTAACCTTTTAATACATTGCACTATCAATTCAGTATAATTTTTGACATTAATGTATTCACAAGCATCAATCAAATGTCAGAAATGCGGTGTTGGTGAAAATAAAGGATGCCGGGCAAGTACAGGTGATTGGTTCAGGTTCTCTTATACTTATAGCATATAGCATACATATCTGTTTGATTGAGCTACAGACTTGTGAGGTGTCATAACCACAAGGAGGGAAGGTGACAAATGTCTCATAGTACATCTAAAATGCACACACACCACATCATAAGTACTACACTATTTTCGTTCGTTGGATTATTGTGTGATACCTGGGACTTTGTATATTAATGATATGCTGGGGTTTCAGTTCAATGACTCATCATTTGTTGGATCATGTTTTAGATAAATTGGATAAATTGTTTTCTCACGTGTAGATATCTACATACATTTTCCGCCAAAAATTTCTACTATTCATCCTTTTAGTATAAAACGACGTCGTGGGTTTATTAAATTTAGTCGCGTTATTGGAATTTACACTATTTACGTAAAATTTACGTCAAATCGACCTTGATATAGAATAAAATTACATAGAAATTTAGTTAATTTTACCAAAATATATAAAATTACACATAAATTTACTTTGTAGTCGCATAATTTGTTAGGTCGTTTTTACGTCGATTTAACGTCAAATCATTTTAAATCATGGTAAATTTCTATCTGAAATGTATATGTTAGGTCAATTTAACGTCATCATAACTTCCAAAGGTAAATTCCATTTTAACCATCTCGAGTAGTATCTAATTTTACGAAAAATATTGCTTATTATATCTTATTTTTGAGGAATAATCATTAAATTTTACAACGATATACATAATCAACTTCCTCGTTTTGTTAAATTAAATTTACGATTAATATTGAACAAAATCTGCTTCATGTCTTTCTCTTAAGAATTTAATGCGTTGTTTACAACAATCACACATACATCTAAAGACACAATGGCAAAAAATCTATGCGTTTTATTGCATTGACTAATTACGATGAGGAAAAGTTATAAGAAGTACACATTGCAATGAAAAGCATACTATTAGTAATACTTCTCATATTAACATTATTATTATTTATTATTGTCATTAATGTCAAGTACTAACTTGATTTAACGCATTGCGATGAATCTTTTTATAGAACCTTGACGAACAATCTTTCACTAATAATTACAACAGCAACACAAAAAAAAAATTGTATGAGCAATTATTTTATTTATTGAAAAACATTAACTATACGACGCGAGAGACGCACTCTCGTTTAGTGCACATTTTTCCCGTAGTGTCACTACGACTACAATACAGTTCACTTTTAGCAACAAACTTGCGTCCAAATGAACCATAAAAGTCATCCGAAGGAAAAATTTACAACTCCCCTGAAATACTGTTGCGAAACATGCCTATACCTAATTTAGTTACCATCTTGGTTGGTTTCTTCGGGCCGGCTTTGATTGATAGTTGGGTTTGCGTAACCACATCAATTTTAATTGTCGGCGTTTTAATAACACACTGGTGATATATGGACCATTGTATGTGTGGCTGTTGAACACAAACCAAACAGTAGGGAAAAAGTTGTAGTGATGTGGCATCAGCGCGCTTGTTGGCCATAATGTGTGTGATTGAAGTGCAGGACTGACAATGCGACAGTTTACAGGCACTACTTCACAAAGCGAAGGAGCTCCCAGGAAAAATTGCTCATACGTAAACATAAAAGTCTAAACTAGTTTCGATATATCCGAAAGTTACAGGTCTCATAGAAAATATGCGAAAAAGTGTGACAGAAACAAAGAAGGCCTTAAAATTAATTAAGAATAAAATTTTGGATGAAGTTAGGTACCGCTGGATAGGAGAAATTTATTTTAAATAAATAAATCTTTTCTTTAGCATAATTATGATTTGTTAACATCAAATAAATTTTATTTATCGTAAACATTTTTTCTTCGTGTACAATAATATATAATAAGTCATGTCAGATTTATGTGGGTCTGTTTATTATGAAAAACAGAACGTCTAAAAACCGAATACATCTCCAGGGAAAACGGATTAGAACCGAAATTTGTGTGGGAACCAAACGCACCATTTCAGAGAAATTTCATATTTGCACTAATTACCCTGAAATGCCACACAGGTACCAGTCCTTGCAAACTGAAAACCCCTTTTTGATGACAAATGACGAATTTAAGTGTAGCATTATTTAAATTTATATGACAGACAGTGCTGTATCCTTAGGGAAATAAGAACAAAAACAACTTGGTATTGTTCCAAAGTTTCAATTTCCAGCTACTGGGCATTCATAAGTTAGAAAACTTTCATTCTGATGGGAATATTGGAAAGTTCGTGTTGTTGTGTGACCACACAGCATAAATTGTTTTGTTCCAAATTATGACAGTTGATGAGGGAAGAGCGACTAATAATGACAAAATGTTTTCTGGGAACAAATTTTGACAGGTCACAAAGAGAACCGACAAATACTTTTTAAAGATAAAAGCAATTTTAACTGGTTGGATTAAGTTCATTTTTATACCTTCACGTAATTTTTCACAGGTTAAGTTAGGTTATGTGACTTGACGCACAGTTCAACTAATCTAGGAATTGAAAAATACTCCATGTATTAAAACAATTTTTTCCACATCTTCAAACGAGTTATTCAAATAGCCCCAACAAAAACCAAAAAAATTCCATCTTATAGAACACCTTAATAAAGATACAATTACTGCACTTTATCATTTCAAAATCACTCCGAATGGCCATTAATTCCCCGATGGCTAAGTTTTCAGAGCGCGCGAGCCTCCAGTATAAACAACCAGCCCATATATACAAAGTGATAAGATCAGTTCATGGTTCTGTCTCTGTCTCTGGCCCACCGAATAATATGTGACCCTCTTGTGTTGGATCAAATGGTGAGGCGTCGAAGTTTCATGCTTAACTAACGGCTGGTGGTATCCCGCAGAGATCACCTCGGGAACACGTGGTATCAACTATGAGAGAGTCTCTGATGGGAACCTGGGCCCACCCTTTAAACGATTTGCAACTATAAAACTAGAAACCGATGAGAATGATCCATCATGATTGGAAAACGATTTGATCGATGAGGATGATGGATTAAAGATTGATAATTGTTTAATAATAAATAAATTAGTTTTGTGTGTTTTGTTTATTTTTTGGATTAAATTGTGACAAATTCGTGGAGACTACGAATAATATCCAGTAGAGTTACGACTAATAAATTAATTTAGTAGGTAGTATTAAAAAAACTGTTGTGTTAACTAAAGTTGTTTTATACATAATTAATTACTGCTAATATGGTGCCTGTCAACGCTAATCAAAATTATGGTATTTTTTCCGCAACACCATGGTAATAAAAGTAGAATTCGCAAATTACCAGACAATAATTATTATGTAAGAAATGTACTTAGTTGAATCTGAATTGCAAAATTTTAATAATAAAATGCGATGTGTGTGTTGTAACAATAAAATATTTAAATTAGTTTTGGAAAAGTAAATCCAAGTTTCAGTTAGCAAAGGCAATAAAGCAATTACCAGTTATATAGATTGACGTCAACAAGAAAAAAACCGACATTATAGTTTCAATATGTGTGACCTTTATTAGCAATTTTTTTTCTGGCTAAACTTTAAATTTAAAAAATCATGTAAATTAGATTCTTTTATAACCGACGATGATTTTAGTGAGATTTAATTAAATAAATATTGAACTATCTTCCAGTTTCATAAGAACTGTCTTAAAAACTCTAAAAACCAACCGATTTCGATTCTGTTTGATGTTTTGCAGTGAAACAGGATAGATCTATGAGAAACATCAATCAGAATGAAAATCCATTAACATTTCCGAATTTTATGCCCAAATATACGAGATCACTTTCATAATTTGTCAATTACTGCTTCAGTTTCATTAGAACTGTCTTAAAAACTCTAAAAACCAACCGATTTCGATTCTGTTTGATGTTTTCCACAGAAACAGGATAGATCTATGAGAAACATTAGTCAGAATGAAAATCCCTTAACATTTCCGAAATATATGCCCAAATATACGAGATCACTTTCATAATTTGTCAATTAAAGGTCCAGTTTCATAAGAACTGTCTTAAAAACTCTAAAAACCGACCGATTTCGATTCTGTTTGATGTTTTGCACAGAAACAGGATAGATCTATGAGAAACATCAATCAGAATGAAAATCAGTTAACATTTCCGAATTCTATGCCCAAATGTACGAGATCACTTTCATAATTTGTCAACTAGAGCTCCAGTTTTATAAGAACTGTCTTAAAAACTCTAAAAACCAACCGATTTCGATTCTGTTTGATGTTTTGCACAGAAACAGGATAGATCTATGAGAAACATCAATCAGAATGAAAATCAGTTAACATTTCCGAATTCTATGCCCAAATGTACGAGATCACTTTCATAATTTGTCAACTAGAGCTCCAGTTTTATAAGAACTGTCTTAAAAACTCTAAAAACCAACCGATTTCGATTCTGTTTGATATTTTGGAGTGAAACAGGCTAGATCTATGAGAAACATCAATCAGAATGAAAATCCGTTAACATTTCCAAAATATATGCCCAAATATACGAGATCACTTTCATAATTTGTCAATTACAGCTCCAGTTTCATAAGAACTGTCTTAAAAACTCTAAAAACTAACCGATTTCGATTCTGTTTGATGTTTTGTAGTGAAACAGGCTAGATCTATGAGAAACATCAATCAGAATGAAAATCCGTTAACATTTCCGAATTCTAGGACCAAATATACGAGATCACTTTCATAATTTGTCAGTTAAAGCCCCAGTTTAATAAGAACTGTCTTCAAAACTCTAAAAACCAACCGATTTCGATTCTGTTTGATGTTTTGAACAGAAACAGAATTGTTTTAGGAAAAACATCAATCAGAATGAAAAAAAACGAAATTTTATAGCTCCAGTTGTATTAAAACCTATAAAAATCACCCAATTTCGATTCTGTTCGATATTTTGCAGAAAAACCGAATCGTTTGACAATTGTAAAGAAAATGTTACACATTTTTGTAAAGTAGATACTATGGTACTTTGGTCACGTGACTTTACAGTGTAAACGCACCCAATATTTACATATCTCACGATTTGCATTTAGACGCGTTCAAGAGGATGTTGGCTTGGCATATTACCATTACCACATTCAAGTTCACTTAATAAATAATAATTTAATTATTATGTACCTAACACTTATGCAATTTGTACCAAATTGGAACATCAAAAGGATTTCGGTTGAACTGTTGAACATAACATGGCCATTATATAACGTTTTAACAACTGTTTATTTATGTTAAACAGTGTATAAGCAAACCACGTGTTTGTCGTTCGATTTTTGTACTTTCATCCAGATCTGAAATAACCAAGTTTGCCAGTGGTCAATATTGGAACACTTCAAGGACTTTGAGCTAATAAATTTCTGTGAAGAAAATGTGCTCCACATCCCATTATGATTTATACAGCGTTCGCGCCCATCATCATCATAATAATAATAAGGTAATTACCGGTTGTTGTTGGAATTTTTTTTCACGACCCAAAACGTTTCCAATTGATTAATAAATCCTCCCTCCGTCGCACATATAATTGAAACAAACGGAACAAGTTGAAATTACACGTTGCCACACAGCAGTGATTCTACTTAAGTGCATCGATAAATTTCACTAAGTTGTTAGCTGGAATGATTGATTTCATTGAAAGTGTGAGAATTAATTTATAACAGAATTATTCAACCTTCGAGTGTTGTATGCGAGAGCAGATTTACTGCTAAATAATAACGTATATAGGGATTTGATCCGTTATGGAGCTGCACGAGTGTGTACCGGATAAGTGGTCAAATCATATGGGAGAAATTATTATTATTAGGGTTAGATACAGTCCAATTCTTTTAAGAACGCCCTGATGTCAACAAAGTTATTTTTAAAACGTTTTTGAAAAAATAATGGTTTTGGCTACATTACGTCATTGTGACTGGTTTTTATATTTTTTATATTTCATTTGATTCATATGAACGTATCACTGTTTTTAGAAGAATTAGACTGTACTTATTTCTTAGGTACATTAATATAAGAAAAAAAAAACGTATGTTTTTGTAGACAAGTTGGAAGTTATCGTATATATAAAATTACATCTGCCGCTTGGTGCCATGTAGGTATGTATATACGGGTCCAATATTAATAAATTCTGACAATAATTCCACCAGAAACTACAAAAACCGACCAGTTGCCATCAGTTTGTTTATAATGGCTTCGGAGTAATAATTTAGATTTTTAGATAGAGACTTAAATCTTGTTGTCCTCGTCGCTGTTCCTAAACAACAGTCTAGTAAATTTCAACTGAAGTTTGGTTGTTGTATAGGCAAATTTACCGATTAGTTTGGGAAGAAAGGAGCACGTTGTAAAATGGCCGTAAATTTAAAGAGGTATTAGGAACCGTCGTAAAGTTAAGTAAATTGGACACAATTATGTTAAGTTTCTAATTGATGTATGTGAAATTTTTCTAAAAAATACAATATTTGTTAATACTTAACCCACTCTATGAATTATTGCATTAAAAATAATGATATATTAGAATTATTTTCAGTAGGCATTGCGTCACACTATCTCTGTCTTTAGCTTTCGTTCGCCTCTCTTAAGAGCGAGAGAGATGGAATGATACCTACTGAAAATAATATTAATAAACTAAATTTGCGAATTTAATATAAAAAAATAAACTTCATCTAAATTCTTGTTATCCTCCATCAGCGATAAATTAGAATCTCCAAAGCCATAACACAAAAAACCATGTTTTATTTCCTCAACATTCTAGTTAATTATAACACATGACGACGTGTTTGTTGTTACAGATTATCCAAATTAAATTGTAAGCAACCACGCCTCCCCCTCCCCCCTAAAACCAACTCAGTCGCACATCTTCAACATATTACAGTATGTGTAGGTATAAATCATGATAATGACGCAATTAATAACACTAATAATAAAAATGAAATGCGATGGACCATGTTGAAACATCAAAGTCATTAAGAGAATTCAAATTTGGACATGATAAATTGTATCAATTTGGATGTGGATCTCTCCTCCTAATGATAATAATGATAAAAAACGGAAAAAGTCGAGTTAGTAGCTGTTGGTTTTAAACACCTTGCTAGATCAATTAAAGAAACAAGAGACCAAGAAGTTGATGGTACCTAAGTACCACTAAATGCAGTTTCAAAGTAATAAGGAAGCAACGCCACGCCAGGTTTTTATTGCAAAACACTACAACAAATAAACTAATATTAGATGCAATAAAATACACGTTTATATAATATGGTATAAATAATATTATGGCCACCAGTGCCTCTTATGTATGTGAGTGTTTTAGCACCTATGTTGGATGAGATATGGGAGAGAAATTATTTGAACAAACAGTTTACGGCTTGGAAATTGTCTTGTACAATTAGCTTCATGAAATTGGTTTAGTAAAGTAGGTTGCAAGAGCACATACACTAAAAATTTTATGATAAATAAAAGTTATTCAATGTTAGCAAATCCTTAAATTCAAAATGGCAAAACTAATATTAGATTTATTATACAGATAACCAAATGGCAACTAGCACAACGTCTGCGTGAGACAGAAAATAACGCACCGTCCTTGTCTTGGCAGTCCGCTAGTTGCATGTATGTAATTTATATTTGTTTCAAGTAAATAAATACCTATATGGTAGAACTGGATAAAAAAGGGGAAATTTAACAAAATTGTCCGAAAATTTCTTTTAAAGTTGAAGCAAAATAACTGGAGATAACAAGGAGATTAACGCAAACTTTCAAGAAAATAATCTTCTTGGCTTACAGTGGATTTAGATATCATTTTAAGTAGTGCAAAAATTTTGTATAGAAAATGCAGATTAAACTAAACACCAGCTCAACAAAAATTGTAAACTAAGAACGGTTTGCTTTGAGTGACAAGTTTTTGTACCATATTTTAGTCTACTTTTTTCTAAATTTTAATGCCATAATTTTAGAACTAAGTACCTAAGTACTCGAAAAACTGTCTCACAAAATTTTAACCAAACTGCGATTTTTTTTATTGATAAATTTGTACCCATTTTATGGCAAAATTGTTAGGTTAGGCTGTTTTGTAACTTTTTGGGGTTGATCTCAGTAAAAATGTTCGGACAAAAGTAAATTTGATTGTCTTTCTTCCATACGCGCAAAAGTTATCTAAATTAACTTCCATAATATTGATCGTTTTTTCTGTTATATTGTCAACATTTAATTATATGAAAACGTAAATTTCGTAAAAATCCGCTCGGCGGTTCCAAAACTATGGCACTTTAACCCAGCAAGATGAGAAAATTGTAGAAACAAAGAATTATTATTTTCAAAACGTTGGATCTAGTAGTCGGATTTTGAAGAAATTTACTTTTTCGCCAAACTAGATGTTGGTTTTCTTTACAAAAAAGTTACAAAAGTTTTTATTTTGGTGATTTTAGGCATTTATCGGAGCTTCAAAGTTGCACCTTTAAAAATGATAGAATTTTCTAGTAACTGTTTTAAAAAATCACTGTTTTGAAACCGCTGGTTGGATTTGTGTCAAAAAACCTTTAAATCAAAGCTCAATAATCGTACTATATTGAAAAAACCCTGAAATGTTAATATGATTTTTTTTGCATTTTTTTCGAGTTCCACAGTTCACTTTTCAAAAAACGTGTTTTTTGTGGGTGCTACCTAAATCAAGTCTTTATTTGGTGATTTTAGACAATTTTCGTAGCTTTAAAATTGCACTTGAAAAATGTGACGTAATTTTCTAACGACTGTTTTTAAAAAATAACAGTTTTGGAACTCGGTGAAAACGACATAAAGGTGCTTTCTTGTCCTCATCCAGTCCGGATTGTTGTTGAAACTCTTTGGCAAAAAATTAAACGTATTCTACACAATAATCCACCAAGAACCATTGGGGACTTAAAGACCAAAATAGAAGAAATTTGGGACAGTTTCATACTTCAAAAATTTACTTTTGTCCGAACATTTAGTTGTTAGGGCTCGTATAATTATTTAGACCCACACTTTTTATAACAAAGAAACAAAACAAAAAATATATCCCATTGTTAAAAACTCCTAAAAGCTTTCGGCTTTTTGTTTATGGAATTATAACTTGTACTGTACATTATTTTTTAGAAAATTGTTATAGAATAAAGAAACCGTGAAAAGAATGAAAAGTACTTGCCGCCTTTGAGGCATTATCTTGTTCCTTGATAATATTAAAATAAAAGGACAACGAGAAAATCATGAGGAACTCCAGTGATTTGTGACAAATTTAAACATAATTTATACCATCCTATAGTACAACAAACAACAAAACTACATTTATTAAACCAGGATACTTTTATTAGCTATTAATTTTAATAAATTCCTAAACACAACGGGTTATTGGATATTAAACGCCTATAAAGCCCCTCGATAACGTTGACACTACTTTAATTTCATTGTAAACCACTCGACACGATCCCATCAGCTTTAACCCTTAAGAAGAAGACAAAAATGTAACAACACCAAACCCAGTACACTGTATAATTCGTTAGTTTTGCTTGTGGGCCGCGCCTTTCAACTTGCCGCCAGTCTGTTATTCTTTTCATTAACACTGAAAAGTTTGGTAAAGAAACGCGATCACTGTGTGTTTATTTAGCGGCAAAAAGATGTTCACGCGTCGGTGTTATCACAAACATCTGCGCTCCCCTTTTTTCATTCAATACACGAATATGATCCTGTTTAATGTATGTGTGGGTTGGCTGTCCGATGTCCGAAGTAACACCTGCGATTTGTTGTCTACAGGAGCGGAAGGATTTTGTCTAATTAGATGGGAAAAGGTTTGGTCATTGTGATTTATGGGGGGCAGGGACTAAGGAAAACACTTAAAAATTTGTTACGTCCACACATATCCTTTATTCTACTCTATATTCTAGTCAAAAACGTAAAAATATTATTTTCAGAAAAACTGTTTTAATAAGTTATCAATCTGGATAATTAACCTAACCTCACTTAATCTCCAAAATTTGTAATATAAATAAAGTTTATTTCGTTCTATATGAAATTCTTGTTTCAAGTTTTCTATGCTCCTGAAAACAGTCTGTAAAACCGATCGTATTTAGAACATAATGTTAACAAATGTCCTTAAAAGTTCTTAAATTTCGGTGATCTATATTCTAGTAGAAAATGTAAAAAATTTGAAGGATTATTTTAAGAAGAACCTGTTTTAATAAGTTTTCAATCTCAATAATTAACCTAACCTCACTTAACCTCCAAAATTTCCAATGTAAATACGATTTATTTGGTTCTAAATGAACTTTTTTACCTCCAAACTTGCAATGTAAATTCCCATGATTTCGTCCTAATAAACTTCGTCCTTACAATTTTATTCCCCTGAAAACCGTCTGTAAATACAACCGAACCATTGTCGGCCGTATTTGGAAAAATATGTTAACACGTGTCAATTCAATACAAAATTCCTTCGCCTCTTGGACGATATGACTAGAATATGTTACATAAATAGCCCTGTCGCGACATCCTGAAAATGACGCTCAGTGCACTCTGTAGTTCTGTACAAACCAACATTAGTTAAGTATATTAACCCATTCGATATACAACTTACTTTCATCATAAACAATTTAATGTAATTACTTCACCTTCACCTCAATTTATTTTTACTTACGTCAAAAACATCATACATCAGTCGTAAACTGAATTAACTTCTTTGTTTTTAAACGATAATAATTACTAATCAACTGGAAATTCACCATGGTTTACTCACTTGGATCAATTAAAAATTTCAATTTAAGGATTATGTTTTAGAGCAAGGGAAAATGTTGCAAGGAGGAATTATGATTTGATACAGTTAGGAAAAACGTGTGCATTATTAATAATAATAATATAAATTATTGCAAAAGATTTGTTTCGAGTTGATGATCATAAATGTAAGATTCGGTACGGTAAATTGTTTTTTTTTTGGTTTTGTTGAAGGTTAAGATGTGACAGGAAGCGAAGTTATTAATTTTTAGTTGAAAAGAATCATAAAAATCTCAATTACTGATTAAATTTATTTCAATTTTCTAGTAGGAAAATGTCATGCAACTTATACATTAAACTTGCACACACGATGAAAATTCTTATTTACAAAAATTATTTCTCATTTACGAAAATCCAAAATCATTGTGTTTGAATAATAATTATCCCCTTCAGCTCCGTTTGATTTAATTAACGATATTCATATTATGTAATTAAGAATTGCAAAACCTAACAATAAAATTGTCAGAATTAAATTAAGATGGAATTAACTACAAGCAAATTAAGACCTTAATATATGTTTATCTTAAATCAATTCAGCCAAAAAAAAAAAGTGTGCTTATTTATTCATTATATAATTATGTGGTGATTAATTTTGTATAAAATTCGGTTGTCCCGCTTCAGAAACTTGGCGATGACGAAGTTTAAAAAAAATCCATTGGCACTTCCTTGATAAACATTGATAATCCATCTTGTTGTTATGCAGAGTGGGTATTGGACCAAATACTAAATGTATGTAGAATCTCGAGCTCTCTCAGCTATCGTGGTGTGTGTGTAGTGAAGAGTGCGCGGCTCTTGACTCTGCCTGACCTTATGGCCTCTCTCACATTACCATAGCCAGGATAGCACTGGACCAGCCAAACCATTAAGATCCTTCACCCATCCGGGCAGATCCTCGAACCAACTGACACACTCCGACGACACGTACCTCTATTCGTCCACAATTAAAACACTTATACGTATAATTACAGCTTAGTTTTATGTATCTGCCCACGCGCTGTGCTCTATCCCCCTTTCAATTTTTTTTCTCCTCTTCATCAACATTTGGTTTTTTCTGGTGTGTTGTTTAGCTGCATTTCTTATTAAATCATAAGTTTGCGCTCACACGGGACTCGGATACACACGCAGACAGAGAACTCTTTCATTAATAAATCCGTGCAGGTATTTCTGGATCTCAACATTGTGTTTTGCTGCTGCCCCTTTTTCTACTCCACACATACAGAGAGTTATTATTGGAGGCGGGCCGCAGTAAAATCGTGACGGATGGGGCAATTAACTCTGTATTAAAATTAAATTAATATTTTGTGGTGCATCGATTCAAATAACACACAAGTATTATTGTATTGTTTGTTCAAAGTTGCCTGGGCTGCTGGCATTTTTTTCTTCGTCATTTACCAAAGCAAATTGAGTCAGTGCGGTTTCTGTTCGATGGAAAATTATAACAAAGCGCACACCGTGTGCAGTTAATCAACTGCTCGCGTTTGTGGTTTTCTGCACAGCCGAACAATTAACGCACTAATAGGACCTCCAGAGAATTTAATTAACTAATGTTTGAAAAATCTGCGTGTTTTATGCTTGGTGTGGTCTGCGAAGAGGAAGAAATCAGCGACTGTTCAACTGTAAATTAAATGACACGGAGTAAAAGGGGGCAAAATATTTGTCATTTTTGGCTAGATTACAAAAAAAATTTTGAGGTCGCCGGGTTCGTCGTCTTTGTGCCTAGTAGGGTCTCCACCTTATTTTTAGCAAGTTTCATTTGAACTGATGTCAAAAACAGCTAATTAAGCTAAATTATATTAAAATTTGAATTCTTTCCTCTTCAGTACACAAACCTTGTTAGGTTAGCTCATGATTCGGTACGATATTTCCATTATTTTTCCAATTTTTCGTAAAGGGAAAAAATATAATCTAGGAAAATGGAAAAAGTTTCCCTAGAAACAAATTTTTATTGCGTATAAAGTTGTTATACCAAAATCTCATATTATGCAAAATTAAAATTGAAAAGCAATAAAACATTATAGTTTAATTTTCCGCTAAAGTGTGCAAATTCATTATATATTGTCAATTTAATATTGAGGTTAAAATGTAATTTGCTGTAACATGTTGTTGTTGGTGTATGGAAAAACTACCGTATTCCTGCGCAACACCTATTACTGGCTGTGATTAAACAACGTTTTGTTATAAAAATCCATAACGACTGTCCCACCATTGGCCAAAGTGGTGTTAAAATAGACAAGGAAAAAAACCGCGTACACCAGTGAATACAATAAAAATACGAAAAAATTATATTCACAATTGAGCCCGCGGCGGGCTTTTAGGAACAATGTGTTTATAACGTAACGGCGGCGATAATACCACGGTTGAATCCAATAGAAAATTAACTTTATGGGTTTCCACACCCAGATATAGAAACCATTTACGTGTGGTGCTTTAAAATACCGAAGATGAGCATGTCATAAGTCGCAATGGCAACTGGTTAAACTGGTAGTTAAGAAATAGACGTCCCAATAAAATTTCAAAGCAAACAAATTTTTATTCTTGTACAAATATTGATTGTGTGCCGTCACACTTTTGTGTACTATACGGTGTGACATTGGAGACCAAGCAATGAATAATATGGCAAAGGATGAAAAAATGTTACGTTTGTTTAAATATGTAGATTTGTGTGGTTAGAGATTGATGGTGCGAGTGCGAAGGTGAGATGCTAGAGTGGTTTAGCTTCTGCATTCTCAACATGTGAACTTTGCCGTAGGTTTTGTTCTGACTGCGTGTTGGTAACGAGGATTTTTCTGGGGTGGTTCAATTGAAAAATTTGCTCACTTAAATATTTCGAATAAAATTATATTACTCAACTATATGCCTTATCCGTTAGCAAAGGAAAATTTTCAGAACATTCTAGAACTCACTAGTAATATGAATCTCTATAGTTTTCAGGAGAGAAACATAATTTTTTTAGGTTGGAATAGTGAGATATTTTTGGTTATTTAAAATCCAAATTATTTATTATCACAACAGACCATTTAAAAAAAAATCATGTGATAGATGCATCTGATTTTGGTGAATTTGTCTACTTTCGTCTTTCAGTACAAAAATTTTTCAACTCTTGAAATCGTCGGGTTCGTCGCCTGTGTGCTTAGTAGGGTCTCTATCTTATTTTTAGTATTTTTCATTTGTATTTAAGCTGAAAACGGTGAAATAAAAAAATTTACATTTAATTTCATAAGATATTAATAATGTTTAAAAATCGGTCTAAATATCTGGATATTTTTTACAAAAAATTTAAATTTTTACAACGGGTTCGTCGCCTATGTGCCCAATACAGTCTCCACCTTATTTTTAGCATTTTTCATTTGTATTGGAGCTGAAAACGGTGAAATAAAAAAATTTACATTTAATTTCATAAAATATTAATGATGTTTGAAAATTGATCTAAACATCTGGATATTTTTTACAAAAAATTTAGATTTTTACAACGGGTTCGTCGCCTATGTGCCCAATACAGTCTCCACCGTATTTTTAGCATTTTTCATTTGTATTGGAGCTGAAAACGGTGAAATAAAAAAAATTACATTTATTTTCATAAAATATTAATAATGTTTGAAAATTGGTCTAAATATCTGGATATTTTGTACAAAAAATTTAAATTTTTACAACGGGTTCGTCGCCTATGTGCCCAATACAGTCTCCACCGTATTTTTAGCATTTTTCATTTGTATTGGAGCTGAAAACGGTGAAATAAAAAAATTAACATTTATTTTCATAAAATATTAATAATGTTTGAAAATCGGTCTAAATATCTGGATATTTTTTACAAAAAATTTAGATTTTTACAACGGGTTCGTCGCCTATGTGCCTAATACAGTCTCCACCTTATTTTTAGCATTTTTTATTTGTATTGGAGCTGAAAACGGTGAAATAAAAAAATTTACATTTATTTTCATAAAATATTAATAATGTTTGAAAATTGGTCTAAATATCTGGATATTTTTTACAAAAAATTTAGATTTTTACAACGGGTTCGTCGCCTATGTGCCCAATACAGTCTCCACCGTATTTTTAGCATTTTTTATTTGTATTGGAGCTGAAAACGGTGAAATAAAAAAATTTACATTTATTTTCATAAAATATTAATAATGTTTGAAAATTGGTCTAAATATCTGGATATTTTTTACAAAAAATTTAGATTTTTACAACGGGTTCGTCGCCTATGTGCCTAATACAGTCTCCACCTTATTTTTAGCATTTTTCATTTGTATTGGAGCTGAAAGCGGTGAAATAAAAAAATTTACATTTATTTTCATAAAATATTAATAAATTATGAAAATTGGTCTAAATATCTGGATATTTTTTACAAAAAAATTAGATTTTTACAACGGGTTCGTCGCCTATGTGCCCAATACAGTCTCCACCGTATTTTTAGCATTTTTTATTTGTATTGGAGCTGAAAACGGTGAAATAAAAAAATTTACATTTATTTTCATAAAATATTAATAATGTTTGAAAATTGGTATAAATATCTGGATATTTTGTACAAAAAAATTAAATTTTTACAACGGGTTCGTCGCCTATGTGCCTAATACAGTCTCCACCTTATTTTTAGCGTTTTTTATTTGTATTGGAGCTGAAAACGGTGAAATAAAAAAATTAAAATTTTTTTCATAAAATATTAATAATGTTTGAAAATCGGTCTAAATATCTGGATATTTTGTACAAAAAATTTAAATTTTTACAACGGGTTCGTCGCCTATGTGCCCAATACAGTCTCCACCTTATTTTTAGCATTTTTTATTTGTATTGGAGCTGAAAACGGTGAAATAAAAAAATTTACATTTATTTTCATAAAATATTAATAATGTTTGAAAATTGGTCTAAATATCTGGATATTTTGTACAAAAAAATTAAATTTTTACAACGGGTTCGTCGCCTATGTGCCCAATACAGTCTCCACCGTATTTTTAGCATTTTTCATTTGTATTGGAGCTGAAAACGGTGAAATAAAAAAATTTACATTTAATTTCATAAAATATTAATGATGTTTGAAAATTGATCTAAACATCTGGATATTTTTTACAAAAAATTTAGATTTTTACAACGGGTTCGTCGCCTATGTGCCCAATACAGTCTCCACCGTATTTTTAGCATTTTTCATTTGTATTGGAGCTGAAAACGGTGAAATAAAAAAAATTACATTTATTTTCATAAAATATTAATAATGTTTGAAAATTGGTCTAAATATCTGGATATTTTGTACAAAAAATTTAAATTTTTACAACGGGTTCGTCGCCTATGTGCCCAATACAGTCTCCACCGTATTTTTAGCATTTTTCATTTGTATTGGAGCTGAAAACGGTGAAATAAAAAAATTAACATTTATTTTCATAAAATATTAATAATGTTTGAAAATCGGTCTAAATATCTGGATATTTTTTACAAAAAATTTAGATTTTTACAACGGGTTCGTCGCCTATGTGCCTAATACAGTCTCCACCTTATTTTTAGCATTTTTTATTTGTATTGGAGCTGAAAACGGTGAAATAAAAAAATTTACATTTATTTTCATAAAATATTAATAATGTTTGAAAATTGGTCTAAATATCTGGATATTTTTTACAAAAAATTTAGATTTTTACAACGGGTTCGTCGCCTATGTGCCCAATACAGTCTCCACCGTATTTTTAGCATTTTTTATTTGTATTGGAGCTGAAAACGGTGAAATAAAAAAATTTACATTTATTTTCATAAAATATTAATAATGTTTGAAAATTGGTCTAAATATCTGGATATTTTTTACAAAAAATTTAGATTTTTACAACGGGTTCGTCGCCTATGTGCCTAATACAGTCTCCACCTTATTTTTAGCATTTTTCATTTGTATTGGAGCTGAAAGCGGTGAAATAAAAAAATTTACATTTATTTTCATAAAATATTAATAAATTATGAAAATTGGTCTAAATATCTGGATATTTTTTACAAAAAAATTAGATTTTTACAACGGGTTCGTCGCCTATGTGCCCAATACAGTCTCCACCGTATTTTTAGCATTTTTTATTTGTATTGGAGCTGAAAACGGTGAAATAAAAAAATTTACATTTATTTTCATAAAATATTAATAATGTTTGAAAATTGGTATAAATATCTGGATATTTTGTACAAAAAAATTAAATTTTTACAACGGGTTCGTCGCCTATGTGCCTAATACAGTCTCCACCTTATTTTTAGCGTTTTTTATTTGTATTGGAGCTGAAAACGGTGAAATAAAAAAATTAAAATTTTTTTCATAAAATATTAATAATGTTTGAAAATCGGTCTAAATATCTGGATATTTTGTACAAAAAATTTAAATTTTTACAACGGGTTCGTCGCCTATGTGCCCAATACAGTCTCCACCTTATTTTTAGCATTTTTTATTTGTATTGGAGCTGAAAACGGTGAAATAAAAAAATTTACATTTATTTTCATAAAATATTAATAATGTTTGAAAATTGGTCTAAATATCTGGATATTTTGTACAAAAAAATTAAATTTTTACAACGGGTTCGTCGCCTATGTGCCCAATACAGTCTCCACCGTATTTTTAGCATTTTTTATTTGTATTGGAGCTGAAAACGGTGAAATAAAAAAATTTACATTTATTTTCATAAAATATTAATAATGTTTGAAAATTGGTATAAATATCTGGATATTTTGTACAAAAAAATTAAATTTTTACAACGGGTTCGTCGCCTATGTGCCTAATACAGTCTCCACCTTATTTTTAGCGTTTTTTATTTGTATTGGAGCTGAAAACGGTGAAATAAAAAAATTAAAATTTTTTTCATAAAATATTAATAATGTTTGAAAATCGGTCTAAATATCTGGATATTTTGTACAAAAAATTTAAATTTTTACAACGGGTTCGTCGCCTATGTGCCCAATACAGTCTCCACCTTATTTTTAGCATTTTTTATTTGTATTGGAGCTGAAAACGGTGAAATAAAAAAATTTACATTTATTTTCATAAAATATTAATAATGTTTGAAAATTGGTCTAAATATCTGGATATTTTGTACAAAAAAATTAAATTTTTACAACGGGTTCGTCGCCTATGTGCCCAATACAGTCTCCACCGTATTTTTAGCATTGTTCATTTGTATTGGAGCTGAAAACGGTGAAATAAAAAAATTTACATTTATTTTCATAAAATATTAATAATGTTTGAAAATTGGTCTAAATATCTGGATATTTTGTACAAAAAAATTAAATTTTTACAACGGGTTCGTCGCCTATGTGCCCAATACAGTCTCCACCGTATTTTTAGCATTTTTCATTTGTATTGGAGCTGAAAACGGTGAAATAAAAAAATTTACTTTTATTTTCATAAAATATTAATAATGTTTGAAAATCGGTCTAAATATCTGGATATTTTTTACAAAAAATTTAGATTTTTACAACGGGTTCGTCGCCTATGTGCCTAATACAGTCTCCACCTTATTTTTAGCATTTTTCATTTGTATTGGAGCTGAAAGCGGTGAAATAAAAAAATTTACTTTTATTTTCATAAAATATTAATAATGTTTGAAAATCGGTCTAAATATCTGGATATTTTTTACAAAAAATTTAGATTTTTACAACGGGTTCGTCGCCTATGTGCCTAATACAGTCTCCACCTTATTTTTAGCATTTTTCATTTGTATTGGAGCTGAAAGCGGTGAAATAAAAAAATTTACTTTTATTTTCATAAAATATTAATAATGTTTGAAAATCGGTCTAAATATCTGGATATTTTTTACAAAAAATTTAGATTTTTACAACGGGTTCGTCGCCTATGTGCCTAATACAGTCTCCACCTTATTTTTAGCATTTTTCATTTGTATTGGAGCTGAAAGCGGTGAAATAAAAAAATTTACCTTTATTTTCATAAAATATTAATAATGTTTGAAAATCGGTCTAAATATCTGGATATTTTTTACAAAAAATTTAGATTTTTACAACGGGTTCGTCGCCTATGTGCCTAATACAGTCTCCACCTTATTTTCAGCATTTTTCATGTGTATTAATGCCAAAAACGATAGAATAAACACAAATTTACATTAATTTACATAAAATATTTAAAAAATATGAAAACCACTCAAAATATCTGGAATTTCTTAGATTACATGTATACAATTTTTGAATAAAACTCGGATTCCTAACTGAAAAGTAAGAAAAATTTTTCTTAGATCTACATAAACTTAAACCGAATTCTTGAACATCTTCAGTTTATATTTAAAATTTTCAGGATTCTGACTGACCTTAAATTTATCAATTCCTGGTAAACCACAGTGATTCAAATGAATGCCTTCTAACTAAACACAAATCCAGTTCTCCGTCGTGGTTTCTATAATAAAATCCCCGAAGACATTCCATTCAATTCCAACTAGGAACACATCTCCTGATGGAAGTGAACAAAACACCGCCACCAATTTCCCACAGTTTGCCATTTCCATTTTACCAGTTTACTTCCAAACTCTAATTGATATCCACGCAGGAAGACAGACAGGACAGAACAGACAGACCATCATCAAACATGCCCAACCGACAGGTGAGTATGGAGCAATTTAATCGTGCAAAAGCTGCCATAGATTGGCCCCAATATACTACGATCTCGACCACGAACCCAACGTACAGTTTAATTAAACAACCCATACAAAACGATATTCCACATGATGTGCTCCATCAATTGTGTCCAGCTATAAATACTCGTGGCGTTTCTATTATATGCAAATAAAATGCTGTTCAAATTGTAACGTACGGCCCCACAACAGCCGTTTGTTATGTCGGATTATGCCTTTCAACATTATATTGTTGTGCCAGAACGCGGGACCGATCATCCGGGGGCCCCCAACCACAGCTTCCAATTAATCTGGGAGATGATCGATTGATTAGTGAATTCATCAGTGCTGGGTTTTGTTTCCTAATTTGCGAACTTTCTAACTTTACTATATACATGATTTTTTTTACCTGTTTTTACTGATTGCTCAATCATACCAAGTTGCTTAATCTTTGACAGAATCAATTGGGTGAAAGATAATTTACACGCAACCGAGTGATGAAGATTAACACGATGCGAACGTGATACTGACAGCTAATAACTACCCTTAGTGTTGCCCGTCGAGTCAATGAAGCTTGCGTGATCATATCAGAGTTGGAAAAATTAATCGGGACATTTCATATTTACTTATTCGTAGTAGGTAGTTATATTAGGTTAGTATGGATTAGGATCTATTAGGTAATTTAGGAATCACAGTTTGATTTTTTCAGGGAAAAAACAATCTAAACGCCTATTTGTCCTCCGGCAACAAATAAAATCCTTAAATTCCGTTGAAATTATTTTATTATTACTAATGGCAACTATAATATAAAAATCTATGTGCTAAGTTCGAAAGCGCGTCCGTAATTTCCATTGGTTAATACCGCACAACACCACACCTGAAATTTTACAACTATAATTGTTGATTACTAAAAGTTTAATTGCTTTCCTCATCTCATCATCAGTTTCTTAAAAAATTCTCGCTTTTGTCCCATAGTTCACAAAACAAAGCTCTTATGTGGAAGAGGAGGTATTTATTGTTCTATGAATTCTGTATCCGTAAATTTAGGACAACAGCCAGCAAAAATATTCGTTATTATCAATGGAAATAGAACCATTATTTAGACATTAACTTTTGCATCAGGCGTACTTTTTCTACTTGAGGAAAGTTGGACAAGAAATGTGTAGTTGGTTCTAATATTGTTTTAATTGAAGCATGGTGATGAGTAAAACTGAAACGAAATTTTGTACGTTTTGAAAATGTGTTCATAAATCTACGCCAAGTTTATGGCTAGAAAAAAAACTGTTCAAACTCAAGTGTTATTTATAGTTTTGATATAAATATATTACAATTTGTATATAATATAATATTGTTAAACCATCATAAATATAAATTTAGTTTTATTATATATCATTACTTTTTAATGGACATGTTAATAACGGATGGGATATTTTGTCGCATAGTTTTTTGATTGGACCATCATTTGACTTTATGTTTGTTTTTATTTTTCGACCATAATAATAAAATAAGAAAACTATTTTAAAACAATTTATGTTGTCATATAATAATTTATTATGATATAAAAGTTCAAGTTCTTTATGTAATCGTTTTCAAATTGACAAAAGGTAATGTGACCCCACAGACCATAATAAAAATTTCACTTTAATGGGCTTTTTTTGGATAAACATATCTATACATAGGGTGTTTATGGAATAGCTCGCAATAAATTACAGCACTAGAAAAAATTTTAATTAAAATATTAGGAAAATATGCGCGTTGAGAAAATTACAAAATAATTACCAACTAACAAGGTAAAAATTGTTGATTTGGGACAAACATGTTACTGTACGGGTACTATTTGATTTATTGAAATAATACTATACATAAATTATATTTTGTGTGAGTTGTGTAGGAGTATGAAAGTATGTAAACAAGAAAGTTGGTACGTACAAACACAACACACAGTAATTGATGGTGTATTTATTATTTGTGTGTGATTGCATTCATGCATAATTAGGCAAAAAAGCTATTACAATTAAATAATTAATTATCTATAAGCTATTTATAAGAGCCAGTTTTTCACATAATTATTTAAGTACCTATGTAAAATTACAGATGCAATAAACTGCTACAGGGTGTTGAAAGTTACCACTTTATTTCTCTCGTAAATTTCATGAAAGAAACTAGTACCAAATTCCATGCTGTATTTAAATATTTGCATATGAGAACAAACTATAACGAAACAATTTCATGGGGTTCTTTTACGGAATTTCTGTTTAGTTCTCGAATTTTTAAGAAATTGGACATCACGTGACACTACGAGTATCTATATCAATGGAAAAAACCGAGCATTCCGAACTTGCCCATAAAAATCTGTACTATGGGATGATATCACATTTCACAGCAATTATTTAAATAAATCCACAGGCAAAAGTTCAAAATAAATAACGCTCGATAGACAAGAGGAAAAAATTATAACCTAAGTGTGCTATTTAATTTATAACATAACTAACACCACACAAATTTACATTAATTTTGGAATTAGTTAACGGTGAATATGATATTTATTGGAATTTCTTTCCATAGTCTCTGACTGTGATATATTAAAATTCACTGAGCTTTAGAAAAACATTACCATAATATTGATGACAACAAAAATAAATTGAATAATTATAAGTGTTGCGGTAATGAAAATTAATTTCCATGTTAATCAGTATGGTCAGAAAGATTGTTAGTGCATAAATTATTCAAACGATCCCCATTTTTATTGCCACAAAAACGAAAACAATCAAAATACACGACAGTAACATCAATAATTAATAATGTAAACCCGATATGAATATTAGAATTAGACAATCTATAGTATACTACATGAGTAGTAAAAAATTCTTTGGGTTGGGTAATAAAATAATAATGATTTCTCTCGGGAAAACTTTATTTTATCATCTAATCGCGGTATAACGTTTGCTAATTTACCGCCAAGTTTAAAGCAAGATTGATTATTAATATTTCACATTTTACAGTGGATTATTATTTAATTATACTGTTGTACTGTTAGGCAAAAAGCGCTTCCTATTTCTAGGACAAAAAAACGAGTTTATGACTAAATTTCATTTTATAAAAGAAATTGCTGCAAGATCCACATCAATAAATTTTCACAAAATCCAAAATTCCATTAAAATTTATTACGTGACTGTAATCCTCGAACACATTATTCAGCGTTGTTAGAATTTTAACTATCATAATCTTATGAAAGGTTGTAGTATATAAATTTGAAACATTTAGGAAGATTATCCAATAAAATATTTAGGAACCTCCCACGAAACACGGTTTTTTCCAAGTTGGTAGACAACACGACAATAATTTCATAATTTAAGTAGGAGTAATGACAGTAACATCAAAGTAGCTATAATTAATGCTTAAGAACCTTAGCGAAAGCTGGCTATAAAAACAAAATCCTAGTTTATCACTCTAGGGCGAAAAAGAGTTATTTGTCACACTAGTGCGAAAATGCCTACTTTAATCTTTCAAATCAGGCTTAAAGTACCAATTTTAGAGCGGTTGTGGGAAAATCTCTGTTTTTTTGGTATTTTTGACACTGTAGGTTAGAAGAAATTTTTTGTCAAATTTGTTTTTATTATGATTTGAAAATTTTAAATTCGTACCTACTAAATTTCTTATTCTCAACAGTTTTGAAACCACAGGTTGGGTTAGAATGCAGCATTTCCTCCCTAGCTCCTGATTTTCCCACATCCTCCGCAAATTAAAAATAAAATTATAAGAATTCGCTTCGTTTTTATGTACAATATTATTTTATATCCAATTATTATGTTTGTTATGTTTCTTTTCTAATTTTACCCAATTGTCCTTTGTTATTGCAATATTTTCTAATTAAAAGGAAACAAAGGACAATTGGATAATAATCATTAATTTCCTGATTGAATTTCTACCTGGTACACAAAAGGAAAGAAAATTACTGTAGGGAAGACGCAGCTTCTTGTCGCGGGTCTTATATCGGAAACTTGTGGAACCTCCAAAATTACACCAGTAGAATTTTGAATATATTGTGATTGTAATTAATTAACAATGACAACATGTCTATATTTACAAAAAAAAAAAATCTAATCGGCTATATATTCTCGTTACATACCTACAATCAAAACCATCAAGACAATTCTCTTTTCCCTCTACTAGATACAACAACTAACCTATACGCGATTAGTAATTAAAATGGCTTACGTAAGTTATTAGACAAAACAGCAAGCCAAACCACAAGCAGATTATGTCGCACGTGTTTTGTTCACGCCCGACGCTGCAGGACGCTACCCACGATTGGTCACTGATTCGATCACGTGGCCAATAAATTCACCTGCAATCAAGCTAATTTATGCTTATTCCATGCAATCACGGATCTTAATCTAACCTATAGTGTTGTGTAATTCATTATTAGTTGGTTTGGATTTCTTGTAGGAATTTTTGGATGAAATTTGTGTGCGATTTGAAATAATAATATCAATGATAAATGTTTAATTTTATTGCTGTACGCGTGCACATTATGGTTCTGGTTGCCAACCACTGTGGACGTGCATCACAGGATTATACGCCATTATTGCGCATTAAAATCACCATCATATTTAATAGTGTTCTTCTTTGGGCAACAGATTAACAGGCTGAAAGGAGCTTAAACAATATTTTGTTATTATATTGTGCATTTAGTTTGTTTATTAGGATGTTTTCCAGCAGGATAATTGGTGGTTATGGCTGGAATTCATAAGGAAACTTGGTACTTTAAACATTTTAAATCTGCAGGAAATGAAGTTTTCTGAAAGATACTATTTGCAGGATTGAGCTTTGCAAGGGAATTGTAGGAATATTTAGATTTATTTGGCAGGAATTTTATAACTTTCAGTTTGAGGAACTATTAAATATTCAGGACATGAAATTTTCTGAAATAATTACTGTAAAATATTTGCGGGATTGAGTTTTCCATCAGGATAGATGCTTATTTAGTTTATTGGGGTGTTTTCTCTCCAGGATGGCAGGAACTTTATAAGGAAACATACTTTCAGCCTAAGTAACATTTGAATTTGCAGGGAATGAAAATATCTAAAAAATTATGCAGAAACTTGTACCAATGTAAATATTTTGCAGGATTGGGCCATACAGAAAAATTGTGTATTTACTTTGAATATTAGGATGTTTTTTTAGCAGGATAATTTGTGGAGTTACTAGAGGAATTTTATAAGAAAACTAGATGATTTCAGTCTGAGACATTTTAAATTTGCAGGAGGAAATAACAATTTTCTAAAAAAAATTTGCAGAAATCTGTATTCTATAAGAAATTATTTGTGGGATTGAATTTCGCTGGAATTTACTTTTTTTCCAGCATAATAACAAGAAGTTATAGCAGGTATTGTATAGAAATTTGATATTTTCACTCTGGGAAGCTTTTCTAAGAAATGAAGCACACAAAAATTTCTACTGACGTAAATGATTTCCAGGATTAAACTTCTAACCTAACCTAAATTATTTGTAGGGCTCAACTTTTGTTAATTACGATGTTTTTCCAGCAGAATTTATGGCCGGAATTTTATAATAAAGAGACACTTTTAGTTTGAGAAATTTTAAATCTGCAAAAAATGTAACTTTCTAAAGAAATTGGAAACTTATATATATTTTCAGGACAGAGCTTTGCAGGAAATCCATAAACCATCTTGATTTTTCTCTAAATTCACCCTCCCTTGCCCACCGTTATATTCCTTCCTGTCAAATCAATTAACTTCTCACTTGACCATCACCACCATATATTGCAGGATTAATTTGTCAATATTAAACTTTAACCGTAAATATCCACTCAACTTGTCTCTCTGACCATATTAAATGAATAAAATAAAATTGTTAAGTTTTACTTACATGGAAGTGGTGGACATTCTTGCTGTGGTGTCATTTGCATTTGCAGGAATTATTGGTTTAATCTCACAGGAATTACTAAAGATAAATTGTTGTGCGAAGTTAGAATTTTAGCTCGTTTGTCTAGCTTGACGATTATTTTATGTGTTTAATGAGCGGTTTTGTGTATAAGGGTAAAAGTTGTCACTTTTCTGATACTTTTGTTATAATTATAAAAAAACTAAAGTTGCATTTTCTGCAATAATTTGTATTATTAATTGTCAATATAAATAAATAATTAAAACGCTATATCTACAAAAAAATTTATATACTAAAAAATTGTTTATATGTTCATTTATTTGCTAGTAATTATACACTTAATTATAGAAAAATGCATTTCACAGAATCAAATTACTTTTACCATTTATAAACATTCCAATTGCAACCTCTCGTATTGAAGAAAAAAAATGTTAAATTACTAATTACAATTATTACCAATCCATACACAGATAAATAGTAAATTATAAAGAAAGTGCTTAATAATAACAAACCAGACACTCACACACACACACACATAAGGTAGTATAATAAGTAAGTAAGTATTTCTAATAGAGTTTCCCACAATTAATCTAATAAACATTTTTTTTCTCTCTTGTGTGTACAAGCACCGCCATCAGCTATTCGTTTATTTTGGTCAAATCAATTTATATAACGCGCGTCCTGTTTGGTATAACTGATGGAATTAATTTGGCAACAAAACCATACAATGGTCTGAATAAGTCGTTAGGCACATACAAAAATATAAATCACATTTATTATCGTCGAAATAATAACAATAATAATGTCTAGTGCCGAAATTAGGATAAGGTGTTGATGTACTTAATTGGTTTAAAAAGTACAGAGGCGGCGTTTTAGGGGGTTTTGTGGTAACAACCAATTTTTTTGTAAATATAAAACTGAAATTTTCTGCTGTTATCTCTTAGGTTTCTGCATAAGTGGTCGTTGCAACGAATTACGCCACATCAACCTCCTTTTATTGTACAAACTTAACGCTTTAACGTTGTACAATATATTAAGCCATAGAGTGTACAAGATTAGAGGCACAAGCGCAGATAATCAAATCTTTTTCACTTGATATTGTTCAATCCTATTCATGCTCCACATAATTACGAGGCATGTAATCAGTGTGTTTTAATTCACAAACAATAACTAGACTCGTTTATTTTTTGCTTCATTTTCTGGTGTTGTTGTTAAGATATAAGATATTTCTTCACGGTCGTCGTCGTGCGATTGATCCATACTGTTAACCGCACGCGCACGTCCTAACGTAATTTTATTTAGCTCAATGTCAGGTCTTATACTTACTTCCATTTTAAATGTGGGAACACAATTAAAAGTGAAAACAATACACTTTGTTTTTGCTACCGTAATAGTTTTGTTTCGTATTCCATCATTGAATTCACCTCAATCGCCAGCCATTAGTGCACACAGAAGTTGTGAATTACATTTTTATTATCTAAGTCTAACCTATTGTGTACTTAATATTTTATAATATATGCGCGTGTGGAATTTTTGGTTTCGTTTTCTGCATGACCTCTAACTAACTACAACATTAATTTAAATTCGTGTAATTTTTTCTCATTCTTCAATAGTTTTGGTTGTTGTTTTGGGATAAGCGTGGTAGCGTAATTGTTAATTAAACATTTTAATTTTTAATTTGAGCTTTACCATTCTGTTGAAATTACATTCTATTGTTGTTTTGTCTGTTTTAATTATTTTTTAAAGCGAAATAAAATTAATGAAACTGCAGGCTGTAATTTTAGCTCGGAGGTTTTAAAGGGATTTTCAGGATTGTAGAAAATTGAGGTAGCCACGAGGAGAAAAACGTAGATACAAATTGTAAATGTTAGATTTCTTTATTGAGAAAATCTTTCATCGACAAGTTTATTCGATGAGTTTACGGTTATGCAGAATTAATTTTTTTTGTCAAACACATTCAATTTAGAGACTTTTTTGTATCTTACATTTTTTTCATAACTTAACTTTTTTTTCTTATTTATTAAAGAGGTACTTCCCTATTAGATTTCCGAAAAAAGCATCACTACAAAGTTGTAGCGAAAAATATTTCCTACAACTTTCCTTTTAATATTCTTTTGATATTGTCAATATTTAAAAAGTTATTCAACAAATAAGTTGCAAATTTTAGGGAAATTTTTCTCTAGTTAGGCACTACTTACTACTACTGCCTACTAGTCTTTCCCCAAAATTTTCAATTTATTTGTTGAATAACTTTTTAAATATCAACAATATCAAAAAAAAATTAAAAGGTAAGTTGTAGGACATATTTTTCTTTACAACTTTGTACTGACTCTTTTTTTCGAAAATTTAATAGGAAAGAAGTTATTCAATAAACAAAAAATCCAACCCTTAATTGAGGGCTGGTGGAGGAAGGGCCGGGTCTACGAATACAAAAACTCACTTTTAAACTTTCAGGGTGACCCTCTAAAAGATTCTAAAAAAAATTGGCTGTAGGGTAAAAAAAGTCTATTTGTAGTCTTTTTTCCCTTATTTACTGTACTATTAGGTTATTTTGAGTTAAGTTATCAAAAAATTATAAGATACGAAAAAGTTTCTAAATTGAATGGAAAGTACTCTCTGCATATTGGTGCTGCAAAAAACCAGTGGCGTACGTTTTATTCAATAAAATGTTTTTGAAGAAACCCGTACGCACGCCTCTGTGTTCTAAATAAAATAATTGCAACCACTATTAATACGAGAATACAAAAAAAAAGATCTATGCAAAATTTCAGAAGGCTAACTTTTTTTGTTATTGATTTATAGCAAATTATTTCAAATAATTTATTTTCTTTAATGGCCTGTACGTCAAAAAGGAAGCAACATTCGACCATAGTTTATTAGACAAACCATGCACCTTTAATTTTCGCTAAACTATCGACTGGCGAAATCCAGACGATATAAACTGGGACACCCTGTATTATTGAGAAAACTAAAAAATCGATTAATTTTCGAGATATTTCCAAAGAAGTAGAAGTAAATTTTCAGCAAGTTTTATAAGAAGTATTTTTCTCGAACACAACTTGAAATGTAATCAATTTTTCCCTTCTTACAAAACTTCAGTCATTTCTTTTTGTGAAAATCTAAAAAACTAGAATAATTTAAGGAGGAACTGTACGTATTTTCAAAATGGATGAAAATTCATATAGAGACTTCAATTCGCTTTCTTAAGTCTCAAAAAAAATTCAAGTCGATTCACTCGTCCGTTTGCAAAATAAATTTATGAAAAATACGAATAATTGTCAAAAAATATTGAAGAATGGTACCAGTGACGTGAAATTTTGCATATACGTAGCTCCTAATTATTTACAGCATCCTGTAAAGTTTGAACAACTTTCACGCGACAGTTTTTGAGATAATTGAAAAAACATAAAAAAAAAATTTTTGAACTGTAGTTATCGTGTTTGTGAGGTTTATTTTTCTAAAAGCCTAGAATGAAAACCTTGTGTTACCCTCATGATTATTAAGGTATGTTTGATGCTTAAGGAAGTGAAAAACTGCCCAAAAAATGTTAATAGGAATGGTACATGAATTATTTTAATTGTCAGCAATTACCTAGATAATTTATGACATTTTAACATGTAAAACCCTAACTTGTAACAAATTACCTGCAATTTGAAAGGGATAATTGTTCTAAATTTTTACGGTCCACTTTCTAATCACCAGATAGATTCAGTGCAATAAATAAAAGTTACTCAATAAAATTTCCAGGAATTTATCCGATTGATGAAATGAAACTTTTTGTATTTTGTAATTAAATTTTCTAATAAAATAATGTATCAATTATTTGATATCTCAATTTAAATGTTAATTTACTGAAAATTAATCAATAGTAAGAAAAGTTGAATTGCATAAGTTTTTATAATGGCTAATTTTGCTTACAATATTTAATTAAATAAAAATGATGTGTTTTTCTTGTGTTCCATAAAAATACAAATTGCGGCATACAAATAAAGTAAAGTTAGATCACTATAGGTAGATACTGATTTATTCTTAAAAAAATACGGTTAAAGTTAAGAAAAATTCCAGTCAATAATCTAATAACCTAATTTCCCTATTTTTGATCCACCATTAAGCGCTCGTTTAAATTGCATTAGTATTAAAACGAGTACTTGCTTTAAACTCTTTTATGATCCATTTCTAGGTAATATGACCCTTCGACCAATAGGATCATACCTGCACTTATATACCACCCTCACGGTGTCTTTGCATCGTTAGTTCTACTCCAAATATCGACAATGCTTGAGCATTTTGAGTTTATTGTGACGGAATACCTAAAAATGGATTGGTTCAAAGAATGGCTGCGACACGCAGAGGTAAGTGAAGTTATATTAATAATTTTAATTTAGTTTATTTATTTCCACAAATAAGTAGTTATTTGCGTCAACACGATTTAATTTGACATAAAAATCCACTTTAAACCTTGTAATATTGTGCATGTTGTCGCTGTTTTTTCTGGTGTTCTCCAAGAGAAGAAAGTAAAAACATTTCCCACAAAAAGCATGTTTTGTTTTTAGTTTTAAGTCTGCGGATGTGTCTGATGCGATGTTGATCAGCGTGCACTAAACTAACGGTTTCCTATTATATAAAGTGAAATTTACGTAAATGCAATGGAAGTGCACACAAAAAACAGTGAATAAAGAAAATTCGCGGTAATTTGCTATATTAACATGTAAATTAACATAAAGTGGGGTAACTTTTAAGAAAAATTTTAATTCTGGTTTATTCTTCGGCAGATGTGTAGAAAGTAGCTTTACTCAAAGGTTTTAGTAGTAGTATCACTTTCCTCCCTAGTTGCGAAATAACAATTTTAATACATAAAAAGTGCGTTTATATTGTTTTACAATAAAACTGTGATTGAAACCCAGAGAATCATTTTCTAGGACACAATAACCTCAACGTGGGTGCCGATATAAGGATAAAATCCGTCGGCGTAGTTCATCTTCTCTCACAGCACACAAACACATCCCAACTTTGGATTTAATTAATGTTTTTATTTATATACTTATGTATATTTTTAATTTTCTAACGCCAGGCGCGCGTCCTATTTTATATCCTTTTAATTCATCGCTCCATCTAGATATAGAAACTGTTCCAAATTAATGATTTTTTTATGCTAATAATCAATTATTTTCGTGTAATTAATTGTCTTATTAGATATTCAATGGTGTGATGCTGCAATAACAGTTGAGTTTTTTGGCTTTGTTACATTTTTTTTGTGGTGTCCCGGTTAAAAACAATGGTCAAGTGCAAGGGTTAGAAAATTTAAATATCTTAAATCGCTTTATTATTTAATAACACGCTCAAACAGCAATTTTCAAGTTAATAATCCTGATGGCGCCATGTTAATTATAAAATATAATAATTATAATTTAACTTCTATATATTTTTCAATAAGCCATAAACATTTTTTGCTTAAATGTAACATTAAATCTTCACGTCGGACGCGGCACCGCCATTTTTTTGTTATTACTGTCGTCATGTTTTCTATTACACGATTTGTTTTATTACTATACATTAAATTCGTTGAAATTATATTATGTTCTTTGATTGCAAAAAACATTTTACAATTTTCTGTTCGGTTGTGTTCTCAGACAAGACAATAATAATAATAATAATAATGCACACGCTGATGACACAAAACACTTACACTTGTTGTATATTACTGGTATGTTACTGTAGTAGAATGAGATGTGGCGACAATAATTTTGGCGCTTGCTGTAAAAAATTGCAAAGCACAGTATACAATTTGCATACGATGCATAGATGATTTTATGGCGTTAACGTGGAATGTGCTTTTTTAGAGTGCTTCGTTATTTTATGTGTGGTTTTGAAAAAACACACTAATGATGGAGTTTGGATGTGAAAAAAACGACTTCATTTGAACGAAAAATTCAGAAAATATTATCGTTATTTCTGTGGCCATTATCTAACAGGAGTAAGAAAAATTTATAATATTTTGTTGCGTTTTAATAATAAATCAATTGTAGACTTTCTCGTGCACCAACAGGCATTTCTCGCACTTGATATACAATAGTTATTTATGTTACGAGTGTTGAAAACGCAGTCGAACGCTATATACGAGTGAGAAATGCAATAGAATTTTCACAAGAGCAACATACAATATTTTATGTGCTGGCTTTTGCAAAAAAATAATTTTTAATCAATTTTTAGTCAATATAAAAGTTGGAAAAAGTGAAAGTGAGGTTAGAGTAAGAATAATATTCTTCTAAAAACTACATGAAGAATCTCCCATTTAACAGTTTTAGAGTTGCAGATATAAACTCATTTAATTCACCAAAACTAAGATATTGGTTATTCTATAAGGCATCCCTGTCCTGGCTTTTAAGTTAAATCTGTTATAATTTTCATTCTAGTAATTTCTTAGAACAACTTTTGGTTATCCATTAGGTCAGTTTTTTTTGTTCTTAAAAATGCTCTATAATCCCCCTAAAACTTTCTAAATGCTAAGTACGAGTTACAAAAGTATTCATCTAAACAGACCACCAACAATGACTTTTTGAAATTTCTGATATAGGAGTAAATATGAATTACAAATTTCCGTTAAAGTTTTATCTCAACTTATTAAGAAATACTTGGAACTTAAATTTTCATTCATTTTTAAAACTATTTTATACTAAATTCACAATTTAATTTACTTTATAAGATAACAAAAATTTTTGAGCAAATTTTTTGTTCCAAAACTTTATAAACCTATCAAAATTCCTAGTAATACGCAAAAACTTGACTGACAAGTGTTACAAACATTTAAAAACATTCAATTACGTCATGAACATCAACTAGAAAAGAAACTGCAGTCATCACGGTTCTTTATCTTCTATAATCAACTGTTATTTAAAAGAATTTATATTATTTATGAAAAATTTGACACATTTTTAGGTAATGTTCTTTATTTCAAAAGATTTTTTGTAGCAGACGTTTAGTAAACATATGCCACAGAATCTAGAATTCAAAAAACTAAGTAAGTCCTAAAATCTGATCTGAAAATTGTTTTACCATAAAATTTTCGCAAAATCTGAAAGATAAATTACACTCCACTGTAAAATGTTTCAAAATACTTTTTTTGACTAGGTATCTATTATGTTAAAACAGTTATCTATCTATTTATCTAATTTATTGCTTTATATAAACTGGAGACTGCTACAGTCGCACAGGCAACGAACCCGAAATACTTAACGTAGTGTAAAAATCCTTATTAATACCACAATTAACCGAATGAAAGCAAATTAATTTTCGTAATTACGTTTACTGAAACCCAAATTATTTAAATTACTGCCACCCACCGTGAAGCATTTTAAACTAAAGAGATTTTAAAAGACTTGTAATTAGTAGATACAAGTTCATGGAAAAATAATGATGAGAATTTTGCTGATATTTAGGCAAATTTAAGAGGAAATAAGTTAAAAACTTCCAAAAATTTCAGCCCATTTTAAAACGAATACAGCAATCTATTTTTAAGCATTGCAATAGAAATTGAAGTCAAAGTTTATTGAAAAATATAATTGTAACTTTCGGAAAATATTCGTTAGTATCTACATGAATCAAGTTAGAAATAAGTGAGGTAAAAAAAGATTAGATACTTCGGATTTCATTCTTAGATCAAAATATCATTTTTGGGAAACAATTATTGGTACAAAATTTGATATTTACTTCATTTTAATGTAAAATTGAAGAAAATCAATAATAATCCACAAGACGTTTTGTTTTTCTGTAAAAATGTTGATGACGTCATGACTTACTATCACGTGACTGTCTAGGATTATAAATATCAATAATTCTATATTAAAATTCTGTAAAAAAAACTCTTAATATTTCAATAGAAATTTTGTTTTTATTTAAAAAATTACATCTATTTTAATGAGATCACAAACTTATGTCACGTGATCAAGTAGCGTAAAAATGTATGAAAAATACAGTATAATAATTGATTATTCGTCAGTAAATTTGTAGATAAGTGAAAAATTATAATTAAAGTAAAAAATGCAAACATTTTTGAAATATTATTGTCGATTTTAAGAAATTTTAAAACATAACCTCTTCTAACCTTACTTAAGTGACTAATATTATGTAAAAATAAAAATACAGTTTATTTCTAGTCTAAAAATTATTTATCTATTTATTTATTTAAAAGTTAAGTGAAGGAATGAAATGATTTGAATTTCTCCTTGTTTATCGGGATTTTTTATACAAATTAACCACACAATTAAATGAACCAAACCACGTGTATGTTAATTTGAAACTTGACTACAGCTTGTTTACCAATTCCCTAATTTTATCCTACACAACACTCAATTAAAATATTTCTCCGACGCATAAATGCGCTCGAAAACATTGCGTTGCAATATTAGTTGCCCATCGGGCATAAAAATACACCCGGTAAAGTTCCTCTAGTATAAAACGCATTGGCACTTTGCGCCCCCACCATTCGGATCACACCAATGACTTGAAAGTTACATTATAAAAACCGAGTTACTTGTCTGTAGGACACTAATTCAAACATCAATAATTCACCCCTCCTCAAATTGGACGGGGGCCCCACCAGTCGCGGTGTCTTCAACAACAGGTAGAAAATGTATCTATACTATCCCCTCTCCGGTCTAAGCATCCCAACCGGAGGAGTTTCTATAATACTATAGACTCATTCCTCGGCCAGATCTTCATACGACACGACCGGAGAGAATTTGTATCAGCAAATTTTTGGGTGATCCCCTGAAAACTGTTTGTTATTGTCGTCGCGCGGCGAAGAAGTACTGTGTGGCGAAGTGTGTACACTTTTCCTGCTGTTGATAATCAGCTGCTACTACCAGCCGGTCTGTGTGATAAGTGACAACACAAACAGCGGTTTCGAAATTAACACTATTTTTCCAGTGAAAGTGAATTGGTGTTGTTGATTTATTTGAGAAAAATTATTGTAATGGTGCTCTACAGTGATGAGTCCTGAACAGGTCAAGTGGTGATACGATTTTGATTGTGGGACAACGCGCGGTGTGTTTTAGCACAGGACGTTGCAAGGACTTTGTGTTTATGCTTTTGACAACTGCGAAAGGTGAGTTTGTTTTGAGAGTTTACCGCCGGAAACTGGACGAGTGTTTAAACGACGAGCAAATCGATTAGGTTAGCAGAGGATTTAGGCTGGAAATTTTCTGAAAAACTCGTCGGAAGAAACTTCTAAGTTTATTCCAGTAATTTGTTATTGAATTCCTGATAACTTTTTGAAAACTGATTGGTGATAACTACAAAACTGCTTGAAATATGTAAAAAATAGGCTAGAAAACTTGGAGATTGCAGTAGGTGTATAGGCAACGAACCTTATTAGTTTATCTAGTTTATCAAATTGTTAATAGAAATTAACAATTCATCTTTATTAAAACTGAAATTGTGGAAAAAATTGTTATTTTGATAAAAAGCAACGAGTACAAGTTAAAAAACTGCGCTAACCCTCGAAATTGTTAATAAAACCTACAGATTTTTCTTGTGAAGGCTTAAATTATGGAAGAAATCCTGAAAGTCTTGTTGCTAAAACGCTTTAAAATAATATTCCGTGAAATAAGTATGAAATATGCTATAAAAACTTGGAGACTGTAATAGGCGCATAGGTAACGAACCCTTAGTTTATCAGAAAGTTCGCATAATTCTATATAAATTAAGCCTTTTCCATTTTTATATCTTAATAACATATTGATGTGATATTACACTACAATAGCTATTTTTTTATTAAAATCAAGAGTATTGTATTAAATACAGGACTAACCCTCGAAATTGTTAATAGAATCCACAATTATTTCTTGTTAAGGCTCGAATTGTGATAGAAATCTGAAAATGTCATGAAAACTTTTTGATAATTATTGTTGCTAATGATACAAATAATATTCTATGAAATAAGTAAGCACAATGCTACAAAAACTTGGAGACTGCAGTAGGTGAGCAAGTGAAGTATCAGATAGAAAATTCGCTTAGTTTTATAAAAATTCAGTTTTTGTTCACTGCGATGACTTTTATAACTTAATATTTTGATATTACACTATAATAGTCATTTTTATTAAAACCACAAGTCAAAAGTTGTATTAAAAAGTAGACCGCCCCTTGAACCTGTTAATATAGTCTATAATGTTTTCTTATTAATACTCAAATTATGGAACAAATCTAATTAGTATCTAAGTAATTATTTTCGCTTTAAAATAATATTCATTGGAATAAGTATAAAATATGCTATAAAAATTTGGAGACTCCAATAGGTGGATAAGCGACGAACCCCTTGAATTTGTCAAATTTGTATAATTCCATAAAAATTAAATTTTTTGTTCACATATCTGGACCAACCCTTAAAACAGCTAATAGAAATCCTTATTAAGATTCAAACTGTGGAACAAATCTATTTATAGTAATTGTTGACGCTTTAATATAATATTCCTTGAAATAGCTAAGAAATAGGCTATAAAAACTTGGAGACTGCATTAGGCGCATAGACGGCGAACCTCCATAATTTATACGACATATTCGCATAGCATATGGAAACACCTTAAACTGTTATAGACTAGAGCAATAGTAAAATCAACGAAATAAACTTTAAGATTACAATCAGATGACTAACATGCAAAAAAAATAATAAAAGAGTATTTAATATTATGATGATTTTAAATTGTCAATATTTCATACATTTTTTGAATAATAAAATTGCGATCCTCACAAAACGATTAATAATTTATCTATGTGTTCTAAAGAATCTAGCAGACGTCTAGACGAAAGATTCCCGCAAAAAATCTAATGTTATGAAAATATTATATGATTCCTCCAACCGACCGCAAAATAAATGCTAATTATATCGTTAGACGGTAGGTAATTGTAACAAATCTTATTACACAAAAACAAACTGTGATATTTATTAAAAAATGTGCTAAAAAATTCTTATTCAACGTTGTAAACACACTAATTACCTTTTAACATTTCTTGGATTTGAAAACTTTGTTTTACTATGAAAAAACGAAAAAGTTCAAAGAATGAACTTAACCAAATTTAAATAATGTAATTACGACGTTAACGTTTCATTCTAAAGTTAATTAGATAGTTAAAAGATGGTGCTTGGAATAATAGGCAAAAGATAATTTCGACTTGTATTGGATTGAAAATGAAAAATCATTCATTGAACATTATAATAAAAATTATCGTTAAATGCGATGTGTCATCATGTAATTTGGTCACCTTTTAAGCTATAAAACTCGCTTAATATATTAACAGAAATCCAACAAACTTAAACTATTGATAGAAACTCTAAGGATTATCTAAAAGTCTTTTACAGGTAAAGGTCGCCACTTTATCGCCTTTTACCTTTTTCGCCAAGTCTAAAATCTAACAGATTTATCTGTATTTTTATTGCCACCCTTGCAAAAATCGGTCCACATCAAAAACTGTTGAAGATTTATTATGAACTCTCTTAAAACCACACAGAACAATAAATTTAATTAAGGCAATTTCTCCGTGGGCTATGAGCTTCACAGTTTTATTCCACATTCCACACACGAAGCGATCGTGCTGTAACCAAAACAGCTATTTAAAAACCCTTTTGTGATATAAAACTAAATCATCCAGTCCCATCTTCTCAAACAAACAGAAATTTTATTATACTCCAGTTCGTTTTATGTCCGAAGCTTATCACTAATAGCACTACAAAACATTTCATCGTCAGCTAATTTAGCTTCGATGGTCCATTATCCTGGCAATTTGTTTATATATCTATAGTTGGGAAGGATTTGCATTTTTAACTACTTAGTAAGCGTGGAGGAGGCAGAGGATAATATTTCCTTGTATGTGTGTAGGTAATTTCTATTTAAACGGTTAAGGTTTAAGTTGCTGTAATTTGTTATAGTTGGAGATTTGTATTTAGAGAGGAAGAGGAAGGAATAAATTAGGGACGAAATTATCAACTGAAAGTTGCACAAAAAATTCCGACAATTATGTTTGAAGTATATTTAGTGTAATTTAAGCCAGTTGCGACGGACTATGAGTATTTGCGTGAAATATCATTAATATAATGAACTGTAATTCAAAATTATTATTAAAATGACATTTTATTTGTTTCATAACAAAACTCATACCAACCCCAAAATTTAACTAAACTAAAAGTTTGGGTTGGTATGCGTGTGCGGGTAATATCACTAGAAATGAACCAGGGCTGCCAAACTCAACAAAAGTGCAACGACTTTAGAACTATATTTTTACATCACTACTTCAACAGTTTTGATATTTTAAAGAGAATATCAACAATTTTCAATGTTATTAAAAAGAAAATGAGGTTCTTAGTATAGTATATGTTAAAACTTAAAAGTGAGGTTAGGTTTATAAGTTGGACGCATTTGTTACTATGTTCACTTGGCACAAACCAAGGCTGCCAATGTTAGATTAATAAATAAATTGCAACCCAAGAATGATAATTATGTAAAAATAAATGTTGGTTTAACTCAATTTTTGACTGGAAATTCGTCCTTAATTTGGTTTAAATGCGTCAGTTAGAATAATTGTCACGTGATCTAGAAAATTTTATTCGTAATTATCAAATTCTAAATCATTTTTTTCCGTGATAAACCTCGTCGATGTCCAAAAAGCAAATCGTTTTTATTTGTAAACCATTCAAAACATTTCAACACATTAGCCATGATATCTAATGTATTACGAAAAAAATCAACGGTTGTTCCAACGTGTAAATTACAGAATTAAGTCTACTTTATCACTGATGGACAATTTTTACCTAATGGAATATATTTGTCGCTCTAATTAAATAAAACACTTTTCCTATGTAATTTATTCGTTTATACTAGAGTATAATTGGCTAAGGTCGTAAGGAAAAAAACATGTAGTGCCATTAGTCCACAAAAGCGCGAGAATTCGCCTGTTTATAGATTTGTAAGT
Organism: Pediacus dermestoides; assembly: GCA_963942485.1. Lineage (NCBI taxonomy): Eukaryota > Metazoa > Arthropoda > Insecta > Coleoptera > Cucujidae > Pediacus > Pediacus dermestoides. The sequence continues at coordinate 560,866 of OZ012630.1, read as the reverse complement.
TGATTGATTGCGACAAATTAAATGCAAATGTTATATTTACAGAAACTGTATTAATTAAGCTTCTATAAATCTTTTTTTAATAAATATAGTTGACAATAATCTACATATTATATTAGATAGGTAGGTATAAAAGTATGTTACGAAAACACTTATACAACTAATTTCGATTTACCCAAACAATTAACGCGTTTAATTAAATTAGTCGTGTTCTTATTTTCTCATATTGTAAATGTTCCAATATTTAAATAAATATGTACGTTAAAATAAAACACATAGAAAGTTGAAAAATATCATTCAAAATATATATAAAATTGTTTTTTCCCACACATCCGTTTCGGTAAAATTTTTTGTGGTTAAAAGTGATTCGACACATATATGAAATGTGTGTGACGGTTTCAAGGAAAAAATGTTATCAAACGATCCGATGATGTAATGGTGTAATAGCGAAGCATTATCATTAGGTTTTATATCGATAATTTACTATGAAAAGATTGCGAGGAGGTTATAACGAATTTCTGGGCTTTAAACATAATTTTTGTGTTATATAAACCAGACAATTAATAATCTTGGAAAATTAAAATTGCAAAGTGAACAAATTTAAACTGGACTTTGATCTCGAATAAAAAAACACCCTGTATAAAAATCTAGACGCATATTCAATATTTCTAGCTCTAAAGACAAATTTCGGAAAAATACTTTCTGCTCTGGTTCTAAAAATAAAATCAATATGTTGTATAAATTTCAAAAATTTAGTAAAATATCTATTAAAATTCTGATTTGATTACATACTTTACAAGAAAATAACTGTTTACGTATTTTCTCCCGTACTATGAGCCCTAACAACTAAATGTTCGGACAAAAGTAAATTTTTGAAGTATGAAAGGAGAACTGGAAATTTTACGCCAATTATTAGTAAACACCTAACAATACAATAAGATAAAGCCTTAATAACAATATTATGCATGGAAGAAAATTATTTATTTGATTTAACAATATTTTAACCTTAATAATTAGCAAATTTACAAAACGAATTGGCAACTAAATGTTGGGATAATTTTTAATTTAGGATCATTAATAAGAGGTTACGTCTCCTTTTGCTTTAATAGCTACCTGTATTCTAGCAGGCATTGTATTTATCAAATTTTGGTACAATTCTGACGTGAAACTGTCCCAAATTTCTTCTATTTTGGACTTTAAGTCCCCAATGGTTCTTGGTGGATTATTGCGTAAAATACGTTTAATTTTATGCCGAAGAGTTTCAATGACATTTAAGTCCGGACTGGATGACTGCCATGAAAGCACCTTTATGTCGTTTTCCCCCAGTTCCAAAACTGTGATTTTTTAAAAACAGTCATTAGAAAATTACGTCACATTTTTCAAGTGCAATTTTAAAGCTACGAAATATGCCTAAAATCACCAAATAAAGACTTGGGGATTTTTTCGTACATAAAACCAACATCCAGCTTTGCAATAAAGTAAATTTTACCAAAATCCAACCAGTGGTCTCAAAACTGTGATTATTTTAATGTAGGTAGCACCCTCAAAAAACACGTTTTTTGAAAGGTGAACTGTGGAACTCGAAAAAAAATGTAAAAAAATCATATTAACATTTCAGAATTTTTTCAATATAGTACGATTATTGAGCTTTGATTTAAAGATTTTTTGACACAATTCCAACCAGCAGTTTCAAAACTGTGATTTTTTAAAACAGTTACTAGAAAATTCTATCATTTTTAAAGGTGCAACTTTGAAGCTCCGATAAATGCCTAAAATCACCAAATAAAAACTTGTATAACTTTTTTGTAAAGAAAACTAACATCCAGGTTTGCAATAAAGTAAATTTCATCAAAATCCGACTACTAGATCTAACGTTTTGAAAATAATTATTCTTTGTTTCTACAATTTTCCCATCCTGCTGGGTTAAAGTGCCACAGTTTTGGAACCGCCGAGCGGATTTTTACGAAATTTACGTTTTTATATAACCAAATGTTGACATTATAACAGGAAAAAACCATCAATGTTATGGATGTTAATTTAGATAACATTTACGCGTAAGGAAAAAAGTATGTCAAGTAGCTACATTATCCAGAAAATAAAATAATATTTCTTATAATTATAACGAGAGTTATATTTCTCATTTTCAAATAATTTTTGTCTGAAATTTCTAGTATTAAATGGTAAAATATCCTGGAGACTCCGATAGCCACACAGGCGACGAACCTTTCGCAAAATTTACTACCTTCTCATGATTTGTCAAAAACAAAGTTTTTTGCAACTTAAAACAAACACTAACACAATTTTTTTAAAGTTCAGAAGTAAAAGAAATTTTAAATAGGTATAAATATTATAAACTTTCTATACATATTACCCAGATAATTAAATAATTTGGTATAATTTCTAATTTTCAAATAATTTCAAGCGATTTAGTCTTACGTTTCTCTGATTAAATAAAATAACCTGGAGACAGCAAGCACAAGCGACGAACCTTTTGGCAAAACTAATTTTTGGTAAATTAATTAAAATAATCTGTTATGTTATTTATAATGGATAAATCAATAAATAATGATTTTTTTCGGTATATTTACTCATTTCTCTTCGCAGAAAACTATAATACAGTCGTAAAAGCGTTACTAGATAATTGTTTTAAATAGATTTTTGACTACGTCATCGGTGTTCACGTAAATTTTATCCACGTTTGTTTACCGATAGTTTATTCAAAATACTTCTTGTAAACTAAACTGTGAGATAAAGATTTCTTACTTTTAATGTTCCAGGAAATCAAAGCATGGCAAATTGTCCTCTCGAACATTCATCTAAATTAACCAATTATTCATGGATGGATGTGTGGCTTTATATATGTTTAATACTCAATAATAACAATAATAATTTAATAGCTGACCTTTATTTTATTTAGTTTTTAAGTTTATTGTGGCCTTTATAATTATCTTTAAGCAATAAAATAACACACTACAATAATTACACACTTGCAAATGTACAGGTGTACACTTAAATATTTATTAAGAAATTTTTTTGTCAGGGATGATTACGATTGAGTACCTACCTAATAGCTTTCCAATTTTTTGGAAAAATCAACCCAATGTAAATAGGATGTTCGAAAACTTCGATATTAATAGATCGTAAATTATTGGTTATAAAATTTAATTATACACAACACAAAGTTGCTGTTCCTAGAAACCTATAACAATTTGCCCAGATTCCAGTAATGAATTTAGTATACAGAGGCAACAATAGACCATAAAATAAAATACAAATATTCAAAAGATTGCTATTATTAATAACAATCATAATTAAAATATTATGATCAATAATTATATTCGTGGTTTTGGAACAACAATAATCCTTTCTGTTAGGAAAAAACGCAAATCTAATAGAATCGCAGGTGGCTCGGTACGATACCGCTTGCGCCACCTCTTAGCAACTTCACCAAACAGTTTTTGAACGCTACCAGTTTGCTTCCTCTTGCATTTTTCTTGTATATAATATGTGTTGGTTTTCTAATAATCGACAACACAATGGCAACATTATTAAAATAAAACGACACATAAATAATGGAACTAAACATCAATAATTGTTTAATAAGTATATACTGACATTTATTGGATTGTTTAAGTATTTTGCTTTCTCTTGGGAAATAAACAAATAGACAAATATATAAAATGAATAAGTCAGGCCGTTAAACAGAGTTTTTATGCTGTTAAGTTGATAATAATTATTATTGTACACTCTATGAGAGAAAAAACAGTATGGGCAATTAAAATAGGGTAGTAAACTGATGGAATTTATTATTTGGTTTTTTTCCGATGTTGAGATATTAATTTCTCCGCAATTTATTTCTTACTTTAGAAATATTATTGTGTTAGAAGTAATAAACAATATCCACTAAAATTACACGTAATTAAATTAAACATTTTGATTCGATGCTATGTTTTATTTTTAGCTTAAATGACAGAATAAATAAACAATATTAAGTAGAACCAAGTGCAGTTCAATTGGTAATTGCTATATAATAATAATTAGATGTCCGTTATATGTTCTAGCACACCAACAGTTTGTAAATGCTGCACACTGTGTGTATTATCTTTAAATATGGTGTCGGTGTTCGTGTAGACTTTAACCGTTCGTAATTTGCTTAACACTTTGTATAATATTCAGCCAAGTCACAATGTATTAGTTTATGAATGTATTATCCAATTAGAAAGAATGAATAGCGCATTTATTTATTTATTTATTTATTTATTGGGCACCCCCTGTATATAAAAAGGGCGTCCATTTATATAGATACTTAAGTACTAACCCCAATTTGAGCTTTTTTGCAAACTAGATTATGCGAGTAGTAACATGAAATTTTTTCAAAAATCTGAAAATTGATGTTCTGTCGTATAGAATATAGGCGATTCATTTTATAAGTAAAGTCACGTGTCCAATAAAACTAGTGAGACTAGATATAGTGCTATCTTTTTTACGTAACCATATTTTTTAAATGAACTGGTAGCGAATAATTGTTGAAATTTCTTGCAGAAAGTTATTGTTTACAGTAACTTCTAATTTTTTATTAGAAATTTATTTTTTTTTAACGTTGTTGCCCTCAAGGTAGTAAACCAAAATTGACCAATTAGTGTAGAAGAGAAATTCAAATAAAAATCGAATCAAATCCGATCTTTTCACCTAAAAACCGGAAAAAATCCCAACACGAATAAATTATGCATAATTAAATGCTTATAATTGTTTTAGATACTCCAAGATACCGATTGACATTTCACCCTAAATGTCAGCGATATACACAGCCAACACGATATATAATCACGATGATGGCAAAAGAGAGATCATTATTTTTTAATTTAGTTAAATTTTTCCTGTTAATTAAATCTTGTGTCTTACAATATCTACTTAATAATCGCGCTAAATGATGGATGTACTTTTCCTGGTTGATGTCTCAAACTTTACAATATCATCCTGCGCTAAGCACTCTCAGTCTCATCATCATCATCTGCTACAATTTCCTTTTTTTCCCTCTTGCATTTTCTGCCACATCATAACTTAACGCAACAACAATATATTCGTTCAATAAATCAAAATTAATTACCAGTTTTAATGAAAAGCGTTTATGCTATTGATGGCTGTTGATGGTCGTACAATACCAACTTTAAATAGTTGCGGTTGCATCCAGTACGAACCATGTGTTTGATATCCACTGGAGCGATCTGACATTCGAACAAATGCAACGTTTTTCTAACAATTGCAAACGATTTTTTTTTCTGGTGGCTGAAAGAATGAGTTGGGTTTGTGTAATAAGGATACGAGTAGATGAGAAATAAGAGGGAGGTTGTTATAGGGTATCTAAGTTAACATCTTTGGAATTAAGTCCCGAGTTTATAGTTTCAAAAATACCGGAAAAAGTGGGAAATCTCTCAGATTTAGATAAGGCATGAAAAAATAATATGACAAGTTCCTATAAAAAATTTTCGTACAGGGGTTTTTTAAATTTTGATTTTTTTTCGGAATGAGACTTTTTTTTTATGACTTAATAAAACATGAATTTTTTTCTCGAAAACGGTCCACTTTATCGACAATAAACAAGAGTAGCTTTTCTTTAGTCTAAGGTTCCAGCTACCTGATTTTGTTGTTTTAAGTCTTTTTCACACAGGGTGTTAAAAGTTTAAGCATTAAATTGTAAAACTTAGTCTGGCCCTGGTAAAATAAACAAGCTAGATATGTGTCAAGGACATTATTTCAAGAGGTCCTTAGTAGTGTCCAACATATTAACTTTTTATAAAATTCTATTAAGTACTTTAAAAGTTATTAAAAAAAAACGATTTCCAGCGACGCTCTTATTCAGGGCTACATATCTTCGTAGGGAGTGCTTGTAGGAAAAAATTGTATAGGAACTTGTCATCTTATTTTTTCATGTCCTATCTGATTCCGAGAGATTTCCCACTTTTCCCTCTAAAAATTTTGCGTTATTAACACCATAAATTTCATTTTAAGCACATCTTTAAGCATAAACAAGGCAACAAAAACAATCTAGGTCACATTTGGCTTGTATTAGCATTAAATTAAATAACCAACGTTATTACCATATAATAATTGCTAATCCTTTATGTATTTGGCAAAACTAATTCAACATATGCTTATTAATTTACTCGCTGCCATTTAATTTAATTACTAACAACTTTATTACCTTTATTATTTTTTGTTTATTTCAATTTAGTGAGATGTGATGGTACTACAAATTATTTCATATTGATGTGTTAATGAAAACCGTTGCGCAAAAGGCATTAATAATAACGATAAATAACCATAATTCCGCGTATATTTATATATGTGTGTGTGTTACAAATTAAACAGCATAAACTTGAGCAATTAAGTAACATTTTTGTGTTGGCAATTAAGCAGCATCCTTGTCATATATTTTTAACTTGTGTCTTTGTTCTTATGCTGATTCTTATTGAGATAAAACGAATTAATAATTCTGATGTGTGTCTAGAAGAATACCGGGAAATTGCTAAATTTTCATCAGTAACATCGAGGCCATCACGATATTTTAAAATCCTTTCATACAGTTGAACTTGATTTTAAGATAATATATTAAGAGTGTACCAGTTTAGAGGTTATATGTTAGGCAATGTATGCGCGTCTCTAGATGATGGTTTTAATTAGGAGGCAGATACCGCACGAAATGTTACACTTATATGGGACTGAAAGTGAATTTATTAAAATTGTGTTTTTAATTGGATCGCGCGCGTTCTGTTTTTGGTACCTCGCCGCGTATACTAAATTACCATTTTATTACATAAAAGTTTTTATATTTATGATGGAATTCTTATATTGATGACAATTTTTAAACTTTTGTTCTCGCCTGATGAAAACTTGAACCATAAATAACAAAATAAACTAGTTTGAACTCCAAGAATCAATCAGTGATGAAGTAATAAGGTCATGACACATGCAACATTTCTGATGTAACTTTCTAACACACAAATTTCGTACTTTGATAGAATGTTTTAACACTTTTTTTTGTTGGATAATGAAGAAAATACAAGCAATTTATTGCAAGAACCGCGTTGTCATTGTTTCGCTAACGTAAATAAATAATATAAAGTATTTAATTGTAAATTGGTCGTGCTTACGGGAAAAAATTCGGTGGGAAGTTTCCTGATGAAATCGTGGAAAAAACTGAAGTAAATGGGGAGTAAAAAACAAAAATTTGTACACATTTCAGAAAATACTGTCTGAAGTTTAAATTATTTTTTTTTGTAATTTTTAGATGTCTAAGAAATTATTAATTAATGTTTAAAATATATATTCTTTGAATAAACCGAAGACGTTCCGGAAACAGCCGAATATATCTGTAGATTCGCGTGACGTCACACCTTTGTAAACCAACTTGAACAGAACCACTGGTTTAATAACTTATTATCAGTTATTGTCGCTAATATTCAACATTAATTTTGGTATAATTAAAGGGTCCATCGCACATTCGTTGACATTTTTATATACTTATTAAAAAATAAATAAATTTTATGGTCTGCGGAACTAAAGGTTCAAATATTACCACGAAGTAATGTATCATTAGGTAATTATTGGGCCATGAAATAAATAAAATAATTGTGACGTATTACTCACGGTTTTTCTTGGAATGGAATTCAATTGTGGGGACACAAGTTTTCAGTCTTTAGGTGTGGCTAAAATTGTGTATAAAACTCTTATAAATTGTCTGAGTTTTTCCAAAATCCGATTTAGATTGCAAATATTTGTAACCCTGAACCCTGACGAATTCTCTAGGGTGAATTACGCTCTTGGATAAGCGGCACAACAACAAAGAGATCTAGATCAAAATATCAGGTGTGCAATGATTGATGGGCAGGACACGCAGGTCGCGCTCGCTCTGCATCTCAGAACCACTAAACGGTTCCTCCCTCTTCCACATCGTGAAACCTCAATTCAACACCTTTGAAAACGGCTTTTTGATCGTACCCGTGATATTCACATCGTCGGGTTTTTCATCTACTCATTATATAGTAGGTGGAAACAGCGCTAAACGCGCACATCAAACGTGATCTTATATCTTTATTACCTTCCAATACTCGATGATCGACAGGAGAAAAAAATTATACATTAATATCGATGCGATGGGTGAGTCAGTGGAGGAATCATAATAATAATAAAATTTGTTACGGTTTAGCAACGTACTAGCAATTTAATTTTTTTTATTTTGTTCTAAGTATACACTTTTAACTTATCGGTTATAATAATTATAATAATAATAAAAACCAAATTTTCCTAAGAAAACCTTAAAATGGGAAACTATTTCAAATTCTCACTCAGCTAAATCTATAAAACACACGCAGTAATAAATAAAAAACAGTTTTAATGGAATATCCTATTATTCAATTACAACGAATTTGGATTTTGCCTTGGGCATGGCACGCTGAGATCAACGTGAGTGGTCCAGATCTGATTCCACGGCTATAATTAATCAATTTTTTTCCTTATCATGCAAATTAATCACACGAAATTGCTTTTTTATGTGAGAACCATCCCAAAAATAATACAGAAAAAACGCTTTTAGGTTTTTGTCGTGACGTGTCATGTGTAGGCAGATTTTCCTCTTGATGTTATCGCATTTTAAATAAAATAGTCAATGAAAAAATTTTCGCAATTTAGAATTTAAGAAAGAACCGGGTTCGTGTTCTGTGCGACTATTGGAGTCTCCAGGTAATTCGCCTTCTACAACCATAATTTTAGAGGATAGAACTAACTGATAGTTAAAAAAGCAAACTGCATGTAAGAAAACGAATACCACTCCATAAAACTAAGGTTATAGGTTAGGTTTTATAGCCTACTTATCTAGTTACTCCATAGATTTCTTAGCAAGAACAAATAAATTGGTACACAAACCATGAAACCAAAACTACAAAATTAAACAATAATCTGCTCCACTTTTCAAATTGCATATTTAATTACTCAAACCAATTTTTCTTCCCCCCAAAAAAAATCTAACCATTTCCGACCATTGTTCCTTGGCCCCGTGTTTAATGGAGCCGCACCAAAGCAAGACTAAACAACTCGAGGAAAAAACCTAAACAATTTACTACCGCTTTAGAGACATGAACGTTGGTACATAACACATGGATGACCGCGGACCCCATGGCCAAAAACAGAAATTCTATGTTGTGTAAATCCTCATCGCGGTGGAACTGGCACGAAACCAAAAGTGTTTCGAGTTTTGCTGCGATTTTGCAGACAACCAACACACCGGAACCAAACAACAAACTAGAAGTTGTGCACATGATTTAACGCTATGGTAAATGTACCTTGACAAAGTAGCTGTTTGTTAAGGATTTGTTAAAGAAATGAGGAGCAAGTTTTTTTAATATTTAAAAGCGATACTAAAAGCAGTTTATAAAAGTGGGGTTATGGACGACAGAGCCGATTGATTTTTGTGTGAATTCTTTATAGATACTCAAAAATAATACTACTTATTAGACAACCAATTATACACTAGCTTAGGAAATTGCCTAGCTACTTTTAAATTATTTTATGATAGTTAGTGTCGGTTTAGCATTTTTAAAAGGAGGCGCAGTTATCTTAAATTTGCGATGTAAGATTCTCTTACAATGACCCCATATAAATAACCACCTCGATACCATATAAAATCAAATTGCTTGTGTCCATAAAAAACGTCCATCACGTGAAAAACCGTTAAATTATTGTTTAACTTTGCTCAAATAAGGGCACATTCCAGCCGACAAAAATCTATAATAGTCTTTTATAAATCGTACAAAACTTTCACAAAGTTGCACAGCTGTGTGTGACTTACCAACCAATGCAACGAAAAACTGTGTATAAAAATATAATGTCAGATGACTTGCACTATTCCACACCAGGATCCTGATCGCAATCAAACAAAACGCGTCTCTAAACGGGCGTGATGCAAAACTGCAAACATTACTTGAAAAATCGATAAATAATTGAAGGCTTTGATAAAAAAAAGTTTGGCGCGAACTGTACTTAAGTACCTAATATACAAATTGCGTCCATTAATCATAACATAATGTACACTAGATAGAAAGCACCCAAGAAAAAGTTTCGAATGGGTGCGTTATTAGAAGAATAAAATGTCTGTCACACACAACAGTAAAAATATGGAACATTTGTGTAGGCACACGAAATTAACTATTATACAAAAGAAAAACCTTCTAAATACATTAGGACGCGCTTTTGTAGCGTTTAATTGAGTCATTTTTCATGTAATAAAAATTTACTTCAATTATGTCACATATGCTGTGACGTATACAGTCATACAAGTAAACATAACCTCAACTTTATGAGAAGCAACTCAAGGTGCCTCATATTTTAAACACAAATTTATTACTAATTCAAAAAAATCCACTCATAAATTTATACTAATTTACAATAATATAGTAATTTAATGAACAATGTTCATGTATTATTGCACAAAGATAATGGTTGGTTGCACTTGTGCAATTGCGACAATAAATAGCACGTTATCAGTTTTGAAATCTTTGCGTTTAGTTAAATGATATATAAAATAGACTCAAGGAAAGTGAAAACTATTGTTTATTTAAGTGGTGTTTGTTCTTATATGACCTGAACCTGTGTGTATAGCACTACAAAGTATGACGAACTGTTTCATTCAGTTTGCATTGAAGGAAAAATAAACTGAAAGAAATATGGTGGTCAAGGCTCTCTAACTTTAAAACCGCCTTAAGTGGTTAAAATTTATTAACAGATTTTCCATATTATTTCATCGCTTTTAAGGCAAATTTGAAAAATTTTAAAAATCAACAATTATTGACGCTTTTAATCTAGTTTACATGCGTAGCACTTTGATATTGTGATTCTGTTAGAATTATATAAGAATTAAAAAAGCATCGGGTTCTTGTTCTGTGCGACTGTTGGAGTCTCCAAGTAATTCACCTTCTAGAGCTTCAATTTTACTGGATAAGACTAAATAATATTTAAGGATGAAAACTGCGAATCTAAAATGATTCTTTAATCATTTTGAGACTGTAATAAAATTAGAAATTATGAGGAAAATCAAAAGTTTCTTTAAAAAAAATGCCAATTTAATGCCCAAACTTTACTACATTTTCATGCTCTTTTTAATTGAATCTTAATACAATTTACCTAGTCTGTTTTGTTTTTATTTAAGCCAAAAATTGGATAAAAACGCCGGGGTTCGTGTTCTGTGCGACTACTGGGGTCTCCGGGTAGTTCGTCTTTTACAACCTCAATTTTATAGAATATGACTAAATAATATTTCAGGATGATTCTAAAATAGTATTTTTGAGACTATACAAGATGTCCAGGATAAAAATGTTAAGTATGGGGATCTCACTTATTTGACTTCGGTTAAATTACAAAAAATTTACCTCATTTTGGGTCTAATACAATACGACAAACACATTTGACATACCTGCCATGGCTTACTAGATATTAAGAAAAAACTGAAATTGTGCATTTCAGTGTTTATTTAATTACTCAGCTGGTAGGAAGAATATCGCGATAAAAGTTGCACATTATTAAGGCACTTTTTCAAGGAAAATCCAAATATGCAATTGAAATTTTTATACACCTTCAATTTTTTTCGAAAATAGCACCAACTTTGTTATTTCTTATGGAGCGTGGCATGTTTATTATTAAATTATGATAGTAATTTTAATTCCCTTTCCGACCATGTATCACACATGGGGTCTTAAGTCGATTCGTCAAATATAATCGAGTTTTTCTCAATCACCATAGTTGGCTGTGCAATAAAAAGCAAACTTGGATAAAAAATTGGATTTTGGTTCTAATAATTAAGAATTGAAAAATTTTATGAAAGATAATGGTTAAGTTACAAGTTACTAAGAATTTAAGTTAAAAATTGGAAAAACCGTCGGGTTCGTGTTCTGTGCTACTGTTGGAGTCTCCAGGTAATTCGCCCTCTATAACCTCAATTTTACAAGATGAAAGTATAAATTCAGTACAGAATTAAATCTACAACTCTAAAATGATACTTTAGTAAGTTTAAGACTATAAAAAGGTAGAAATTATTAAGAAAGCGAGTTTATTTAAATGTTTCCAATTTATTGCATAGATTTTCAAAGAAAAATACGCTTATAGTTACTGAAATTAAAAATAACGTGGTTTTAATAATTTTTAACTTAAAAGTGGACAAAATTGAAGCATTTTCTTAAGTCTCCAAATAGAAATTGTGTAGAAAAAACCAAACTTTCGTCAGTAATAACTTATGAAAAAAAAACCCTGCGTGGTCATTTACAAGTTTTCACCATGCGATTTTCCCCATTTTTTCCTCCTCTGCCCACACACAATAAACCACTCAGTCTGCACAAAACATCTAACAGTAAAACACGAAGCGCAATTTCGTCATTAAGAGCCCCGACATGATTTCGTATGCACTTGATGAGGCATTAACAAAAACTTCATCTCATCTCATCTCTATACATAACATACAACGCTACTACTTAAAACCTTACATCAAATGAGGATGCTGTATGTGAGTGTGGATGATGGTTCGGTTTACAATAATAATACCAACCCAATGCAATGGGTAATGTGTGAAACTAATCTTTAAAGACTTATCCGGGTCACGAACTCAATAACAACCTCAATAAACCATAAAGTTCGTCATTTGAAATATGTACACGACCTAAAAAGTTTGACCAAATTACCATACCCATATAATACATATAGTGCGCGCAGCGCGCATCTTCTACTCTCTTGTCCTCATGGGATAATTTAATCGAAACGGTTTATTAAGGTTATAAATTGTTCGCCCACAATTTGTTTGGTAAACAAATTTGTGACAAGCCAAATGAACACCTGTTTTATTTACCATTGACGATTTCTATACACTAATTATTGCAATTGCAGGTTTTGTGTAGCATGTAATTAACTGGATTTTTTTTTGGTTACAGATGAATCAAATTTGCAAAGTATGTGGAGAACCAGCAGCCGGGTTTCACTTTGGTGCTTTTACTTGTGAAGGATGCAAGGTACAGATAATAAATTTAATTCTTACCAAATTTTTTATAATATTTCAAATCAAATTATTAATTTTTGCAGAAATTTTATGCCTCAAATTTGAATTTCCCGCTAAACATTCGCTTATCCCAAAAACATTTAGAATGAATTTTCCCAAGTTTTTTCCTCGTTATTTCAAACTAAACATCAATCAACTTTATTTATGTTTTAATTTGACACTAAACTTGCTAAATACTCTGCGCTAAATGTTAAACTGTAATAATAAATATTGCACACAAAGCTATTTCTATATTTTTGTTGTGTTTTGAAACAACAATATATAGGTTTCTCGGTAAAATAATTATGACCTTAAGGAGTTTTTTCCATCAGTTACAAACCCAACTATTGATCTAATTTATTGTGTAATAAAAATCAATAAATATCTGGAAAAAATTAACACTTGCCAACGGAAAGGTTTCACCCAGTACAAAGTTTTTGTTTGTAATAAGCGATTTGTTGTATTCGCAATAGTTAAGCGAAGATAACATAAACTAATAATAATGATGAAAATTTGTCCATTAACCTGCATCGATAAAACATTGCAGTAAACCAGACTAATGCATTAAGTAATGACTTAAGTGTCCAACTACATATAAAAATTTTTGATTGCTTGTACAATATAATAATAATAATGTAATACCGTGATGGTTTTGGCGTTTTGCCGCAAGTGTATCGCTTACAAATTACACAACAACAACAAATTTACACACGCAATTGCCATTTAATGACATTGATAGCATACGAAATGAAGACGACAGTCCAATAAACTAGAGCTAGATTTTTTTGTGTGTGACAATAGAAAATTACAAGGCATATAATATGGCCGAGTTTTTACGGTAGACCGAGTCGGAAATCGAAAAGATTACGTCACAGTATACGGTTTGGTTCTTTTGCTGTGCGGGTGAAGGTGAAACAACGTCACGCATGATGACAAACGTGCATGGATGTGTTATTGTAGGTCTAAAAGTGCGTTAGGTAATGTAGCGCCATCTGGTTATTAGAGCGTGGAAGTTAGCTTTGTTAGGGGGTCTTAAGACCATTTCAAGGTTGTGACCATTTTTTTAGTAGAACTCAAATATTTAGGTGGAAATTTACTTTTTTGAACCTGCTCGATTTTTTCAAATCAATCTATTTTTTTCGCTAAAATAAACCGTATTAAGTTTTATGGTAATGGACGTTCAACTAGATATAATTAAATTTATTTATTTATCTCAGTAATCTCATTTTAATAACCAAATAACACTAAATGTTTCATGTATGATATTTATTTCCAATAAAATAAATGTTTAATGTGTTCTAAATATTGAACAGTTAGGCGACTATTTATTTATTTTATATTTCATTTTAAGTGGATGAAAAACATTTATATTGCATATTTTCTATATAATATTAAGAAATTATATTTAATTCAGATGTAATTATTTATTTATTAATCGTTCTTAATTAAATATTTTACTTAAGAGATTTTTCTGTAGATACACAGATTGTTCATTAATATTCGAAGCATTTAAAAAAATTAAAGTTTTTATTGATTAAATAACGTTAATTTTTTGCCTTATTATTATAAATGCAGTTTAAAAAAATCAGGACAGTTTAAAGTTAAAATTTCTCTAAAAATAACCAAAATTTTTTAGGTCCAAAAACCACAAAATTTCACAAATTTTGTTTTTTAGAGAATCCAATAAATAACGTAATTTTCAAATTATTACACCATTAAGTTACGTTAGGTTACAGTTACAGTCTTTTATAAAGGTCAACAATATTATTCATTTAATATTACAATTTTTTTACAATTTTCTTCTAAAGAAGTTTCATCGTGTTAATGCTAACTAGAAAATCGTAACTATGCTTGAATTATTTTCAGTAGACTGCTCGTCATACTTTCCCTCTCTTTCACTCTCAAGAAAGGCAAATGTGAGGTAGAGAGAGATATAGTGTGACGAGCTACCTTTTGAAAATAATCAGGTAATTTTTTATTGAATAATTCGCACGCCTGACTAATTTCGAAATAATTGCAGTTAATTACAATTTTTGCTAATTATAATGGAAAATAATAGCAGCTAAAACTTTGTATTTAATTTTAAAAGCGATTCACCCGTCGTAATGTTCAATTATTATTTCAAGTTGTAGGTCATGTCACATTTGTAGGTTAGGAAAACCTCCAGTGTCACAACCCAACCAAAAACAATATACCCTGGGTGTGTAATTGTCTTTGGCGTGTGACTATGATTTGCATAACACACACACATATTCAGTCCCTCACCGTATTTAAATATAATTGCATACAATTAGTAGTCGATTACACAGTTGGGCAGTGAAGCGATAGAGGCGGGAAAGTGCTAACTGCATGCGATCTAACCCGAGCAAATCCTATTACATCACCGAGTTTCCGACCTAGTAAACTAGATGACCACCGGCCCAAACCCGCCCTCCAATCTTAAGCAATTTCACTTTTATTATTATTATTGCACAACCGGAAACAGCTCTAATTTTCCTCATCTTGTTTCAGTCGTTCTTCGGACGCTCCTACAACAATCTCAACTCCATCTCCGAGTGTAAAAACAGCGGCGAATGCATTATAAACAAGAAGAACCGCACAGCTTGCAAAGCATGCCGCTTGCGCAAGTGTCTGCTAGTTGGAATGTCGAAAAGTGGCTCTAGATACGGAAGAAGATCCAATTGGTTCAAGATTCATTGTTTGTTACAAGAGCAACAACAACACCAACAGCAACAGCAGCATCAGATTAACTTGACGAATATGATGCAGCAGAGCATGAGACAGCCGAAGACTCCTCCGCCGAACCATGCGAGTCTTAGTATGATGATGGGAGCACCTGGTATGCCCCCGCCACTGCTCCACCTGCAGAAAACCAAAGAAGAACTGTTGCTTCTAGGGCTTGATGACTACAAGCACTCGGCTTCGCCTTCTGTAAGTTCACCCGAGTCGCACAACTCAGACTCTTCAGTGGAAGTCAGCGACGCACGAAGAATACCCTTCGTTCCCGGGCTGTTTCCTCCAGCTTTGCTCGGACCATCAATGCTTTTCCCTCCAGGTTACCCCTCGATTTACCACGGGTTACTACAGCCTGTTAACAATAATCGGTTGATGCGCAACCAGAACGTGGACACCTTGGAGGCTTTCAACAAGCGGTTGATGCTGGATGTGGTACTTCAGTCGCAAAGATCACCCACTCCGGAAGAAGTAACTAGAACGGTGGCTGTTGTGTCGCCGATGCAGGAAGATCCGATTGATTTGAGCATCCGAGGGAATAGTGAGCGAGGGTCTTCGCCGGCAAACAGCGATCAGTCTGCCGCGACTGAACGTTGCAATGGGAGTGATGTGCCCGATGAGGAAAGTGACTGCGACTCAGACAAAGCAGTTAAACGGAGCTTGTTGAGGCCCTCGCCTTTGGATCTCACCACTAAATTGTGATAGATTTATTTATCTAGTTTATTATTATTATTTTGTTTTGGTTTTCTGTTGGAGTACCTGCAGATTGCAATTTTATCTAAATACTTATGCATAATTTGTTAGATTTTTAAATCTTAACGGTTCCTCTTTAACTGCAAGAAAGTAAACTTTGTCAGACATAAAGATTTAAAGACTAGAAATTGTGGGAGCTAACAAAAACTATTGGATTGCTGGAAGTTCATTGATATGATCACATGATCAGGCTGTAAATGCGCATGCGTGCTTTGTAATTAGACTGAAGACAGGGCTAAGTAATCTTGAAATTTTTCGTGGTGAAGGTTACTTAGTCTCATTTTATCTCCAAAAATACGCGCATGTGCAATGTAACAGTCATACTTTTTTAATAGAGAGTTAAAACAAAAATTAATTGAGACATTTTTAATTTGACGATAGTACAAATAAATTCCAGTAGAATGCACTTGCATCGTTGCCTATGGGTTTAAATCTATGGTTGCTAACCCACCTTAATAAGTTTTTAATTTCGTGTAAGAATGACAGATTTTAAGCTCATTTTATTCTATTTTCTTGCATTCAACCGCTGAAGTTTACTTTTCTTCTAAAACTATACTACATGTAGCTCAGGTGCCAAGGCTACAAAGTAAACTACAAAACTTTGGATTCGGATGTTATCCATTTTAATTTTATTTCTAATTATTGTGAAAATTTCTATTTTGTATACGCAAAACTCCCGCGTGTTGTGAGTTGTTATTTTGCGAACACCCTGTATACTCAAGCTTTCTACTGTAACGGTTTTAAGGTACCCCTCAAACTAAAATATTTTTTATTTATTTATAACTGAAATAGTTGAAAACTGATGTTGCCAAAAATATAAACGAAACTAATTAACGAAATAATTTTTTTAATCTTTACAGTAGAAAGTTTTTTTAATTAGAAAACTTGTTTTTTATTTGATAAATTTTGGAGTTTACGAAATTTAATTAAATATTTATTAAAGAAAAAACAGGTTTTCCACCTGCAAAACTACGAAATCATATCTGTTATCCTACTTAAATAACTGGCAGGTACAAATTTATTGTGTTAGTGGATTTTATACATTTTTTGATTTTACTTTAGCATTATGGTAGACAAGACAAAAATATGTGATACAACGTTTTTTTGTTAAAATATTTTGGGAAATATACTTGTATTATAAACAAAATTGGTGTTAGATATTTCGATAAATTGCTCAAAACGACCTGTAGTTTATGTAGTGTGGCGCCTTCGCCATTTCGATCGCTTAAGGACTAAAAATCATCCAATCTGTGGCGTGGGAACCGTCCAGCACACTCAGTGCAGGTTAATCCAACCTACAAAAGATCAAACGGCGTAAGACTTAATCAACATTGACCTGCAACACACACACATGTACAATAATTGGCTTGACCTCCAGAATCGGTTGATTGATGGACCGTGTTCAAGTTGTTGCTAATCGTCTATTAACTTCCAATCTGCCCCTAACGATATATAACACTAGTTAACGTCGTTATTAAGCTGGAGCTGGACCATTAATCTTGTAGTGTGCTCCGATGAAAGACGCTATGCAAAAAATGTAGCTTTTTGTATATATTACTTAAGGCCTAGTGGGCCATCGACGGATAAGTTTAACCGAGGGATAAATTTAACTGACGATGGGGCGCCCGGGCTTAATTTAAAACGAAATTTGTTAGATTGTATAGCTAGCCGTCAACTTTGTTACCATTTAGTAGTTTTACCCTTCTCTGCCTCTTATTCCTCCACCTTTTAGTTTAGCTTGTAAGAGATCCATTGTAGCTGCATCCGAGGGAATCGAATCAATTTTATTGTAAGCTTGTACATAGTTATCTGATTAGGTTTTATTTTATTATTTTTTATTTAAATTATATTAGTTGTTGTGTATTTTATTCGTAATATGAAAAAGATGTTCTAGTGATATTATTTTTTATAAGATATGCTGCTCGAGTTTTTTTTAGTATGAACATGGCCAGTATACTCAAACTATTTTGTTCGTTTTTTAATCACTGAGCAGTGCAATTTCTTTGTCTGTAATTATGTGCATGATTGTGTTACGATTGATTTATGCAAAATACAAAAAAAATACTTATATAGTTGCTTAAGGAATAATTTCTTGTTATGTTGTGTGTATTATGTTTTGCTCCCTAATAGAATCTGCGTATTACTTAATTATATTATCTCCCAATAATATGTTGTTATTTAATTTAATTTTTTTAATTGGGTGTATTAGATGAGAGCGATATCACATGATTTTATATTTTGGAATATTTCCTCCTGCTACTGTTTTTTATTATCGAAAAAAATAGATAGGGACCAGGGCCAGTTTTCTGTATGTGATTCAGAATGAATGTGTTGGAAAAGCAGATAATGACGTTGAAAAAAAATAAACAAAATTGAACATAATTTCGTGTTTTATTTATTAGCCTCATGAAGAAATTATAAACGATTTAAGGAAGGAGCAAGTAGTTTAGTTGGTAAAGTGGCCGCTTGGGGAACATCATTTATCTACATTATAAGCTACGAGGGCCTTAATTATGATCCTTGAGGCACGTCATTTATACATAAAATCGACTTTATAAGTTATAAGAAAACAAAATATTCTAATATTTACAATCCTAATTATTATTATTTAAACGTTCATAAAACTTAATCGCTTTCCTAAGCATCTCTTCCGCCTTGCGATAATCCTCACCATCCCCAATTTCCCTGGCACGCACCACAGGTGTTAGTCTAGCCTTGTCCAAAATAATCAAAAAACCAACCACTAAAACAGCAAACAAAACCGCAGCACCTAACAACACCAACTGAAGAACGTAGTGGGGCATCATATGGTGCCCCCCATGTGACGTAATCACTTCACAGTGGTGATGATGGCCTGGGTGTTCACTGTAACCTTGGTGCTGGTAATTCATGATGAAGAAGTTTAAAATACGTTTTAGCAGCCACTTGTACATAATATTAGTTTTAGGTACATTCTTAAAATTAACATGTTTTTGCAGTAATTTCGGTGTGTATTGTGCGAGATTTAGATGGTTTGTGGAATTTATAAGCTTGGGTGATACGGTGGGTGAGCTGGATGTCCATCAAATGGGCACCCTAGCAGAGTCAGGCTTTATGTTTGGGGACAATAGATGCGATATGACAAGATGACTTAATGGGAACTTAAATTAATTAGGCTAGGAAATTTGGACTAGTTGTTTTGTTTAGTTTTGTAGTTAAGCTTGTTTTATTTTTAATAAGTTGAATACAATTCAGCGCGTATTTAAGTTTGGTTATTGTATTTCGAGTCTAAATATGGAAAAAGTAGTAGGAAGTAGAACGCGGTAAATTGTGTTGATTTCGTTTTTATTGTGGTAGAAATATTTTAACATATCTACGAGAATATTGGATCAATTTTAAGAAAATCCATAATTACGGTTCAGTAAAAAAATTAAATATTTATATTAAACTGAAAGTGATATATTTACAAAACCATAATTCTGGAAATTCTGAAATGAGGTTAGATATTTTTATAAAGAAAGAATTAAGCGTTTATATGTATGTGTACGTGTATATATGTAAATTTTTTCTTGAAAATGGGTCTAAATATTTTGCGGAAATGAGATTATCTTGTCGTTTTAGAATTTTGGTGGATGCGCCGGTGTTAATTAACAGGGGTCTCTAAAAGGTCTTTACAAAATCCACAAGTTTTTGGGCTCAAAATAATTCGATTGAACCAAACATACCTTAGTCCAAAAGTCCTTCCTTACTGAGTGACAGGGCGCTAAAAATATCTTTCCAAATCGTTTTTTAAGTATATCTACAGAACGGTTTAAAGTAGAGATTTGAAATTTGGTATTACAACCAAAATAATATTGTTCAGTGTCGTACTTATAGGGGGGACTCAGTGTTTTTATGGATATTTTTGTAGGGTATTGAATTTTTTTACAAAATAACAAGAATTATGATAAATACGCTCAAGACACGTAAAAAAGGTATACTTGTTTGACTTACGTTAACTCAACTGTTTGCGAGATATTTAACTTCGAAAATTTTTTTTTGCTATAAAAACAATTTGTGACACCCTGTAAAGTAAAAAATAGTGGGTCACTATAATACAGCTGACTCTACTTCCAAAACTAAGCATAAATGGTTGTAGAAACTGACGCCCAAAAATGTTTCGTTACTAAATTACAGGGCGTTAAAAGATGTTTTTTTATTCGCCCTGTATCTTTTTTAGGTATATCTACAGAACGGTATAAGATAGAAATTATACTTAGTTTTCAACGTAGAATGAGCCGTATTAGAGTGACCCAATATTTTAGACTTTACAGGGTGTCACAAATTGTCGTTTTAATAGCAAAAAAATTTTCAAAGTGAAATATCTCGCAAACAGTTGAAGTAACGCAAATCAAACAAGTATATCTTTTTTACGTGTCTTGAGCGTATCTATCATAACTCTTATTATTTTGTAAAAAAAAATACGCCTACAAAAAATATTCAAAAAAACCCTGAGACCTCTTCGATAAGTACGCCACTGAACAATATTATTTTGGTTCTAATACCAACAAATTGTAGCTTGCTTATAGACTTATTAACCCACCAAATTTCAAATCTCTACTTTAAACTGTTCTGTAGATATACTTAAAAAATTATTTGGAAAAATATTTTTTAGTAAGGAAGAACTTTTGGACTAAGGTATGTTTGGTTTAAACGAATTATTTTGAGCCCAAAAACTTGTGGTAGGATTTTGTAAAGACCTTTAGAGACACCCTGTATATTTATAAATATTATCTTGAAAATGTGTCTAAAGATTTTGCTGAAATGAGATGATTTTGTCGTTTTATAATTTTGGTGGATGCGCGGTGTTAGTTAACATATTTTTCAAATTAATCAAAATGTAGTGAAGCTTCATATGCATCAACACAAGAAAACTCAAGATAGTTTTAAGTTCTTGGGCACAAAGATTAACTTTCCAATAACGTTAAGAGTTTGGAACCAAAACCATTAAAAATGCAAGTAAAAATGATTTAATGGAAAACAGGAAGATTTCCTAAATTTTAAATTTTAGTATATTGTTTGTTAACCATTTTATTTGTTTTATTTTTTTATCCATACTATTTTATTCAAATATCTTATGACGCATCTTGTAAATTTTTTGAAAGAAAGACAAACTAGACCGTTTTCGAGCACGAGGAAATTTCAAACTGTAAATAAAACAGAAAAGTATAGAATAAGGTACGATACCTAGGAAAGATTAAAGTAGAATAAAATAGAAAAGTTTGCTGTCTTAAATCAACCCTTGAAACTTAAGAGAATCTAAGAACAGATTTATTCCCCGCAATTTATAAATTAGATTTAATTTTAGAGAAACTCTCGAACTAAAACTAAATGGTGGATAAACTGTCGTGTCACTAATAAGCTATTATGAAGAAAATCACATTCAAAGTGACTAAAATAACTGGCAAATCTGCATCAAACATGAAAGTTGAGGGAACCGCATCCTCTGTTGCATACCTAATGCATAAATTTGAGTTACAATTGCATGCGAGAAGTGAATCTGTATGTTGTGTTGCCTAATGTCAAGGATCTTGGTTTTAAATAGTCCGATCGGTATCGAAGTTTTCAGATGTTATACTATAAAAATTTTGTTCATTTTGAAATATGATCAATATATCATCTCGTTACATAATATATTCACTCATCTGTTTCATAAATCATAGCCTAAGTCACCGTACGGTCGTTACAGCAAAATTAGGATATTTTGTTCTACTTCCTGACAGTTTGCTTATTAAATTTTCCTTTTACAATATTCAAAATGATAAAACTTTGACATTGTCCATCAAACGACTATAATTGTTTGCGATAAGTTAAATGTGGTTTATCATAGTAATCGCCGTCTTTCTCTTCATTTCCGTAATCATGGTCATCGTACTCATCATACTCGTCATCAGATAATTTATCTTGATCATGATCGTCGCAAACACATCTAAAAACCAATTTTTAAACAATTTCTCAAAAATTTCACCAAACTGCCTCCTTACATAGCCTTATAGTCTGGTAGGCCATCTTTTGTACAGGATTTTCCAAAACATTCACAACAACTATTTCTATGGTACCATCTATAACCACTTGCACCCATTGTCCAACACTTTTTCTTACATTTATTACGAGTCAAGCAGTATATATGGTAAGCTAATTTGCAATTTGAAGCATTATCTTCTAGAACATCGTTTTCCTGTAGTAGCATGCTTCCTGCTGAAAAAACAAACTTTTTATTATTGGGAGATTTGAACAGCTAGAGCTTTACGTCTGTTTTTAAAATTGTAGTACGTCATTATTTGCCAGTCAGCTTCAGCAGTAGAGGAATCTTTAGTAATATTGTGGAATAACAGAGGATATGTTGTGTCTTCTTGGAAGAGCTCCAGTCGGTACTCCATATTGGAGTACTTGAGATAAAAAGGACAAAGCTCTGATGATGGAAAAATAATGTTAAATTCTAGCATTATTTCTAATAAAATATTCTCACCCATACAAACACAACAAATTATATATTTTGGTAGTCCAAGACACTTAGCACAGTCTGCGGGGCTTTTATCACAAAACTTGTCGATGACACACTGAGAAACTGAGGCGGCACACAAAGTTTCCTCGCAATTTTTTCCCGTATACAAACCAACAAAAGACATAATTAACACTAAAAATATCGTTAGTTTTAGTTTGTCCATTTTGTATCGAGTATTGGAAACAAAACTGTCTTTGACAAGATTTTTTTGGTTTAGGTGTTTATTTTTTCGGATGATTTTTTGATAGGTATATGCGGATCATAAACATTTTAGACGATAACTATTAGATATACAATAAATATAATATAGACATTTAGACGGTCCCTTAGACTTAGAGATCCATGTGATCTAGATGCTGTGTGAGTCATTTTATTTAAAATTATATTTTAAAGAAAGTCATTTGTATAAGGCTTTCTATAATAGGTAAATTCAATGCCTAATACATCACAACATTTCTAAACACCATTTTTCCAGAAGACCCTATATTCTATTCTATTGTTGTATTTACAACTCTTGGTACCTTTCCTACCTGTGCAAAAATTCCTCAGACACTTTTTCTTAGTCTCCTCGAATAAACCACCATATTGCCAGTTAAAATGTACAACTACACAATTCAAGTAGCTATAATTGCCTTAATAATTTCCGGTTTTGGTAGTTATTTATCGGAAGGGTGCAATTATGATATTTGTGGGGAAGCTATTGGAAATTGCAGGGACGAAAACGCGTGCGATGAAGATATCCTGGAATGTGCCAAGTGTTTAGGAGAGAAACTCTACATGGTTTGTTGTGACTGTTTGGGTAAGTTACAGAAGTCACCCCACTGATTTCCAGTATAAAAATTTTTAAATTCCAGACTCGTGTCCAATTTACCGCGGACGAGTCAAATCTCAAAAGCACATATCCATGATAGAACGCTACAAGGAATCCAATCCCGAACTCTTCTACCTCCTAACAGAACATACTTCAAGATTTAAAGAAAACTGGTCGATGTACAGTTTTTCAAACGAGATTAATTTTTCGGTTAATCCACCAGAAATCAAAACCAGTAAGTTAAATAAATTTATATACATGAAAATTCCAATTTGTCTCCTTGAATAATTGTTTCAGTTGAACTAGATCGAGCCGCGACAGAAACGCAGGTTAATTGTACGGTGGCTTTTCATAAAAAATGCTTGAAT
The DNA here is from genome assembly GCA_963942485.1 of Pediacus dermestoides. Lineage (NCBI taxonomy): Eukaryota > Metazoa > Arthropoda > Insecta > Coleoptera > Cucujidae > Pediacus > Pediacus dermestoides. The sequence goes on along the minus strand of OZ012630.1, from coordinate 536,609 downwards.
TGGAATGACTGTCAGGAGATATGCGGGGAAATTGGTTCTAATGGTTACAGGTGGTTCAATGATGGCTGCTGTGAGTGTTTTGGGGATCACTGTCATAAACATGGAACCGAAGAAAACAGGTAAGGGCTTTTTAGTAATTTTTTCGACTGTTAAATAATAATTTTTGATAACTCAATTTGAAGCTGTAAAAACGCAGAAAAATTCAAATATTTTTCAAAATAAAACCCTAATTCAGCATTTTTGATAAAATCAGTTCCAATTTTTTAAAATACTTACTTTTTAAAAACCAGATTTTATAAATATGCAATTTGGGGCCTAAAAAATTCATTCATTCATCAACTTCACGGAGGTTAGTTTAAAATATAATGGAAAAAAATCGCGAATAGTGTCGAAATTAATTTAGATATTTTTTGTCTCCAGGTGCGACTGTGAACATCAAATTATGCAAATGATTGCAAATGGTGAAATAAATCAAGACAAAGATGACACTGAAAAAGACGACGCCCCGATATTTAATGAAAAAGAAAAAAATGACGGCATAAATTTGTATGTATATTAAATGTAGATATTAAAAATTGAATGTTTTATCGACGAATAAAGTAGGTACAAATTTTAAAATTATATTTTAATTTTTTTCCTAAAGAATTTCCTCCATCCTTAATTATTTATTATATAATTACTTTAATTCCTAGTTTACGTACAGTTCTTTATCTTGAGCTTCTAGACTTTTAACCAAAATTTCTAGTGTCGAAAGTTTGCAAAAAAAATACTAATTTATGGCGCCACTATAATAAATCAAACTGTTTGTAGACAGTTCTGGTGAAAATTATGAATGAACTCCACAATAGAGTCCTCGAAGCGCACATCCAGGTACCTGGCCACTTAACTGCATTAAAATGCTTGGAATGCAAGTGCTACAGACCGGATGGCGACCACCTACCACGCTTTTTATTGTTTTTATGCCCCCCACACACCCATAAGCGCCACCAATCTATTTACACTGGGGAATAATATTATTGCCACTATATTTTAGAAAATAATCAGTGACGTACACTCGTACACAGAATATTAAGAAAATTCGTTAGTAACCTACAGTTTTTATTATTGAATTTTTTGATATTCTGGATAATAAAGCATGTAATGATTTGTTTATTTTAGTTTAAATTAAAAATTAAAAATAGAAACGGGACGCCTTTCGCTTATCCCGTCCCGTATATTTTTACCTGTTCGCCTCTCCAAGGGAAATACCTTTAAACTTTGCCGCGATAATAACACGGTGGGGTCAAGCGTATTCTACTAGCAAAACAAGTTTCTCCAGATCCACTCCTTCCATTCTTTACTGTTGAACAGAATCTCCAACAACCTCGAAGTGCACACTTCACCAAACTAAACTACATTTAGTTTACCCTGAAAAACCAATCTAAATGGACCCTTTTGTGTCTTAATCTAATAAAACAGGAAGTTTTCGGTGAGTTGTCGTTTAATTAACCATTTAACACCAATTAGCATTTAATTGCCTCCATCACAATATTTTTTTCTACGCATCAATTTTTTTTCTCAGCACGACAAAATGCATCAGTGGCTTGTTACTGCTGCAGTTGTTCTCTTGGGTGGATTTCTGGTCTTCTACGAGGTGGAAAGTTGCAATGAAGCAGTGTGCGGAAGTGTGGTCAGTAAATGTCTGTTGACGCAATCGTGTAAATGCGATTTGAAAAATTGCAGTTGTTGCAAGGACTGTTCGAATTGTTTGAGTTTTTTGTATAGTGAGTGCTGTAGTTGCGTAGGTGAGTACGAGTACGTTAATTAACACTGATGTCTGTTTATCAACTTGACTTTGAAGAAATTATTTGAATTTACTGTGAATTTCTAATTCGCACAGTTTTGAAAATATTCCTATAAAAGTCATACAAAGGCCATCATGTAAAATTTCCTTTTTTTTTTTTTTTTGTTAATTAATCTTCGTTACGTTTCGACCAAATCGCAATTTACGCAAAACTTAAACTATAAATCAATATTTTCCTAGATATGTGCCCAAAACCAAACAATTCGGACATCGGTCTAAGCAAAAAATCTCACGTGGAAGACTACAAGGAGCCAGTTCCAGGATTATTCAACGTCCTAACTGATTCACCGGATTCATCAGATAGATGGAACAGCTTTGTCTACCCTATCGACATCGATATTAGTGACTACAGTGCCAAACATACTGTTAAAATGCAAATGCGTAAGAAATTTTTAAAGTTTTTAAATTTGCGATCCCCCTGAGCAAATACAGACGCACTTAAAAAATGTGTACAATTTGTCTTTAAAACTGTTTTCTTTTTGTTCAAATTCTTATTTTTTTAAATTTTGTGCTTAAAAGTATGTTGTTTACTAAGAAAAAGGTGTAAATGTTGTGCTTTGTTATAGTTCGTAAAAAGTGATATTGACCACAAAAGTCACATGTTTTTACTTTTACATATCGTATATTTAAAAAAAAAACGAAGAAGATAACAAAATTTGTACAAAAAATAGTGTTTTATAACTAATAAACAGATTTTATGGTAATTTTTATTCTCGTACGTAGATCTTTATTATTATCTAAGAATTTCTACATTTATTTTTATATTCTACTTTTAGTAGACTACATACTTATTTAAATATTTTCTCCTTTTTATAGAGACTGCCGAGCAAGAAGTGGCCCCTATGAAAACCCCCAGCATTCTCACAGTAAACTGTTCCGTGGCCTTTTGGCACGAGTGCGTAAGCTGGGCAAAATGCAGGAATAATTGTCAGTCAATGGGCTCCAACAGTTACCGCTGGTTCCACGATGGGTGCTGTGAATGCGTGGGGCAACACTGCGTCAATTACGGAATAAACGAAAGCCGGTAAAATATATTGATAAAAAAACTTGAAAAACAGAAACAATTTCTTTGTTTTCCAGTTGCAAAAAATGTCCATTGCCATTGACCGAGGAAAACCTCCAGCAAGTGGAGGAGGAGGAGGAGGATGAAGACGCGACTTATGGGGAGGACGACGAGGATGAAGAGGAGAATGCCATGGACGAACCGTCGGAGTAACGATGGGTTTATTTGATTTTGTTTCTTTGGTACAAATTTTAACTTAACGATATTACCTACAGAGTTAGTTTTGTAAAAATATTTGTTTTTCTAACTAGTTGTACAGTTTTATTATTAATAAGATAACGGTAAAATGTGATAATTTAAATAAATAAAACTGCAGTAGTAGCATAAATATTTTATTCCTAACACTACATATAATCAGAGTCGAAGCGTTCAGATTCCGTTCGGGCCCCCACAGCACACGACAGCAACGCCTGGATGCTCCGTTCTTCTCCACTACCATAAATGTAACCATTAGCCTGAAACCATACAAAAAATTACCAAAAATCCTACAAATAAAAACTAAATCTACTTTATCTATCGCATTCTTCAACTGCAGCAAACTTCGCTCTGATTTCACATCCAACGGAATAAAATTCACTAAACTATAATCCTCAACAAGTCCAACAAGAGCTGCGTTAAGCTTGCAGAATTTCCTGGTGAAAGGCCCGTCGTCCAACAGATCCAATAAATGTTTCAAATCGAGAACATCTGTGTAAAAATCCAAGGAAAAATCGAGTTTGTCAGCGTTCTTTTTCAGAATATCTGCTTTGGACAAGACGTTAACATGCGGCAGCCCAATCTGCATCATTGTGTTTAACGATAGGAGTAGTGTAGAGATGAACTTCGTCGGATCGGAACAATAATGCGAGTCCACCATATGAACCGCACAGAAATTATAGTTTAAGTTAGTTAATTTCCGGAAAATGTCCTGGATGGCCTTGTGGTGAGTGTACAGCTCCACCTGGCCAGGCATATCGAAAATTAGATAACAGTTCCGGATGGGTTTCAGCTGGTTTAGAAGCCAGTCGAAGTTTTCCTGGAGATATTCCATGCAGAACATCAAGGCCCCATTGGGACCAAGTTCCAGGTTTTTCATCGCGTCCTCCACAGTCACAAGCTGCATAATATCTACACTGGCCTTGTACAGCATATTGTCGTTGGCTGGGTCCAAATTCACCACTGCCACTTCTCGATTTAACTTCGTTTTGTAGAACTGGTACACTCGGCTGCAGTATGTTGTTTTTCCACTGCCTGGCGGGCCGATGACGATTTGCCCGAAGTAACTCTCGCGTTTTACCAACGACATTCTCCCAGAGCTTTCACCAACAAATTCAAAGTGTTCTTACAGGGGTTGCGTAGGGTTAAGGACAGGAAAACTTGTTTTGGGATTTTAAGCTTCTCCACTAGGTAACGAATGCTTGCCTCGAGTTCAATTGAATCACTTCCCAGATGTTGTATTATGGAGTAGATGGGGTCTGTGGTGGTGATGCCGTTGACGGGTTGGTCGATTTGCACTTCGTATAAATTACCGATTTTGTTGTATTGGGTAATGATGATTAAAAGTTGGTTTGGGTAGTGATTTAGTAGGAATTCCGCGTGGATTCCGTTGATTATCGCAGCGAAACTCTTGAGGGTTTTCGGTTTTTCTATATGGACACGATTTAGTGCTTCAGTTAAATCCATTGCATATTTTTCGACAACATTAGATGGTTACAAATTGTAGTTTTGAGGTTATGTTTGGTTTTATTACAGTGTACTGCTTTACCCACACTATTTGTAATGTCGGTAAATTAGCAATCTTCTTGATAAAAGAATCTGACTACGTAGTTCAAATTTTGTCTTTAAAACTGTCAGAAAATTTCGGAAAATTAATAGATTATCTTGCGGTTTGTTTTTTGATACAAAAGTATAAGATGGTTTTGATAGAAAATCAAATAAATAAAAATCCACGGAAAATTCCGGGTTTTGTGTCCTACTTTAGCCAAGCTTAAAAAATTTGTCCAATTTTAGACTTTGTTACCTTAAAAGCGTCGCAAAAATTCAAAAATTGGCAGATTTTCTTGCAGTTGGTTTTGATGTAAAAATAAAAGTTTGTTCTACTATAAAATTCAAAGAAAATAAAAATCCATCGACAATTTCGGATTTTATTTGCCTACTAATACCTACTTAAGAAATTTGTCGACTTTTAGACTTTGTGTTTTAAAATTACCATAAAAATTCTAAAAATTGACAGATTTCCTTGGAATTTGCTTTATTATAAAGATATAAGATGGTTTTAGTAGAAAATTGAAACAAAATAAAAATCCAACTAAAATTCCGATTTTTATTGCCTATTAAGAGGTTTATCTAATTTTAAAATTTGTGTCCTTAAAATTGTCGTAAAAAACCGAAAAACTTTTTGGTGATTGTTTTAATCCATTGATTCTACTAGGAAATTTACGCAAAGCAAAAATTTTTACGGACATTCCATATATTATTGCCTATTTACTCAGTAAAAAGTTTGTCCAACTTTAAACTTTCTGTCCTTAAAATTGTCATAAAACTTTGAAACATTCACACATTTCTTTTCGGTTTGCTATATTTTTTGTCAGTTTGTAAATTTCCTATTTTGTTGCAATTTTCATTGTATTCCAATGCTGAAAAGTACTAAAAGCCGTACAATTTGTGATTTGTTATAGTTCGTGAATAGTGATATTGACCATAAAAGTCACTTAATAAATGGAACTAAACGAAAATTTTGAATTATTTCAGAACTTTAGACATATTTTCTAATAAAAGTTTTTTAAGAAAATTTTTGCGTTGACCTGCCTAGCACCTGCGCAACCCCTTTGTAAAAACCCTATCGGTGTTTGATCGATCATGATACAGTGAGGCGACGACGTCACTGCTGTTTTCAGGGGTAGGGTGCGCTGAGGGTGGGGATAGGCGTCGCATGACGTCACGTGCACTTCCCCATAGTCATATAGAGCGCCGCTGTACAAAAGCTAAATGTCGTAGAGACACATAAACCGACACATCAATAATATACAGTGGTGTATGTGGTGCTCTAAAAAAACTGCATTGGTACACTCGAAATAACATATTATAGTATATGAGTTGGTTGGAAAAAAGGTGTTTTTTGAAGAAGAAAAATAAACGATGAGGGGTGCAATAAGTGGGGCGTCTGTGATTTTTTCGGTGGTAGTATTTCTAGGATGTTCAGTTTTAATTTGTAAGTACATACATAATTATAGGATTTTTTATAATTGAGTTAGAGGGGAAAGAGTTGAAGGTTTGGATGTTATGTAACAAGGGGTGATTTGCTAGAGGAATTGTAGATGACAGGTTTGGTTTAGTGTGCCAAAGCTAGGAATCGATTTAACCTAAAACCGACTGACTTGGAAATGTTGGAAAATCGATATGAGAAATTTTGAAAAAGGGTGTTTTTGATTTATAATTTTTTTTAAATAAACTATAATTTTTATAAGATTCGTAATTTATTTACGTTTTAGTAATTTGTACTTATTAATTACTGTGGCGAGTTCAAATGATAAGCGCGCGATAACCTCTTGTACAAGAAAAAATAAACAAGCAATTAGTTGAAGTATTGTTCCATCAAATAAATAATTTCGTCTTGAGAAATTTGTTATTAATAAATTAGAGCACCGCGCGCGCTTCCGGAAATTTATTTCCATTCAACCATCGCGTGTCCAACTTTAGCACAACTAAACCATTTCCTATAGTTTATTGGAAATAAAACACAAGATCCAAACCATTACTAAAAATCTAACATAATTTTTTTCCTCCCATCAGGTAATGCTTACAACAGACGAAACGAAGGCTACCGCAATCAACAAAACTTCGAACGTCAGAACAAACGCGAAGAATTGTTAAAATGTTACGATTGTAACTCAGAGTATGATCCACGATGTGGGGATCCCTTCAATCCCTACACCATAGGCATTATTAATTGCACGGACCGAAGACCACCTGAGCCTCTTCTGATTGAGAACGAGTACATTACGCCGATTGTCTGCAGGAAAATTGTGCAAAAAAGTAGGTGGAGAATTGTGGTTTTAGCGAAAAGGGTAAAGTGACACGTGAGAGGGATTAAAAGGGGTGATGGTTATTGGAGGGAAGATGTACCTAATGAACTTCATTTAATTTGTTGCAATTTTCATGCTGAAAAGTACAAAAATCCGTAAAATTTGTGGTTTGTTATAGTTCGTGAGTAGTGATATGGACCACAAGAGTCCCGTAATAAATGCAATTAAACGGAAATTTTCAATTATTTCAGAAGTTTAGGCATATTTTGCAGTAAAAATTAAAGTTTTTTAGGAAATTATGTAACAATTAAAAAAACCTATGAAATTAAGTTATAGTTTTTTCTCGAAAACTCGCTAATTAATTCTTCTTGTTGGAATTTCTCACGACATGCTTTAGATTTATCAATACAAATTATGTTGGTTGTGTTTGGTATAAATACTCACACCCCGCTTCCATATACCACCATATTTCCAATTCCTAAGAGCTTAAACAATATTTTGGAATTTTGGCGGATGCGCCAGTGTTAAAATTTTATTCCAACTTTAAAACTGTGTAACTTTGGACCAAAACAACATATCTTCATACTTTTTGCACATTTATAAACTAAATTAATGCCTCTAAAGATTGTATTCAAAACTTCAGCTGCAATTTCAGTATTGTAATTTTTCTCACTGATTCTTCAGAAATTTTTTTAACTTATTTGTTTTATTTCAGTTGAGGGTAAAACAAGAATCGTCCGAGGCTGTGGCTACATCCCCGATGAAACAGACGACAAACGCTGCCTCCTTCGTTCAGGCACAAAAAATATCCAAGTCGCCTATTGTGCTTGCAGCCACTCGTTGTGCAACACCGGCCATTATCAAGAACGTCCAACCAAATTTAGTGTAATTTTTTTAACTGTAGTTACATCGCTCGCAATACGGAATTTATTAAACGTTTCGTCGTAATGTAAAAATAATATCTACTAAATTTAAAGAATATTTTTTTTGCAAAAAGGGGGGTAGTTAGGTTTTTTTGCAAATGGAATTGGAGGAATCTAGTTTGTTATATGGTTTTAGAAATTATCACTTTAATAGACTGCCACACTAATTATTGAGGATTATATCAAAAGAAAAACATTGCACTTACTCCATTTATCGTGCGATTCAAAAAAGGCGTTGGAGTTCTTAAATCTAATTACTTTTTTGAATCGCTCGTTCGTATTTGGTTTTTTCTTGTAAAATCACCCTAGCAATAAGTTTGGTCAAAACTAAAACATATCTCCAACATTGCTCCTGTTTTCTACAAAAATTTACCATCACGTAGGTAATTAAATGGATGTTTATAAAATAATTTCGAAATTGAAACTCTTTTCGAACACTGCCGTTTTTTGGGCGCGCCTTCAAGTGCCACATTTCCATATTGTTTCTAGAAAAACTGCGATAAGTATTATATTAAAATTGTTGTTTCCAATAATAATGCACTTTTCTTTATTATATTCGCTCCTCGTTACTCAAAACTTAGCATAAAATGTCGCAAGAAACTTGTACCTATAGAAAGTGCTCCTGTAGTCGCTGTTCAAAAAAGCAATTTCCCATAGGTGAATACATATAATATGTGTTATTTTCCTCGTCTTTAAACGGTTTTCAATTTTCGTTATTCAATCTAGTGGTTCTGAAATTTGAAGTAAATAGTTGGAGAATCACTGAAAATTTCCAAAGTATTCAACGTAAATACGAAATTTTTTTAATTCCCTCCGTTTTACTTCTTTGATGCCACAGTTTTGGAACCACTAGTCGAATTTGGGTGTAAGTTGCATTTTTTCAAAGTTAAATGTTGCCTTCAGTCAGTTTTTTAGACGAGAACCGCTAGTTTATTGTATAAATTTGTTTTATGACTCAATTTTTGTGCTTATATAAAAGTGGAAAAGCAAAATATGTATATTAAAATGTTGTATTTTATTCCAAATGGAACAAAACTAAAAAAAGTTGTATATAAGTATCTATTATAATAATAAATAAATAAAAAGCTAAAAGTTCTATAAGAAAACTATATTTTTTTGCTACAAAACTAATTTTTCTATGAACAACAAATTTCCAGTTTAATTTATTCGAAATAAATTGCTACGGCTCTGCACGCTGCTAAATTATTTGTCATTGTAATTATTGTCTGTATGTTGGATAAAAAAATAGAAATAAAACAGAAACGTTACACCTAAAACAGCCGTTTTATTTTTATACAAAAAAAAAACAGTTTATGTGAAATCAAGAAACTAATTCAAAAGACTTATTTTAGTTAAAAAAAAATACGCAAGAGTCCAATTATTATATCATATATCTATAAAAACAAATGAGATATAGCTTAATCTTCTTCTACTTTATCCTTCTTCTTCTTTTTCTTCTTTTCCTTCTTAATAACCTGCAACCAAAACAATAGAAGAACTGTGTTACCTCGTAATTACCGCAACTTACTTCCTCAGATGGTCCGGCAACAGCTTCCTCAGTCTGCTCAGTGTCCTTCCTCTTTTTCTTCTTCTTTCCTCGCGGAGTATCTTCTGCAGCACTAGTCGAGGGCGTGTCTGCTAAGGAAGTGCTCAGTTTTCTCTGAAAATTGCAAGAAATTACGATTTGCCAAGGAAAATTTGTCTGTGTAGTGTGTAGTTAGTTAGTTACCTTCTTCGTTTCCTCTTCCGGCTCGGGTAGGGGTTGTGCACTAGTCCCCGGTTGTTTCGCTCTGTAATTTTGATTTTTCAGTGAACACACTTAGTTTTTGTTTTAGATACTCACGCAAAGTCTACGTAGCTATTAAGCCATTCCTTAGGAGTAGATTCGTTGGGTTTTCCGTATTTGTCCAGGAGACCTTGAGCAATTAACGTCTTTTTCTTAGTTGTACGCGGACCCAGTCCCCATTTTCTAGGGTATGTGTCCCTCTCCATGATAACCCGTTTTATTTTGGCTACAACTCCATGGTCACAACTGGCGATAGTGGCAGTGGTCATTAGAGCAATGCCCAAGGCAATCGCCTCCCCTTTTGTGGTAACAATGACGATTTCCTCGTTCATTTCTATGTTGTCTTCGTAGCGAAGGATTCCAGGTAGGAGGATTTTGGCGCCGTAACAAACCGCGTTGACTGAACTATCCTTCATGATAATTCTTTTATGTTTAACCAAAAGTCCCTCCAATGGTTTTATAACACGTCGCAAATACGTTTCATCCCCGTGGTTCTCATAAAGCCACTGTGCATCCAGTACATCGTGCATTGTCGATGTGTTGTCCATTTCACTCTGGATTCCAGATCGAACTCGTCGAAGCTCCAACATTTGACCTCCAACACCCAAAACTAATCCTAAGTGAACACATAGCGTTCGAATGTAAGAGCCTGCTTCGCATTTCACCCAGAAAACTCCTGCAAAAAGTTAATATTCGTAATAATTCTAAATGTAGCTAGTTAAAAAATTTACCCATATTCCTAGAGGGATCATAATCGCAAAGTTTACTGTCATACACAGAGCGTACTCTCAGCTGTCTTTTCACAGCGGAAATTACCGGGGGGCGCTGGAATAAAGCCCCGCGAAGCTTCTCCAAACCTTGCACGACTCTCTTGAACCCTCCTACGACTTCTGAGTGTAATTTAAAAACTGCTACGTACTCTTTGCCTGCAGCTTGTTGGGATTTAACCAAACGTGTAGCCCGGTCAATGCAGACAATTAGACAACCTATGAGGATAAAATTTCATGATATTTGACTATGATAATTAAGTAGTTTTTGTACCTGTAACTTTAGGATCTAATGTTCCCGAGTGGCCGGTTTTCTCCACTTTTAAAATGCGTTTAATCCACGCAACCACCTCATGACTACTAGGGTTGCTTGGTTTGTCCAAATTAATAAAACCAGACTTAACATATTCACTCAGATCGCGTTGTAGCGGCGATGACCCATTGGGAATCGGGACATAGTGGTTAGTCCTCACGTTTAATCTATCAAAATGCTAGAAAACTAGAAATAAAAACCCTGTAACAATGCAAGAGTTGAAGTTAGTTACCTTCAATAATAAAGGCCATTGAGATGTGTCTAGTTTCGTGGACTTTTCCGACGACTCCACAACGAATTCACCTTCTTTTTGCAACTTCCCAAGCTTTTCAGCCTTGACTTTCTTCTTCTTTTTCTCTTTGGGGATAACGTCTGTAAACCAAAAATAATTATACCTGGGATGTCGATTAACTTTTAACAAAAACAAGTTTACCTATATCTGCCATGGTTTATCAGCACGTGTTCAATTTCGGCTTCGTCTTAAAGTTTGGTTATGGGAGCTGCAGAAACTCGTCTTCTTGTTCTGAATGCCGAAGGTTAGGCAACTGTATGTACTGTTTTGTAACTTTAGGTACTGATGGTAGATTTCTGTATGAGGTTTGACGGCTGACGCGAGATGTCGCTAGCAAAATTGATGTATGTTTGGTTGCCTATGGTACAGGGGTGAACTTTTATTAAAAATGTGGATCTTGGATTTATGGACATAATAATTAATAAAAAACCAAAAATTGTTTTTAGCAACTCTATTGAAACTTGCTTACATAAATAAAGTATATGGATATAAAAAATATACGTTAGATACAGTTAATAATTGTCTAAACTAAAAATTCAATTTATATTTTTTATCTCTGGATCCTTTTAATATCTAGAAGAAAAAATTAGTTTATAATTTTACTTCTTCAATAATTAAGTGTATAAAATAGCACTTACTCTTCAGGTATCTAAATTCAACTCATTACTTCGATCATCTATCAGATTGTTTAAAAGAAAGTTAATTGACACGTGCACTATTAAAAGTATGAGAAATTGTACAAAAAAGCACTTTATGTATGCCATAATTACGAAATGGAATCAAAATTCTGTATTTAATGCCAAATCATGAACATAATTAGTGAAACGTAACATAAAATAACATCAAAATTAGAACTAGACTCGAGACCTTGAAATCAAAGTGAAAGTTTGATAATTTGCTTATCTATAATTATGTATGAATGTCAAGAATGTTTGAACAGGTTGAAATGTAGTTATTGCAGTTGGGAAAATAGTACCACAAAAGATGATATTAATATTTATTATTTTATTCCCTAGACATTATAAAATATTACTAATAAAATATTTAGACTTATTTCCTACATAAATACTTCGTATATTAATTTAATATAAAAATTACGCCACTGTGGTATAGTTCGCCTTGCAATACACTGAAAAAAATTAACTACAATAACACCAAACAAATTTCACTGTAGAATTTACCAATAAATTCGGAAACCGGATCATTCTCTCCATCACCTCGCATAGTTCCAGTGATCTCGTCATTTTCCACCATCGGCATAAACAAAGGTACAAATTCCGAACTGTACGGTGGTCCAATAGTCTCCAAAACCTCTGTCACAAAATATCTTATTAAAGATATATCCGTGTCGCCCCTTTGCCAACACTGCTTAATATATTTTACTACAGGCACAACGCATCCGGAGCATAAAAGATGCACCATGCGGTCCAGGACCATTTTGCGCATTTCCAACTAGAAAAAAAAATTGTATCCCATTTCTATACCGCTTGGTTTGAAAGCAGTACCTGTACTAGAATTTCTAGTTCATCTTGTTTAGATTCGAACAGTCTGATCAGTAAATCCAAAACTTGATTATGGAGAAGTATGTGGCAGGTTACTACCTCATCTAGTAAAGCCAAGTGGATTGGGGTGTGTTCGGTGGAGAGTTTAAAGTAGCTTGGTTCCGTAACGGTGCATTCAACCCATCGTATAACCCCTACAGAAACCACAGGAAATCTGCAAAGGAAGGAATTAATACAAATTTCCTATAAATCAATATTTTTTACGTACCTTAACGACTGGTAGATTATTGACAGTTCAGCCATCAACTCCGAGCTGCCTTTATTAACATTGCAAATATTATGAACGGTTTCAATCGCTCGGACTGTCGGCTGAAGCTCATCTTTATTCAACTGGCGTTTTTGCCCTTTTTTTCCCTGCGTCTCAATGACACTAGCAGCATAAGCTAGTAAGTGAATGTACTTAGGTTTGTGATCGGGATTCAGCTTAACGCCTGGTTTAAATAGGGAATCCACCAATAATTCTAAAAATAAAACTATAAATGGTCCTTGCGGAGGGATTTTTGCGGGCCTAACCTAGAAACTGTGGAGTTCTTATCAGATCAATTGGTGGTGGATCTGGCGCGTTGTAGTTGCGGTATAATACTGAAATATCGGCTGGATTTAGCGTGTTTTTGGACAGCATCGCCGTAAGGGCCTGACAGGCTAGTGGATAAGCGGATGCCCCATTTAAAGCCATGGTAATCGGAGTGATATCGTTCTCACTGAAAAAAATTAATAAATCAACTAGTTTTTCTACAATTATCCTGGAGGGGCGAAAAAAATTAAGTAGATAATATGACGACGATAAAATACAACTTGAAAAAAAACTCTATTTAGGTACCTACTTTTTTTGTGCACACTTAGTTATCTCCTGTGACAATCTCTTCATGCTACTACCTCCTTTGGCTTCTCTCGCCAAAATATGGATTATAACCTGGCTGTAGACGTAAGTGTGTTGCCCGTGACAAACCATTTTCTGCAAACAATTAAATAGAATAAAAATACGAATTTCTATGAGTAATTAATTGTATCATACAGCACATTCCCTACTCGTGTTCTGCCAGTCCTCGGGATTAGTCAAAAAACTTGCAATGGATGTTTTCAACACCCTAGAAAACACTTCTAATTGTTGGGCTGCGGTGGAAATACTTGTAATTTCCGCTTGGAAACCAGCATCAGAGATCAACTGAGGAAAGTTTTACTTAACTACTGGATTTACAATTATAAATAAATGTTTACTTTAATGGTAAAATTCAGCATAAGACAGTCGGGGTAGTCTTCCGCAAGGCGATAAATCAACGAACGCCACGTGGGATGTTCGATAAGTTGCGTTAACCAAGCTGGGGTTTCACCTTCTTCCGTGAAGATCGTGTCAGCTTTCTTCGGGTCAAAAGTTTTCAAAATCATGTCTTTTAAGTGTTTTTCCACCATGTCTTGTACATCCGTTACCTTAACACCTGGAATGGGAAATATTGAGATTTTTGGCGACTTTAACATTTCTCTCCAACGTACCTCCAATAATTAACCACTCAGCGATCAGATTTGCCATTTGTGCTACTGCAGTATAGTTTTGGGACAGTTCCTCTATCACTTGTAACGGGTTGCCCCCGGACTGGAAATATCGTTTTAGTTGAGAAAAAATCCCCGGTTCCATAATATAGTCCGATGTGGAGAACTTTTCCGCACATTCTTGTAATACTTGTTCCGGATTTTCGGATTCTTCGCCCATTTCAAACTGGAAATTTATAAATATAACCTAACTTTCTGTGGAGAATTGAGTTTATATTACCTCCATGTCCGTCCGGTCGTCCCAGGGACGCTCGTCGTAATCCTCGTCCATCTTACTGTGTATTTATTTAGTATAAGTCCGTAAATTAAATGTTATTAACACATATTTGTTATATTCGCATAATTAATTTGCATCTTCACAATAACATTCATACAAAATAATCATGAGAGATGCATGTGGTTTTCAAAGCTTGAAAACTAGTAACTTTTAGTGGATTTTTGTTGGATATGGTGGTGTTTCTGAATGCTTTGTTTGAAAGTTGCCGCCAATTTATTTTTTGGAGTTGAAAACCCGGGGTATTTACTTAAAGATTTCTTAGATTTGATGTTTTTTATATTAGAAATACAGTTCTTTTGAAGAACAACTAAAAAATTAATTTGTTTATTTACAAAATCAGTAGATAAAGGCTGAACTAAAAACGCAGCTGCACTTGCGCAGTATGGCGTTGCCGTAGTTTAGCATGGAGATCGACTTTCTATATAACTTCATTATCCAGGTTAGACAATATGAAAGACCAAAAATTTAACAAATTAAATTTCTAATATTCAAGTTTGTTAACGAAAATAAATCATTAACATCAGTTTATTTCTTTAACTTACAATATTATTAATAATGACAATAAGTAGTATTTTCATTTTCATATAAAATATATATAACATTTTATGTGCTACAGTTGGAAACACTGACAATTTTCATGTCAAATATGTATAACATTTTTTGTGCTACAATTGGAAACACTGACAATCAATTTTGACAAAGTTAGGTTAGTTATTTGTTGTTCTCCAATTGTAGGTTAAAAATTGCAATAAATTTTGTAAAATATCATGCCACAACTAAATGTGACGGTAGAATTTGGGTAAGATTATTTTAAACTATTAAGTTAATGTTCCTAACTCGTTAATAATTGCAGGGGTGGCGCAGAACTACTTTTTGATAACAAAAAACTGCACGAGGTAATTTTACCGGATAAAAACACGGAATGTAAGTGGTGATTCCATACTAAAACCGACGTTTCTAACTGTTTTATTCTACAGGGACATTAGGCGATTTGTTATTTTGGATTAAAGATAATTTGCTGCGAGAAAGACCGGAGTTGTTCCTACAGGATAATTCAGTGTAAATATTTCCTTAGTTTGGTATTTATGTATAAAATTGATAAACTGTGTTATTATAGGAGACCAGGGATTCTGGTTTTAGTAAATGATGCTGACTGGGAACTTTTAGATACAACCAACTATAGAATACAACCTAATGATAGGATAATTTTTATTTCTACTTTGCATGGAGGATAAGCAAATGATATGCCGGTATTTTGTAACTTTTTTAATCTTATAAATATATCTGACTGTTCGCTATAGTCTGTGGTTGATTTCAAACGTAATGACCCCTTTTTTATATTTCTTGCATAATATTTTAATAATTAATAGGAAATTTCTAACGAATAATAATCTGTTTTTATTTGTGTGCTCAAATCCCGTTATCTACATGATTCTACGAATTTCAGTATTAATGAACATGTGTCTGTGTATAACGCAACAAGTTAAATTACCTGGCTTTTGTATACGTACCGTTGTACGATAATTAACATGTAAAGGTTACGCCCAAGTGTCTAACAAACTCATTGCAATTTCGCCAAACTACTACCATCACGTTATTTAAACGTTCTCTCTAACATCCAGCCAGCAACTGCGTGATGATATGGAAAAGCGGTTCAATTATTAAATACCTGCTGCCTTTTGACCGTACAATTTCCTGGGATGAACAATAGCCAAAAGGGAATGGACGGTTGTGGCGTAAACTGTGCTAAGTCTTTAATTTTCCATTCATAAGCCGACCGCGGTTGGAAATTATTGAAAGGAACACTTTGAGTTACCACCCATGGCGTTTTGAATGTCTATAATTTCACGGTCCTTCTGAAACTGTGTAATCTTGGGCAGCATATGAAAATTTGGGGAAATTGATGTGGCGCGTTTCGATCGGGAAATTGTGTGAAATCCAGGCTTTATCTTTACAATGAGTCGCACTGGATGTGGAGTACCTTAAAATCTATTTGCAGTTTATGAATATGATACTATATAGGATTTAATAAGAAATATTTTTGTTCAGTTTTAGCATATTTTTTATACCGGCGCATCCGCCAAAATTTAACATAATTTTATTACATTGTTATTTAATTTTAACAAAATAATTTAAATGCATTTATTAGAAAATAATCTACATAAAGCTAAAAAGATAATTTTCTCCCCAATTACATATTATCTATATACGTAGCCCCAAAAAACCGCTGATAATTTACGGTGCACCCAGCCACACACTTCTTGTTGGTATGCAAATGCAAGATTAGATATTGCAAATCGTGATGGTGGAAAATGTTGGGTCGTTGTGGTGGCAGCCTCCATATAAACCAACCCATAAGTGAAATGTACGATAATATCGTGAACAAAACTGAGATATGAGAAAGGGCGACGTACTTCTGCTGACTTTGCCGATATGCAAAAACGGCCAGATTCCAAATTCCTGCAGAAGTTACTGTATACATGTAGTTTATACCTACATTATTACCAATAATAAAATGGTTAAAGTTACTGCTTTGGGACGAGTTTAAGGGGGTTGCAAAGGTCCCATATACGAATATATTAAAATCAAACCAGTAACTTGTTATTATCTCTCGAGAAGGTCCTTTTGCAGGATAATATGCTGGAATTACAACGAATAAATTTTAAAATGTAACAGTACATTCTGGGAGTTTGAGATAAAAATAAAATCTCTTCACACATCTTTCTTAAAAATCTGTACACTTTTAACTAATTTCTAAAATTGTCGATTTTGTCAAGTTTAGAATTTCTTGGCTTTCCTTGAAATTTGGAATTTTTACTCAGATTACTAAAAAATATTGTTCAGAATCGTATTTAAAAAAAAATAATTTAGATTATTTCGGACAGTTTCTTAAAAAAAGCAATATAATAAAACATAACTTAAAAAATCACATTATTTCCTATACCATCACATAGATACAATAAATTAAAAATATAAATTGGGTTAGTTTTCTATAAGAAAGTCATGTGCTGGCTACACCGGTAATTTTTATGAGGTGTAACAAAAGTAAAACGCAGTATTTGTAATGCGAACAGTGTAAACTTTCTTTCGGATGTCTTGTGGGCGGAGAGGGGCATTTGTCGCATTGTACCTTCATCAGGCTGCAGGATGCCAGCAGGAGCAGGAGGCAATGTAAGCGCCATCTACATACGAGATTTCCATATAAACGACATGATTATCCAGATGGTCCTGACCGCCTTATCCTTTACAACTAACAGCTAACTCGTAAAACTTAACCGTAATTTGTATTATATTCGTATCAAAAGCATGGATGATGGTCGTTTTCTATACCCGATATCTCAACAACTTTTAGGCAAACTCCAAGTTTCAATTAAATTCGCCTGCTTGTGGTATATTTTTGGGTGGAAAACAAATATTTATTTCTGCAAGAAACCGATAATAGTGTGTGATTTATCCAACGGTATTGGAAAGTTTTTAGCATGGGCATGTGAGAGAGTGCTTGAACTTTTCGCTATAATATAGAACCCAACTATCGCAGTTGGACTAGCGAAAATCGCTTATGGATTAGTCTCGGGCAACTTTTAGATGAAACAATATCTGCCCCTGTCTGGAGCAGTTTCTTGGTTTTTTTCAACACATAGAGCGCAATGTGCACGTCCTTCAAAACTAATAAAGGAAGAAACGCGGGGCCCCTGCAGAGGATGGCAAAAGAACTTTCACAAAGTCGTACAAGATATTACGGGGCATCTTGTATAATAGTTGTCGACCGTTTATTATTACTTTCTTCGACCGCACCCCCTGCAACACGTCGGACTCTATGCATCGTTATCAAAATGCAGCGGTGGACAAGGATGGAAGGATAGTTGGGAGTGTGGATGGGGGTTGGGACAAAGCAGGACTGGCATATTGCGGCGGACAGCTAAGACATGCTATTATTCCTTCGTTAGGATTTTCAAGCTCAAACCTTTTTTTTAGTTTATGGCAGCTGGTTATTGAACATTTGTCAGGGAGAGAGTGGGGTGGAAATTTATTCATTCACAACAAATTTCATTTGGATTATATAGGGTGAAAATATGGAAGGTACTCATATTTTAACGTATAAGTAGCGACATATTTTTGACTTTACCACGGAAAATAAATTGGAAGGGTAGTAAGAGACTTTTTTGCATGTTTCATAATTTATTCTGTAATATTTATATAATATAATAACAATGTGTAAATAGTTTAATTTCTTTATAACCGGCGCATCCACCACTTTTTAAAAAACTTGCCATTGCAATTTTTTTTTATTTCCTAATTTATAATAAAAAATTTAAATCCGCAAGTGTGGAATTTGTTTCCTATATTTTAAACCCTATCCTGCTTCAAACCTCATTGTTTAAAGCGCACTTCCTCCTCCACTCCGACACCGAAGCATTTATTAAATTTTCTAATCGAGGATAATTCATAAAAATATTTCTATACATTTTTTGTGTGTCGCCACAAGCCATTTTATGCGATTTTCTGACGTAATTGGCTTTCGCACAAAGAGCTTCTGCTCCTCACAATAAAGCCAAAAATGTAATATTTGGCAAATCTTTATTTCTGCTGGCTTCTTAATACAGTTTGGCATCCAGAGCTAGCACATATGTATAGTTTCCATATAATATAAAGGAAACTTTTTCGTACTTTGTAATTTTATCTGTTGGTTATGGCAATAAAATTTAATAGTACATAAAGTTTTGTTATTTCATCGTACATAGAGAAAAAGAAAGATGCACATATAAAATGGAAACAAATTTTATGAATATCTTTTTATCCATTAATTTATTGCCCAGTCGTGTTTCGTATAGATTTGGTTTAGTGCCCTTTTTTCTTGCCAGATTTTAGTGCTTTTTTATTTTTAAATATCCGCGACGTGTAGCGACTGCAATTTTATTTCGTAAAAAGTGCTAAGCCTCAAATGTAAGTAAGGCGATAAATTATATGGAATAAAAGGATAATTCAATTCATATATCATTTCATTATATATTCAATTGAAACAAGAAAATGAAATAAATTATAATTTCCGTTTTAGTTGTGGAAAAGTTATACCTACATTATTATAGTGTGAAAATAAACAAAAATTATATTGTATTCCAAACTCCATTAATCACGGAATTATTTAATATATTTTTTATGTGTAGGTACATACACCAACTCACCAATATATAGTTATGAAATATTGATTTTAATAATATTTAATTTAAAGGGATGAGCACTGGGTGAAAGTTTTACACTTAAAAATTAACGATTACAACTCTTGGATGGATGAAGAGGGAGAGAGAACTGGGCACACAGTGAAGGGGGTGAAAAACTTTCAGAAAATAAAGCTGGGAGTGTGGATATAATAGGGTTTGTTGCTACCTAACTCCCTCGGTTCATCTCAGAAGGTTTAAATATTAAATTTCTGTTGATTAACGGTTTTATGCACCATTATAAAACAGTTAGATGATTAAGAAGACCATTCTTAAATTTTATTAGACTATAATGTCTACTTTTTACAACAACATTAATTATTTATTAAACATCAGTCGGTATAAACGGCTGTTAATTTATTATAACTGTGGTACTAAAAATGTTAAACACGGAAATAAAGTAGCTACTGGAAAATCTAAGTTTTCTGTAGGTAAATTCATTTGTGATATTGGTTCAAGTTTTGATAATCCACAAAAATTATTGAATTAAAGCTGGAATTTCAATTCTTGTTCTTAAAATACAAGAAAAAAATCTGGAATAGAATCCTTTATATTATTTAGATCCCAGTAATTAATGATTATCAATGCAAATTAATTACTTGTACACGATATTTAAATGAGCACTATTTGCATACCGTAAGGTACGAAAATATTGGTTTTATGCAAATCATTTGTTATCGTAATGTACAACAACTGTTTTGTGCTGTTTATGTTCATCGTTATTCACTCCAAGACAAATGCTAAATAATATAAAGAATAACATAATCAGAATACCGTATTTATTATTAAAAGGCGCTACATTTATGCTTTGAACTACTAAATTATGTTTTAACATGATAAATACAATGTGGAATAGATCTGTGGTATAGCAGCGTTATTTTCTGTAGACAGCTCGTCACGCTATCTCTGTCTCTGTTTTCGGTTAAGAGCGACAGAGACGAGGAGCGTGACTGAAAATAAATGTAGTATAGGACACAATTTGTTTTTAATAATAAAATAGTATTCAAAATTCATTTTCATTTATAAAATCACCAAATAAACTTTGTGTAATTTTTCCTCGCTTTTTCCACTAGATTTTTTTTCGGTTCGCCTATTAAAACACCCGTAATTAGCTAACCAAAGTAATTACTTGTTTCCTTTTTGTACAATTCAATTGATTTACGTGGCAATTTTACAGTTCGTGTGCGGCGGCATCTCTTCGGAAAAGTGTAAAATGTAAATTACTGCCTTTAGCTTCCATCTATTTAAATAAAATAATAAAAAAAACCTTTTGTTTCCACGGGCCCCCCGTTTTACTACGCGATATAAAATTTGTTTAATTAATTAATTTATGGTATGCTCTTTGGAAAAACCGTTTCAGATATTTTGTGTGGTTAATTTATGGAAATTTCTACAATAGTTAGGATTCTATTTCTTTAGAGCATTTAGATGGAGTTTTGTAATTATACAGGGTCCAGCAAAAGTTGGCAGAAATTGACTGCGTTATAATCTAAAATTATTAACACTTATACTTAGTCTAATTACAGCTGTACAGCAATTTCTTCCGTTATTTTAAATGGAACACTACATTATACTATTGCAGTTTCGGATTCTATATTTAATTTTGTTAAAAAAGTTCCACATTTTTAAAGGAGATGTTCACATATTTTCAAAAATTTTGTCCAAATTAGAGGCCCCATCTTATAGTTTTAGAAAATTAATTTTGGATTAATAAAAAGTAAAGTTTTAGAAATGTTGTGATGCAATAATAACACTATTATACAGGGTGTTGGTAATTGACTGTTAATTTCCAGAAAATATATCAGTGAATAGCTACTGCATTTTTTTATTATTATTTTTATTTTTAGACATCTAAGAAATGTTTGAAATCTAAATTTTTTTAATAAAGCGGACACATTCCGGAAACAGCCGAATATATCTGAAGATTCACGTGATGTCACACCGTTGTAAACACACGCCCTTTTCACATTGAAATTTTTTAAAGTCTCCTGTTTAATATATTTCTTAATTCCAGTTGTTCACCCACTTACCGCTAATAGAAATCCGAATTTATGCCTGAGATGAATACATTCTAAAACACATATACCTGTAATTACCTTGCAAACTTCACCCCCAAAGATATGTGGTCCAATTAGCTTGAATGAATGCGCACGTATGTTTCTCCCAAACGCAAATGCACGTTACCAATAATTAACAAAACACCACTAATATGCAATTGATTAAACTGAATTTAAATTACAAATGACGTTATGTGTTTGAGCTGGGAGTTGGGGGTAGAGTAGAGGGGGTTAAATAGGGCTTTGCCGGCACACGTTGAACTTCCCGAAGACATACAACCCATCCAACCCGGTATAGGGTCTCTCGCTGTTCGGTCTGAATTTAACTTGCAAAACAGATCAGTTGTCAGGCCTGCGGCGGCCCTGGTGCTGCGCCCCCCTTGGACATTTTGCGAGCGACAGTAGTGCCATGGCCCCGAAGAACTCCAAGTTACAGTTAAATTGAGTTTAGTTCGACCAAACTTTTACACTCTGGAATTTTGTTAAAGTCATCCGGTCAACTTACAGTATGCTAGATAATATACAGAGGGAAAGGTAAACTATTTTTGTTGTGACTCTGCACTAGGAGACGTATGCATTTGGAATAGTTTACAGTTTTAACTACTTTAGATTCCACCAGAATTGACAATATAAAATTGTGTTAAAACTCGAACAAAGTGCTTGGATTAAAAATTTTATTTTTCCACAAGACAACATTAAATTACGTGGCTCTATTCCGATCTAAGTCATTACACAGCCAATCAAAATATATTTTAAATTTCCCGCTAAATAAGGTAAATGTTCCATAATTTTCGTAGATAAAAAACAATTGGGACTATTTATTATACTATTTTCATAATAATTTCAGTAGACATTATCTCTCTGTCTCTCTCAAGAGTTAGTGTGACGTACTGGAAATCATCCTGCTATATTTTAACACATTCCTGCAACCCAGTAACTTTACCAACCGCCAATCATTAATAAAATCCATTTAATTAGTTGTAAATCGTCTCAAGCGATGATGTCCACACACAGTCCTTGATATTCACAAAAACAAGAATTGCGTTTGGACAATCAGGGCCTAAAACTGATTTTCGAATTGTTTTTCCTCTTCCTTCCATCCTTCACACCATTCACTAATTACACGCAGATCAGCTTGTCTCAGCATTCCCAATATTGGGAGTTCCAAAGTGTCTGTGGAACGTCCATTTGTGGTTTGGTTGACCAATATTCCACCCAGGAGTCCATCTTCTAATCATTCTCAGTGAGTGAAGTGCGCATTGTTGTTTGAAGCCGGTGGGATGCACAAATTAGGATTCCGGAGTCCTGCAACAAACTGAATATATTCGTTAGGTTTTATTTAGTCTATTTTGGGTGAAGTTTAATTAGATTTGAATAAATTTGGTGTGTTTAGAGATGGTTTTGGAATGCATTAGTGTGTGGAAATGTTGGTAAAATATTTTAGTAAAAAATAGAATTTATTTAGTAATTAGCATATTTTTCAGACTTTATCTCAGTACGACTAGAAAACCATCCCTTACTCGCCTACACAAAACGATATTTTAGTCCGCATCATGCAAGCCTATAGAAAAATGGCCGGACTTTAATTAATGACGTGCTTGGTTGTAGCATTTTCCGGGAATATGTAGTTAAACACTCTAACGACTTCGGCATTAATTCACATTCTTGTAGCGAAAATTTCAATTTAGTTTTTCTGGATGCTTTATCTGAGTGAATTGGTGTAGTACGGCTGCCTGGCAACAGACATTCGTTCCTCTAGCTGTCTCTCACTTGTGCAGGTTTCCGTCCGATTTCCTGCCCATTCTTTAAATGTCCATTTTGCCTTTCAGCTCCTTTTGCGATTTTATTTGTTTTTTTCCTTATTCGCACCACACTCGTTTTTCCTCTTTCAGTCCGCATGTTAGTGTATACAGCCCAGCCCCACTTGTTTATTGTATTAAAACATTTTCTCTCAAGTCTTTTGCGCTGTGTTGGCGCAATGAATCTGCCAATGTGCCTTTGCCGCCACCGCACCCAACTGTTTTACCGCGCTAAGAATTAACAATTTACGCGTCGACAGCTCCCACCGCAATGGAAATGTTTCAAGTGCCAGAGGGATAAAGTTCATTCAAATTGTTCCATAAACAATAGCAACAGCTAAAAAGGGAGGAATTATATTTGCAAGTCATTTGGAAATGTTTGGGCGCCGTTATTAATCTGACAATTAACGGTTTTTTGTGGGGCAATTTTAAACTCAAATATTATCACAAAAATTATTACGTATTCAACTATTTATCAACGCTAAAAATCTAAATTAATTTCGTGCACAGGAGATTTATTCGAAATTCAAATTACTTTTTGACTAAATAAACAATTTCTTACTTTAGAAAATAAATTTCAGTTTTCAAATTATTTCCGGTTAACCCCGGTAGATATGTCTCGTATCTTCTTCATCACCAGCATTACTTGCTTTGAAATTCTAATTGCGATAGCCAGTTTGACAAATGAACCATGTAAAATGGATCCAATATGTAATTGTCGGCATACAAACGATAATTACCATCGACATTATCATATGCATGTCAGAACAAGTCTTCTTGATTGGATAATAATTTAATTTATATACCAACTAACTACACTATAGTCGTATAGTCAGTCCATTAAATAAAATGTAGCTTGGACGTTAGGTAGATCAAATAATAAATTGGCATGTCATTTAAAAATAAGAAAATGAATAATTAAGAGTATATTATGCAATGAGCATTTAATGATAGCTATTAAGACACGAAACAAAAAAAAATAGGGGCGGATCTGAGGTCGTCATTCCAGAGTACTGGTAGTTGTAATAAAATCTAGTTATTTTGTGCCGTAAGCGATACCAGGTAATTTGTATTAAAATAATTTCATTAATTAATGGTATGTAATAAATTTAGTGTGAAATGCAACTTTATGTAATAAAAAGGTACGATATTATATATTGGAAACAAACAACAAAATGTAATTTATCAAAATTTCCATTTGTTAAATTTATTATTATTTTATACAAATTACATTATATTTAAATCGAAATATTTTTAAAAACGCATTTAAATCTTTTGTTGTGTTGCATTTCTGTATATGCGAACATGAAATAATTATTGTTATCTATCGCCGTGCTGCCTCCAATAATAATAAATAGCCAGCATGTAATAACTCTTGTTTTATGTGTAAAATTTTTATGATGCGTCAGCTCATGCACAGTTATATTTATAAAATTGCGTAAAACCTAAAATTTGTTTTATGAACTAAAAAGCCAAAATATTCTCTAGTCCAGAATAGATTATTTATTAATTATAAAACTGATTTCCAAATAACATGTTTATATTACTATAAATTATTACAAACCACACTCCAACAAATACTTGATTAAATTCTATTTAGCATTCTCTTTACCCCTTATATAAAATTAATTAAATATGTTTGTAAATTATAACATGTTACGGTTATGTTAATTATAATGCGCATTGAAAATTTAATTGTACTGTCAGCTGAAATGGATGAATGAAACCGTGTTTTATTGGCACGTCCTTCGGTAATTTGGTTCTTTATTGTACAAGTAGATACATGTACCCCCGGATGTATAGCTTTAAAATTATACTTAATTATATTTGATTTAATGTCTTTGTAATTTTTATAAGGAAAAAATTAATATTTTCTTAATAAAAGATCCGAAATTATTGCGTACCGAAAACTTTACAAGAATTGTTAAATAATTGCGAAATTTGGCGGATGCGCCGGTGACACAACTTTATGGATGATATGAAAAAATGTTATTTTAATATCTATTATAATAATATAATTTCTCCAAAATAATAAGACAGTAATAAGCCCGCGAAATTATGAAAATTATTTATGTATAAATTATTTGTACAATACAATAACCCGAGGCAAAGTTAGCACGTTTTTGATCACCAAATAATTTTTACCAAATAAGTCCAGCTGCCACAAAGTGATTATTGGCTAAAAAGCTGATATATTTAGTTTGAATTCTCATTTCCTAGTTTCACTTGGAGTAGAGCAAAAACTACATAACCTCCAAATATGAACTATGTGAAATTACGGGGTAAAATCAACCCTAGTCAAGGTAAAAACTTTTTCCAAGTAAGTACAATATTTTGGTGACTAAGAGTAAAGATACTTTTCCTATTATTATTATTTAAAATACTTACCTACGTATGTGTAGAATTTTTAAAACAGTTGAAGCTTTTTTTAGACTAAAATGCCGAAACTCATCTGCAACAATCAATAAAAACATTGTATAAGATATTTGTAGGAAATTTTATATTTATTTTTAATTCATCTACAAAAGTTGCTATGACAACAATTCGAAATTCGTAAACAGAATCAAATAATTCAACAGTTTTCTGGTTGCCGTTCTCTCTTTCTTTGTCGCGCATCAATTTCTATACGCACATAAAAGATTTCGATTGTATTCGCCAGATCGTCTTCTCCTTCTTGTAAATGCCACAAATACTTTTGTACACTGAAATTTGTATTTACAGAGTTGGGGGTGACGATCCTTGTCCCTGCTTGATGTCGTTATTCCTTTTCAGTGAGTGTGTATGTGAAATTTAACCTTAGCGACCGATTAAGGAAAGCTTCGTGCTACTGCTGCTATTAATTCTATTTGTACAAAATTCAACACGCTTTGAAGCAGGAGGAGGAGGAAAATCGTCGGGCTCTCGCACTGCTTTGAAATGTAAATACCCCATCGAAATGTCTTTTTAATTAATTCTCAATTGAACTGAGCAAATGATGGAAGGCAAAAGGAGTTTCAAATCAGGGCAAATGATATAAAAATGAATAAAAATAAAAGGTACATTCACTCATTCAGATATCGGGGAGTGAGAGCGGGGGTTGATGAAGGCGCGCGGGTTGAAAGGTTTTCGTGTTTCCGTTTGCTGTTGGAGGAAATCGGTCGATATTGTCTTTAATTATCCGATCGTAACAGTGCAGGTCGCAAACTCCACGACATTCCACCACGGGTTGTTAATAAACAGTTTTTCAAGCTTGTCTTAAATAAGGGGTAGCTACCTATTATCGAATTGAGTCGTGAACTTTTCTCATGACGATATTTTTTATAAAAATAAAGTTGACCTTTAAATATTACAAGATTACGTAGGTAATTGATGGAATAAATGGTATTAAGAAAAAGTGATATAACTCTTACAACGTGATCATTAGGCCGATGTTAAACTTTAATTATAAAATTTATTGTACAACAAAAAAACGGAATATAAGGAAATAAAAAATTGCTACGCTTGACAAATATTTTTATGATTTTATAGCAACATATCTATTTTTCACTTAAGGTATAAAATAATTACTAGGTAATAAGAATTATTTTATATTAAACATTCACTGTACTAATTTGCAAATTTTATGAGCACATTTCAAGTGAAATTCATCTTTTGACTAAATTCCAGTCAGAATGTGTAACCGATGATGATCGTGAATCAACGTCAATTTAAAGGTTAGATATAATAAGTACAATGATAGTTTTCTGAAAATAGTTCAAGAAAACTTAAATTTTTGAGGGGAAATAAAATTATGTAAAACTTGCAACCCAAATAAAAGTAATTTGCATCCAATGGAAGTATACCTAAAATAAATAGTTCTTCTCTATCTTGTGCCTGGTAGTGTCCCATAGCAAACTTATCTTATTTCAGTTTTAAACAAACTTTGTTATAAACACACACCAGCCAACTGTAATTATGTCATTACGTTTTCCAACCACTTAAAGAAGGAAAACAAAATTACCCTCATTTGGTCTTTTCCCTTATCTCTATTAAGACGATTGCATGGATGCAAATATGCAATTACCACTTACAAGTAATTTTGTTCGTCTGTGTGTGATATAAAGTTTGCGTGTTTGGCGGCGGCGGTGGTAAAGCATCCATGGATGTGCCATAGAAGACTGAAGACTATATATACAACATAATAGAGATTGAAGCGCTAGAGTTCTCTCTGTAGCCAAGATAACTGCAACTTGACATAATTACATCCTCTGATAAGCCGGGCGCATACTTGATTTTTGCCACAACAACATTACTTCACGTGTCTCATAATATACTAGCAGAAGTTGAATGAAGCAGGAGGAGTAGCGCAGCACAGGCGACATGTCTCAGAAATTAATTTCAACTAAGTTGGGTGAACTTGTTTTGTGGAATTGCTATAACAACCACTAGGAACGTTGCGAATTTCAAATGTGTTCTCGCTACTCCACCTCCCCCATCATCCTGTTCCTGTATTTTATAACTTTATTGTGTTCTAATTCCACTTGAAAAACCATTCAAAAACACTTTAAACTTCTACACTTTATACAAAAATATCTCTAATTAACTTAATAGCAGCTAAAATTATATTTCCAGTTATACAAAAGTTTTAACCATCATAATAACATGTAAACTATTCAAGTGGCTACAATATTACAGGGTTTTTGTTCCAAAACTCCTACACAAAAAAGATTTCTCAAATCAAGAAAAAATAATTTAATTTGTTCTTATGGGAAATACATTTAAGTACAAAAATCAAAAATGTTATTTTGAGAGTCAAGTATCAGAACATTAAGTTTTCTTTCTCTAAAACAAATAATTTCCTTGCTACTAAAAAATATTTATTTGCGTATACACAAAACATTCCTTTCTTTCATTGAAATAAATTTAATTTCGTTATCGAATAGACTTTTCTGTGTGGCAACAAGGTTTTAATTTTCTTTGGTAATAAAATCTTGTAACAAATAGTAAGTGCGCTTTCATCCCAAGCCCTGCCGCTCTTAGCACGAAAACCTACCCCTAATTAAATGTTCGATGAACGATGTAGACCAATAAAAAAATGATGTGAAAAATCCATAAGAACGGGCAGGTTACACCGGTTAAACGGGTATATGAGCGAACTTTTAGTGTAGGAAAAGTGGCTTCAGTATGGCCGTCACGCAAGTGCTGATGGCCTCAGGAGACGCCCTCGGCAAATCCTTTACGGATTTTGGATGACAAGGTTTTTACGATCATCTTGGGATCCACGTGCGGGCCAACATTAACAGTGTAAGAGAGCCTTTTTTTAAAGATTTTTTTTCTCTTTGTCTACATAACATCATACGCCACCATCAAAAGGCGTTCAAGATGGTCAGCATGGGAGTGTTGTGGCCCAAGTTTGCGATAAATGCCGCATTTTATATGGATGGATTTATGTCAAGTGCTTATCTGGTGGTATAAAGATCAAGAATGTGGGTTGTGTTGCTGCATATTCTTGAATGTGTGTACACTACGTTGTCGATTACCATCTCAGGAAAGTAGTGTCATATGATTTTTTGTCTATCCTGCGTTGTTATTAGACTAATTTTTAGCTTAAAAAGTACACTGTTTTTTCATTCCCAGACACCCTCTTTTTTATAAAAGAATTTTTTCCAGTTTCGTTGAACTTTATCTTAAACTAATCATCCTTGGAAAAGCGTCTCTAACTAAATATAAACTTTAATAATTGTTCCTAAAATTACGTTTTGGGATACTTGGCACGAATATATCTAACTATATACATGTTTTAAAATAAGAAGTAGAATGTAAAATTTAACAACCCCGTGTAACAATGTAAAAGATAACATTTTATGTTCGTACTTTGAGAAGTTAAATTTACTTGAAGCTCATACAAAATTGTATAATTTAATTTAGATATGAGACTAGTTTGAGTAGGAACTTATATTTGACACTTAACACTAATCAAGATTACATTTGAGGGAAGTCGGAGGAAAAACCACGGATATTCTCGTATTTTTATTCCTTCTATAACCAATAAAATTTAATATAATTTTCTACGGCGACAAAAAATAATTTCCTTTCCCACCATATTCACCGCAATTTCTCTTGTATTTTCACTTGAGTGATGTTTGTTTTCGCTCAGTGTGATTTGTGATAATACATATAACATATACACAACCGACAATCCCCATACACTGGTAATGTGGCTTTGCTGTATGTGTTTGCTGTAATTTATCTTTATGTATCCATTTGTCTTTAACATCGCGATGTTAACTAATGATTTATGTCATCGCAGATCAGATGTGTGTTTAGTGTTTACCCGACATTAGTGAGAGGCCAAACAGTAATTTGTGTAAGTGTGAAGGATTAAATTAATCTATATCAAATGTACAGGGTGATTCAGAACATATCGAAAAAAAAAATATTAAAACTTATGGAAAACTGGGCGACTGTACTTACATCTGCTACTATAACAGAGATTGAAAAATATAAAATCCATTAGCTCTTGGTTACTATAAACATGTGCCATTTTCACAGTGCAGTTTTTTCGATATGTTGTGAATCACCCTGTATCCCCTTCACAATACAGCAAAAGACAAAAATAAGAATGAAACTGATGAATATTATGATGGCATTTCAGCGAGTATATGAAATTTCAAGTGCACCCTTAAGCAATATATGCTGTATCTATAGCAGCATTCTTGTCTTGGATTCATATTAGTGTTGTCGGCAAATAAGTTGACAAGAAATTGCTTTAAAAATGAGACAGTTAAATTGTCTGTTCTGAAGCTTTTATTTATTTATGTTTCTTTGACGTAAAATTAATTTCTCCCTAATAATGGAAGGTCGAAAGAAGGTAAAAGTTGTCTAAAAATAACTATGGGCGTTTACAGGATGTTAAATTATAAATGAGGGTACATAATTTTTAGAAGACTATACAGTGTATGTTTAAATTAAGTATTTATTAATTATTTATGAAACAAAAGCCAAGTTTTACTTACTCAACATATTGTTCCTTAAATTTAAATTCATAAAATATTCCAGTTGGAATATCGTTTAAGTATATTTATTTACTTATTTAAGTGGACTTCGCCTTTCCTTTCAACAATCTAAAGAAGCCCATTCCTACCATGCAGATTCTAACTCTAATATAATGTGAAGGGGTGTCACGCTTTATCTCGAATTGATTTCCAGTACAGCGCATGAAACTGAAGTGAAAACTCAAACGAGAAATTGTTGTTGAAAAATTTTCATAATAAATTATTAATATAACCAACTAGAAGACGTAATCATTATTTTTATACCCAAACACATTGGTCCAACTTGCTCCTTTTTGTTAAACAAACGAGTGTCCTTAAAACTGATCGGAGATTTGTGGAGTTCTGAGTTGTTTTATAGGCCGGAAAAGGCATCGAATCCTATATTCGAATTGAAGTGAGACAAATCCCTGCCTTTAGTTTACCCAATGGTGATATAATTCACGTACCCTGGTGTGCTACGCCGGATCCGGATACTAACAGTAAACTCTAAAACGTCTCGAATAATTTGAACATACGGATTGTTGGTTGTGCGAGAGACGCACAAAGATAGATTAATTCTGCAGGCTCTGTAACGTCTAGATTGGTCGAATTTCAACTTACACTTTAATTACGGTTATATGGTGGTCGTTAAGCTCACTTGTTGGACTTGTTTTGAACTATCTAAAGTATTGTTTATGGACTTTGGCGGTTATTTGTTTTTTTTGAGTATAAATAACTTGAATTTAAAATATTTCGTTGGAAATTTAAAATACATTACATTTTTCGATGTAAGTTGTTGAACAGCCAATCAAATTAATATATTTTAAATTTCGCGCCTAATATTCTATAAGTACTAAAAGAATGAACTTTAAAAGTAATGAGATTCAATATTTCCCGCCAACTTTATGTAGTTTTGATTTTTTTTTATCACAAACGTATGTCAGTTTTTTTGGAAATAAAAATATTTGGAGGGAAATTTAAAATTCATTAAATTGGATGGATTTTTTCCGATTTAATTCGTTAAACAGCCAAATCTCTATATTAAAAGTATGAGTTCAATAATTCCCGCCAATTTTAAGTAGTGTTGAATATTTTATCACATCCACTTTATTTTGAGATGTTAAGTTGTTATGAATTAAATTTCCAGCGGAGACAACAAATTAAATTATAATAGAACAAACACATTTTGCGTCGAGTCATCTAATATCTTTTCCGCCGATTTTATATAACCTGCTATTTCTCCGTTCTAAACTGTGGGTGAATTTAATAAATTTGTTGAACTGTTCTCGCTACATATCTGCTCCAGTGGAATTATGTCGATGATAACCCGAGGAATACGGTTGGTTTATTCTTCCAGAAATTGTAGCATTTTGAAAATGGCCGTTGGCTAGAATGGAATTGGATTACCAACCATCAGCAACTTGTATTTTTTGGTGTGTACTCCGTACATCCAAAAGGCAAAAGAACACATCAAGCGAACATACGCCAAGACAAAACTGATGTCAAACCAGACACTTTTCTCTCAACCATATCTCTCTTGTATGTGTTTTTGGGACGATGTGCCCGCACTGAAATAAATTGTACGATTCTTTGTTCTGGGTGGAAAAGGATTTTCTTTTGCACAATCTGATATATTCATATATATGGAACTTTTTATCAAGATTACAACTAACGAAAACTGAGACAGGGAAATCAATGAGTTTAGTTAGTTGAAGGAACGGGTGGGTGAACTCTAACCTGATGTGTTTTTAAGGTCATTGCCATAAAGGAAATTATTTGTTTGTCTTTATCGTGGGTGTAAGAGAATATTTGACATGAGATTGGTGTCTTCGAAATAATATAGGTATATCTGTGCTTGGGGAAAATAAATATTATTTCAGCTTTGTACAAATATGACATAAGTTTGTTGACAAGCTCCAATCAATACCGAACATAATCTGATATGTTTTTAGTGAAATTGTAGCATCTAAGTTATGATAAGTTTAAATTTCCCGCATCCATATATTGGCGCAAACATTACGGTGCAGACGATAACAACCTCTCGCTCCCACTGCGCACAAGGACAGAAACCAGAACACGTTTTACGACCATGCGTTGCTCTCCCTCTCACGCAACCATTAGTTGGCATTAGTTACCCTGTATTTTTTTATATTTGAGTTTTTCATCCTTAAAATTTCGGATTATATAATGCCAACTACTCGACTTGAATATTTATAGTTAAAACCAGTTTTATTATGGCTATATTTGTTCACGCCATCAGTAAATCCACAAAACAAATAAATTTTGAGTTTACGATTAGACAAATAAAATAAACCATTTTACGATTTTACCTTTATTTGAAAGTTCCTTCATTTGCACTAATTCTCCAGGTATTTACACTACACCTAGATATACTCGTAATAAAAATAACATCATTTTATGTTTTGAATTTTCTAACTATACCATCAACATAAAACTGTCTTTATATTATATTATTTGTGGATTTTTCACCAGAACTACTCATTTCTAATTTAGTTTATGACTAAATACAAAAAATCCCGATTATAGTACTTTCTTATTACTTCGTATAAGGAAATAAAAAAAGTTGTAAGAATTGAAATGAATATGCCGAAGAATTTATTAAGAAACTTTGTGTATTTAATGTACAAGTACAACATTGAAGCATCAGCTTATCATCATCATATCTTATTCAGTTTTATTTAAATTTTAATCTAAAACATCACTGTATAATGTTGAAAGTGCCGCCGCCGCCGCCGGAAAAGGTTTTGTTGAATTTCCATTCATAAAACATTTAAAATCCACTTCAAATATAATTGTCATAAAATAGGCTTTGTGTATGTATGCAGAAATTTACATTTATATTTACATTTTTGGTACAGACGTAGGTACCTAGTTTCATCAACAAAAATATCTGATGATGTAACAAGCATTTTTTTGTATACTCAGTACACTTTTCTACTGCTGTCAGATTTGAATGAAGTTCTTATTATTTCTTTAAATTATTCAGGTAATTATCAATTTTTTTTCCATTGTGAGAACAAATAATTATTTTAATTTAAATTGTGGTTGCGCTACTAAATTCATGATAATAACTAAACGTGGTAGAATTAAATATTAAATTTGTGATATTTTATCTCCCCTGTACAAACCCCGAAATATAACTGGGTAATAGAGAAAAGAAATAAAGAGGATTATGATGCATTTTGTGTAGTGTGGATGTATAAACGCGAAGCACAACTGAAATAAATTTCAGACAGTTTCGTTAAAAACACACACATACACAACCAAATATATAAAGTTGTATAAATGTGTGCTCGGTAACATTGGTGGAGATTTTGCACGTTTGAAAACGATGTCGAATTTTACGTGTTCCCGCGCGTCGGTTTTGCAACAAATAAAACCGGATTAACCGCTTTCCAACCATAAACACGTACTTAAAATGCTCCATCTTTTTTAAATGTTTTCCACCTCAATTTTTATTTCGCCCCCAATTCCTGTCTTCTCACTGCACATAAAACAACATTGATGTTAAAAAAATGTTTAAACCACAAGATGATGGTCTCGTGTAGGGGTTAATTTGTGAGTTTCAATTGCAGTGGCTGGTGTATTGCAATAAATCACAAGCATATAAACCGGGAAATGCTTATGTTCACATTTGAAATGTGAGTGGTAATGTGAAATAGCCAAAGTTAGTGCAAGCGGTAAAAGTGATTACTGCTTCGAAATAGTGTTTGATTTAATACGCTTTTAAACTACTCTGTCGTTCGTTGTAACTCAATGAATAGCACTGGATTTATCGTTTTATTCTGCAGTTTTAGTTATAATTGAATGGCCTTTTGTTCGCATGTTAACTGTCAGCAACTTTGTTTTAAAGAACTACTCACATATTTCCATCTCTTAATTTATGTATTAGGTATGAGATTCCTCAAATTTCCTTTCTACCTAATTCAAGATGAAATTTCGACGAGGATAACATCATCAATGTTAGTTTAAAGAAAGGAAATGATACAGATTTTCACGCGGGAAATTTCGATCAATAATATGCAGGCACCATCATAAGGATCAATCTTCCCATCAAAGGCGCGTTAATACATTCGCTTACAAATACCCGAAAAAACCCATACCAAAAAATAAAGAGATTTCAGTGGGGAATTGCAGTTTTAATTGCTTTAGGCGCATCCACCCAAACTTTAATAATAATATGAATTTTTATCTTTAGCTCAATAGAATTCTCATCAGTCACGGCTTAGTTATAGTTAGTTTAGAATAATTTTGTTGGATATTTCGCAAAACTTTAATAAATAAAAGCGAAGTTATGAGGTTAAACCTTTTTTTATTTAAATGTCTAACATGGTATCTCTTCCGGTAATATAATTATTTAGTAGTTATTAAAACATCAAAATTAAATTTTGAAACTTTCAAATAACGACAAATTTAACACCGGCGCATCCGCCCAAATCTTAAACATTGAATATTATTTTCTGTGCAAATAGCTCTATAGGATTCTTTAGTAAAACTACAAATTTAGACAAAATTCAAAGTCACGACTCCGTTCGCCAATTTAGAACAATTTTTGCATATTTTTCGCAGAACTATAACAAAGTAAAAGTGAAGTTCTCAGGTTAATTCTCTTTTTTATCTGTGTGAATGATTTTAGGCAAAACTTTTAGTTATGATTTCTTGTTATGCTTTAGAATAGCTTTATATTATCGGAAAACTCAATTTTTTAATTATTAATATTCAGTTTTCTCAGTGAGTGTATGGTTGAATTTGTTACAAATCATTAACAGATTGAGATTTAAAATGTGTAATTTTCAGTATGTAAAAGTAAATTCTTTTTTGCAGGCACTGAAAATTTCTAAAAAAACTCTATTTATAAAATATAATGTGCGTCCTTCGGCAATTACATTCCAGAGTGCCCGGATTATCCTTGTAAATAACGCCTATTTATATTTTTTACCATAGCGCTGTTACAAAAATTTACTTAAATCTAACAAAGCGTGACTAAAATTATTACCGCAAAAAGAAGCTAAGTGAAGTTGAGCCGCGATGTCGGCGGTTCTGTTGAAAAATTTGATTCCCCCCTGACGGATTGCCCGTTTTGTTGGCATGAAAAGTGGTTTTCTTAATTTAATATATCATCTTTATGTTTTACGCGGGGGCACCGCGCCATAGGTACGTGTGTTAGAACTGAAAAATGATACGGGGCGTTGGAACAGTTGAAAGTACTCAACCAACCGCAAGACGTAATCGTATCATATTTTAAAGCCGCGTCTCTCCTCTCCCAACTACCGTTTGCTGCTTGTCAGATTGATTCTCCTAATTTGTTAAATAAATTGAAGCAGCTGTACCTTTCAGAATTTCAAGCCTCGTTAATATCTCCACACCTGCCACTCTTTATCTGTAGATACCAAACCGCAGTCCGATATTATGCCACTTGTGCCCCACAGTTTTTTTTCTCTCAAACATAAATTATCCTGTAAAATCAATCAATATTGAGAGAATCGCGCAAACATCCAGATAATGTCGGAGAAGTGTCTACTTTAAATATTTTATTGCTGGATCCACCCTCCGGTTTAAATGGATTATTTAAAGAAACAATTAAATCGATATTTGGTTTTGTCGAGTATGCTGAGAAAGATTTACGGAACATTTCTAACACATAGTAGGCTGGTAAGTGCGTCACCTACTGCGCTGACATTTGATATAAAGAGATAAAAATATTCCAAAGAAAACCGTGTTGAGAACAATCATATAACAACGGAAAATTTATACAAATAAACTGTTTTACTGGAGTGAATTCTCTTAAAGGTCAAGAAATTTTCCATATTTATCTTTTGCTGACGGAATTTATTTTTTTGGCATTTTATCATATAAAAATTGGTACACAGAAAAAAATATATAAAAAATCAATAAAAACGATTTTTTTCCAGTAAACCAAATTAACTCGTAAACTTTTTTCCAAGCGTAAAACGGATGTTTTTGTAAGATGTGTTTATAGTCCAAAAATTCGCAATATGTGATGCA
Organism: Pediacus dermestoides; assembly: GCA_963942485.1. Classification (NCBI taxonomy): domain Eukaryota; kingdom Metazoa; phylum Arthropoda; class Insecta; order Coleoptera; family Cucujidae; genus Pediacus; species Pediacus dermestoides. Next base: position 500,140 of record OZ012630.1, on the reverse strand, counting down.
GACACTGAACAAATGTTTGAACATTTTCAAAACAAATTCATTTTATTTCATACTTGTATAAAATATATCTGAAGCCATCAGAGAGTTTCATTCTTTGTGTATGTGTGTGAGGAAAAGGGCAGTGTAGCGGAATTGCAAGCTGTAACAGGATACGCCATTGTTTCGCCCTTTTCCCAGATAATGGAAGGACACACCAGCAGACTGGACTGACCTTAAATAATTTCGTTGAGATGATTGCCATAAATAAAAAGAAAAAAGAATCCCCTCTCGTTTGGTGATAAGGCGTGAAACAGACAGGAAACAGATAAAAAGGGAATTGATAGATAACGGACAAGGATGAAAAATATTGAAAAAACCCCTCGGTAATAAGGAGCAGGAGATTTATGAAGACGCCGACGTATGACGATCGACCTAAACATTAATTTTGGTGTCGTTTAGGGTCCACGCTTTTTATCGTCCGCTTCAAATTGACTCATTTAAAAAGACCAGTAGACTTGATCCGTTTCCACAGTGATTGGCAAAAAATTCTAGTCAGTTCGTTCGGCACCCTTACATTGTCAAATTTAACAATATTGCCGGTGGTATTATTTGTTTTATAAGCAATATTCTTCAGCCTAACTGGGGGGCAAAGTCGAGCAGTCGACAAATATTTACCCAACCTTTAAAATTATAACAGATAAAATTATATATAAAGCAATATTACGCCGAGGCAAAAAAAGAATAAATTTGAATTTAAGGATACTTGATGTTGGGCGCGTTCGTTCAACATCTCCTCCTGCTGCTGTTAACAAAACAAATGTTCAGCTTCATCGAGGATCGTGTAAACATTTCGAAAACTCGGGAATAAATACATTTTGTTCGTTAGAAAAACATCCGTACACATTCATTTACTATCATCGCTCCATTGGGGAATGTTATGATGAATAAGATAAGGAAAAGGATGATGACGGTGTAAGCGGGGGTACAAGTTTGTACACACTGTGTGATACGAGTGCCGCGCCCTATTCGCGATCCGGAACTTCACAAATCTGTTGGGGATTCTTTCACACAGTCTCGACGCTGTAGAAGAAATATCTTTGTGGAAATTTATTTTCTTTATCTGGTTTTTTGCTGTTTAACACTCGCTTATACTTGGCCACAAAAAGAGCTGTTGACGCTCAGTGTGGGTGTAAAAGGGGAAGAAAGGTTGTGGCCTCAAATTGCAGAATTGGATTTTCAATAAGCTTATTCCAAGTATATTCCGGTAAAATAAATATTTAATATTAAGGCAGTGAAATGGTTAAACTGGTTTAACACCAGCGCATCCGCACAATTTTAAAACATTTAATTTAAGTTTTGTCTCTAATAGAATTCTGTAAAAAATTACAAATTTAGACAAAATTCAAAGTCAAGACTGCCTTTGCCAATTTAAAACAGTTTTTGTTACATATTTCGCAGAACTTTAGAAAATAAAAGTGAAGTTCTTTTTTTTATCTGTGAATCTCTTATAACTCAAGGGTTTTATAACAACAGAAGTAATTTTAGACAAAAATGTTTGGTAAGATTTCTTCTAATGGCTTAGAATTACAAAGTTGCAAATTTTCTTTAAGTTTAGTGCGCAGAATTCGCTTTAACATATTTTAACACCGGCACCTCCGCCATATTTCAAAATTCAAGTACTGAAGATGTAATATAATTTATTCAAATGAAAAACATGAGTTACTAGAAATTTAGATATTATACATAAATTATCTTTGTTCCATAAACAACAACTTGTTAGAAAAACCACCCAGTTATTCGCATAATTCACCATTTCAGCTTGATTAGACCTCATGCTAGTGTACACTACACGTAAATCAAGTAGCGTGTGTTATATTATCGATGCAATCGGTGCAATTGCAGTTGCATTAACTCACGGGGGACACCCATCGATATCTGCCGAGGCAATTATCGATGGTTGTGGTGGTGGTACTCCCGTAAAATATCCTCATAAATATAGTGTGCATATAACGGGGGATGAGAGTGCTGCTGATAGTGCCAGGACCAGCTCGTTAAGATACCAAACACAAAGCCCACTAAATTAACCCTAACCCCAAATATTGATGCATCAGGCGCGTATCGCGTCGATCCCTGTATATTTTAAAACGAACATAATGCGCTGGAATACCACTTGGTATATACTGGAAATTTTCTATTCATAGTTTCCGTTATACAATAAATTTCAAAAAATAAATTAGAACCTTTTATTACTTGTTTAATTCTTGATCTGTTATGTTATACAGCTGTTTACATAGTTCAGTAATAATTTCAGAAACAACTCGTGTTAATTTAATGATAATCAAATCAATAGCCATGTAATGTGCCTTACCGAAGTGTATGCGGGGTGATATTGAGCAGTGACAAATTGCTCCATCAGTATAACGCCATCTCACTGCTACACACGCGTTGTTGTTGACATTCGAAGCTGAAACATAAAACATGTGTCTGTTGTGAAAAAATTACTATGGAGAAGACAGATTTTACAAAAGTAGATAATATGTATGCAAGAATCGAACTTTATGGCGCATTTCAATTTTCGTGTCTTAATAGCTATCATTAAATGCTCATTGCATAATATTACATTACGAAACGGTCAGAAATACTTTAAAATAACTTCTGTATCGTTTGTGATTTTTTTTTTTAAATATCGAAAATAAAATCCCACAAGATAAAAACCAAACCGTATTTTTTGGTGATCTGTTAAATCGCGGTCAAGCCCCAAACTCTATTCTATCGCACAAAAATTGTTTTCATTTAGCCTTTGCACACGAATCCAGCGCCTTCCGTTACATTTTCAATTTTATTTTATTGCATTTTGGTGCCCCCTTTGGTCTATTTTTATACCATATTTATTCCGGCCACAACCCAACTGACGGAGCAGATGTTTATAATATGTTCGATTTCCACCAAAAGATCAATATGTATCCTATCTTGTACATATTATGCATATCTTATTTCGTGGTATTACCGATTCTTTGTTATTTGTTATACACGTGTCCTAATTTGTATTCATGTTAAATGGTGGTTGTGTGGAATAATCAATATCTATAACATACGGTATAGGTATCCATTTATCCAATTATTTAAAGAAAAATAGTAATTGCTGCAATTAGTTTACATCAAACATTTGTCCGACAAAGCTAAAAAATTGTTATCACCAACAACTGTGATATCTACATTTTTTTATGATTAATCTTGTCTGACTGACATTATAAAGGCAGCATGCTTCAAAAGCGTCAACACAGAGCGTAGAAACTTAATTACGGAAAACACTCCGCGCATTTTTACTGCACCAAACCACATAAAGTCAGCCCACAAATCTTATGCAAAGTAATCTTGTGAGAAGTGCATAATAACATTACGCGAAACAAGTAGCAGCAACCAAAACGATAAAATGTACAAACAGAAAAAAGGCAATGAAAAAGAAGGCTAAATGTAATACAATATGGAGGGTGTATAGCAGTTTACATGGCGCTTGATGAATTTGAATATTCTGTTTTTTATGAGAGAGGGATTTTTTTATTTCTTATCAAATAATTATATCTAAATATGTCATTTTCTATACATGCAATTTGAAGCCGCAAGAAATGTCTAAAGTGATCAGAAAAAGCTTTTTTGTTTTTTAAATAAAAAACCAACATGCAATTTTTGTAAAATCCGACCAATGGTAATAAAATTATAACGCCTGTAAAATATTATGGAATTTTTCTACCATATTTAATCGTTATCCTGGTTTAAAGTGCCACAGCTTTAAGGCTGGGTATATTTTCAGGAAATTGGATTTCTCATATAGCCAAATGTCAGCTTTTTATGAAAAAAACTATAACAATCGCCCTAAGCTAATTTTTAAAAACTTTTTTTAACAATTGAATATTTTCTGACAAATTTATTCAGACAGTATTGTAAGATGATATAGTTTTAGAATCACTGGTCGGGTTAAAAAATATCTGACGTGTCCAACACATGACTTTCTTATACGATAGTACCACAATTACTTTTCCTAAAGAAATTAAGTTAAATTTTGGGCATTTCCAGCAATTTTCCATTAATTTTCTTAAGTTTCTCTCGCACTTATTGCAGTACGCATAAATCTGTCCTTGTCTCACTCATTACAACCAGATTTTAGGGCAAAAAAAAATATTGTGCTTGGAAATTACTTGTACGATCTATTTAGATTTTTATTACTTCGTATAAGAAAGTAAAAATGCAATTTATTGCAGAGCAATTTTGACATAATTATAGGAAAAAAGTAAATAAACATAGATGGTCATTCCCAAATAAAATAGCTGCGAAATCTTGGAAAAAAAAGTAAATTGGGAACTGCTGGGTGGATTTTGCTTAAATTGTGTTTTTGTATAGTCAAATGTTGACACTATGAAGAAAAAATCATCATATGGAAGTTAGTTTAGAATAATTTTGGGCGAATGCAAAAAATCAAATTTCTCATCAGTCTTGTACATGGCCCACTTTGAAAGATTTGAACTCCACTAGATTTCGGGATTTTCAATTAAAATTCAGTTTAGCAAAACTTAAAGCTTGCTATTTTATAAAAATAATCATTAAAACCGTGGAAATTACTAAAATTTACTGTACAAATTGAAATATTGGAATATTAAATATTTTATAAATGTACAGACTTCATTTTTTGTGCGTTTACTTTCAAATATTTTGTTGACATGTTATCTACTATTAAGTAAAAAACGCTTTTAATGATCAATTACCTGTAATGTTTGGCTATCCCTTAATTGCATCTTTAAATATTCATGGTGACAAATGCATGAATTACAGACCGCCTATTGGTAATGTTAATCACCGAGGAAATTAAATGCTACACATGAACTTAGGTAATTTGAGTGGATCATTTATTTTATGAAAAATTGTGCATATTTACATAACTGTTTTACTTAATATTATACAGGATATTTCACGAGTAATAATTAAAAAAGCAACCCACAATACAAATACCATACGAATGTATTGTGGGTTGCATTTTCAATTCCACCAGGCTCGTGAAATAGCCTGTAATGTATGAAAATGGCGCTAGTTTACTCCAATGCAGCTAAATATAACTTAATGAATGATACCGGCACCTTCAGTCGTTGATACAGTAAATTTATTACTTTTTAATTACCTTTAGTCTTTAGAAACTGCATAATTAGTTGAACTTTGTTAATAAAGTAGTTTGAAGATTTGTTCCAAACTGTTGAACATTTTTCAAAGCTTGCAAATTGTTAGAAATAATTTACAATGTTGCGTTAGTTAATAAACTCGTAAACTCAGTTTACTAAAAACAATTTTTTGTATAACTTGTTCAAAGAAAACAATTTTCCAGTTTTACAAAACCGACAAAAAGTGTGTAATTAAAATTACTTTATGGACCACACATTTTAAATTACTGTTGATTTGTTCGTATAGTGCTTACCTATAATATATATATTATATACAAAATAACATTTTCCAAAATTTAATCATCATTATTTTGTTTTACCACCCCCTTAACTCTTCCCTTATGTGTATATTTCATGTTGCTAATATAATTGTGCACGAAACGAAACCAAGCCAAAATTAAGTTCTGGTCCAAAACCGTGATATTATCCTTTCAGATTTTATACAGCTGCACACATGTTTATACATGTATAAAAATGGTGTATTTAATTACACGGATGACTTACTCCTAATTTCTGACACTATATGCATTTACATAACCAAACAAAACCCCCCTATAAAATAAAACGAGAATCTTTGTTGGGTACACAAACTATTTTTCATTTAGTTGTTTAAATATTTGTGACAGATTTTTACAATTAGATTAATGGATTAATTAAATGTTTTATTTTATATATTGTGCATTATTTCCCCGCACAAACTTTTAGCTTTTCAACGAAAAGTTAATGAGTCCCAAAACAGTTTTAGCATACAAACACGTTTAGGCTTTCTAACTCAAGTTGCATAGCACACTCCTTTTTTTCTGGTCTATAACTAAGCACGATTTATTACAGGAGAGTATAAAAGATCTTTTGAGGATGACTAAAAAGTTTTTCGAGTTTCGTATCGAAACTTTAAGTCTGTTAATGTTATTATTGACTTTAAATTTACGAAGCGTGTATAATGGATGATGCTGCTGCTAGTTGGATGAGGATGCTCCTGCTGCCATGGTATCTCTTCCCCTTTGCTCATTTTCTCTCTATATTTAGTTGCTGTTGCCTAAATCTTTTCTGTGTAGAAAAAATGTTTGATGATTATTATGATTTGTGTCGCCGGTAAAAATATACCTATCTATTTTTGTAGGTATTCAAATACCAGAAAGAGGGAAATATGAGATATCTGATTTTATAACAGAAACTAAGTATCGTGTTTTGGTAGTTTACATATTTTAGTTCTTTAATTTAGGGGCGGGAAATTTAAACTTTGAGGCATTAACAAAATATTTAGAATTTATCACCGGCTCATCCGCCAAAATTTAATAAGCTTTTTATTATGCTGGTTTTAAAGATTTATAAGTTCATATGTCGCTTCCTTATACTAGTTTTATTGAACTGATATGGCGCGAACTGCATTAATTTTCACTAATTTTCTGACAGTAATCAGGAAATACTAAGAAAAATTTTGACCTGTGGTATATTTAAACTTTTAGTTTACTCCACGTTCTACCACATCTACACAATGTAAGAAAATATTATTATTGTAATTTTGATAAAATTATACCTAATAGATAATAATTTCTGCTAAACAATAAATTTTTTTAAGAATTTTATGAGCCTTCACGTAATGTGAAATTTTGGCGGATGCGCCGGTGATAATTTTTCGCTTTCGCTTATTTTTTTCTAAAATCAATATTTATGTTTATAGCTCAGTTAGAACGGCGCTTTCTGCACTAATTTGTTCTATAGGAACTAAAGATTGAAGATTTCATAGAATAAAAACATTACATTAATATAGCTACTTCTACTTTTTCTTATCTTATATTCAATTTAATTAATTTTACTACGTATTTAATTACCAGCTATGAGGATATTATTTTTCTCGAGGGACCGCTTCCTATTTCTAATCTACGAGATGATCGTTTCCCCTTCATAACAACAGTGGATATTGTTTTATTATTGTATTGTATTGTATTGTATTGTATTATAGTTCACATTGTTTTAATTTCATATAACGAAGATCACAATTTTAGATATCCAACAATATAAATTATAACATAATATGAATATACAAAATTTAAACTTTCAGAGATAATCGGATTATTTTAGTTTCAGGTTAAATTTATTGAATAATATATTTACAATTTATAATATTAATTTATTATAATCTAATTACTGTTATTAATATAATGAATACATACGTAAAATTATCTTGCGTCCTTAAATTGTTCTAATAATAAATAAGCCTTAATAACAATATTATGCATGGAAGAAAATTATTTATTGGATTTAACAATATTTTAACCTTATAATAATTAGCAAACTTTACAAAATGAATTTGCAACTAAATGTTGGGATAATTTTTAATTTAGGACCATTAATAAGAGGTTACGTCTCCTTTTGCTTTAGTAGTTGCCTGTATTCTAGCAGGCATTGTATTTATCAAATTTTGGTACAATTCTGTCGTGAAACTGTCCCAAATTTCTTCTATTTTGGTCTTTAAGTCCCCAATGGTTCTTGGTGGATTATTGCGTAAAATACGTTTAATTTTATGCCAAAGAGTTTCAATGACATTTAAGTCCGGACTGGATGAGGACCATGAAAGCACCTGTATGTCGTTTTCCCCGAGTTCCAAAACTGTCATATTTTAAAAACAGTCGTTAGAAAATTACGTCACATTTTTCAAGTGCAACTTTAAAGCTACGAAATATGCCGAAAATCACCAAATAAAGACTTGGGGATTTTTTGGTACATAAAATAAACATCCAGCTTTGCAATAAAGTAAATTTTACCAAAATCCAACCAGTGGTCTCAAAACTGTGATTATTTTAATGTAGGTAGCACCCTCAAAAAACACGTTTTTTGAAAAGTGAACTGTGGAACTCGAAAAAAATGCAAAAAAAATCATATTAACATTTCAAGATTTTTTCAAATAGTACGATTATTGAGCTTTGATTTAAATGTTTTTTGACACAAATCCAACCAGCGGTTTCAAAACTGTGATTCTTTAAAACAGTTACTAGAAAATTTTATCATTTTTAAAGGTGCAATTTTGTAGCTCCGATAAATGCCTATAATCACCAAAAAAAAACTTGTGTAACTTTTTTATAAAGAAAACCAACATCCACCTTTGCAATAAAGTAAATTTCATCAAAATCCGACTACTAGATCCAACGTTTTGAAAATAATAATTCTTTGTTTCTACAATTTTCCCATCCTGCTGGCCTAAAGTGCCACAGTTTTGGAACCGCCGCGCGGATTTTTACGAAATTTACGTTTTTATATAACTAAATGTTGGCACTATAACAGAAAAAACCATCAATATTATGGAAGTTAATTTAGATAACTTTTGCGCGTATGGAAAAAAACAATCAAATTTACTTTTGTCCGAACATTTAGTTGTTAGGGCTCGTATATAAAACATGTATTGCTTTCAGTGAAATAAATTTTATTCCGTTAAAGAGTAGACTTTTCTGATGTGTGTATAAGCGGTTTATATAAATACATACGCGAAATTGTTGAGTAATACTTAAAAATGATTTTAAAAAGGTCGTCGACTTTCCGATTAGTTTTTTTACCATTGATCCGGGAAAATATATGAAAAGAGGCACAATAATAATGACTGTAGGTACCTACTCGATATACATATTTAAATTTGTGTTTATTATTTATTTTGTTAAAACTACTTAAATTCAGTTATCACACGAGTATTTCTGAGTTAAATTAATTAAACACAATTCATTATCACAAAAATAGATTTGTAACAATTTTTCCTCAAAAATATTAACACCACATTTAAACGATTTTACATCCGACAAATTAAATTAAAAATATGAAATTGCTTTCCATTTAACCGATAAACATAATACACATAACAATTACAAGTAATTTTAACAAAACGCCCGATTGATTCGGTGCCTGAATGAATTAAATTTTCAAATATAATACATATGTATGTAAAATGAGTACCTACACTGTAAGCGCAATGTTAATTCAACACGATTTTTATAATGTTGAACAGAGAGATATCGGATATTTTGTATTATTGCCTAGCTATCAAATGCACACTCACATATTTATTTAATTCCACCAACGACTATTCCGATTGCCATGTCATAAATTCGTATATAATAAAATCGGCACATATAACGGAATTTAATTCGTGTGTGTTGTATGGCATGGGTGCGCTATTTGCAAATAAATTAGATGCATTTCGTTTTATATTTGAACCGCCACGCCGTTTGGGCATGCAAAGTAATATTATTTAAATTATCTCTAGTGTTATACTTAAAACCGCAACGAAAAAGCTGTAAATTTACTTTAAGTACTCCAGTCCCATCTAATTAAATCTACATTGAGGCGTCGCCTGCTCGTATAATACACACTATACTATACTATACTGTATAAAACTAAATAAATAGTTGATAGATTAATATATTATTCATCCATCTAAATGGGTTTTGTCAGATCTAAGAGAAATAAAAACCAGCATGGTCTTTATGGTGTAGCATCCAAGCGGATTTTCAATGAGTTTAACAGAGATAGCCAAGCGGGAGTTAAAGAAAATCCCCTTGGGATAAGGCATCTTCGCAAGCAATTCATCGATCTTAGTCTGGTCTTGTCCATATTTAGTCGGATACTAATTTATCTTGTGTACATGACGACTTCTAATGCTCGTCCAAACCATTTGCCTCCGATTGCCAAACTGATTTGTATCTATCTGGTTTCCTTTCGTTGACGTCTTCATGTGGAAATTGCATGAAACAACGAAAATTATCGCCAAATTTATTTATGATCTCTGATGGATAAATGAGGAAATTTATAGTTGGGAAGTGTGCGCTACAGCCTGAAGGTATGAAGTTATTATTCCTTAAAGGACTGTAAATAATAGTGGTTATTTCAATTTCACGAAATTTGTATGCAAGAATTTAAAAAATTCTTTTGATAACTTGATGCGGTGTAAAAAACTGGCTTCTGCTACACCTATTTTAAGGAATTTGCAAGACCAGACAAGGAATCTGTTCTTTGAAACACTACGCGAGCCGCATTGCAGTTTTTCCTCGACACCTCCTCACTTTTACTAAAATCTATTTCCATAACCTTACAATTTCACAACTAAATTTCTTAAAACTTCCCCCATTACAACTAACGCTATCACTATACCACCACCTCTATATATAATTTCTGTTACTATTAGGTGATATCACCCTTTTGTTCATTATCTCCCGCATTTCCCGTAACTAAATCCCCCTGCTGCCCTTGGTAACTACAGAGAGTCAACTAACTCCTTTGGCCAGGAAGCGGAAATGGGCCGACTACGTCCAATTTCCATCACTGTAATTTTGTTCCGCATACCGGTACTTGTAACATCAACAAACAGGGAGATTAACATTCGGGTAATCTGTGCCGCGGGTTGCTGCCAGGCAGACGCTTGCCAAACCGCCGCCACCACCACCACCAGAAACCCTTTTGCCCCGCATATCACCAATAGAGACAGACATAGACCCGTCGCTGTATGTTTGCTGTATTAACTTGCTCCTGCAGGTGTTTATGTTATTACAAATTAGGTAATGAAGTTATTTACGATCACTTGAAGCGTAATTCATGATAATTCATATTTATCTTAAGTCCTGTAATAACATTTTCCCATCAGGATTATTGTTATAGTGGATGAGGGTCTGGCATGTTTGTGAGTTTATGGAGTTTAAGCTATTAGGAAAAAATACTAAAATCTGACAGACATTAAAATTTATTTTACCATCTTAAAGTTGCAATCAATTACCCAATTAACTTAACTTGTATCCATTTATAAACTACCATAAGACTAAAAGACAGTCTACATTACGTCGAGTGGAGATTGAGGCAAATTGCCGAGAGTCAGGGATTTTTAAGTATGTTCGTTGCACGGGTGCTATTATTCTGCTCGATGTAAACAAGGATATTCGTCCCGCAGGACTAATTCCGAGTGGGTCATTGTCATTATACCCGTTTGGACGTTGTTACCTACAGACATGCCAGACTCTAAAGCCTAATATTGTTGCACTCATTCCTCGGATATTATACACTCTGTTTTTTTATTTTCTTCGCTCTCTAATGGCAGAAATATAAATGTTGATGGATTTTTTTGTTGCCCCAAATAAAGTTAATTCATAATTAAAAATTATTTTTATGAAAGTATTCATGATACTAAAGGAGAATAATCTTATTGGTTATCTTCTGACAATGCAAACTTCGCGAATCCCTTAATAATATAAACCCACCAAAAATTCACCGAAAATTTATAGTCGAATTATGTCTCGTGTCATTTATTATGCGGCGCCTCGCATTCATCCAAGCGCCTGCATTACATCAACCTGAATACCCTGCATTTAGCTCCAAGCAAAATGACTGCTGCACATTTTGTAATATGTCTTTTGCGGTGCTGGTTAGCTCCAAAATATATATGTGCTTGTGTAGCACAAAGTACGAAAGTTAACTAGACATTTGTATGAATGAAATTAATATCGCGACGAGCACGTCGTCGGTTGACTGCTAAGTAATGTGCCAAAGTATGCTCACATTTCAGCGTGCACAGTGACGATGGTCGGGGGCTAACTAGATGAAGTTACCATCTCCAAGTTTGTTTTACTATATAGTAAGTTAGCCGCAGTGTGGTGTGTATGTGTGGGTGAGAGAGTATACAGGTCGATGGAAATAAATTACAGACTTTACTTTCCACCAGAACGAACGTAAATTTTACTCACTACACGACATCTATTGAATATTTTTTTCACTTAACTTTACCATCCTTTTGGTTTAGGTTCGGTGTGGTGGTTTATTTGGTCGTTTATCAAGTGGATTGCCACAAATTATGTTCTGAATATAAGTTTGATGTGTTGCCATTTAAATAATACCTAATACTAGTCCTCGTCCACACTATACAAAATATTACCAAGTCCGAATATATTTTAGGGTTTTATTAGGGATTAACAAGTAACCCGCAGGGATTAAACAGTAATGAAGGGAAATTTTAAAATTTTATTACGACCCACTCTTTTCAATAATAATAATAATAATAATAACAGAATTTTATTGAACTAAATTATAAAAATATAATAGAATACTTTGTATTAAAATATTTCGATAAAATATTCGATGTAGCAATCTTTGGAAAATACCGAAACCGAAATTGAAAAAATTACTTCCTTGTTACTTCATATAAACACAGTTTTTGTGTATTTTTCAGGACTTTAAATTTAAACTTTGAAGATAGTTTTAAGACCCCTGGACAGATTTTATTAAATTTACATTTTTATAAACACGTTCTAAGGCTCTAATGGTAGTCTGAATATTTTTCGTCTAGTTTAGCGTAATAGAGATAACACAAAAAAATTATTTAATAAAAACTGCTGTGGCTTAGAGTTTCATTTACCCAGTATTTATTATAAAGTTTGGGGAAACTTTGTGCCCTTGAACTTTAAGAAAATTTAACCAGCGGCACCTCGCTTCCGACTTTTCGGCTTCCTAGAAATTGTTCGTTTGACCGGGCCTTTTACATGAGTGTCCATAATTCATGCGCCGGAATGCTGATGAATCTATTGTACTTTGCAAAAAACTATTGTAAAAATAGATTTTTTTCAAAATGCTTATTTGGTATTTAAATTATTTTTACACCGGCGCCTCCGTCAGATTTACAAGTATTAGATTTTAAACTGCGATATTAGCTTAATTTATTGCGACATAATCACGTTATTCTCTTAACATTCAATTACAACCCCCACACATTAATTTCCATAAACTTACAATAAAATTCAAATGGACATCGCTATAATATAAATTGGATACTAGTTACTTAACATAATAAAGTTGGCATCATATTAAATACGAGACAGGAAATAGAAGATGAATATTTATTTTATTGGTATAGGGGCGAGTTTCTAGTGGAGTTATATTGTCCAGTGGAGCATTTTATAAAAGCTATTTCCCTCCGCTATTTAAGCCGGATACGGCCCGACACGGCAACAATGTTTCACACATGACTAGCACCGGAAATATTCACCCTGACTACATCTTGTCTACCAGCACTTTTCCGTTACCGTGGCAGTAGTTCTCCACACGATAAATATAGATTTTTTCGCCCATATACCACCCTCACCCCATACTACTTCTAAGGCATTGTCGTCCCATACACATACATAGACACAAGCACACAGCTTGGTATTCTTCACCTCTTTTATCAGAGTCTTATGAAATTCCCATCAGGGACGGACAAGTCGGCTATATACACACTCGGCGCTTATGAAAATCGTAAATAACAAAGCACAGAACCAGGAAATGAGCAGGGGGCGCTCTGTGTTTGTATTGTATAAGTACCACTGAAAATGTACTTAATTCGACTGCCTTAACTTTACCTTGGCGAGGATGAATGTGGGCACAGCAGGAAAATTTATGATTGTGGAGTTGACGTGAAAAACTTGTAAAACTTGAAGTAGAGGCGGTTGCTTATTTTATTTTTTTTGACAAATACTCGGAATGTTATTGAAGTTGTTTGTAGGTCAAATTTGAGCAATTTCACAAGATTTTGGGGTTAACACCGGCGCATTCACCGAAATTTCAAAATTCACCCCAATTTATAAAATAATTTTAGATTAGCTCCAATTATAAAAGTGAGTTTGTTATTATTTTTTACTCTTAACTTTTTTTTGTATAAATTAGTGTTTTTTGGGGAAGCATTTTTCTGTATGTACCAAATATAATTAAAATTTCCATTGTAGATGAAAGAATAATCACTAATTTCCTATTTTATCAAAAACATAATATAGAAACTGACGATAATTAGGTCAGTCCTTATCCTTGTTTAGAAATGATTTTTTTACAAATCTCGGACTGAAAATAAGTTTAATTTTAGTGAATTACTTATTTTTTAGAGTAGGTACGCTGAACGTAATTAAATTTACGTTCAAATGTTTACGTATCATACAAAGCAAACAAACTTATTTTCAAAGTAAAAAAAAATATTAACGAAGTTATTTTAATTTAATCTGCATGAAACGTATCTCGAATATCCCAATAAAAAATATGCTTCAGCTGAAATCTTATGACGTTTGTTTCAAGAAATAAAAATTCAATTTCGCCAAGTTGCTTTAAGTTTTAAAATACCAACTGGAAAAAGCACAAGCATACAATAGAAATCGCAGAACCACATGACGAAAATAAAAAGCAACCGCCACATATACCGTCGCAACACAAGAAAAGAGTGATTGCATACGAGTATATGCATTTCACAAGTGGTATTGTACAACTCGTATCACCACCACGATTACACCATGATGTGATATTTCTTTTGAGATTATAAAAGTTCCGATTGCTCAGTATCGCTTGTTCAATGTGTGTGGAAAGTTAAGGAAAGCCAGGCATTTACCCAGCCAAAGCAATAACCCGTTATCTGCAAACGCCAGAGCTGCCAACTCAACTAATATAAAGTAATACAGCAGCCCCGGTGACAAGCTGCACTTTTATGGCGGCTCGTTTGTATTTTATTCAACGGCCGCCGCTGTTGATGGTATCGTCTGCCATCGCCTTCTATATGTGTTGATGATCGGCCAACATATGCGCAAAACTGTCTCTAGCTAAACACCCCCTTGCCCCAGACTATTTTATGGCGGGCTTATCAAAAATTTTACAACTAAAGTAAAGTGTATCACGTCACGGCCATTCCTCTTTAAACCGTAGTCTGCTACAAAGTTTTTTCAACAACGACTACATCAGCGTTAATAATTTTATTTAAAACCTAGCGCAAAAATAACCATCAACTTCAGTTAACCCTGACAGAAATGAGTTTAATTTCGTCAGATTTAATAAATACCTACCACCTTTTTCCCGTATTCAAAGTTATGTATGTGTGAAAATTCCTGCTGTAAAGTGACACGTCTCTCCAACACTTAGCCAGTTTTCGCTAGAGTGGATGTAAACTCTCTGGTGGTTTATCTCTCGTGTGGCACGCAGATCGGTGGTAAGCTACAGTTTCTGCACGGTTTTTCCAAAAGGAATGAAACGGTTGCCAGGGAGAAACCTCAAATCCTTTTCCTATTCACATATATATGTGCCAAAGACTTTTCCAGTTGTTTGGCGGGTGGGTCGATTTAAATTTATTTTTTTAGTCTCACAAATCTGTTTAAGTTTACAGCAGGGGGGAAGTAAAGTGTAGTTTTATATCACGCGGGGTTTATACTCGGAGTATTTAAAGAGAAGTTTGACGATATTTAAAAAAATTGTACTTAATAATTTGTTAATTTTATTAAAGCGTAATTTATTCAATTTTCAGTAAATTTTCCAGCCCATGACTTTCTTATACAAACCTAACGTAATTTAAATGTTGAATTTGTGGTAAATTGGTATAAGAAACTAAAAATTTCTTATCTTCTTATTACTAAATTAGTTTTGGTTGCCCTCTCAATTTTTCCGCTTATCTATTGTCAACATACGCAAAGTATTCAATGAATCCACGCGCCCCCCAAAAAGAAGACACCGATGATGATGATGATGGAAAAACGGCACACGCATATAACAGATGATTCTTTCGTGCGTCAATTAGGAATTAGGTGTCTTCGTCAGCCTGACGGATTGCCAGATTATGCCAGGGCCATTATAAAAATGTATACACGGTTCGATGGTAATTTATGCGATGGGAATAAATCATCGCGTGGGATTCAGTTGGTTTGGACGAGGTGAAAAGTGGGGAAGGAAGGGTGTCACGACGCACAAACGCGGCGCCTGTTTTTGCATTTCTATGCCACGTTCACCATCCGACAATGTATCACTTTGGTTGATGGTGATATTAACATAAATCTATTGATAATTGAACGTAATCGCATGCAGTTTCCTTTTGGGTTTACTGGGGCGCAAAACGTCGCTGCGTGTAGGATACGAAAAAAATGATAAAATTGTAATGTGGATGATATACAGTCTTTGTCATGGACGTCGTTATGTAGGAGAAAAGCGTGGGGTTTCAACAATTGATTTGTAATATAACTAACTGTCTTTTACTTGAATATTAATTAATTCTGTTATTAAATTGACATAATTTAATGGATAATTACGAGAAAATTGCGTGGGAAATCGAATTTGATTCACTTTGTCTATTTAAAAAGTCATGAAATATTTCGTGAAGGATTTTCCTGAATTCCAAACGATAATAGCATATTATGCAATGAGCATTTAATGATATCTATTAAGACACGAGTGTGAGAATTATGACACGAGCTCTAGGTGAGTATAGGAGTAGGAAAAAATAATTTTACAAGTGTATGTTTTCAGCGTCATTTTAGATCTAAAGGGGAAAAGTATACTTTTTTTCCCTAGGGATAAAAAATACCGGTGTAAAAAATAAATAAAACTAACACAATTCCTCAATAAAATCAAATAATATTCACTGAATAACACACAATAAAATTTTTTAGTTTATTTTTCCCACAAACATGAAATCCATTTCATAGTTGCCTCCGCCATGGCATTTTCTAAAAGAGCTATTTTCCCTCTATTATCGTAATGACGGTGTAATATCAGTAATGAAATAATGATTCTTTCATTCAAAAGTCGCGTGCCTTGCTCCGTAACAGGAGTGAAAGGCAAAGGACTGATCGATTCCAGTTACACCGTATACCCTACAATTTCGTGGAGAGAACAACTTGAAAATTTCTAGTATACGAACTTAGGGAAAGAGTTTGTTAGCTTAACTAGTTATTTATTTTAAATCCATAACAAGATTGTTGTTGGAGAGTATTTACGGTAAAAATAGAATAATATCGATTTGGTATATTTGGAAGAAGTAAGTTTTTATGGAATGAATGTTTTTGAATTAATAAAAGTGAGGTTAGAACGACGCTATTAGAAAAAAAAACAACGCTATATTCACAAGATTTTAATTAGCGTGTCTAAGCCGAAATAAAATTCGTATTACTCGCCTTTTGTAAATACGTAGAATCTGTGCAAATTAAGCATTTCCTGTTTGAAAATGTGAAATGCAAAAAGACCTTACAAAAATACAATCCCGCCCATGCACGTTCCTACACCAGTATTTTTCCGGCTTTGTCCCAGGAGCAAAATAATTACAGGCCGGGTCTATTGCTCCAAAATGAATTTGTGACGCGTGTGGCAAACTTCCGGTTTTGCACTTCCGCGGGAGGATGGCAACACATGCGTTAATAGTACACAATTCACATAGAATTTCTGTTATATAGTGTACGAGGAGGCATGGGGGTTGGACAACCTGAGGCAGTGAATGCACCCTGATTAACTCCATATGGAAGTACTGGTTCGTGATAATCGAATTATGCGGTTCAAGTCGATTGCTAAACATATATACATATCTAGTTAATGTCTGTTCCGGTACATATGAGTAGAAGTGGGGACGAAGGGGGTTGAGTGAATGTATTGTGGGATTTTAGCGTTCGACACAAGAGATCTATTTGGGATTTATAATTAAGTGGTTTTGAGAGTTTGTGTTTAAGCGTTTTCGTTTATTTTAGTTTGACTTTCTCATGATGCGGGGCTATTTGCAAGGTGTTTTTAATTTCAGATGAGCTTATGTTACCCAAACTTCATTAATATTTCGGTGAGTTTAAAGTGGAAGTTAATAATTTGCATTTGAATTTCTGTTCGTAATAACCATTTCTAGTTTTAGTTATGTTATTAATTATTATTTCACAGTGCATAAATATTAGTCAATTTGTTGTTGTTATACAGGGTGCGATACTAAACATAACTTTAAATAAATTCTGGTTCGGACAAAAGTAAATTTTTGAAGTATGAAATGAGAACTGGAAATTTTACTCAAATAATTAGTAAACAATACAATAAGATAAAGTTTTAATAACAATATTATGCATGGAAGAAAATTATTTATTGGATTTAACAATATTTTAACCTTAATAATTAGCAAACTTTACAAAATGAATTTGCAACTAAATGTTGGGATAATTTTTAATTTAGGACCATTAATAAGAGGTTACGTCTCCTTTTGCTTTAATAGCTGCCTGTATTCTAGCAGGCTTTGTATTTATCAAATTTTGGTACAATTCTGGCGTGAAACTGTCCCAAATTTCTTCTATTTTGGTCTTTAAGTCCCCAATGGTTCTTGGATTATTGCGTAGAATACGTTTAATTTTATGCCAAAGAGTTTCCATAACATTTAAGTCCGGACTGGATGAGAGCCATGAAAGCACCCTTATGTCGTTTTCCCCAAGTTCCAACACTGTGATTTTTTAAAAACAGCCGTTAGAAAATTACGTCACATTTTCTAAATGCAATTTTAAAGCTACGAAATATGCCTCAAATCACCAAATAAAGACTTGGGGATTTTTTGTAGATAAAACCAACATCCAGCTTTGCAATAAAGTAAATTTTACCAAAATCCAACCAGTGGTTCCAAAACTGTGATTATTTAAATGTAGGTAGCACCCTCAAAAAACATGTTTTTTAAAAAGTGAACTGTGGAACTCGAAAAGATTTCAAAAAAAATCATATTAACATTTCAGGATTTTTTCAATATAGTACGATTATTGAGCTTTGATTTATAGGTTTTTTGACACAAATCCAACCAGCGGTTTCAAAACTGTGATTCTTTAAAACAGTTACTAGAAAATTTTAGAAATTTTTAAAGGTGCAAATTTGAAGCTCCGATAAATGCCTAAAATCACCAAATAAAAACTTGTGTAACTTTTTTGTAAAGAAAACCAACATCCAGCTTTGCAATAAAGTAAATTTCATCAAAATCCGACTACTAGATCCAACGTTTTGAAAATAATAATTCTTTGTTTCTACAATTTTCCCATCCTGTTGGGTTAAAGTGCCACAGTTTTGGAACCGCCGAGCGGATTTTTACGAAATTTACGTTTTTATATAACTAAATGTTGGCATTATAACAGAAAAAACCATCAATATTATGGAAGTTAATTTAGATAACTTTTGCGCGTATGGAAAAAAGACAATCGAATTTACTTTTGTCCGAACATTTAGTTGTTAGGGCTCGTACTATACACTCACTAACACCATATGTATTATTATTCGGTTTTATGTGATTAGTGATGTAGTATCTCAGTCAAACTAGAAGCGTACTCAAAAATGTTTTTTGAAGAGCAGAACGTGTATTTTACTTCGATATATCTTACAATTAGTCTCTGCTATAGCTACCTAGATCTATAGAACACAGTATGTAGATATTATCTCGTATTACCTTTAAATTTAAATTTCTTCTTAGTCGTCCCTAGAATGATCACCTGAAACAAGTTTAAAAATTAGTTATAAAAGTTCTGCATTTAGAAATAAATAATAAGTACACTTAATTTGTATAATTAATAGTTTTTTTTTAAATATTTGATGTGTCGTAATATTCTGTCGAACCGGTGCCTCCACCAAAATTACAAAAGTATAACTTCGCCATATTTTGATTATTTTGAATGCAACTTTTGTTACAATTTAAAAATTAAGTACTTTATTAAAAATGTTAAACGAATTTTGTAGCTATTTTGAACACAAAAGTTATTTTACTTAGAAAATTGAAAAATATTTTAGTTTGCCTTGATTCATTTTATTTTCAGACATGTTATTCTTGATTTGGAACACAGAGGAGATTAGATTGTTAGGTAGGCGATACAATTGGATAAATTCCGATAAGTCGAAATGGATTCAGGGGCCCTCAAAACTAGAACACGATTACAAAAAGTGAGATCAGTGAAAATTTCCTGAAACGAATAATCATATTTATTCATATTATATCGTATTAATTCCTAAAATATTTGTCTATTAATTAATGTTAGTTTAAGTAAAATTTATTGTTAATTTTGTTGTATTTTTTTCAGAAATTCCTTAATAACTAATTAAATACTTCATTAGCAAAAACCCAATTAGATTGTATTATTAGCGTGATGTCAACATTTCTTCCTATCATAACAAATTATATCTCTATATTTATAACAGAGCATTCCACTAAATAATAAAACCAAAATTTTTTTATTACCGACCGCCTGAATTTCTACTATTCTTCCCAACTTAATTATTTACTAATTAAATTACACAGAAACAGCAAGAACGAAAGAAGGTAAAATATGTCATACGGTTTTTGCTGTGCAAGGTGCATATTTAAGAATGAATTATAAATAAAACACTCAGACACACAGATACCTATAGATAAATTAATAAAAAAAGCTTTTAACGTTCGTAACGAAATTAAAAGGCTCTTTTTCAGGTTTATATACTTATAACAGATAGGCATAAAAGCTGGAATATTATATTACCAATAATAGTATATTGATTTATATTTCGAGCCTAAAATGCTATATTAAAGGATTTGTTATATAATTACTATATTTTAGATGTGAAGAAAAGTAGTCTCCAATTACATAAGTGTGAAAATATACAGTTTAATAGCATAAAACAAGCCGACATAGCACACGCACTTTATTTAATGAATTGCCCCCTTGAGCCTGCAAAACACACACATATACCCACACACAATTATTTACTATGCGGGGGAAACTTAAAACCGTCATTATACGAGTATCCTAGAAGACAGTGTGGTGCGAGCGCACAAAACATAAATTACTTAATTTCCACAGCAATAAAATTAAACAGAGATTTTGTGCCAAACATTAGTTAGGTACATACCGAAACAATTTTCTCCTGTACAGGACGAGTCGCGGCACTGGATAAAACACACCGAGTCACACACAAACACATTTAGCTGTAGCATCAGGTAACCACGGTAACACCACCCCCGTCATGTGACACCTCATGTCATGTCAGTCGTCATTAGCGCCGCGACGCCTGGCGTCAGGTTGCCTTTACGACTTGCCGAGGACGACTGCTTGTGTGTGTTGCGGTGCGGTGGTTTAATTTGAGGGACTGTGCTCGAGGATACAGGACACAATGTGAGCTGTAGTTAAGGCGCATGCGTACTCATACCCACACCAATCTAGTATGTCTGTGATGGTTTTTTTAAATAATGAGGGCATTGGGAAACTGGGCAAATTTTATTTGGATGATCATAAAGAAAACACTGAAGGGATAAATGCGGGTGATGGTGTCCTGGATGTCGTTAATTTTTGGGTTATGTGTATTATGGGGGAGGTTTTGTTTTAAGTGCACGAGGACCTTTGATGATGATGGTTATAAATATATAGCCGCAAATGAATTTTATTAGGTATAGCAGGAGTTGAAGCGCCCAGCAGGATTTGGAAAGTACTTTCGGTTCATCCATTATTTCGTTTATTATAACAATGAAATGGTAGGATGTTCGGATTGGGTTTTGGTAAAGTTGAGGAAAGTTTAGTTTGGGTAGAAAATAAACAGATTCAAATTAGTGCGTTTTTAGGATTTACTATGTCAAAGGGATTTTTATGAATTGCGCTAATAAATTTAATTTCATTATTTAATAGGTATCCAAAAGATTAACTTGCTTATTGACATTTTGAAATTTGGTGGAGGTGCCGGTGTTAAATTTAAATCTTTACGATTACCCCGAGATTCCTTTAAAATGAGTACTTTTACATATCTCCAATTTTCACTAACTTTAAGTTTCAGAACCCCAATAATAATGCAGCTTCCTTATAGATAGATGTACAGTGTGTCCATATAAAAATTGAATATGCATTTTACGAGAAAATTTTTCAAGAAAAAATGTTACAAAAGGTTCTTAAGTTAATAAAAATAGAAAAACATTTTTCTAATAAATTTTATTGTAAAAATTTGAAACAAAATCAAAACTTCAACAGAAACTCCGCCAATCTCCAGAACTTTTTCCCTGGCATTTATTGATGAATTCCCAGTCTTAAATTATTCCACACGCATCAAACTGCGAAGCGACAAAACCAACAAAAATCACACCACCTGACATACTACAGAAATTAATAATACATAAACATAACGAGATATTGGAGATCTGGCGCTTGTTGGCTCTCGAGCTGACATAAAAATAAAATATTGATACGAAATCATCGCGCAAATATAAAGGTGGTAGATATGCCCCTAAAACACAATAATCTGTTTTATACAAGAGCAAACAAAGCTGTGTACACACATACTCATAAAGAACCACCACGGCATCCGACAACAGCGCACCCTGCTGGCGCTAATACGACGACCATCAATAATTTACGCCGATAAATTATTATTACAATCGAGATTGCGGGTCCTGTGTCGCCGTCATTTTGCAGGGTCAAACGCACCCTTTACCAAAGCAGGTAAACACGCACACACACAGATACACTAGAGACAAATATAGAGAGACGTTTTATTGAACACATTTCAGACAAGTGCTTTGCTTTTTTCCCCGCACACAGCTGCGAATGCACGGAATATTAAATCTTTAGCAATATTCAGATTTGGCACACGTAAACCACTGGGTAGGTATACTGAGGGGCTTCAATGTGGAAGAAGTTTGTCGAGGGAAATGCGGGAGGTATAGACCAAAGTTTGCGGGTTTATTGCCGAAAAGAAACACCAGAAAATGGGTCAGATGTTTAAGTAGGTAAACTTGAGGAAAAATAAATTATTTGAAACACAACAATTTTTTTATTATTTCACCAACATCCTGAATTAAAAAATTTCTTGATTAATATGTGTTATTTATGTAAGTAGATATAGTCGCCCAGTTTTCCATAGGCGTAGATAGCATGTGGTTTTAATTATTTTGAATTTTTCTAAGTTGTAAATTTTTTTCGATATGTTCTGAATCACCCTCTATAGAACATTCCCTATTTTCAGTGAAATAAATTTTATTTCGATACACATTTTTATGCATATTAAGGACTATCCTAGTTCAATGGAGTAATTAACGTATGTTGTTCATTCTAATGGAGAAATTATTATTGGTAAAGTGTGAACTAGTAATATAAAGCGAACTTCAACGTTAGACAACTTTGATGAAGAGACTAACGTGGAACTTGTATTATTAAGATAGTTAAGTGGCTGTTAGGACGACACCTTTAATAATTGACGGGATGTAATGGGAAACTATGTTACTCGTGTATTTTACATGAAGAAAAAACAAAAACACCGATGCAATATTTGCGTAAGCAAGAAATTTACCAAACTGAATATTATGTCACAACTATTTGCAGATTTACAAAATAGTTTAATAAATCAATTTAAAAATAATAGAAAATAAATTTGAATAACCTTAAGCTCTTAAGCTATTTCCCATATAAAATAAACAAACTCCATCGATAATTTGGTATTAAAATGAGCACACGTTCTATACAGATTAGAAAATAACACCGGCGCATCCGCCAAAATTAAAACTTAGTAATTTTGAGTCTATATGCTTTATTTTAATAATAATTAATAAGTATTTCTGATACATAATAAATATCCACTTGAAAATCAATTCCTAATATCGGTCGTTAAATAAAGTCGGTTTTTCTGCATTCCAGTCCCTATAGAAAAATACAATTTTAATTTATTAAGTACCTATTTTATTTTAAAAATTTAAAGGTTCCACCAATTTTCTAAAATCTGTAATGATATCTAGTTATGACTTGCTTAAAAATATGTATCGGAACACTGAAAAAATTTCAAAACCTTGATTGTTAAGAATACTCGAACTTTTTTTGTGATTAATGTTCAATACAAAAATGAACAAATCCCCTATCGTTTATTATTAGGACGTTCCACTTTGCAAACTGTTAAAAGTATATTTTAATTTGCCATCCCATTGGAAAATCACCCCACTAGACGGCGTTGTTCCCCCATCCCACCCCCGCTTTGCCTTTTCTTTGCTTGCTCCACTTTTTTCGCTCATCCTTATAAATATTAAAACGTAATTTCACTTTGTTCGTGATTGTGACTTATTTAACGGGACAAACTCAACTAATTAACTCAAGTTATGTTTACTTGTGTTCTGTAAGTTTAACCCTCGCGCGCGCCAGCACTGTTATTTTAAACTTCCCACTTTGGATAGATATAACTTAAAATAATTCATTACCCAACCGCCGGGCCGCGCCTCAACCTCGTCTCTTATCTATATGATCTTCGTGGAAATAAATTGGTGAAGACCAAGTGAGATAGAGGAAAAACTTGCAATTACTGTTGGCGACAGCACGAAAAAATCAACAATATCTGATGTGGCCAACAAATGACATTCTTATACAAACCTGACAAACATTCAGCTTTCCAAAACTGTATTGTAACTAATTAAAATCTCAAATCCAAAAAATTATAAGAAAGTAAAAATTAATCTGTAGAAAATTACTATTCTGGTGGATACAGAAATCGGCATCTAATTTCTATCAAATTATAAAATTTTGTTGGTTTCACACTCCATACTAGCCACAAAAAATGAAAAATCATCTTTCCATGCAACGTAAAGGATTCGCTCGTCTGGATGTCCAAGGGGGGCCGATAAAACTTGTACCCCCCACAAGAAGCATCAATCTTCAACTATCGAACATGACAGAATGGAGTGTGAGCGGGTATGAGAAGGAGAAAGGGCGTGCACCCTCTCCATTCGCCTAAATCCCGCGCCCATGTAAGACATGACATTATTTTACTCTCGTTGAATTTCAAACAGATTTCAAAGACATTTCTGAGCTTGTCAGTTCAGTAAATAGTTTGGATGAAACAATGAGGCAAGTTGGAAATTTATACTTGGAAAAAAGTGTGAAAAATGAATAGTATACTAAACAATAGATTATGTCGGGGGATTCTGAGTAGTAAAGTGTCTTGTGAATGAATAACAAGTTTTTAAATTATTTTACGCCGTTTTCGTGTTATTAATTACATGCTTTCATTTTGCTAACTTGTATTTCTACCAATTGATTACAGTCTAATTTATTTTTCGTCCTTAAACCCCATAATTTCCAACATCTTAAGCGGTAAATCAACATTTGGAAAATGGGATTAGATTGAACGAATACCACCATCTCCCTTCCCCAGTACTCTAGGATATACACACCCTTTAGAGCTGTTCATCTTTATATTTCTGGTCAATTTAACTGAGCCATATCGGTTTATTCTTGATTGGTTGCGATCCGAAGCGGTTATGATTTGAAACGGTGGGATTCTAAAGTTTTATGGTGGCCTCTTCTCACTTTATCGACAGTTGCTTGTGATTGTGGCGCGATCTCGTTCCAGCTTATTGGATAACACTCTGCACACAGTTCATGTGTGTGTGTTTCACTGGCCTCTGCTATTGTTTATGGTTATTGATGGTGATAGTATTACATTACAAACGGTACGGCAAAAGACGATTTAGACTTTTTGACCCCCCGGTAGTTGGATGTTGTTGAGGGTTTGTTTTTATGTCGCTGTGTTGTGTAATGTTTATTTTGAGTTTATGGTCTTTTTCCTTAAAGCTAAATGGCGGTTTTTACTGTCATGATAGATTACCTGGTTCACATTTTACATTGAAATCTGTGCTCTTTTTGATGTTACTGTATCCTGATTTAGGTACTTCATAAAACATCCGTCCGGTTTTTGCTTTTTATTATTTATTTTTATTGTCACATTCGAGTAGAAAACATATAAACTATTACAATCGGTTTTTATTTGCTTATAATATTATGAGGGTGATTCAAAACTTTATAGTCCGTACAATTTTCGAATAATGACTTAGTTAACGTTTGTAATTCTATTTAAATAATCTAATTATTATTTTATAGAAATTTTCAATAGGTATCTCAAAAACAGAATTAGCACAGAATTTTTTTATATCGCCTAATTTCAGAACCTCCTTCTGATGGGTGGGCCAAATTTTAATCTGGAAACTCTTTGAAATAATATGGCTTTGTCATACAAATTTATACACAAAATTGCTCAGTTTTCCCCAGAGGCGTTTACTAGTTTGGCTGTTGGCATATTTCTTGGAAAAATCTTCCAGAATGAATTGACTAGTTAGGTTCTAGATAATTTCACATCTAAACTTGGTTTTGATTGTAATTTTTAAAATTGGCACCGCCTAAATTTAAAAACTTG
Source organism: Pediacus dermestoides (assembly GCA_963942485.1). Lineage (NCBI taxonomy): Eukaryota > Metazoa > Arthropoda > Insecta > Coleoptera > Cucujidae > Pediacus > Pediacus dermestoides. Next base: position 474,035 of record OZ012630.1, on the reverse strand, counting down.
CCTACAGCTAAATAGTTTAAGTTTTTATAAAAGTCAATACAACCCGAGCATCACTTTACCTTTTACATAGAATTAGTCAAAATTTCCATTAAAAACTTGTAGACGTTCAAAATGTCTTATTGATGATGCATTTCCTAATTTAATCAATGAAAGGCGATTACGAAGACAGTCTGGGGTTGCGAACCTTATTAGTTTTAAATTACAATCAAAGTTTACGCGCGCCACTTAAAATCAAATCATTTTCGAATCACTCAATAATTAAAACGTAGTTAAATGCGCCACAAAGACTAATTAAATTAAAATATTGTTGAACGATTTTAGTGGATGAAGTTTCGATTCCGCGTAAGCCCCATATGTAATTTTACAAGAGAAAGGATAGAGAAAATCTCATACTGACAATCAAATGTTTACCATCTTCTTGAACGTAAATCCAATATTGTGCCCAAAGTGAGGCTGCCGCCACTGCCGCTGGCTTAGGGATATCATTTTTATGGTTTAGAAGCGAGATGGAAGCTGTGTATAGTCCGAGAGAGGCTGCCGATGCTCTAACACACACACACACACATACAGACAAACCCCCGATAAGGGCAGCTCTAATGGACCCGTATTAAATATCTGACTTTGCTTGCTTTCTTACTATCATTTTTCATCATCTACGTCATGTCATATTGACGAGCCAGCCCCAGCAAAGAGGTTTTGGTTTTATCGGAAGGATTGAAATGAGGGTGTGGGTGTGAAGAGCAGAACTGTGAAAAAACACCATCTTAACATTGTGCTTCTCTCCAACCCATCCACATTTATATATACGTATATATAGAACGGGTGTTTGTGTGAATCTTTCGTATAAACTCTCTCACAAATATTTTGGATCAATTTACACCACTTCACATTCACTTACATCGTATCTTGTTACCCTCCAAAGACTTGACGTCTGTTTTGGCATCTACGAAATTTACTATATAACGCCTGGTGAAAAGGAACAAATTCAGTTAATGACTACATTATAAATTTTCTTAAAATCTGTCCTATGACACTATAAAATCCAGCACTATTATCAAGGTTTTATTTAAAAGACTGAAAAATACACACAAAAAAACTCGATTTCAGTTTCAGAATTTCTCAAAGACCATATCGTATAAGTATAAGAATGTCATGTCATCAGATATTTTGCTTTATTTTCTAATATTTCTAACAAATATTAATTAATAGTTCGAACGGCTTCGTTAAAATTTTATTACAACAGCATATTAGGTACATATTTTCCGCACAAAAAACGCCTCAACTTACTTACGGCATTTTCTAATTACCATTGACAACTTTAAGATTAAGAACATAGTGTAGAGAGCGAATTAATTATTTTGCTCGATAATTTGCTATCGATTCGTTAAGTGAACTGCTCTACACCCCACCACCCGTTTTTTCGTCTCCCTTCCCACTCGGTCTCTCTGTTTTCCATACCGCATCTCCATCGCACCCAATGCATCCAATAAAGAAAAGCTTTTATAATTTTCCGACATACGTAATTAAATTTTAAAACGGTCTTTACATAATTAAATTTTCTTCGAGTTGGGAGTCATATCAATATTGACTTTGAACTTTTTAATATCAATATAAAATACATTATATAAAAGCGTCCGGGTGCCTGCCTCCCCCTACCACCCTTTGCACACCCGAATATTACTACATCTTCAGCTGGGATGAAAAAATTCGTGGGGAATGAACTTTTCTACATAACGAAAAAATGAAACAGGAATAAAATTAGTCGAGATTAATTGCATTGGTTTATTTGCATAAAATTAAATTCGTTGTTTAAATTTAAGAAAAATATCTGATGTGTCCAGCACATGACTTTCTTATACAATACGAATAAGCTTCTGTTTATATTTTAGCAAATTAATTTAGTTATTGCGTCAAAATTCCAAAAATTGTCTTTAAATTTCTATAAAGATACTGCAAAATTTTCGTACCTTTTCTCTTGAAGCCCTTTGTTTTATTCCCTTCTGGCGGGAATCACTAATTATCTACATAACACTATAACACTTTTTGAAAAAATAAGTCAATCATTGAAAGTAAGTTTGAGAAATATTTAATTACACGCAAGTTACGATTAACAGTATTATATTAACTACTAAAGAAATTATAATAATACGCGTTAACGCGAAATAATTATTTAATAATTAAATGGAAGTAACGAACAAAACTTTAGCACACAACCTTTACAGAAACAAAACTAAAAATTTACTAATTTAGAATAAAATATAGAAGTAAAATAACTCATAAATTAGTCACCCTTTATACAACGAAAATTTACAATTTTATGACCTTAGGCTGCGTTCACGTTTCTAAAAAATCAATACTGAAAAACTTTTGTTGTGTTGAATTTTGTGAGAAAGTGAACCCAACCTAAGCCTTTAAATTGTATTTGTTGGCAAAAAATGATGAGTAATTTTTACGACTTTGTTATCTATGGATTTATTTTGTATATGAATCAGTTTTTAGTTTTATTTCGAATGCCAAACGGAGCAGACGTGTGTCTGGTGCTTACGTTCAATTAGTCATTAATTATAAAGTATAACACGTGTTAATATAATTGCTTTAGTAGTTAATCATACCTTCGTATAATTAGTTATTTCTTACGGTTATTTTTCAAATTTTTTTTCAATGATAGACTTTTTTCTACAAGTGCATTGTGTTGTGCATTAATTAGTGATTTCCTTGATGGATTACGATCAGACGGGAATAAAGCAAAAGAGCTTCAAGAGAAAAGGTATGAAATAGTTTTAATTTTTTTTGTTATTACTAGTACACTGCTACTACTCATGGCCCTCGCCATGGGGCCCGGGGTATAGGGGGCTAGCGGTATAGGATATTAAATGGGGCCTGGATTGGAATAATTAAAAACAAAACTTCTGTCTGCCTTGGTAGATTGATACATTTTCGAAATAGTTTAATTTAATTTGCTACTATGTACATATACTTACTACTACATTGTTACTACTCTTCTGATATGTAAATCGGAGATGGGGGGCTCAAGGCAGAATGCTGGGGGCATGCTACTACTACTAGTATACCTAGTATAGAAATTTTAAGATAATTTTTAGAATTTTGATTTTGATTATTGTGTTATTGTTGCATGTTATTGTTGCAGGTTAGTCCCATGATGATTAAATGAGGACCACATCGTAGAAGACAACATACCAGGTTAAAACGTTTTTACTTTTTTTCGTTCAAATATTTCAACTAGCTTGTGGAACATTCCATCAGTTGAAAATGTCTAAACGGACTCATTTTAGTTTAAAACGATTTATTGTTTAAGAAATGTAGCATTTATATTCTGAAACTGTAAATTTGACTTCAACTCTACCATCATCAGTTTCAATCATTTTTTTTTAATATCAATATTGAGAAAATTCTTGTTTTTTATGTTTGGAAACAATCACATGCAATCAAATTATGATATAAAATTGCCAGTAAGTACGATAAGGCAAAACAATAATTATTTAGGGACATCACCTAGAAAGCGTAGAAACGAGATAATAGGGCTCAAAATTCTACAATGGGGCACTCAATAAATTAAAAATTTTTTATTAAGTTTGTTTTGTTGACTTAAAGACCACATTTTTATTGGGAAATTTCAGGACATATACTTTTCACCACTTCACAGTTGATTCGTTTTCTATTCCAGAAACCGTAAATTTTTTTCTGAAGTTCTAGATATATAAATTTAATAAAAATTGTCGTTTTTCCAAATATTTATGTTGGATTTTTCGAGAATTTAGCGCTGACTAAGACTATAATTTGTAGGTACGATTAGGGTTAGATCAAAGTCCCAGTACTCGGAATGTCAACGTGAAGAAATTCAAGCAAGGGCGGGAGTAACTATAACACTCTTGGCGGATGGTGGATTCGCGTGGGGTGACAGAGATGTGGAAGAGTTGTACGGGTTGACACCTAGACTTAGAGCTGTTGCCTGTCTCTCAACACAAAGAGTCACTACCCGCGGTCTTCCCGGAAACCTTGATTGTTCTAATGCTGGGGGCCTGGCTTTCCACCAGGTACCTCTGGGATTAGAACGGTTATAGTTGCGTTTGTGACGTACCTCCCCTAGGTAACCGCCGGACAACGCTAATGTCCGATATATGTTATGTACGGTCTGTGGAACAAGATTAAATGCAGGCATATGTTGGGAATTAGCGGCTAAACCGTCACACGTCTTGAAACTTTGTAACAAAGCTAATTTAACACAAATTTAAGTACAGTAATTTTAAAAACAAGTAAATTAATAAAATTCGGGAGGGTAAACGAAGCTGGAGCAAACTTGCGCTCCAGCTAGTGCCATCGTTAGAGGTGTCGGTCGTATTTTGAACTGCTACGACTAGTATCCGAGATGAGTCACATGTCAGACCACACGGCGTTTACCCTGTAACCTATTCGATAGCTCCCTCTGCCCATGCAAAGTACCGTTGTGGGCATGTAGTCCGGATAGTGATTAATGTGTGGTAGAGGTACACGCCTCGAAAGTACCCCATTAAATGTGGTAAAGGGCCTAATTAACTCTTTCTACATGGGGTTTTCATAAAAAAAACGTAAATAATTTATATAAACAGTACTTTTTTTTAATAAAATCTGAATTAACTTTGTAACAAAGCCAAATTCCATCTTTTAAAAGTGTACTTTAGACAGAAGACAGAAAATGGAAGAGAGAAGACAGCATATCGTTAATACTCATGCTCGTAAATAATTTATATAAACAGTACTTTTTTTTTAAATCTCAATTACCTTTGTAACAAACTCAAAATGCTATATTTTAAAAGTGTACTTTAGACAGAAGACAGAAGACAGAAAATGGAAGAGAGAAGACAGCATATCGTTTATAATGTTTATTTTCAGTATCTATATTTATATAATTTAGTTTATGTACTTCGAAGGTAAAATTTCGGAAAAATGTTTGGGGGCCCCCAATTCACAAATTCATATGGAATTTGGTATTAGGTACAATTTAAAAATAATTGTATCACCAGGATTTATGTATAGGAAATGTTTAAGTACATTTCTGGACAAAAATAATGTACCTACTATTTTTAAATAAAAATATCTTTAATTAACAACTTATTTTTCCGCTAACATATTAACATTATTAAGAAACTCCATCTGAAAAAAATTTTGGAGAAAATCCAAAAATCGAATATATTTATTATTTATATTTTCCCTTATAACATACCTTTCCTATTGACACTGCAAAAAGTGTCATTATAATTTTATAAAATTTATCGACCCAAATTTGGGGTGAAATCTATTTTTATGCAAAACTTTTTATTATGAATATGCTCAATAATAGGTACTGTCCGTGGATTAGCCCTCCTGGGGACACCACGTTAAAAAAAATACCACTGGAAATAAATTAAATGTATTTGATAATTTTACTGTGAGATTATTATTATTATAATCCACATAGGCCTTCTCTCTTTGTCTTATATTAACAACTTATTTTTCAGCTAACATATTAAAATTTTAAATGATCTCCATCTGAACAAATTTTTGGAGAAAATCCAAAAATCGAATATATTTTATGTATGTTTTATCATTTATATTTTTCCCTTATAACACACCTTTCCCATTGACACTGCAAAAAGTGCTGCCATTAATATTATAAAATTTATCGAACCAAATTTGGGGTGAAATCTGTTTTTATGCAAAAATATTAATATGAAACTTATGGAGTATGTATATAATTATTTACAACTTGATAATACTGTCCGTGGATTAGCCCTCCTGGGGACACCACGTTAAAAAAAATACCACTGGAAATAAATTAAATGTATTATTATAATCCACATAGGCCTTCCCTCTTTCTCTTTTATTAACAACTTATTTTTCAGCTAACATATTAAATTTTTAAATAAACTCCATCTGAATAAATTTTTGGTGAAAATCCAAAAATCGAATATATTTTATGTACTTATGTTTTATAATTTATATTTTGCCCTTATAACACACACCTTTCCCATTGACACTGCAAAAAGTGCTGCCATTAATATTATAAAATTTATCGACCCAAATTTGGGGTGAAATCTATTTTTATGCAAAAATTATTAATATGAAACTTATAGAGTATGTATATAATTATTTACAACTTGATAATACTGTTCGTGGATTAGGCCTCCTGGGGACACCACGTTAAAAAAACGCGCCTAAACTCTACCTCAGCGGTGGTGAGGAAATGAGTTGTATTACATAAAAGAGAAATATACCTTATTGTATTGCAACTAAAACACCATAATAACACTAATAATCGATCATAGAAAATTTTATACTTCTTATAAGAAAGTAAAAACAGCGAGAAAATGAATAATTATCGAATATTTTATTAAAGATAAACACAAAAAATGTTTACTTTTATGCAGAAGTTTCTGTGTAAAATGTTTAATGTACTTAAATCACAATTTTGTCTTTTCTTGTTATTTATTTAATAAATTTCTGTTAAACGTCCAACAAAAAGTTTCGTTCGAATTTTGTTCCCACTAACAAACTAAAGTATTAATGTGATGACATAAGAATTTAAAATTTATTATAAAATACTCCACTTTGTGTTTGTATTTTTAATTGAGTGTCCCTCTTTAAATTTACTGCACATACGCTCGAGAAAAACTCATGAATAAATTAAAACTATTCAAGATTTTTTGCTAGCTTTTATCATAAATCTGGTCAGAAAATCAACAAAATAAATTTCATGTAGTTGGTTTTAAATATTTGTTGAATGCAGAAAAAGTCTTCAACTTCTTGTTTATATTTACCACAATTTTTGTCGATGTTTTTGTGTCACAATTCCAACGTCATTAAGTAGCATTGTGCCGTTGGAATTTCATAATTGCGCTTTCATGTAAGGTTATTAATCAGCTGGGACACACACAGAAAATTGCTGAATTAGCTAATCAAAGCCGTTGTCGTTGTCGCCGCCACCGCTGCCGTCGTCGATCTGATGATGATGGTGGGCGATGCTAACTGTTACCATAGCAAGACCCTTGAAGACACAGTTTTTTGTCACTTGAAAGAGCTATTACAGCATCCAGTACTTGAACGCTTGTGAGGCGGTTTTTCATGCTCCAGTTTTCAGGCACTAAAATTCCTTTCTGCTGATGTTACCAACGCATAAAAAAGAAATTCAACAGAATGATGATGTAGCCTTTCTGACAATGTGTGTGTGCATCACGCTAGGGAGTTTTGTTAAAATCGTAAAAAGGCCACTTTATTATTATGTACTTTACTGCTCCCTTAGACATGTGCTTGCTGCCCCAATAAATACTCATTATTATTTTTTTCTTATTTTCACTTCAGCGAATCTTTCTATACTGAAATTGAATTTGATATCTACCTTTAGATGGAACTGATATACATTCTGCTTGGGACCTTTTGTTGTGGCGACATATCCATTAATAAGGCCGTTGTCAACGGGAACAATGTGGGGGACACAAGGGATCTTATTTGTAGGAAAGGTGTCCGGCCATTGATCATGTGCGACCATCCCAATACTTTAATGTTGGGCAGTAATCCGTTTTCAAATGCATTTGGGCACAAAAAGGGAAAAGAAAAATGTTAGAGGGTTGTCATTTGGACTTGTATTTTTCAGATAAAATAAATAGAATACACATCAAAATACACGGTAATTATAAATGATTATCATCTAACAACTAAATGTTCGGACAAAAGTAAATTTTTGAAGTTTGAAAGGAGAACTGGAAATTTTACGCAAATAATTAGTAAACACCTAACAATACAATAAGATAACGCCTTAATAACAATATTATGCATGGAAGAAAATTATTTATTGAATTTAACAATATTTTAACTTTAATAATTAGCAAATTTTACAAAATGAATTTGCAACTAAATGTTGGGATAATTTTTTATTTAAGACCATTAATAAGAGGTTACGTCTCCTTTTGCTTTAATAGCTGCCTGTATTCTAGCAGGCATTGTATTTATCAAATTTTGGTACAATTCTGGCGTGAAACTGTCCCAAATTTCTTCTATTTTGGTCTTTAAGTTCCCAATGGTTTTTGGTGGATTAATGCGTAGAATACGTATAATTTTATGCCAAAGAATTTCAATGACATTTAAGTCCGAACTGGATGAGGGCCATGAAAGCACCTTTATGTCGTTTTCCCCAAGTTGTAAAACTGTGATTTTTTAAAAACAGTCGTTAGGAAATTACGTCACATTTTTCAAGTGCAATTTTAAAGCTAGGTAATTTGCCTAAAATCACCAAATAAAGACTTGGAGATTTTTTTGTACATAAAACCAACATCCAGCTTTGCAATAAAGTAAATTTTACCAAAATCCAACCAGTGGTTCCAAAACTGTGATTATTTTAATGTAGGTAGCACCCTCAAAAAACACGTTTTCTGAAAAGTGAACTGTGGAACTCGAAAAAAATGCAAAAAAATACCATATTAACATTTCAGGATTTTTTCAATATAGTACGATTATTGAGCTTTGATTTAAATGTTTTTTGACACAAATCCAACCAGCGGTTTCAAAACTGTGATTCTTTAAAACAGTTACTAGAAAATTTTATCATTTTTAAAGGTGAAACTTTGAAGCTCCGATAAATGCCTAAAATCACCAAATAAAAACTTGTGTAACTTTTTTGTAAAGAAAACCCACATTCAGCTTTGCAATAAAGTAAATTTCATCAAAATCCGACTACTAGATCCAACGTTTTGAAAATAATAATTCTTTGTTTCTACAAATTTCTCATCCTGCTGGGTTAAAGTGCCATAGTTTTGGAACCGCCGAGCGGATTTTTATGAAATTTACGTTTTTATATAACTAAATGTTGGCATTATAACAGAAAAAACCATCAGTATTATGAAAGTTAATTTAGATAACTTTTGCGCGTATGGAAAAAACACAATCGAATTTACTTTTGTCCGAACATTTAGTTGTTAGGGCTCGTAGTATAGTAATTCAATAATACCGCCTTTTAAAAATGAAACCGATACTCAGGTAGTAAAGTAACCTCTTCAACTCTCATAAGTGATGTTCAGAATAATTGCTTAAAAAATAAATCGTGGAAATTCTAAATTAGGTGGTTAAAAAGAATTATTATTAAAAAAGTGAAATTAGATGAAGATTCCTTGATGTTCTTATCTGGATATCTGGAAAAATAGTCATTTTTGCACTCACTATTCTAACACATATTTACTATTACAAATCCTCTTCTTAAATTTGTGTAAATTCTGCTTGCTTTTACGTCACATTAACCAGTTTTATTTGCACCTAATAAAAAATGTCGTAAAATGTAATTAGGCATCAACGTTTATTTACAACAAAAATGTGTTTGTGTTATTGAAACTGTTAGGTTTAACGATGTCACATATTTGATTTTTTGTCTTGGTTATATTCACCATTTCCCTGTAATTAACATCCCCCCAACAAAAAACGAAATGTAAATGTGTAAAAAGTTTTTTTTCGGTATACTAACTACCTAACACTTAATTACTGGAAAATTTGACGAATCATACACTCATGTGTAAATTACAATACAAACGTCAGTCAGTCAACATTATTTGCAAATGCCTCCCCCACATCATCAATTGCATACAATATTAACTCGAAATGCTAAACAACAACAACAATAACACACTTCGATGTTTGTCCAAACTATTATTATTATTTTCCCAGCCGGACAAAACTCAATTTGATTTTATCGAATTTTTTACACGTATTTGTAAATTTATATACTCGTACAGACGATGGCTTGTGTGTGATATCCCGATAAAGTTTCATGTTCATCTGGATGTTTTACATGTTCAACTCTCACTCCAGTGTACACTCAAATAAGATTCTGATTGATATGCTAAAACGTTTTGGTTTTTATTGGAATTTGTTTGCGAAACTGCCTGCTGGAAAAGAATAAGGTGGAAAATGCAACTTTTAAGTTATTGGATTTGTATAATAAATTATATTTGCATAGCAATGTTTCAAACATATTTCCACTGCGGCAAACAAAACATTTCTGCACAAAATTTACCTCGCTTGCAAAGTGTTTTTTCCTTGACTAGGTGCAACATAATTATTGTGTCTTGAAGGCAATTGCATGATGCAGTTTTACTATATACACTGGTGAAACATTTCGTTGTAAGTTTATTGAATTAATTAAGACTTCTCCCTGGATGAATACTAAGTAATCCTTTAAAACATTGTCCATTAAAATTCTGCAATAGATTTAAGTGTTAATTCTCGGAGTCAGGTTTTCAATTATGAGAAACACGGCTGATGGGAACTGGAAAAGTTCGCCCTTGAGGGCAAAGACGATGGCAGCTGTTTGGAAAACCTTGTTTAATTCAGAATGTTTTTCTTGATAAAATTCTTGTTTATGTGCAGAGGGAAAAAATTGACCTTTCCTAGATAGATTTTTGATGTAAAATATCTAAATGTACAACCAGCACATGATTTTCTTATACAAACTTAACTTAGGTACGTAACCAAAAAATTCAAACCTATTTATTTTAACTTCAATTTAGTAAATATGGACGTGTTTTGAATATCGCCGTTTTTACATTTCCCACTCAGAAACCAGTGGCTAAAATGAAAAACACAAGCCCCATTTAATTTGCCGGAAATTATTGTAAATGACAGTATTAAAGAAAGTAAAATGAATTTAAAGAAAATTACTTAGAGTGGTGGAGTGCATTTTATTGCATGTCATTCAGTTTTACGGAAACCGGATTAAAGAATATAATCTTAAATTTTATGCAGGGTTTATTCATTCCCCCCCACCACAATGTTACGTAATGGTATATTATTTAAAATACTCGCTGTTTGTGGAATTACATTTGTCTGTTATTATTTTGTTTTGTTTAGCATTGGAAAATTATATTTTAACATGAACTGCCAAAGCGTTGTTGACAAAGTGAATTTATTCGTCCACACGTGCTCACACATTATTTAAAATTAAATGTATACAATATTATCAGATTATATTATCAACAAATCGTGACAAACAATTGGCGGATGTAATTCAATTAATTAAAATTTATTTATACGAAATATTTGATAGTATAGTTTTATCTATTTTGCAATATACTAATTGCAAAGATTGATCCTAGAAAATGCGATTATTGAATAATTGCACAAATTGGGATTAAAAAACGCACAAAAAATGCATATAAACAATAATTCGTAGTTCAACTTTGACGATAAAAGTTCTAGCAGCGGTTCCAAAATACTGATTTATGTTACGATAATCCCGGAAAAAACGCGCTTTTTATATAATTTGGATCCTCCTAGGAAACTCAGATAAAATACTATAAACAGTTCCTGATTTTTTCCAAAATAAACCACCATTTATCAAAATGCCTTCTAGAGAAATTTTGTGCGTAATCAAATTAATACAACAATTACTTTTCTTAACAAAGCAATCTTTAGATGTTTTGAGTCGAAGTTATTCCGAACTTCTAACCAATAACCAAAACCACACTCTAGCTCCACCTTTTATTATGATTTAATCACCTAAAGAACCTTTGGAAATGTTAAATTCTCTCGAATATATTTACGTTGTTGGAAATGTTGTAATTAAATTATAATTAAACTTGAGTTTAATAAAGACTACTGACTTTCGAGGACACGTTTTACTGGTGTGCCCGCTGTCGGTTTTTCTCCTTTTATTTCTGTTTGAAATAAACCAGGCGGTAGCTGTGGCGGTGGGTGCCGGCGGTAGCCTCTCGATATTCGGTCCTTTCGTCAGTTCCCGTATTATATAGACTGTAGAGAGGATTGAACAGTTCCTTGAGTTTGGCGTGCGAAGGCTAATTGTTTTTACTTCATTCAAGTGTTTCACGCCCTTGAACATAGAAAAGCTGCTCAGAGGCGGCAGCATCAGCACACTTTCCAACTTTTATTGTGGACTGTTGTTTTATGAGTTTGTTGCGCTATTATATGCCGGCTCCCTAAAAAAACGATTCAATAGGAACAAAACAAAAAAAGGGAAACTTTCGTTTTAAGTTGTGGCGTTTCTGCGCCTGGTGTAAATTCTAAATGTTAATTATAACAGGGAGTGGAAATTAGAATTGTGCGAAAGGAATTTTTGCTGATGGGTGGTTTTAGGGGTTAAAATGGACGCGCGTGCTTTGTTTTATTTTTTTAAGACACCAATTATTAACGCTTTAAGGCATTCTGACGATTTATTATATTTTTTTACGTATAGAAAGAATAAGAGAAAAAACGCATGATTTCTATATCTATAAATAAAGAAATGTAATTTGCCTAGTATAATAATTTTGAGGTGGTTCCATTTTTGGCGGATGCGCCGGTTACATAACATTGTCTGCTAAAGTCAAAAGATCGGGCTTAAATTACCAATTAATTAAGCGATTGTCCATAAGAATATTTATTATAAAATGTTTAACGCTAATTTTGAGCTTCTGGAAGTAGACGAGATAATTACGCAGAGTTTTTATGATGGAAACTTTCGGGTCTGTTTTTATTGTTGCCAATAATATACAAAACAATGTGTTAGTTGTCAGAAACATAAACATATAAAAAGTCCATTAGGAAAGTTTCAAGATTCCCTAAATCGATTAAACGCCCCTCTAATATTCATTTTATGCCCCTCCCGCAGATCTGTTTATCCCCAGGATTGTTTTCAATATTAAGTCAAATTTAAACATTTGATCACTCGCAGCCCCAACGCGTATGATTTCCACAAACCGACCAGGAAAAATAAATATTGACAGGAGTTTCACTACGGCCATCTTGAGCTTGAGTCTCTAAGTTTATCCGCGCCGCTCCGTTAGTTATGTACACAAGACGACTAGATGTTTATATATCTTACTTATTTACATTCACGATGATCAGATCGCGGTTGCCTTGCCGCAGGTAATTCCTGCTAGCTTTTCATAGCACAGTACTCAAGGGGAGTTGGAAGAAGAATTTTAAGACACTTTGACAACACACATGCCTTGAAAATTCCTGAATAGGCTGATTGTTTGAATTATTCGTATAGCTGGGAGTTATGTCAAAAAAATTTAAGTTAGTGGTGGTGATGATGGTGATTAGAGCGCGAATTGCATACGCGATAACATCAAACAAAAACATCCAATTAACAGCTTGTGAAAAAATCGTTTTATCATCTCAATCATCATTCCTTTGTAATTTAATTGGCATTCCGTTTAGCACGGATGGCAGTGTGCTAATCAACAAATATCCATCGTATTTTTATTGAGGCATTTTACTCTCTTTCTGACTCGGTCGTGGCATGGCATGATGTTCCCCAAAGGCGCTCATTCAATTAATCACGACACAAAAACATGGATTCCAAAAGTCCCCCGTCGATTGTCTTTCCAGTCACAATTCCCACACTGAATTATTTTTCGTTTAGAACCACTAATGAAATATAGCTCCAGATAATTCACGAACCAATAAATGATTTACCAAAGATATATTATATTGTATTTATAGACTGAGAGAAAGATCGGTGGAACGTGATGATGAATCAGCAGTCACATCAAACATCTATCAATACTTCTGCTTGGAAAATTCCGGGGGGTTTATGCTTTTCAATAGCGTTTTAAATTGTTGGTTTTACGAGGCTGGTTCAATAAAAACACAGTCGCAGTATTTGATTGTTCCAATTTCAAACATTATGTCCCCGACACGTCATAATCTATTTGCTGACTTAATCAAAATCACAAAACATGGAAAAAATACATTTTTTGGACAATATGAATATGTACAGCATAACGTGCATAAAAATTGTTTGTTACAAAATAATTAACCCTGAACCTGAAAACTTCTAATTTGGTACTGCGTGTATCACTTGCTACAAAACTGGACTATGAGAATGGCACATGTTTATAGTAATCTAGTAAGCTAATGGATACGGATATAAAATTAAATTATTTATGGTTCCTTGAGTTAATTGTATTAATTTAAGTATGTAATTATTTTGCAAAATTTTATTTAACATTGAAAATCGACTTAGGCTACAGTAAAATTACATATTTTCCTTTCATATGCAGCCTCTACTCCTATTCTGGGACATAAAACCAAGTAAACTTATGGAAAAATTACAATTTTTTATGTGCCACAGCAGAGCACCGGAAATATAAAAGTGTTTTTCGGTTCCCCCATCGACAGAATCACACAAATATATAAATAAATCCTTGGGCATGCATCTGAAATATTTGAAGTAGCAATAATACATTTTCAATAAGCCATCGTTCACAAATAAAAACCAATAAAAGTTGGGTGCTATGGAGGGAAAATGTCTTTAGACTCGCCGAGGCAAGGCGTTAAATGGGGCCTTTCCTAAATCGACAACACACTCTTATATTATATGTAGGAAGGTTGGTATGGTGTTGGTTGCTGCCGGACCTTTGTGAAGTCGTGTGGGCCACATATATAGGCAACTGGATAGACTGGTGTGTTGCTAAGCAACTGACGGGGACGTGGGGACAACCAGAGCCACCTTAATAAAGTCGTTGTCGAGGGACTATAATGTCAACTTCAAGTCAATAGATACGGTAAATATTAGGTAAAATATTTATATTCACGCTTTCGCACATTTTCGGAATGGGAATGGGCGCCAGAGGAAACCTCAGCAACTATCTCGCTCTTTTGCTCTTTCTATCTTAATTTAATCTCGGCGTATTACTATTTTTCTCCTGTGTGGGCGTGAGTGTATCCAATACTGTCGCCCCTCATCACAGCAACCTAACAGCAAATTACGCTTTTTAGAGGATAATTTCGTATATATTTATTAATTACATAACAAACAAATTTATTTAAGTGGTGCTGTGGTGGTACAATATGAATATGTGTGTTTGTGGAGATGTGGTTCAATGTAATTTGTGGCATGTCTAGCGGGCTTTACAAATACATGCGGCGCCACCAAATCAAATTAAGCCACAAATTAAAGCGATTCAAGACAGAAAAGCAACAATCCCCAATTTAATAACAAAAAGCCTCGCGTCATGTACACTTCAATTTTCTGTCTCGCTTCCCGTGAATAATTCCTTGTTGTTGGAGTAGTGAATGGGTTTCGTTTTACACCTCTAGAATCCCCACAGCAAATTGCTTTTAATTTAATTTCAATCAAATAAAAATAAAGTGTGGAGGAGCATAAAAGAGTGGAAGGAGAGATGGGGATTGATTCGTGATGAGGGGAGAGAGGAACTTGCAAATTTTATTTTATTATGGTAAATATCTGGTAGTTTTGAGTATAGTTTCATAGACAAAGGTAAAAAAGATTTATTAAGATATAAAAATATCTGATGTAGCCAGCACATGACATTATTATACAACGCCATATTTTTCAATTTATTGTATGAAATACTCTATTGTAAACTATTATTAAAAATCACAGTTCTGGAAGCGCTGGTTGGATTTATGATAAAATAATTTTGTTCAAAGTGACGATTTTAACTTTAGCACTGGCGCATCCACCAAATTTTGAAGTATGTTTATCTCGTTAATTTTCGTAAACAAACCAAAACCTAAAATACACAATTAGCCAGTATCAAAGCAGATTAAAGTAAACATCAAAGAAAAGCTTACTACACGATAATCATTTTAGGTAAGCTGCCAAAATCCCCTCAAAGCTAATTCACTTTTAGCCCCTTGATGTCCATAATTTTTCTTCATTCACACTCATCTCCGCTAGTGTTGACATATTCAATATGTTTATCTCGATTGCACCCCCAGATCATCATCCAACCAACTAAATTAATTATTTAGTGTTAAAAACATTTTCGGAGCTCGGTCGGGCGGGGGATGATTAGTGATATAAGATAAGAGTTCAATTTGTGACAATCAGGAGTGGGGATCTCAATGGCCATTAGTGCACCAACCACCACCAAATTCAGCTTCATAAAACCACTGGTCTAACCCTTAATTTAATTGGTTCCGAGCCAACTTCGACACGATGACGTTGATGAAGGACCCTCTTCTCCACTAAATCTATACTCCTGTGTATTGGTATTGGTATTGGTAGGTGTACCCCAAATATGTTCAGCAGGTTATATGCTGGAGTGCTGGATAAGGATCAGTATAGTAATATTTTTAGAAAAATTTAGGTACTATGTTATAAACATCAGGAGCAAAAATTTAATATAGAATCAAACCATTAATTTTTTTCCTACACAAAGTCCGTGGCCCTCTGTATCTACTATCCCTTCAACAGACCCCTCAAATCAAATTAACCACCATTATAGCTGATATAATTCACTTTATCACAGAACAATTTCGATGAATTTATCTAATTTTAAATAGAACTTTATTGTTTTACGACCATAATTCATATGAGTGAGTGTTATTATATACCAAGGGCAGTTGTTTTTAGCTATATTATTACGCTATATAGTGTTGTATTCTCGGCAATCGGAGTGGCTTTATATGACCACATAAATTTAGAGGCAACGCTTTATTGTACAATGTTGCACCATAATATATGAGAAAATATATACGCGAACGTATATACGGAGCTTGGAATGTGTGTTAGTTTCATTAGAAGGATATCTTGGGGCAAATTATAAGAGTTGTTCTTATTTTGTAGGTATATCAAAGGAAAAATTGAATTTCGTTTTGCTCTTTATTCGACTTTTGACGGGCTGTTTTTTTTAATGAGGAAAATGTGTTAATTTGCATTTAACGATAATATAATATAATTTTTTGTCTTGTAGAAAATCTACTAGAAGCTTTTAAATAACACACCTATTATCACATTCTCGATTAATACTTTTCTATACATCAGTATTTTTATTTCGGTACCTCGCCTTTCTATATACTTATATCCGAGTGCTATATACCTTAAAGCATATACACATCACCCAAGGGAAATATAAACTGTGCTAACCTGTCTTTGCTTTTGTTGCAATTAGATGGTGAGAAGGCATCCTGTGAAGTGAAACACAAGACTTTACTTAACCGATGGAACAGCCAAGCCAGTTATTAAAGAGAAATAAATCTCAAACTCCTGATCTATTGATCTGAAATTACCGGAGCAGGCGTTGCACTCCGAACAAATGAACAAGGGAGGATTCCCGCCAAAAACTCAATAAACGCGAAGTTAGCTCAGATAATCTAGTGAACCTATAAAAAAATATATATAGTACTATAGATTTGCAATAATTGTGACTGTTAACATAACCACTGAATTCTTGTGTATTTTGGCGGGAAACTCCTCTTAATGCATCGAATAGATTGTTTGAACAATAATTAAACCTAATCAATAATAGTTTGAGATGAAGGACCATCATCACGACTATAATCCAAATTTAACTAGTAAATAGATTTTCGGTATAGGTTAACACAATAAGTTGGTGTGCGGTTGGGACAACTTTACCAGCTAGGCTAATTACTAAGCTACGGCTACATGAATCATCCTAATGACCGAGATCATTAACACTCACCTAATTAATCAGAAGTATCTGGGGGTGGTTGTTGTTCAGGGGTGTTTTGCTGGGAAGTCGTTACGACATCGTAGGAATATCTGGAAGAAAAAAAAATGATCAAGAATTAAGAAAAATCATTTCGTGAATATATTTGTAAATTTTTAGCTGGAAAAATACGTAACGACTTCTTTTGCTTTAATAACTGCCTGTATTCTAGCAGGCTTTGTATTTGTGAAATTTTGGTACAATTCTGGCGTGAAACTCGCAAATTTCTTCTATTTTGGTCTTTAAGTCCCCAATAGTTCTTGGTGGATTATTGCCTAGAATACGTTTAATTTTATGCCAAAGAGTTTCAATGACATGAAAGCACCTTGATGTCGTTTTCCCCAAGTTCCAAAACTGGGATTTTTTAAAAACAGTCGTTAGAAAATTACGTCACATTTTTCAAGTGCTATTTTAAAGCTACGAAATATGACTAAAATCACCAAATAAAGACTTGGGGATTTTTTTGTACATAAAACCAACATCCAGCTTTCCAATAAAGTAAATTTTACCAAAATCCAACCAGTGGTTCCAAAACTGTGATTATTTTAATGTAGGTAGCACCCTCAAAAAACACGTTTTTGGAAAAGTAAACTCTGGAACTCGAGAAAAATGAAAAAAAAATCATATTAACATTTCAGGATTTTTTCAATATAGTACGATTATTGAGCTTTGATTTAAATGTTTTTTGACACAAATCCAACCAGCGGTTTCAAAACTGTGATTCTTTAAAACAGTTATTTTATCATTTTTAAAGGTGCAACTTTGAAGCTCCGATAAATGCCTAAAATCACCAAATAAAACTTGTATAATTTTTTTGTAAAGAAAACCAACATCCAGTTTTACAATAAAGTAAATTTCACCAAAATCCGACTACTAGATCCTATACGTTTTGAAAATAATTCTTTGTTTCTACAATTTTCTCATCCTGCTGGGTTAAAGTGCCACAGTTTTGGAACCGCCGAGCGGATTTTTACTAAATTCACGTTTTTATATAACTAAATGTTGGCATTATAACAGAAAAAACCATCAATCTATGGAAGTTAATTTAGATAACTTTTACGGATATGGAAAAAAGACAATCAATATTTTGACTATTGGTTATAAAGTATCGTAATGAATCTCATTACATATAGTCAATTAAAGTATGGGAGTAGAAAAAATATTCATTGCTTTAATAGTAGACTGCTCTCTGTGTGTGTACAATATGTTATTATTTACCAAAATTATATTATAGCGAAATCTAAAAATTTTCCATTGTACCAACTTTGTTGGAAACCATTACATGGAAATTGGAAAAGACAAAGGCAATTGGAAAGCAAAAAACCTCACGAAATTAACTAATGGAATTTACAATTTAAATTTGGTGGGTAGTGGTGTAGCTACTATAGTGTAGCATAGTTGCCCCGCTCGAAAGCCTAATTATAAAAGTACACCTCATTTAGTCGAGCGCAATTATGGCCATGGTTTCTGTGAATATGCTGGTTGTCTGGCTGCGATTCCACAAGGAATATATCCTGTAAAACTTTGCAGCTTAATTTCCCAGATTAGGGATGCAAGTCGAGGGGATAAAAATAAATGAAATTGCTGCTAAACTGCAAAAACCTAAACCTGAAAAAACACAATTTGATTATTCGCAAGTGTTACCTGGAAAAGAAAAATTGCTGTATTAACAACACGTTTATATAAAACTTGTTGAAGCTTGCAAGAGTTTAAGTTTTCATTAGATGTAAAGTGAAGTAATCTGCAGTGGCGTAATATGAGTTTTTAGCGTATGAAACCACACCGCGGGCAAAGTGAGGGCTCGAGGAAATGTGGGTGGGTGCGGAAAGACATTTAAAAGTTGGTGTAGAAGCAAAATGTTTTCTCTCTCACAGGAAAGTTGTACTCTGGCTGCTACCGGCGTGTTCTACAAAACGCGTTTCGCCTCTTCCAACCAGTACAACGACGATAATTACAATGGTAATGGTGCAATTAGTAACCAGATAATGAAAATGATAATTTCTAAACAGCAACTTGCGCGCCAATATGAAAAGCACCATGTTCTTTTGTGCTGCGTTCTTTTTTGCAAAGGGGAAAAATTTAAGGCCGTCTGGAAATTATTGCGCGGAATTTTAATAAATTACTTTTGTGGCTTTCGGAGTGTGAAAAAACTTGAATAGTATATTAATGGAGAGGCTTAACAGAACGCACGATGACTTTTCTGGTATACACTGCTCAACATTTAACAGTGGATTTAGTAGGGAAATCAGGGGAAACTCAAAAACATTGAGAAATATTTCACTTGAATTCCAAGTCATGTGCTGTCTCCATCAGATATTTTCCTTTTAGTAAAACAAAAAGTCGCGAACTGTCTCTATATCTAATATAATCCACGTGTTCAGTTACGGCGCGCCACTCTTCACCATCCGCCATCGTCCATAATTCCCACGTGATTTCAGTTAATTACAAACTCACTGCGAAACAGAAACAAACACCCCCGCCGTCACTGTCCCACATCTCCACCCCCTCATCACATCTAGGCAATACTCAATTCAACTAAACTTTGTAAATGTAATCAATACCGGTCGTTTGGTCGCTCCTGAGTCTTTTTGTGTACCGCCGCCACCGCCGCCAATAACAACAACAACAAGACAAGGTTACGGCATGGCAAAACACGTGAACATATTGTATAGGTAGCCTATATTGTATTTATAATATACCTGAGCGTTGAGAGTTGTTTATTTTCAGAATTGCCGGGGCTTCACTTTATTGTAATTTAAATGACATAGAAGCCATTTCAGATTGCCGGGACGCTTTTATTTTATGTAATCAAAAGCAATTGCATGGATTCATTTTGGATTGTTGTTCACGGAAAATGCAATTTCATTTTGGTCGGCGCTGTAGGTATGCTAATTTCAATTTATTTTTGGTTGATCTCGTTCAATTATTGTAATTAAAAATGTTTGGCGTGGTCTTCAGGTATCTATAGGTATAATTAAACTTGCGTGAGGGACAATTTTTATCAGCTAAAAATAAATAGAACGTTAAGGTTTATGTGCACAAGCCAATTTTTAACGTATACATTAAATATGAGAACGTGCATCTAGACGACATTCACCATTTACTGGAACGCTTTTCTATGAATTATGAACTTTATATAAACTCTCTCTCGTATATTAATAGTTTTCCATTAACCATTAATACTGAACGAATTATTTATAAATCTTGTTTATCAGTTTTATGGTGACTGTTATAAAAGTGTCGCAAGAAAATTGTTATTATTTTTTATGATGTCGTATCAACACCCGATTTCCAATGGTAAATTCCTAATGATGTTGAATAAATAACGGTTTGAATTCCATAAGGAGTTTCCGTAAGTTTATATAATATTTTATGTACGAAAAACGGTTTAATATGGTTGATGGGAAAGCACGAGCATTAGGCTAGTTTAGAGGATAAAAAGCTCAGGGGATCGTCATTTTGTAATTCCAATATTTGATGCAAAAAAGTAGTGGAATTGGATGAAAATTTCTCGAAAATTGCTCTAATTGCTAAGATTTTGTATATTTATAGCAAATTTATTTGAATAAGTAAAACGAGAAACAAATCCTGGTTCCATTAACATATTGATTGACAACTCATTAATTATGACACTGTGTTTGAGGAATTCGTGATCCATGGTTCCCTTCACTAATTGCCAAAGGTTTTGTTTGGATCCCCCAAACCATTTCTGTCTCTTCATCCTACCAAAGCTATCAAGATTCAAATTAATCTCAGTAATAGACAGGATATTTGTCGGAACTTTACTAGAAAAGAGTCGTCTAGAAGTAGGTAACTAAAAGGGATTCTACTTTTGGTGTATTGAAATACTAGAACATAATTTTTTTATTTTTTGTTCTGTTTTTTAGTCGGTAATAAAAATAGGAACCAATTTGAGATTTTTTATTTTGTAAAATATCAAAAAATTGCTCTAGTTAATCTGAAACAATAACAAACCTCATTTAGGGCCAGTTTTTCAGTTGATAGTTAACCTTAACTAATAATTAATTTTTTTTGTTTATGGTAGCTAAAGAAATGACTTTATAGTTTGATTGAAAAATTTAGACTATGAAATAAGGGAAATTGTCTAATAATTAAAAGTGTGAAAGAGTTAGTAAAGTTACCAAGTCAAAACACTGACTATATATTTTATCGAACCGGCGCATCCGCCAAAAATTTAACTTTGTACAACTCCCCATATTTTGATTATTTTTAAGGCAAATTTAAATTCGAAAGCAGATTCTATATTAAAATAAAGCACTTTATTAAAAGCATTCAGTCAGTTCTCTAGCTATCTTGATTATTATAGAAATTATTGTGTTATGAAAATTTAAAAAAAAATGGTAGGTACCTACTCAAGATTTTAATAGGTACACATTTAACAAATTTTTCAGAGGTTAGTTTTAGTTGTATTGAAATAGTTAAATATTTAGTTATACAACTAAATGTTCGGACAAAAGTAAATTTTTGAAGTATGAAAGGAGAAATGGAAATTTACGCAAATAATTAGTAAATACCTAACAATACAATAAAATGAAGCCTTAATAACAATATTATGCATGGAAGAAAATTATTTATTGGATTTAACAATATTTTAACCTTAATAATTAGCAAATTTTACAAAATGAATTTGCAACTAAATGTTGGAATAATTTTTAATTTAGGACCATTAATAAGAGGTTACGTCTCCTTTTGCCTATGTCGTTTTCCTCAACTTCCAAAACTGTGATTTTTTAAAAACAGTCGTTAGAAAATTACGTCACATTTTTCAAGTGCAATTTTAAAGCTACGAAAATTGCCTAAAATCACCAAATAAAGACTTGGGGATTTTTTTGTACATAAAAGCAACATCCAGCTTTGCAATAAAGTAAATTTTACCAAAATCCAACCTGTGGTTCCAAAACTGTGATTATTTTAATGTAGGTAGCACCTTCAAAAAACACGTTTTTTGAAAAATGAACTGTGGAACTCGAAAAAAATGCAAAAAAAATCATATTAACATTTCAGGATTTTTTCAATATAGTACGATTATTAAGCTTTGATTTAAATGTTTTTTGACACAAATCCAACCAGCGGTTTCAAAACTGTGATTTTTAAAACAGTGACTAGAAAATTCTATCATTTTTAAAGGTGCAACTTTTAAGCTCCGATAAATGCCTATAATCACCAAATAAAAACTTGTGTAACTTTTTTGTAAAGAAAACCAACATCCAGCTTTGCAATAAAGTAAATTTCATCAAAATCCGACTACTAGATCCAACGGTTTGAAAATAATACTTCTTTGTTTCTGCAATTTTCCCATCCTGCTGGGTTAAAGTGCCACAGTTTTGGAACCGCCTAGCGGATTTTTACGAAATTTACGTTTTTATATAACTAAATGTTGGCATTATAAAACAGAAAAAAACATCAATATTATGGAAGTTAATTTAGATAACTTTTGCGCGTATGGAAAAAAGACAATCAAATTTACTTTAGTCCGAACATTTAGTTGTTAGGGCTCGTAATGCTCGTATATAACTTTGTATTTACTTAGCATGATATAATCTGAAATACTCGTGTTGTATATCGATTAGATTTTCGTCTAATATTCAGAAGAAAATCAATTTTCCTTCAATGAAGTCACGAATGTCTTAAATATTACATAACTACAACTTTCAATTCACTTTAAATTACAGGGTGTTCTCTCCACTTTTATAGCTTCTTAATTTTTAATTTTACAATTACAGTATATGTACATAAAACTCCATGATACCATAAAATATGCATAAAAACAAGCTTTCTTATTTGAACTTTCTGTTTTCCTTTCCAACACATGCTACATTAGATATTTGAGTTAAAACCGAGCCAATATTATTATGGTAAACAGTTCTTCTTTCGGTATATTGAATAATATAGTGAAGATACTTGTATTATTATTATATCACAACATTAGATGAGGAGCCGTTCCGTTCAAAAAGCGGTGGTTATACATCGTATTTAAAAAGTATAATTTGTAACTGTCACCAGCAAAATGGGTTGCATTAGTGTGTACATCAGGAAATGTCATCACACTTTGTATAAACTGTCCCGGAATCTACTCTCTGCTATTTGAAGGGATCTTGTCCCGCGCTTCGCCCCCCAAACCGCCTCTCCTTCCGGCAAACCTGCCACAACTAAAGCGTTGCCTTCGAACAACTTATTTATATATTTTTTCCATTGAATTTCTCGATGCTCCAAAGTAATAACGTTGCACGACTTAAATAAAATCAGCCAATAATTAATTACGTGCACATTAATTTAATATCGTGGCGATGCGACATTTATGCAAGATTTTTTTTGTTGGTGGTCAGCACTGGAAATAAATTGCTAATAACGAAATTGGGTTGTTTGGAGACTAACTTGGTGTATACGCTGTTTGTTTATAATTAACTTGAAGTGAGATGAAACAGTTCATATTTACCGAATTATTTTGGGCGATAGCCGCATAATTTACATGTACCTAATCTGGTTAAATGTACCTTGTTGACCCTATGGAGAATATATGTAAAGCGCTGTTTGATAGATTGCTTTATTTGCATTTTCATTTCGTGACTATCTCGTTTTAATTGCCGACAATTTGATATTCATTTGGGTTTAATAAGTAAATTCAACTGCTATTGTACAACTATAACAGAAGAATTTAAAAGCTGCAACTTTTAAACTATGCTATACCTGGCTTAGAAACTCTCTTGTCATTTTGATTAAATTTCTCAACTTTTGTACAAGACCGTTTGTGTTTCAATTATTTTCTCTGTAGGTGCTTTGGTACAACTAATTTTTAGTCAGTACCCGAAACTTGCGTCGTAATGAAAAATTTGTATCATAATGAATCTCATTACTGTACAGATAGTAAATGTCTAATAAATCAATTAAGGTACGAAAATCGAAAAATTATTTTTATTAATGTGTGTAGCAGAGTATAAAAGTTTCAAGAATCAACTCGTTAACAATAACTATAACAAATAAAATGTATGTAGGTACAATAGCACACTATTATGTATGTTACGTACCGAAGTTGATTAACTTTGATTATTAATAAAGTATACTATTCTATGTAATTTAGATTGGATGTAATTTAATATATGAGATTCTACAAACACCATAGTATTATACAATCCTCTCTATCTATATTAGATTTATATTGAAACGCCAAACAAGGGGTGAACTTATTGAATTTCAAACATATATGTCAACTAGACATTACCATAGGACATTGGAAATTTAAATTAAAGTAATTTGATACTACATTGTTTGAATCAACTTCGTATTTGATTTACTTGTTACTAGTTGAGTTGGAAAAAAGGAAAATCCCGCTTGAATTGTTATTATTATATTATTATATTTTACATCTCTGATTTATTTTACCAAATACACAGAATTATTAAAGCTTTTATCTGAAAATTACTTGCTTTCATCGTAAATTTTAAATTACTAGTAGTTTTCTCATAAATTACTTACTTGTTCCTACAAATTTTACACATAATTTGAGAAGGAAATCGTTATGAGACTCGAGATCAATAAGATTACACAGCTCATCCATCTTTAGGTAATAATGAGGCTGTCTTTGAATATACGCCATCATCGTCACATAGGCATCATTTGAGTAACGAAATATATTTGACGACGTATTCCAATTCGATATAATAATAATGTGCCATCAGAGGGAGAGAAGGACAGACTGTGATTTGAACGAGCATAGTTGTATTAGGTACCATAAATTCACCAGGTAAAGTTAAGGGAATGTATCATATAATATCTAGTATGCTGTAAGTATATGATTATTGGATCAAAGTTACATTTGTGCAGACAAGTAGTAATTGAGTTTCAGTTAGATGAGGAGGTTTCAGCAATGCCAAACTATGACAAAGTCTTACATGAAGATGTTTGATAGCACATAATGTCACCTCGTCTATCTCGACATGTAAATCTGGTTTTGTTTCCAAGATGCACAAGTTTGGTGTAGGAAAAATAAATGAATGATGTGTGCACTGATGTGAATTCACAGAATGTAGTATAACGAAATACTATACAAAGCGGGAGTGGGGAACTGGGTCCAGTTAGCTCTTCATTTCACGCATCGTCAAATTGCTGAGATACTGGTACAGTCATTCACACATAGTGGTCAACTCTCGCCACAATTTTATGACAAATCGTATATCATCAAGTACACTTTATACACTGTGTACCTGTCCACCAGACCAAATACATTATTAATGTCAATGGCGTATCCAACAGCTGGAGTGGAAGGATACTAATTTTATATGTGCAGGAATTTTTTCAGATTTAGTCAATTTTATTTAGGAACATAATTCAATCCTGAGTTATAAGTATTTTAAAATTCGTGTCCCCGGCGCCTCCGCCAAAATTATAACCATGGAAATTCGCGATAATTTGATTATTTTGAATGCAAATTTAGATTCGAGAGCAAATTCTATTTCAAAGTAATACACTTTATTAAAAGTGTTACGTAAATTTTTGTAGTTTTCTTGAATATTGTAGATGCTTTGAAAATTGAAAAGATATTTTATTTTGCAAGAATTTAATACACATTTAACACGATTTTCAAACATACTATTCTTTATTTTGAAATTTGGTTGGTTATTTGAAGAAACTCCTAAACACTGTACTAAATATATTTCAATCGCGAGTTATACCATTTTAAAAATAATTTTTTGTCTAACCGGCACCTCCGCCAAAATTACAATTTATTAACTCGTAATTTGGTTATTTTTAATGCAAATTTAGAATCGAAAGCAGATTCCAATGAGAAAAACTCTTACTTACTTCGATATTTTCGTCTGTTTCATCCAATTAACTTAATCTAGTAAATTTGTAGTAAATTAATTTTAGCCTAGTTGTCGGCAATTCCCTCAATTGATTAAGTCATCGTCGAGCACAGCAAATAAAGTAAGTATCACCACCAGCCATCGCGAACTTCTTTGTTCGACTCATTATAAATACATTAACTGAAGACAGAGAGACAACGTTTATACGGCTTGCTATTAAGTTAAATTAGGGCTAGTTGTAGTCAAGTTAATTGCCATTAGTCGAAAAGGGGTTGGATGGAAAATGGAACCTGCTGCTTAGAGTATATTATACCCAAAGTGACAAAGATCTACGCGAAGGAAATTGCTGAAATACACCAGGTGACGATGGTAAATATAATAATCCTGCTGTTGGCTGTCTTGTATATGGTAAATGAAACAACAAAAGTCTTGTAGTAGCGCAGTCATTACCCAGGCGTTGCCCCAAAGTCTGTTCAAGTAATTAGTACTTAAGATGTCTTGTAACGTGACACGTGTTGCCTGTCAAATTGTTATCATCACCTACTTATTATATTACTTTACTTTCTTTGATGTTCAAGCCCATTTGGAAACTTTAAATTAACACTCTGCTGCAATTTAACAGCCGCGCTATATTAATTTGAATATCAGACACGGATGGCGGGTGTGATTCCTCTCGAAACTTTTACATTCTTACTATATGGATAGATATATTGATTTAGAAGGTGAAATATGATATAAGAGCGCAAAAGCAAATAATGTCGAGAAGCCCAACAAAGTTTCTTACTTAGTTAAGTACAAGATTTGAACGTTGCATACTAAGCATGTCACTATAGTAGTAAACTTCCATCAATATGGAAGTTATAGATGAACCCTTGTGCGTTGTGCGTCTTCCCCCGTCTGGTTTTACTTGGTATATACCACAAACTCACTTAGCTGCAAGAAAAAACTCCACCCAAACTTATTTAAAAGTATTATTAATTTTAATAGTATGTCTTCTTTATGTTCCTTCGAAAATGGCCGTGATGTTAAGATTACACTTTGGATTAATTAATTTAAGGGGCTCATTTTCGCCCTCGAACCACGACCTGGGAGTTTGCATTTTTTTTTGCTTTAATTTCCAATAAATCAACACAACACTGATTAATGCTAGCGCTGTGGCTCAGGCGCAAACTCGTCCTCGCCTGGTAAGTATTACTTACCTCCCTTTGTGCTTAAATAATTATTAAAACGAAAAATTAATTGCTATCAACTTTAAAATTGACAGTGTTTGATATGTTGATAAATGTGAACAAATTTTTTGTGGCCAGGGTCTTGATATGTGTGCTTTTACGGCCTAGGCAGTAAAAGTGATACTTTGCTGCGCATCTAAACGAGAGTGTTGGATAAAATATTAATATTTCCGATAAATTTATCGAGTTAAAAATGACAGAGTTATAAATCCTAATCTAGAAATGTTCTCTCAGGATATTTCGTATAATATTAATATAATTTATTTCACCTAATTCGATTTATAGATCCTTTGATAATGTTGGCAATATATTCCAAAAAACTTTGAAACAAAGTAAATCCAGTTAAATTAATCAAACATCATTCCGTGCGCTTTGAAATTTGACAATTCGGAATATCTATACACCGCACCTTTGCTTTTGAGGGCGCATCATCAGAGGACTTTCGGAATTGGGGGGGAATTGTGTGATACGCGCGGGGAGGTAGCCTGGGTAGGTGGTGAGGTACTTTATGGATTTACTACGATTCAAAGTACGTGCCGGCAAAGTTTCAATTGGGAAGTAAAACTAAGGAAGCTAAGTTAATTCATTATTTAAGAAGAGAAAGGAAGCTATAAGGAACGGAAATCTCGTTGACTCTAAAAACAGGCACGTATCTAGAGCTTTTTAGATCTCCGTCTACTTTGTTTGTTGAAAGGTTGCCCTGTTGGTGTATGAGATGCTATAATTTAATTGTCATATCTAGCTCCCTTTATACACAACACAGTTATTTATTCCAATTTATTCTGCTCTAGTTTTTGATGAAACTCTGACATATTATTTCATTTTGGAGTAATTTGTTTTCATATGACCACAAATCAGATGATATTAGAGGGTGTGACAAACAATAAAATTATATTAGGACTGTCACAGAGGGCACATTAATTCATATATCACAAACATGTCAGCTGTGCTATCATGAACAAAGATTTTTGTTCACGAGAGGCGTGCACGCTCACTATACATACCATAACAAACTAATTAATTATTTCAACTGGTAACAGAAGGTGAATGAATATATACGTTAAATCCATTACCTAAAAGGATCTAAGGTTAAATCTCACACCATATAATTTGCTCTGTTTTATGTTCCTAGTTAATTACTCTCTTATTTATTATACTTACGTTTAAGTATTAGCTTTAATGATTATCTAGGTTATTGCCGCTGTAACATTTAAACCATACTTTATATCACTCGAAGTCAAACTGACGAATGGCAATTAACTGAATAAGAGTCGAAAAATCATAAAATAGTTTTAATTGTTATCAAGCAAGTATACGAGCCAAGTTATTTTGCAGCATAAGAATTTTTTAAACATTAAAATGGCATAGAAAAAACATTGGTCTGTAAGTTTATAAAAATTATCATCAAATCCTGCTCCTTTTATAATACGAAAGCAATTTGTAATACATCTCTATCTATTTGGAAATGTTTATGGGCCACATCCAGTTGATCTTTGGCCACGTGATCTATTTGGCATCCACCTGGAAAAAGATCTATAAATCAAATGACAATATTTTGTTGGCTGTTGATCGTTTATCACAGACACGTCGGTTTCGGCAAATGTGCAATTTACAGAATGAAATATACTGTATATAAATGTAATAAATTCATTTTTTATTCGATGTACCAAACCATGACAAACAAATAACAAATCGGTAGTTTTACAAGCGATTTAGGGGAAATTAGTGGGTTGAAATTTGGCGGAGGCGCCGGGATAAAAGATGTTATATTTAGTCAAATTAATAAAACACACAGTGCCATCTAAGAAAACCAGTTAACATTACACAAAAATATCACATTCCGCCACTTGTTATCTTACCAGAATAATTCACTATAAAATTGGAGACAAAAAATTTAATATGGTCATTGATACGAATTTATATTTTCAAAATTTGTTTTAAATCAATAAGAACCAAAATCCTCAAACTCAAAAATGTTTTCCAAATCCGTTCCCCTAAAGCTAACCCCCTGTTTTCGTCCCTTGTCCTTGCGAAAAAGTAATAGCCCTTGGCTACTAGCAGGTATATCCTCCACCTACTCGTACAGTGTTTTAATGAATAGACCAGCACATATACGATGGCCGTAGCTCGTCCATCACTAGAACTCAATCACGGCGATGCGGGGCGGACACTTTCCGCTAATTGTCACATCTATCACCCCGAACTACTATCCCGCCCCCCGAATATGACTTCTCATATATATTATAGGGTCGTTCAAATAAATATACCAGAAACAACAACCAGCAGGCCCCTTTGCTTTTGTTTATTAGCGCCCCGTCAGCTGTCCCAATTTGTCACTATATGCGCCACTTACTTTACTAGATGGTGCTTTCATTACGTGGAAAAAATGAGTGTTGGGGCTCCTCTGGCATTTTCTGCACTACGTTAAAATACACACACACACACATACATAGGCTGTAAATTTAACAAAGCACTGCCATGAAAAAGATTAATTGTTTGCTTATCGTCGTCTTTGTGTGTTAATTTTTTACTTTGTGTTTTGTTGCTCTTGCTGCTGCTGCTGTTGCTGATGTGGCAGCCACTTATTGTTCTAAATATGTAAGGACCAACAGACAAAGAAATAATATTAATTTTTTTTCGCATAAATCCGGCGCGAGGTTGTGTCAAAGTTCCAGAAAATAAACTCTGGGGGAATATTGGACGCATGCTAAAAGTTTTCTTTCTAGGGACACAATAATGTTTTTATTAGTTTCTCTGATGTTTATAGAGGCATAACGTAACATAAACAAATTCTTTTACATATTTTATAATGTCCAGGATGAAAGTTGCAATATGCTATAAAACTATGCAAACATATTTTTCTTTTCATATGAAATTTATCACTATTATTGCATTTATTTATATTATGGAAGTTTTATGAATAACAATAACAATAACTTGTTAAAAATGGTCATTTTATTTATTTACTTATCCTTTCATGGTGACACCATTTTATTACCAAATATTTCAGCAGACTCATGCATAACACCGTGTCTGTCTCTCGTTTGACTCTCTTGAAAGTGAGAGACAGAAACAGTGTGACGCACATATGTCTACTGAAAATAATTCCACTATATACGGCTCCTTCAAAATCTTTGCAATCTTCTATAACTTTAACTTTAGAAAGTTGTCAGAAATTCACTGCCTCATAACCTAAAATTATTATCATTTATACAAGGATAGAGTGTTTTAAATAAGTCAATTTCTGACCACATTTGGTCTTGTACAATTTTTCGGTTTCTAAAATTTATAAATACGAAGAATTACGAATCCTTCTAATTAAGTCTTAAATATTTCATGTAAAGATCTCATAATTCTCCGGTACTCGACGACAAGTTTTAAGATTGTGAACAGATTATGCCAATTTTATTCGCACACTAAAACTATTCATCTCGCCCCTCCCCTCGACCCATTACTGCATTTTCTCATGAATGTAAATAATTGTTAGATTTTAGTTCGAAGTGTTTGCCAAAAGTCTGCAAGCAGCATTCGTACAGTACTAGATATTATAAAGTCAAGTTACTGGAAAACAGTCATGCATTATTTTATTAGCATCCTAACAGCAGGAGCAGCCAGCAGTATCAGGATGGGATATAAAGCATTCATCTTTCTTATACAATTTAAAACGAGCTACTAAAGAGCTTAAATATAATTCCCATCGTGAATGACTTCCTGCCTGGCTGTAACTTTCGAAAATATCATGAGCTCCAACAAATTTAAACTTTTACACTGGTGTATGTGTGTGTGAGTGTATATGCCCCTGCAAGTTGTATTACTAGTTGATGACTGTACTGTTTGCATGGTACAAATGTTTTAAAAAGTTTTATTCGTATGGAAATAACTGAAAAATATGATAATGATTAAGCAATTTATGCTACGGGAAGTTTACTTTTTTGCATGTTTTATTATGATAATTGGCGGAAATATAATTCAGCAGTAAAATTGAATGTAACGAGAATTCTTGTAAATTTTGATCAGAATATACAAAATTTTAAATATCTATACCACGGTTTAATAAATTATGTACAAGGTGGAGCATTTTCGATAAGATTACATCTATATTAGATCTAACTAGGAAAGTACTGTTTTGCGTTCATAAAGTAGCCCTTTATACACTAGTGTATAAAGTTACTTTATTTTACTGTTAATATAAATTATCTATACATCAGCTAAAAGGTAATTTTAGCGGCCGACATAAAGCTTCGTGCAACTTAGATATAAAACCGTCAATAAAGTCATAGATTTTATACTTGTGACATAAATAGCTATTATGCTACTAGAGTAGTAATATAATTTAATTAATATACTAGATAATTTGAACATTGGTCAACAAAGAGAGTTAGTTTAAAATTCAAATCCGTTCATCCCTGAACCCCCGTTCGTTTTTTGATGATTTCGCGTCGAAATTCTGGCAGATAATCCAATATAGAAGCCATTGTGTTTTGTAAAATTTAAATACAAATACAGACAGTTTACTCCTTGAAAGCCCAACAAAACAGTTTAATAATAAATAAGGTCACATCACCAGCAGCCGCAGAGATTTATAAAGTTTACTTAAGCCATCATTCGAGATTTTACCATAATAATGTGGTGCACTAATCTATGTTCATGCTACGGTTTTTGATGGTGTAAATATGAACATAGGGCCATTTATAATCCCTCTGATTAAATCTAGGCATTTGTGTCGTTTGGTCTGTTGTGCATTCGTCGGCGAGGCGTCTAACTCAACCAACATATATCACAGTTAAATATTCTAATAAATGATGAATGCTGCCACCACCACTGTAGTTTACCCCCTGATATTAAATAGAAGGTTTGATAATGATAAATCCACGCGCCGTGGAACGCTACACAGTTTATACGCATGTAGTAATATAATAATGGGCATGATTATGTAACGGGATTAATAATTTGCCACGATATCAATTACCGTTGGCAAATCTGTAAAATTAATGCGTGTGTAACGTGCTACCGTGCACCAAACCGAAGTTGTACAACATTAAACTTTATTATAATGTGTATGTGTTATATGCTCGTTTAATTCGATTGATTGTTAACAATTAATTTGCCCCTCTATCGCTTGTAATTTATCGTTAAACACAGAAATTAAATTGTCACTTTAATAAGGCGAATCTAGAAATGCTTGATTACTGTAGTTATAAAGTTGGATACGGTCTGAAGTTATCTGTTAATCACGTGGATTAACGTGTGTTTAATTGTACTTTTTATGTTAATAAAATCGAGATATTTTAGTTTTTTTCAAAACTATACCTACCCATTCCTGTAAAATAAAATATGCCAACCCCATGCATATTCTTAATATTATGGTTCATAAAATTGTTGATGGATTTCTGCATATTGTATAAAGATACTGTAAAATTTCTCGTGGAATAAATTGCTTCGAAAGATGTTTACCCAGGAGATCGTGTTCATGTCTTTGCCACGCAAAGTTTGACGTTCATTCTTGAAACGCTTGATCCTAACGCAAACAGTACTTCCTGATTGAATCTCCTTTACAAACTCTAAACGCATTCAAATTTGCCAGGGAACTCTTTCATTAAAACACAATAAAAAAGTTTTTGCGCGGTGCTTATTTTGGGGCATGTACAAGGACAAGAAATGCACATTTACATAAAATGCTACTGTAAATAAACTTGTGCGTCTTCGACATCTAGATGTTGATTTACTTGATAATAAATCCCTTCAAATTAACAAGGATTGTTATATAATAATAATTGTACAACTTTTTCAATAGATATTTTCATCTCAGATACATCCTCCATCAATTGTTACAAAAAAGCGTACCACCCTGTATTTTGAGTTGTTAAATACTTGATACCACAACAAGGAGGCAGGTTGCAGGTTGGTTAATATTTACCTTTACCACATCCATCGGAGACCGCTTAAATTAAACACAGTCAAGAGTCTAAATTCTCCAGCGATGGAGGCGATTTGTTCAAACGCCGGGCGAAAGACTTGATGGCCTTGCCTGCCCTGGCTTAGCCCAGCTCACATTGGAATTGCGATAATTTAGATTAAAAAAGCCAACCGAAATTTGCACCAGACAAAAGAGGGAAAAAGTAAATTACGTTTTTTTGTGTTCCGGCTAGTGTGAGGTAAAGGTGGATGTTTTGCCTTTTGAGCTTTCGACACTTCAACTTGTGGCCATTAACAATACATGGTTGGAGCCAAAATGGCCCTAAAGGATAAAGTGATATAATATGCGAATGAAATTAGGACGAGTGCGCCCCCGGAGTTTTAGATAGAGGTGCCTCTAACTGAAAGCTGGTAATTTAAATAATGTTAACTGTTGATGGAGCAGGCATGCGTGGATTATTTGCATATTTAGTCAAACTAGCTTTAAGATTAGCAAAAATATTCAAAAAAATTAATTCTATTCGCCTATATATCTACAACTTTCCCGATAATGGATTTAGTGGAACTGCGTCTTTGGTCAATTTCAATATAAGTGAAAGGACATTATTTGTTGGTTGGAATTGGAATAGTCGCGCGATAAAGTGCCTTCTCAAATCAATGGAGTATATGCGGCTTCCGTTGCCCCGGGTGTGCATTCACCAATGCGGCATCGATTCATCCATGTCGATCTTATACACTTTAACGCTATTGCAAACTTTATATATTTGGCGAGACATAGTCATGTCGTCAAGGAAATTTTACAATACTAGCTAACATAATGAACGAAATTGTTCGCCAGAAAAACTCGGGAGAAACCAAGCAAGGTATATTTAGGAGACAGCACATGACTGATTTTCTTGTACAAAGCTAATAACCTAATTCTATATATTAGTATGTATTGAAATGGTAGAAAAAATATAAAAGTGAAAGTTTGTCCTCTACACAAATCGAGACGGTTGCAGATATCGACGCCAAAATTTTTGTGAATGTTCTTTCGGGTTCCACACGAGTCGTAGCCACCATAAAATCATATATGTAGTTCACTAAAATTAATAACTTTGATGAAAAAAATGTTTACTTGTGATAGCAATAGCTGTCCCCTATTTCAGTGGAATTTTTAATAGTCGTTATTAAAATTTTATTTTCATTATGAAATATTTTTCTCAGTGTGATGACTGCGGAAAATGTGGTGTACCAAGTGAAAAATATGTCTTACTCTCTTAATATACAGAGCGTAGCCTTCTCTTATTTCGACACTTTTTGACCCAAAAAATTTGAATAAACTAATCAGACCATTTGCATACTTATTTTTGTAATCTAACCTCATTTATTTATCTTTTGGCAGATTACTGTATCTTTTCCTAAATATTTTCGAATCATTTGGGCAAATCTAATTTCCCACGCCTTTCCTATTGATTTTTCCGATGTGTGTGTTCCCTCGTTTAGTGCTAGAATATAGATATTTGGGACATGTTAGTTCATTTATCTCCATACGGTGCAGTTCACACACGAAGAACCATTTTATTTTCGCTGACTATATCGTGACGCAACATGAATATCGAAGAAGACTTGCTACGTGAAACGCCTGCCTAAGAAACACAATCCTTCGCACCACACACAATATAACTTATGACTTTTCTATAACTCACTCAAAAATGCTAACTTTCACAAAAATATATACAATATATTAAACTGTATCTTATTTCTATTATCCCGCCATCGTACACAATGTAGATAAAGGGAGAAAAGAAAGATCAAAATGAAAATAATGTAGGTACAAAAATAAAATTCCATTCGCTGCGATTTCACTCGTGTGCGGAAACATCAGCATTTTGTAAAATTTAATATTGGTATTTGTCTTTTCATTTTTAATGGAATGGCTGTAAAAGTAATAGGTATATAAAAAAAGAACGTGAATTACCCTGAAGGAAGTGAGTATTTATATAGACGCACACACACATAGACATACGCCCATATAAATAATAAGGGATTTAAAGTTTTCTCGTTTCGTGACAGAAAGGAGATTAAATAAAAAAATGTCAGACAATGGTTTCCATTAAACAACACAGCGCAAGTTTTAATTACGTGCCGCAAAACAAATAAACTCCCTGACACCGACGCCCATATACACTAACACATATACGTATATACACACAGAAATAATATACATACGACCAGGAATGTGGCGCCATTACAATAAAATATTACCGCACAAATTGAAGAACAATTTTTAAGTAGATACCCCCAGACAAGCTTAACGCGAAAAGTTCGCGTTCGTGTTGGAAATTTAAAAATGCAATTTGACTAATTGGGTATGGTGATGTTTTTTCATTAAAGAAATTTAATTTTCATTGATGATCAAGGTGAAACCACATTCACGTTTAGCAGAATAATTTTCAGTAAAAAGATCACTACCATATATAAAGAGCGATCAAATAAATTTGTAATCGAGTCATCCATGAACCCAAAATCGTATGTAGTTACTTGAACTGCATTACAATAAAATGTCAGTTGAAAGCTAAAATGGTTCAAGTTAAAGACATACGGTTGCAAGTCCATGGATGACTCGATTACAAATTTATTTGATCGCTCGATATCTTGCAAACATTACAGTGCAGATGATAGCAACCTCTCGCGAGAGCGTTCGTTGTACGCATGCGTTCGCTAATAAATTAGGTTAGGTTTGCATAAGAAAGTCATCTGCTGCTATATTAGATTTTTTGTTTAAAAATTTGTTTATACAAACTCTAGTTTTTTAACGCGGGAAATTTGAAATAAAACCACCAAGAACCCAAACAATAATTTCCAATTATCCATCGACGAAAAACCTAATTTCAAATCGTCAATATTTAATACCATGACCATACCCAACAAATTGCATCTCAAATCGTGTTTTCCATTTCGCTCACACACATTTGTACAATAATTATAAAAATTAGAGATTTATTTGCCATATTTTTAATTAATTAAAACCAGCGCGCGGGTGATGCTTGGCATGATTCAATTCGTTATTGGTCGTGTGTACGACACATGAAGTATTACACATATCCGTCCAAACGCCACACACCAAAATTAAATTTGCACTACCAAAACATGAATATTACATCGTGCCAGACGAGAATGGAGGATGTACGTGTCAAAAATTTAATTACGTTTAATTTTATACGTCATGCAGGAATTATTGTAACACATGTCTTTGCTAGTATATTCTATATAACTGTATTTAGTAGAGAGAATTGTAAAATATTTGGCGGGAAATTTAAAATACCTTAAATTGATCGAAGTCGTCAAATAGCCAATGCCATTATATTTTAAACATTTTTAGTTCCAAATATGAACTTTAGTGGTGTTGAGGTACTTATATTGATTTGGATGACTATATCAGTAGAAATTTCTATTATATTTCGTATGCAAATTAAAATCCTTTGGTGGAATCAACTATTGTAACTGTTTTACGGAAATTGGAGCTCTATGATATGATTAAAAATAATATTTCCCAAGTGAATTGAACTCAAGTAGAATTCATTCTCTGTAAGTTATTTTGTTTTTCTGTAATTCGATATTGGAGCGCTTTTCGTTTCGTTTAAAGTACAAGAGTTAGTTTTTACATTATTTTCAATAGTAGATAAATACGATTCTCCGAACCTCCTGTGGAACATTCGTTAAGGCAAACTAGTCGATGAACAATGTTAACGACACTTTGGATAAAGTTTTCTAACAATATAAGTAGTTGAATAACAACTTTCTTCTAATCTGGATATTGCACACTCCAAGTTGGAACAGGAGTAACTAACTTGAAAATTTATATAATTGCGAATAAATGTCCAAGTTTTATATATAAAAGGATTGCAATGGATTGAATACCTGTGTTAAGGAGCCGCTGTACATGGAGTTGTCTTGTGGCATCATCTGAAAATAAAATAAATCAAAATATTTTAAGAAAACAGTTATTTTTTATTTCTAATCAAATCGTATCGATTTTTTTGTGCAATTTCATAAAAAATTAAGAACGACAATCACGCTTATTGAATAATAGTAAAAATTTAATTAAATTTCCAAACCAATTCGAATGCACCTCCCAAGAATTTGCTTAAAACCCGAAAACTAATTTACATGCAATTTAAACGGAATGTAACTTGTTGCAATCCGTGTATCCTAAAACACAAACGCCATTAGAAATTGATGCATTCGTCTTGCAAACACTCCCATATTTATACAATTCAATTCGATTTGTACCCAAAATTGTACTCTGCCATCTGTAATTATTTACTTTTGTGTATATTTGCTCATCGCCATCAGCATGATCAAAGTGAAATGGAATTTGTGTTTTACACAGCGTATGAATTATTAAAAATATAACCTCATTTCGTTTGTGTTTAATTAAATACAGCATGTTGATTTATTTGTTGTTGGTTCGGTTCATGTATAGAGAAATGGGCACTTGCAATTTGATGATACATCAGCAAAAGGCAAATATGGAATAAAAACAGAGATTTTGTGACGATTTCCAATTATACAAATCAGCGAGGAAAAGGTGGAGTTTATGAAATATTAACTAATTTCCGGTTTGAAGACTAATATGAAAATATTTACGTACATGTATAGAAAAATTATTATAACCTCAGTATATTTTTCATTTAAATTATAATCACCGCCATCACCCAACAAAAATTAATTCCTGTGCACATTGTTTGGATATTCTACGTCAAAAAATCCGACACGTCCATCATCAAATATTTCATTTATTTTTGTTGCTACACCATTCTAATGGATATCAAATGAAATACGTTGACATTCTCGACAGTGTGGACTGCGTTGTATATTTTGTACCTACCATCAACTTGACATAGCAATTAAGGTTGCTTATTCCGATATAGCGGGGCAACAAGTTGTATTATACTTATACTGGTACAAGTGTCTTTGTCACCCAATACCGCAACGAAATATTGATGTTTTTCGAGATTGGCTGTTTGTATAAGAATTTATTTAATATCCAATTTGTATAGGAAAATAAAACAACGACTTTGATTAAGTTTTAAATTAGATGGATTTTTGGGGTTTAATTAAACTTGGGGTAAGTGTGTTGTGGTGTAGTCTAGTCTAACATTAAATCTGCTTGAAGCACCGCTAAAATACACAAATAAACATAAATGGACACTTATTTTATTGAGCTGCACTTGCCCCAGAATTCATTTCTATAGAAAAATAAAACTGAACAGTGATTAAGTTCTAAAATAAATGATTTTTTGTGTTTTAATAAAATTTGGGGTAAGTGTTATGTTTTAGTTTAGTTGAACATAAAATCTGTTTGTAAATGGTTAAAATACCGTATTTCCTTGAGTTGCACTTGCCCCAGTTTTCCTTAGTGCCCAACGTAAATCTACTAAACTCACTAGGTCGCAATAACGAAAACAATCGTCGCCTTTCCATCGACTTGTGTATGTTCATATTAATCCTGCAAATGAGGGTAAAAAACAAAGAAAGTCACTTTTAATCCCTAACAACAGCACAGTCAATTATTCGCCAGTTTTTCCTGCCACCCCGACGTTGTCTCCTTTTGCGCGCCTCACTTAGCGTAGCTTTCAATACAAAAGGGGACGACAAAGAAAATAATGCCGGCAATTGGTTAATAGAAACAGTCGGCAGCCTATTTATG
The DNA here is from genome assembly GCA_963942485.1 of Pediacus dermestoides. Lineage (NCBI taxonomy): Eukaryota > Metazoa > Arthropoda > Insecta > Coleoptera > Cucujidae > Pediacus > Pediacus dermestoides. The sequence goes on along the minus strand of OZ012630.1, from coordinate 434,935 downwards.
CCATTGTGTATACCTAATTGCTGGTATTCTATCTCTTAAACAAATCGACCCACAGCCTTTTTAAACGCGCGGAAAAAGAATAATGAATGTTGAAGAATCAAATTGTCATTTGCAGCTCTTTTGGTTTCCGACTGTGAAGTGTGTGGTTAAGGGTTTTGCACGGCGTATATAATACGATTAAAATCTTTAATTAAAACCGCCTTCTTTCAACGTTTTTTTATCCAGAAGGATTTATGTTGAATAATTCAGGTAATACTTAGTATACGAGTATATCCTGGCTTAATGCGCAATTTTATTATAGAAAAGGTGTTTGTGTCGTTTGGCTCTCAAAACAAGCTTACACAGAGATCCCATGTTATCCACGAATTTCTTCATCTAACTTCTGGAAAGCTAGAAGTTAATTATAGTTTCCAAACATCTTTCCGCCTTAATACTAACTATACCTCTAATTAATTCTAATCTTGTTTCTTAAACAAACGTAATTCTAGATTAAATTAGTTTGTTTATTTCGGAATAAACTAGACAAGGAAACTTTAAGATGTACCTTGGGTTATAATCGTGACCAGTCCGAAATTATGGAAATTTGGCGAATGCGCCGGTTATAAAAGTTGGAATGTTGGTTTCAAACTACATGATAACAATTTTTACTAAGTCAAGAAGCTGTTTGCTATTACTCTATTTTTACTCAAAAACACCCCATTAGAGTACAAAATATTTAGTGTGCTTGTCGCGCTCAAAACAAACGATGATCGATTATTTTTCTGCCTAGGGTGAGTGATGAATAACCTTTTGCGGTTCGAAAGTGATGCTTATAGTAATAGCGTGTTCGTTACTAGTTTATAATAACAATTTCTCAAATCATATACGATTATAATAGGCTAGGTAGACTGGGTAGATTTTTAATAAAGCATTTTTTCATAGCGCATCCAAAACTCTTACAAATTCCTAAAACGTAATCAAATTCGTTTAAATGAATCGAAAAAAACTGTATCTTTGTGAAAAACTCTCATCTAGTGAAACTTAATGCCAATATCGGGAATAATTAATCTTTAAGTATAGCTGAAGTCGTCGTCGATGTCTGCTGCAGGCTTTCTAATCCCCTTCATATAGAAAGTTGTAAAGTAAAGAATATTACCAAGTGAATTCCCATCGTTGTTAAGACACGCAGCCATTCACAAACACATATATAGTAGCAGCTTTTTGATCCTGCAAATTAAATTCACACTGCATACTGTCTGTCACTGTCTGCGAATTGAGGCTGGTTTATGCAGAGCGAAGACAGTGAGACAGAGCACATGCTTTACTCTATGCTACAGTATAGTGGATGTGTGTGTAAGAAGATGAAAGGGTAACACAGTTAGAAAACCGACGACTGAGAATCCCGGATCTTATTTCCCTAAAGTGTACACATCCTATTTGGGAGGCTCATATTGAAACAGGATGACGGCGGATCGTGAAGGAGGAGCTGAACTAAATACAACTTACAAGACAGATATTGTTTCTTTCAAGAATTTATTGCCGAATTTTAGCACAAATAATATTAGATAATAATGCGAGATAACGATCTGCTGTTAGTTCACCCCACAGTTATTCAATATGATATCGTTATAACCCCAACTGTATCTCTGGGTAGTGTAGGCGTTTCCAATTTTTTTGGAATTTGAGACCGGAGGAGATTTAGAAAAGTTACTGGTTTACGTTCGTATGTATTAACCAGAAATTTTATGCAATTTGAATATACATAATTCAAGCAATTTATAGAATGTCTAGTCAATTTTTAAATTATCATTTTTATAAACTCGTCCTCGACTGGTAAATATTACTTACCTCCCCCAATGCCTAAATAACTATTAAACCTTATTGTCAAGACGTAATTTTATTAATTATAAACCTTCTCTTAAGAATGAGTCACAAAATCTTGGTTACATCAAATCCAGATTATTATGGGCAAAGTTGAACTGTTTACATAAACATATTGACTGCGCGAAACTTGATGTAATTACACAGCATCTCGCATGGGGCTCCATATTATCCAAATAATATCCCCCAAACCTGTTGTTGTGTACAACTTGCACCACCAAAGGAAACCTCCCTACTATGCGGACAGAAAACAATCAATAATCCGAAATGAAATTAGTATGTTAACAATTCCTCTGAGGTAAAAGCATTTCATAAGTGGGATTGCAACAAACTATTTAGTAAAGTTGGTTGTGTTGTGTTGTGTATATTTTCCGTCCCACGTGTGCGATGGGCACATTGGAGGAGCATCGTTGGTGCACCCCCGGTGGATACGTACATAGAAGGAAAATGGTGTCATTGAAACTTTGGAAATTTATGAAACAACCTCAAGGAATACGTACAGTTTGGATTTAGTGTATCACGTACAATGCAACTGCGATATAACAGACGATTGAGATTGAAACTTGCTTAATATTACGACGAAACTTGGTAATACCAGTCGAATATATATATAAGGGAATTTTGCCAGAATTTCTTTTTCATTATAAAATTGATTTTAGATATGGTGCGGCCAGACGGTTTTATTGTTTTTTACTCTTAAAATTAATAAAGAAAACCAAAAATCCCTTGCAACATTTTCCTTTATTCTTCCTCACTAATACAGTAAATTTAATGTCGCGTTTACGACATGTGATAAACTGTGATAAAACAGTAATTGTCAGCAAAGAAAGCAACAAAAAAAAACCCAACTGACTCTTGGCGTATATTCTCCTCTCTCATTGTAAGTGTTCGAAAGGAAAAAGCTGCAGTTGAAGAGGGTGCACACTAACACATATACCAACTGATAAATAGCGTCATTTGTAAATGACTTCAAAGCTTTGATCCTAATTTTAGTCGCAAAGTACTTGAAAAACTCCTCTATTTATAATCCGAAGTAGCGTTGTGTAGATACAGGAGGGTGTATAATGAAAAAATAAATGACGAATGTGTAGCATACTTTTTCAGACTGGATTTTTCCTTGGTATTAGCAGTTTAATTAACGTTAGTTTGGAACATGTTGCAGAAATTTCAAATTTATTTCCAAGGGATTTTTCTGTAATTTGTTTAGTGCACTCTTGGCAAATGTTACAAGTTTAATTTGGCGGGAGTTTCCTTATAAAAAAATCAAGACCAGATGATTCTCAATTAACTCTGTTCCAAAAGTGATCAAACAAACAGGGAAATCAAGGCGAAAATAGTCAAAATCTGGTAGTTGTACAAAAAGTAAAAATTATTGCTGACTTAGACAGCTGTTAAGCCATTAAGCAAGTTTGTTCTATGCGCGAACATAAAAATAAAGTACTGCTGGTAGGGATTCGCAGGATGTTATCAAATTTGTCAAATAAATACGCCACCAACAGCAGGCCCTGTTGTCGTACAGTAAACTATTTGTCTAGTCAAAGAACGAACCCAAGAAGTTTTTAAGCCAATTTTCTGGTGTATAAATTCAAGTACACGCATGCATGCCTCTAATATAATAAATTTGCCTGTTGTTTCATTTCATTCCACCCCTCAAACGTCATCGTCGAAGTTGGCGTGGTGTGGTGGCGACGGCGGCGGCATTCGAAACGAAATCGCTTAGATATAATAGGGTGAAGTTAGACTGCACAAATTTGCATGGAATCCAAATTCATGTACGAATATATAAGTTTAATGTCCTTACAAACATGACATGTTTAGTTTGATTTTCTCTTGTGCATATCTGTTAATTTATAATGGAGGAGGATGTTAAAGTTGAGCAAATGGAAGTTTCATAAAACTTTAACGCAAAACGGAAGGAATATCAGCAAGCAACAAATTTGTTGCGCAATTTTATATACAATAGGTTTTTATAAGAATCTTATGCTTATTTCTAGATTGTATGGAAAAGTTACTTGTGACTAAAGTTGTAATTATTGTTAATAAAAATATGACTTTATGCACAAATTTCAAATACAAATTGAAATTTTGGTGGATGTGCCGGTGTAAATTATAAATTTTACCTACACCACTGTTTTCTGGAAATTTTCCCTAAAGGGTGATTTATACTGGTTAAAGGATCGATTTCCAAACCAAGTAATTTTTTGAGTGTATTGTCGCTCACCCGATCATTTATAAATGTTATCCGCATCCCCTTATCCTTATTTTAGAGTGACGGACTTGCTGCCCCATCATAGAAAATATAAATCTAAAGAAGGAAAAACCGATCAAAAATATAAGATTTTTGTTATGCCTTTGGAAACAATAAAATGATAAATTGGTCACATCAAAACGATGATAATGAAATATTGGTGGATACGTCCCTTCTTTCTATGTGTGTGTGAGTTGCCTGTGGGAGTTTCGATACTAATATCTTGAAGTGCTTCCCATATAACGTCCAAAGATCCGATCGAGTTGTGCGCCGGCGATGCTGTTAAAGTGCCGCTGCCCCCATACTGTTTTCTAGATTAAAAAACGACCAAAACCGGCCAATATACTCGTAAATAACACTGCACATTGTTGCTCTGCGCTTGTCAATAAATTGCTATTTATCTCATTTCTGGAGTAGAGGATCATTTTGATCTAGCCACATCGACAAGACTGTTTTAGAAAAAATATTCAAGTTTGAAACTTTAAAAATGCATCGGTTTTTTGACGTAATTTTCACTTGACCGCAGAGATAACCGTGTTAAAATCTCCGTTTTTTACAATATTTTTAACCGTCAAAATTTCTTTCATAAAATTTCATTGGCAATAATTTGTCTAAGATCTCACACTTTTGTACATTTCGAGGTTGTAAATTTGCACTAAAATATTACATAACAACCAGAACCTCACGTCGAATATCACCGTTTCCGTAGCAACTGTATTATATATTCAAAAATAGTTTCTATTTAACTTATGTCGCTATACGGCATACTAAGCGAGCCAAAGTTTATAATTAATAAAGTTCCAATAACAGCAAACACCCCATCACACAATATCATAACCAAAACATATTTTGTTGTTGGATTGTTGCCCTTCAATAACAATAACAGAATTCTAGGTGTAAGAAAAGCTGTTTTGTATTTGTGCAGTTATACGACATCGTCTCCATTAAACCACTGGTGAAGCCCTTTGCGTTTTCTTGTTGGCAGTCCCCGAAGGACCGTAACATGAAATAGAATCCCACCAACGTTCACCACCCTCGATCCGATTCCTTCTTGTAACAGATACAATCTCAACCGTATAGGCAGCAGTCATATGTCAATAACATGCACGTCAAACAGGGTCAGCCATATCAATATAAGGCACAACAACAACCGGGAGGAGGATTCGTAGTGACGACAATGACAACGACGATTTCTCAACGGGGGTTACATATACAGCTCTGAATGCTATTTGCTTTCAGATCGAAAAATTTCAATATTGTGTCGTGTTTTCTATATATAAATGATTTTGCTTTGGCTCTTCATTACCACATCACCAACATGCAGATTTTGTTGGTGTTGGTGTTGATGTTGGTGGTGGTGGTGAAAAGACAAAATTTGATGCAGGAAATAAATTTATAAGAAACAAAACTATAAAATAGAATTCGATTCTAGATATTAAAAATTACCAGACTTATACAATAATTTATAAAAACTTTAATGTAATATACAGGGTGATTCAAAACATATTGAAAAAATTTAACAGAGATGTACAACACAATTATAACCACTTGCTATCTACGCCTATGGAAAACTGGGCGACTGTACTCACTTACCTGCTGCAGCTACAACAGAGATTGAAGTTTTGTCCAGCTTCCTCTAAAATTTGGCCTTACTTTTGCAAGGATTTACCATAAATTAATACCATACCGATTTATTTGATTACTATAAACATGTGCCACTTTCACAGTGCAGTTTTTTAACAAGGCTAAGGTAATGAGGTCCAAGGTCTGATATTATGGTAGCATAAAACTTTTCAACCGTTGAAAAATCTGCAAAACGCTGATGGTTATTCTGCAATCAACATGATATATATTTGAAGATTTCTTTTATTGATTGCAATTTAAAAACGATCACATAAACGCTACAAAATTATATCCAATAAATTTAGCGATATCAAAAATAAAGCTCACATTGGACATAGCGCACACACATACAGACTGATAACACATACGTAGAAACTGCAATGCCATAAAAAACTCCACTCCCATATAAATTGTCCATAAAGATATCGTGCTAGCTTTTATTTCAAATCATATACAATTTTACTGTTTTTTCAATCATTATTTTCTACATCTGGAGCAGTAAACCCAGGCGAATTGCTCCCTGGATTAAAATATCCTATCTGTCTGCCATTACTGTATGAGCAAATTCCTAAAATAAATATTTTTATTTTACATATAGATACACCCATGTTATATACCGGTGAATGACAATTGTAATTTAGTTCGAATTGAATTTAGCGCAATAATTCAATAGTTGCGAATAATAAAATCGTCGAATTCAGTATATGGAGATGTGCTTCGTTGACCAATCCAATCATCGTAGTTGGGAGCACATAGCATACGTGGCGGTGTATTTTGTATTAGTTAAAGTTGGAAATACAAAGATAAAACAGACGCTCTTTCTCACTCACACATTATTTGTATTCTCTAACGTATTCGACCGAAATCTGATTAAACTGGCTGCTACTGCGAGTTTTTCAATACCCATCCAGAAACTTAAGCTCCCGGAGCAATGCATCAGCTTAGGTCGGATAATACAGGGTGTTGTAGCTAATCACTCTGATGTGAAATTTCCTTCGAATCAACACATTAGAATTCTAAGAGTTGAAAAACTTGTCCAATTATATTAAATAAGTATTTCTATTTAAAAATGTGTTAAATAAATGAAAGAAAACGTCTGCTCAAAACGATAAATTAGTCGCGGGAGACAGAATTTAATTACACCTGGCTAAATATGTCAGTTACTTTAATAATGGCTTACACCATATTTTCGTAAAAGTCGTAAATATACAAAACGTCATCGTTGTACAAAACTGTACGTATGTACTTTAAACTGTAATAAAATTTATGGTCTTATTTAAGCAAGCAAACTGTTTGTGCGGTGCAGAGGTTATAAAGAGGTAATTTCATTTGGTTTCTAAAAAATGTTAAACGATAATAATGAATTTCCATCGCAAAGTATTTAATACTGTTTTTAAATAACTCATTTTCTAAGGTGGGTTATTTTAAAAAGCAAATTGCCTTCATTAAGTGTGTAGGTATTTCTGTCCCATTATTTTTTAGAAAGACATGTGCAGAAAATTGTCACTTTTAAAAATTATATGCTGCTGCTGCTACAACAGAGATTAAAGTAAAATTTGGTCTTACATTTTGTATGGATTCACCATAAATTAATACCATATCCATTAACTCTTGATTACTATAAACATGTGCCATTTTCACAGTGCAGTTTTGTAATAAGTAATAACACTCACTATAACAACGTAAAACATAGACTAAAGAAATGACGTCAAATTTATTGTGTGAGGTTAGGTGCCAAGCCAGATGTATTCAGGTTTATTGTAATATTAATTTATTGAATTCCATAACGTAAAAATAATTTTTTTTTTGGATATGTTGTGAATCACTCTGTATGTATATCATTTATTGTTTTCCGTGAAATAAATTGCATTCCCTGTAAACTGCAATCTAATAAATTACATAAAAACTAACGTGGCTGTACTTCTGTCTATCTTGAAGTGTCACCGCAAAGATAAAATTAATTACGTTTTTGCCTAGCTATTAAAAGAATTATGCAAAAGACCTTGTTAAACATAATGTCTAATATTCTGCGACGACCTGTTAATTAAGCATTTTAATAATCCCCAGCTTGTTTTGGAAGTTTTTTTGATTAAAAACGTCAGTCGGGTTTATTAAATTTTCAATGTGATTTATTCAAATAGGTTAAGCGGTTTTACACTGTCACAAACTTATTATTTATATTATACGGTTAGGAAAATATTCAGTTTTTTTGTTATTTGTTATTTAAAATTAATTTACAAATTTGGTACCAGGTATTTTATTTGTTTATGGTTGTAGAATATTCCAGTTACATTCCATTATCCATTAGAGTTAAAATACTCCAACATAAATATGCATAACAAATATTATAATTATGCAAAAAATAATTTTCTATTTTGACATATTAATTACAGCGAATCTGTGCATAGTGTAATTTATATATTAATATTATCCATAAATTCAACACAGATTACAATTTAATCATTTACATATAAAATGGCAAAACAAATTACAAAATGGAATAATGAGACACAAATTTCATACCTAACTTATTCACTGAAAATTTTATTTAAAATTATAACACAAAATTAATTGCAGTTAACTAAATTCCATCCACTTACTTAAAAACTCGAAGGAACGTTATTTTATCGAAAATCTATATGATGCCAATATCAAAGTTTACATATAGTTTTTACAACTTTTTAATAACTCTTTGATACGAGAACTGCACAGTTTTAATACTTATGCAAATTTTATTACGTCCATTTATAAGTAATTCAAATTTTTTGACGGCATAAATATTGACCTAACGAAATCAATGGAAAAAAAGTGCAATTTATTCGTAACATATACAGCGTGTCCCCGAATAGAATATTTTTATATTCGGGTACAAAACAGCACTTATATAAATTGTTTTTTATGCATTTTGCAGACTTGTATGTAATTTCAACGTGACAAGAGCTTGTGCTTACAACGATGTGACGTCACGCGAACCTTCGAATATATTCGACTGTTTCCGGAGCGTCTTCGGTTTATTCATAAAATATATATTTTAAACATTACTTACAAAACAATTTCAAGTAAAAAAAAGTTTTTTTAATCAATACTTTTAATAATAACTGCAAGAATAAATAACTTACATTCTAAAGTTTTTCTTGAGATTTAAGTGTGCGCACTTGTAATAACGTGAAACGTTTTAAGATTTTCAGTAAGTAATAAAAATCCAAGTGAAATATAACAATGTTACAAAGCATCTAGCGCAGATTCGCCCACAGTTTGTGTGTATCTTTCGAGGTCTTTTCCTTTCACGGCTCATATCCTCGGGGCTGGTGGCTATCGCCCTTTCAGACTTTTTTTTAACACGATAGCCGCAATAAAAACTTACAATTTGTGGCTTGATTTATAAAAGAGCCTCATCCTCATCGTGCACAATAAAACTTTATATACACATACACAGAAAATTTATTCAGCAAGCATATGTTTTTCCAGTAGGTATTTTTCAACAAATCTACTAATTAAATTCTATGTCTCACTTCCAGGAATACATAGTTACAAATAAATTCAAGTGCACGCGCTTGTGATGATGAAAAATAATTAATAACAGCATATTTTTATGCACAATGCACAAGTTAATTATCCTCGAGTCTTGTAGACTGTTTTACGGGAACCCTGAGAGAAAAATATAACGAATTGCTTTAAATTAACACGTTTACGGTGTCTTAATTTAACGTAGAACAAGTGCATTGTCTAGACTAAGAGAATTCGTGAAGAGAATTCTTCGTATATAATGCGGGAGGTGGAGGGTGCGACTCTGGAGGGCATCCCGGAACACGGCGCACTGCTGACACCCAAAGGACGAATTAAATGCTGAATTAGTCAAGTGAATCAAACTCATAAATTAATTAAAGTGAAATACTTTAAATATTCCCAAAAGCAGCTGGAACAAAGCTACAAAGCACCGCGTATAGAATACGATCTGTGTTTCGTTTTTCCAAAAGGTATTTTAATATTTGTTTTTAGACATCAGGAGGGAAATTAAAAGAGTTTCCTCCTAGTAATTTTATTGGGGAAATGGCGTGGCACAAAAAACTCTAACCAGCCAGCAGTTTGAAAAACCGTTACTTTGTTGGCAAGAAACCTCGGTGGAATTTTGAGAGGCGAATAAAGACAAAGCCGAAGCTTGAACTGGACGCTAATGACTTTTTGATCACCATCTATTGTTGCAGACAGCCGGCTATTTATCATAAGTTTTTTTCTAGGCACATAAGGAAATCAGATTCAACTTTCTAAAACAAATCAATTTTGTATGAATTTATCGACGTAACAAAAAACGTTTGTAAAAAGCACAACCCGGAAGAGCACAAAAATTTCTCAACAAATACTTCAAAAGTTGTATGTAATAGGAATCCTTGCATATTTCATCATCAAATAAAATTTAAAGACTCGATCATTCGTCAAGAAAACATTGTTTGTAAAATGCGCAAATGGCTGGGTATATTTATATCCCAACCAATTCCTCATCGTCTCTCACACTTTTAATAATCTTCAAACGCGTTGTAAACAACCTAGTGATGGGGGAAAATAAAATTATTTTCAATTCTCATTTCACTCAATTCTCCTTTTGTGATATTACGTGAAAATCGTCGTACACTTCAACGATTTCATTATAATAATATGGAAAACTTGAAAAAATTCCCCCGAGCTGATCAATCAATTTACCTACGTGAAAAATACCCGTACAGCTAAAGTTAAATCGTAAGATGGCCGCCTCGCTGCCACGTCTTGATCTCACGATGAATTATTTTTCAAATCTAATATTTTGACATTTCAGTGTAGAAAGTTAATTTACCAATCAGAAAAGTGGATGGACGTTGTGCGGTGGTTTTTAAGCCCATTTGAACAATTCAGTTGAGACACATCTCCAGTTATTAACTGTTGTTGATATCAATTTAATCTTCGAAGGGATTAGAGGAAGCCGTTGGAAGCGTCTGGACGAGTAGATTAACTGTTTATATTCACTGTCTTATAGTCTTCAACCAAGCGGATGCCTGATGAGCTCTTTCTGGCTGGATATATTTTTCCAACAGAAAACCATCTCATTTCTTTTTCGCCATCTTAACTAGTTTGGTGGCGAGATGGGGCAAAGTAGTTTGCCTTTAGTTTATACGAGGGAAACAAAAATTGAAATTTTAATTTGGAATACCAGAATAAAGACAGAAGCAATTTGTAGGTCGGTGCTGAGAAATATTTAGACGTTTAATATAAAAATTTAATATAGAATAGGAATTTACCTAAAAAAATTAAATATTGGCGGATGCGCCGGTAATATTTTAAAGTTTTACAGAGAATTTAAGAACATATTATGGTGTCACAATCAACAGTCGTACGTTTTAATCTAACTAATTTAAAAATTAAAGTACCTACTTTATCTACGCTTGCGGTTAAAGTGCTACTTTATCTACTATTTTGACTTTAACATCTGCTATAAAAAAATATATTTTATCGTTATAAATAGTCTAGCGATTTTGTGACGATAAAATTTTAGATTTAAGGGAAAATATTTTTATAATGTGTAAAAAGATAAAAATTATTTCAATTAATATTCAAATCCTTCATTTAAATTACTAGTTTCAGAGGTGACACTAATTTCTAGCCATTTAAAACCTGAAAATACTTGTAACTACAAAATAAAGGGATCGCAGGATTAGTCATCCCGGGACTTTTACCCCTCCGAGAGTTTCCCTCACTAAATATTCCTAAATAGCGAAAATCGAAATAAACTTTTCGTCGTCGTCTCCACTCACTACAGTTTGTGGGAAATTACATTCAGATTCTGATGGTTTTCGAGCATGAGAGTTGTACTTGAATTACTCTTGTTTCATAATTGCACCCAAGCTCCAAGTCATGTCTAAAAACAACATTTCTATCTGTGTTCAATGTTAAACAGATGTGAATCAAATGAGTCGAGAAGTTCGTATTCCTTAATTTATGTTTGTTTCATCAGTACCACGACATATTTCAACTTTGACTCCAAATCCAACTATTAACGAGTTTAATAAAATTTTATACATAATATAGATAGGGGATGTTTTCTAGTATAGATGTGGTGTTAGTCTAAAAGCAACACATACTCGTACAGTCCACATATCACATTTTTCTTGGCACAGAGACAGCATATTAAGGCTAAAAGAACGTCTGGAGCTAAAAGGTGGTGCCATTCCCATCGGATAATGCTTACATATTTAAAATACCTTTTCGTCTGGTAGTGCCTAGAGACGTTGCACAGGAAGGATATTTGCTTCGGAACTAAACTAGCATGAATTTTCTAGTTGGTATTCAGCGAAATGGAGCAATTTGTATAAAAATGTTTGTTTAGTGTTAAGCAGCAAATCAGATAGATATGCTCAACTATGGCAAAGAAGTTTAGTTTTATCTTTTAATAGAATTCGCTATACGAAAGTTATGCAGGAGAATTGCTGGTGCAGTTTTATATTGCAGCAGGAATTTTATCAAGACGAAATTTTGTATAATAGGTACGTATAAGTAGAAGTGTAAATTTTCGGTTTAATAAATTTTTAAGGGCTTATTTATAAATTTAGTAGGTCCCTAGAGAAAATTTTAATATTTGGTGGATGCGCCGGTGTCAATACTTTTTCTATGTTAGGTTAAGTTAGAGTTTCTAAAATTAAGCTAAGGTTTGGTTGACTTCCTAAGCTTCGATTTCCCCACATAATAAAATTTTCATAAACAAGCCGAATTTTAATAGTGGAAATCTTGGTGTTCTACATAAATATAAAAACTGTTTTTCCTGTATAGTACAATATAAAACATTTCAGTGGAAAAAACTGAGATGCGATTTAGTTTTCGGGCAATATAATTTCATGGCTGTTAGACTATAAGCCCTACGCCATTTTAATTCGTGTGCATCTGACAGGAAGTGGCAACGTGGACCGGACATGCTCGCAAATTTAACTCGGACTTTCGGTTGGATTAGAAGTAAAAATATCTGTAGGATACATCTGTTTCTGTATTATTTATGAATATAATGACTCGAGTAAAAATTTTTAAATATTCTACTAGAAACATTACGTGTCTATAAAATCTAAAATGCGGCATTATATTTAAAAAATAATAAATATAAACTTAAAATCTTTCCAAGTTGACAGATAAAAACTTTTATATTAAGCACACATAAGGATTTTACTGCATGATATAACTCTTTAAAACTAAAGAAAACTATAACAAACAAATATTGGTATGATTTTATTTTATAGTTTAACTTATTTAAAAGATAAGACCCGTATATATTGTCTATACTATACGACACATTAACTTTTATTAAGTTTAATAAAACGCTGCTTCGTGTTAAATATCTAAGTACTTGATATTAACATTAAAATCAGAAGTAGTATAAAAAGCGGACACAAGTTTCCAGAAGGATAATTTTGCAGAAGAGAGAATGCTGCAATAGCTCGAAAGCCTGGGACGTTGCCAGGTGGGTGCTTGAATATCGAGTTATGACCGACTTGCTGATATCGTTTTCTCGTTAAAGACTATACTATCCCTTGCTTTTTTATATTTTTTATATATAGACGTTTCCATATACTTTTAACAATTGAGTCGTTGGAATTTTATACCGCAAAGCTGATGGTTATTAAATTTATCAAAATAAACCCTTATTCCGATAATTATAAACTTCGAGGTGAAAGGAATAATAATCCTGATACAATTGAGTCCTGACCACGACCCTGAGGGTATAATATAAGTAAACACACTCCACCAAAGAGAATTAAACTTTAAAGTGTGTTTAACAGTTAATACTATCAGTATATATTGTAATGTCAATATGACCGTGTACTTTGGAAAACTATACCGTGTTGGGTCGTTTGTCCTCCTCGTCCTCACCCGGAATTGCATTTGTTCCATATCACTGGTAATTTTGTTGCTGCTGTGTTAATCCTTGAATTTTATGGTTGAGCTTATACGATTAACTCAACGTAATTTATACGTTATTGATAACTGAATTTAAAGCCGAATGAATCAAGCAGCAAACAACACCTTGTATGGTAACCGAGCAAAAAATCACTGGGAAAATGAAGAGGTTTTCACTGGGACGCGGGGGCGCATTTCGTGTAGCGTTTTTATTGGTGTGGAGCAAGATGAGATTACATGCTTTAAACATAAAACTATTTCTTGATATAAAATCCACGGGATTATGTGTGTGTGTCTGGTTTTCGTAAGAGTTTTTTGAAATAAAAGCTACAGCAATTTCTTGTACAACGATCTTCTTGACTTTTTTGTTTCAACTGGAAAATGTGGAAGAATGCAAATTGTTTATAATAATAGTTAATCTGCTGTGGCAAAAGTTTTCAATTTTCCCTTGGGTATTTTATTTCATGTTGTTAAATTCGTGGCTTGTTCAAATATCGAATAAAATTATATTTTGAGCAATTTTAAATATCTGATGTGTCAAGTCAAACACATGACTTTCTTATACGATACTTATTACATCGTATAAGAAAACAAAAGTGTCAAAAGTTATAATGGTTGTTTATTTTGTTTCTTTTTCAAAATATTCCCAAAAAAATTTAAAATGTATTCAGGTAAGTAAATATTAGTTATACTGATGCTAGATGAAAAATATCTGATGTGTCCAACAAATGACTTTCTTATACGACAAACACACAGACATCATAGCGATTTTTTAAATTTACATTCTAGGTAGGCCTTGGAATTTGAACGTACGCGCCGAATTGATCCGTCTATTGTTGTCAGTTTCAAATGTCAACCAGAACATTTAAAGAAATGAGGTGTAATCAAAGACATGATTTTTTTCCCACCGCCAACTCAGAATGGAAATTTAATGAATCAGCCGTTACTTCGTATAAGAAAGTAAAAATTTAATAGGTGACCCACAATTTTGTTCAAAATTTTAAATATGAAATTTGGTTCAATTTCATAAGCTGTTTTTAAGTTATGGGGGATATACAACAAATATTTATTCTAAAATAGTCAAAATATTTATTTTTTATAAAATAGTAAAAATTTTAAAAAAGCTTTATTATTGTACCTATGTACCTATAGTATTATTTTTTACATATATTACTGATAAATTGGGCACATTGGCAATTTAAAATGTAAACCAGAACATAAACAAATGTTTTTTAACAAAAAAGTCCTCTATGCTAGATAACTTGAAAGTTTCGCTGTATAAATCTTGCACATTATTACTATTTTTATCTCCAGTCTGGGTTTGTAATTACGCAATGGCAATACCGCGATTGTGTGAGGCGTTTAAAAAAAACAAAAATAAAATCCAAGTTCCTCTGTTTGTAAACTATGCACAAGCCAATGGTATAATTAAACCAACATTTTTAATTACTGCATGTAAATGGTACTTATTATAGGACGCATTGGGACGCCATCACTGCTGTTATTTGTTGGATTGGAATTAATCGAAAACGAAAAAAAATCTTGTTAGTTCGGGACTAATGAAAAAACCACATTGAGTTTGGCTTTGGTGGTAGTTTATTAGTTCGTCGTGCGGATGTAATATACTTAAATATTGAAGAACGGCTTTTGTCGTTCGTTGTCCCTTCCCGTTTCACGATGGCACACACAGTTTTCCCGGTGCGCTAATCGAGTCACCCTGTTTTACCAAATCACTTGTGAAATTCGGGCTCATAGTCTAGATTTTATGGTTAGTACCCACCCATAACTGTTGTGAAATTAATTTTGTGTATTTTCACAACATGCATTATTTAAATCCTAGTATAAACATTGTTCTTCAAACTACAAACTCTCCTGATGGTTTAATGAAAATTACACATTATTTTTTATTCATGTCTCAATTCTCATTAGTAGGTATTATTTTTTGTATACAATTTTCCAACCAAATCACGCACGCGTCCTCATGCGAATTAAAATAATAACAGTAACTAAATCTGCATGATACACACACATATACATTTCGGACAAAGCAAATTGTTAATTAAACTTTTCAAATATATATGCTTTGCAAACGGAATGAGCAGAATGAGCGTAACACCACCACAAAAACACATCACCGGCGTTTTTGATGATGAAAGTTCGATCTGATCAACGAAAAACAGGATTTGCTATATGGATATATCTATATATCTATCCTTTAATCCGATTAAAAAGCTACACCGTATAATCCCGTACTGTGTGTTAGTTTGTAATCAACTGTCTTTGACCAAAAAAAAAAAACAGTCATTTATCAAAAAGAAGACAAAAAGTTAACCAACCATCATGCCCATTTGGTTTTGGTTTTTCGTTACGCCTCATGTACTTTCCCTCGAATATAGTCGCGTGTGTGTGTTATGGATGAGAGGAAAAGGACCCAAACTATATAAGGCGGAGGTTTTGGACGATTGTATATTGTGCGAAGTGGTCCACAGGATGGCCCACAATTCCAACGGGATTTATTGTTGTATTTAATTGTGTACTGTGGCGAAAACAGCAGGGATTTTTTTGAAGTTTTATTGTGGTGCGTATATAGGTAATTGAGGTATTTGTCTGAAATTGTATAAAAGAAGCTATTTAATATTCAGTGAACAATTTGTACGTTTTGTATACTTAAGCTACAATTTTCAAAAAATATTAAAATTCATAATCTTTAGTTTGTATTTATTACGGCTCGTGTCTTAATAGCTATCATTAAATGCTCGTTGCATAATATACTATTATGATACTCTTTATAGAACTGTCGATTATTTCCTACCAAAAAAATTGAGATAAGCCCATAATTATTTTTTGGACCTTCTACTCTACACTTATAGTCTATAGACGTCCTGTATATATCCTTAATTGCACCTATTAATTACAGTCTATATGTATACTCATCATGTAAAGCCCACTCTCCAAATTATATGCGTCTACATGCGTCCCTCTACACATAATGAGTGATTAGATTCGCTACACCTGCCTAATGGAGAGATATCGTAATGATGTTTAAACAGCATCTCTAATTAAGAGCGGTCGTGTCCTCGTCTCGTCAAATAGATGGCAGCAGGGACGCAGAAGGGGGCATAGCGCGAGATGTGCAACCATCACCCGGATTTACTTGCAGGTCAAATAATGTAGAGATATTAATGCAAATATATATCTGGGGGATGATATTCGTGGCACATTGCGAATTAATGATATCAGTTGTACGTGATTCAGCCATACAGGGCATGGATTATGTTAAATTCGTTATATATACCTATAAACAGTTTTATCGATTGTAGATTTGTGTCACGGAGCTTTTCCCAATTGTATTCCTATTATTTTCAACGCTCTATAATAATAATACTACTGATCCATAAGTTTTGGTATGCTGTTTCAACAACGCAGCAAATGGTTATGTGTGGGGGCATGGAATTGGAAAATGGATGTCATAAATGTTGGATGGACGTAACTTTATTGTAACTCTCGAAAATAAAGTACTACAGGAATTATTTTGATGGGCAAGAATTCGGCTAACAAAAGTTTTCTTTTAGTATAGGATAATCATAATATTAAACGAATTTAGTGAATTTCTATCTTAAATAAGAATTATAGCGATTTTTGGATAAATCAAAATTAAATTTATTTAGCACCGGCGCATACACCAAAATTTTAAATATTCAAAATCGTGTTTTTTATTATGTAATTAGAGTCATTGAAGTTGTGGACAATAATCCACAATACTAAACCCAAAAGTTATATTTTTACTTAACATGATAATAATTGACACATTTATTTTATAATAAAATAAAAAAACGTTTTTAATTTGTTATAAATTTCAGATTCTAGAGATACAAATACAAATTAATTGTCACATTATTTTAGTTTACATTTTATAAAATATAAGCAACAAGGAAAAAAATATATGCACACTACTCAAAACTTTCCCATACAAACAATTTAACCCCATTTGCTGTAAATTCAAATTCCTACCTGCTGTAACACGTCATTATCGCCTTCCCATTCCCATCCCATTTTTCCCTGAATGAAAAATTAATCGTAGCTTTAAAAAGCTGATTTCATTATATCACCCACAAATTCCATGTGGAAATTTCAATAAACTGAAAGAGGTTTATTATATAATATACGAGAGCATAGGCAAAAACTTGTTAATCACATGTTGTGCCATCAATTTACAAACCTGTCAAAAGCACAAAAAACTGCAAATTCATTATAAATAATCACCGAAATTGAACCGAAATCCGCAATTGACAAATTAAACACACAAAGACAGTGCCACTGCCATCAATCTCAATATGAAAGCGGCATGGTGTAGTTTTTGTGTGCGTGTGCCGAAAAGTGCGGCTGGATTATAAGCTTTTGAAGGACGACTTACCTTCCGTTGAGTCGCACTAGATCTTCCGTCGATTGAAGAGGAGCGCGCGACACCCCCGGTATTTACAAAGTGGAATCGCGGGATTATTTCTATGTATTATCCCTAGGATCCATTAATAATCTTTATACTGAGGCCTTAGATTACGGAAATGAGATTGTTCATATAATAGACGAGGAAATTTCGAAAATTAATTTCCACCCTGCGATAATAATTACTTGAAATAATATAATAATAAATCGTTTTCATGTCAATCATTTGGCTTTGGTAAAATACCGCGTGGCAAAAACCCAATCTGTTGGCATCTCTATGTAAAAGCGAGGGTGGTAAGTTGGCGGTTGGACAATAACTGGCCGACTAAAGCGAATTCAACTGCCAACTGTATGAAATTGTGCGCATGCCGCTGATATTCTAACATAGTTTCAGATAGTAGCTACCCCCACTACGCGGATTTGCCGACGAAAAAATCTGTCTTTTCGGACGAGGCGAGGTGGATGGGGCACTATTTATCTCCTTCTCCGTTTCGTTTACATGTTCCTCTTTCATTTCACATTTCCACTCTGCTAAATCTGCTTTCTCAGATCGTTTATCATTGCATTGCCTACAAGACAATCGTGTTTTGGTTGCCGAATAACCTCTCTTAACTTAACAATATTCCCGCTCATCCTAAATTTCTATTAAGCGATCCCTTACAAGGCCTATGCTAGATTGGGTATTCATTTGTCGGGGGGTTTTTGCCGAAGAGGATTTGAGATTTGGCGGAAGTTTCGTAGCAATTGGATAATTGATGGGAGATGGAATGTGTTTTATTAAAGATGAATTGCGTATATTTACAGAGGAAATTATTGGTTGTAAAAATGGTGGATGCGCCGAGCTTAAAATTCTAAAATTTCTGTTGTTTTTAACGCTGATACAACTTGTTTATTTTTGCACTGTCAGGTATTAATTATACATAATAATTTTGCAGCTCGTACTTTAATAGTTATTTAAGTATTAAGGGAGGTAAGTAATATTTACCTGTCCAGGACGAGTTTGCGCCGTCATTCACACATACCGAACTTCCCTAGGGACGTAAATGAAGCTACTTACGTCCCGCTGTCAATAGCAACCAATAATACGAGAAATATATGTGGATTTTTATATAAATTTATCCCATTTAGAAATTGAGGATGTTCCATAACACAATTTTTTTGTAGAATATTGTTTCCTTCACCAATCACTCGCAAATAACTCAGAAATTTTTTATCTTATTGAAGTAAATGAGTGAATTTACTCGTGTGAACGACAACATACTATAGACTGTGTAAACATTTCTCTACTACAGGTGGCGCTCCTCTGCCACAAACAATAGACCAGCTGATATAACTAAACATTTGTATATCTTGCAGCTGTTGCAATGTTGAATCCTAGTGTAACAACATGAGGTGAGTTCCGCAGATGTTGATAGACAATTAGCAGGGTAATAAGGTGGTAAATTACAAAGAAAAATGTTTAGAAAGGAAATGAATAAAAGTTTTGTTTTAAGTATTTCGACTATGATGTGCAAATTAATTATTAATTTTTTGGCCCCGGCGCATCCACCAAAATTCAAACTCTTTAAAATAGCGTTTTTATTTATAGTCCAGTCAAATGATAACTAAAAGACCGATACTAAATCGGAGTCCAAGGAAATTCACTGGTACAATTCCGTAAAGGGGGCCGCCATCTTGAATTTTGTTCGATTATCTCGGTAAATATGCATCTTACGTTAAAAATGTGTATTAGGGATATTGTTAAGGAATGAATTCCCAACAACTTTTGTTTGAAACTTTTTTTTATATTATTAATATTTACAAAGTTATAAATATCCAAAAATGTTGGGAGTGAAAATGGTTTTTTGGATTTTATAGCCAAACTATTCATCGATGGTCAAAAGAAGTTATGATGAAACTTGTAGCTCCTGAAATTTTCTATCAGTTTAACACAGCTACAGATTTACATGAATAACGCAGAATTGATCAATTAGTCACGTGATATTATACAAAAAAAATAATTTACTTGTAGTTTGTGTGACTATTAAAAATAGTTTTGTCCCATGTATCCTCAATTATTTCATAAAACTATAACAAATGTACTTGATAGCAAATCTAGATTTAATAGCAGCAGTACCCACTTGGTATGTGCACAACTTCCTATGCAACTTATCTACCTGCAGTATGAAAATGAAGAAATATACATTTTTCCTGGATCTGTTAATAGCATCGCTAGCATACAAACGACCAAACTAACACCATACCCAGTAGTTTTAAAATGTACAGATTTAAGTTAACTGTGTATATACCATACAGCTCATATGGTCATAAATGTCAGATTACGATAATATGTCGTGGATAAAAATGTGACTCTCTTATAGTAGTGTTTCCAACTGATGATGATCAGGCAAAGCCATGCCCGTCGGGAACTTGAGTTTTATCTGGAAAATTTATGTATGGCAATGCAACTGCATGCTATCAGCTGTATTAGACTGGAAAAACGTACCTATATATGCATATGGCGGAAAAAACTGGTAAATATCAACATAATGTAATATAATACAAAACGACACACCCAACATTTATTCCAGACTAAATACATTAAATTAAAATACAAATTCTATCACTAGCCACTACCTAGATTTTATATAAAATAAAAAAATCACATCTCAATCGAGGGTATAACAAAATTCCTTAAGAACATTTCCATGTAGACGCCGTTATGGATATGTCGTGTAAAATAAGCCCATTAACAAACTGCTTAGTCATTTATTCCAGAACGTGAGTGTAAGTCGCGCGTAAGTTAAGTTCCTCCTCCTGGTAAGTCTACCCGAAAAGTTGCCATAAGTATCGGATGCAACTTAAAACTGAATGACCCGAATCACGTTCTTACGCCTCATCACGCTAAGTGGTCCATGCTGGGCCGTTAGCACGTCATCCAACATGTACATATTCTGTACTGTATATTTTAGCGTGGGTCGTCATGTTAATATAAAATTTGCAGCCGCAGTTAATTGGTACGAGGTTAGGAATAGTTATATCAACTATTTTTGCATCTCGAATAATAATGAATATTTTTGTACAAAATCGTATTTTAAAGAAACTATCGTTTCTAATTCTAACAAAGTAACTTTAAATTTTCCGCGTATACTCCATCCATACATAAAGACATTTGTTCCCAATTCCTCGATGGCGGCAGCCGAAGTACGCTACGCTAATTTCGTCATCTGCTATACTAGTTTGGACGGGCAATGCATTTAAATGTTACATTTTGATGTGCAAAGGCGAAAGATTGTGTCCGGAACCAACCGAAGTTAAATATGCTTTCCATTTCATTTTGTCCCTTCACCCTTCGCCAAACGAACAGTTTGATTCGTTTACCAAGCCCAACAATTTAAATACTGAAATTAATTCCCAACATAAGCCAATGTTTCCAAATTGCTGTTTGTGGATGGAATAAAAAAACGACATATAAAAATTGTGCTAGATGTTATTTGATTTCATGTATCGCCGCTTAGAAATGTAATTATGTTATGTCGGAATTAATCGGGGATTTATATTAAATTTGGATGGCAACATCCTTAATATATCCTAGCTGATGTTCGATGATGTTAGTGATCACCATAATGAAAGTTTGTGTATCGGCAAACCATTTAGCTAATCGATACGGAGACATGCACGCAATGCAGATAATTTCACCCAAAACCATTCCCAATCATGCAAATTGAAGAAGCACACTTCGTTTTCTTATAACTACATCACCACTGGTCTAGGTTTAGAGCGCTCGCTGATGGATGTGCACTATTTCGAGGAAACATCCGTTTTGCACGATAAATTAAGGATATCACATCATAGTTTTTGTTTTCCTAATTCGCTAAATTAATTAATGAAACTCGTAC
The DNA here is from genome assembly GCA_963942485.1 of Pediacus dermestoides. Lineage (NCBI taxonomy): Eukaryota > Metazoa > Arthropoda > Insecta > Coleoptera > Cucujidae > Pediacus > Pediacus dermestoides. The sequence goes on along the minus strand of OZ012630.1, from coordinate 412,972 downwards.
TTAGATAATTATTTGTTTCTTTGGTGCAGTTGAAATATAATATGAATTATGTTGTGGTGTGGACGACTCAAACTAGAAGTCATACTGGATTCAGCTCAGCACTTTAGTTAAAATTATCTAGTAAATAAATAAAACGAATTTACAGTGGACGCGACTTGCATTGTATGAAATAGCATGAGAGTTATTTGGACGTTGCCTGGACAATTCAAGTAATATAAAACGTTTTTGTTGTACATTAATGTAACTTTATATCAGCACAATATGGTAGATAATAGAAAAATGTAACAAATAGTGTTGCAAACATTTTTTTCCTGCAGACGGCAAGATATTCGTCTATGATTTGTTCCGGTTTGTATTACAAAGGGTTGCATGTTTGAAACTGGAATAGGGTTTGCATTTCTTTGAATATTTAATTCATCTGTCAATAACGAATTAAAAAACTTAATTTTAGTAGTGTCAGTCATGTCAACGGCGCTTTCGAATTCAATTCGTGCAAGCACTCAAATTCATATGCCGGCGCCGTTGACATTCGTAACACCACGACAAAAATAATCGGCATAACATTGACTACTTGTATTAGATATAACTGAATATTTTAATATATTGGATTAATTTGTCGGGAAAAAAACTGATCACATATCTTTATAGTTACCTAAAATAAACTGCTGGGCCAATTGAAACGTACCAAGCGAATTTTTAGGTTGAATTTAAAGTCAAATATTTTGAAAAGGAGAAAAGATATCAACATGAGGTTTTCAGGATTCAAGAGATAATTTTATTGCGAAAACAATAGTGTGACCCGATTTTTTTACTTTGAAGTACGTTACTATCTACAGCGTATGAAAGAAAGTCGTCTTTTTTTTCTCAAACTTTATACCTGCCGGAATTCGACAAAAAAAATTTAATATTTTTTTGATGTCGATTTTTTTAGTCCCTGGTTAATGAGGAAAAAACCAATTTCTCAAAATTTTTATATCCCTCTTATTTTATAAGATACCGAATTTTTTATTAAATTTAATATTGTTGAACCGGTTTTTGCAATAATAATTATGCTGCCATTTTGAAAGCAAATGTCATCATGTGATATGTCGATAAAAAGGTAATTCTAAGTAGAATCTAATTCTTATGGAAAAAAATATACAGGGTTGTTTTAAAAAAAATTGAAAGTTAGTAGGTGGCCCTTCCGGTGAAACCAGAAGTGTCATCAGATTGCTTTAAACGTCTAAATGATTATTCCTTTCCACAATCAAACCATGCCAAATTTCAAATTAATACAGTTAAATGTAACAAAATGGTGGGGGTTGTAAAACGATTTCGTAGCCACCCGGTATACACGAATATGAGCAAATTTTTGAAAAAGTGAAAAACCCGTTTCGAGGATATAAGTCACTTAAACCAATGGTGAACAAAAACTAACTAAATTCCATTCTATTCCATTAAGAAAATAGCCTCAAAAAGTGAATTAAAAAATGTACCAATTAGCGAACGTGTACCGATTTTTGATAAGCCACTGGTTACCAATAAATTAATGAAAGTACAAAAAGTGTACTTTTTATAAGAAAACCATTCATAAGGTATTATAATCAACTACAGAGATTGGTTCTTACAAAACACAATACGACCGAACGACAAAAAACAAAGAAAAAATCAAATTTTCAGCAAAAATTCGGTATCTTATAAAATAACAGGGATATCAAAATTTTGAGAAACAGGTTGTTTTCCCATTAAGTAAGGACTAAAAAAATCTACATTAAAAAAATATAAAAAAAAAATTGTAGAATCACGGTAGTTATAAAATTTGACAAAAAAAGAAGACTTTCTTTCATACCCTGTAGATAGTAATGTACGTCAAAGTAAAAAAATCGGGTAACACTATCGTTTTCTCAATTAAATTATCTCTGAAATCCTGAAAACCGCATGTTGATATCTTTTCTATTTTTCAAAATATTTGACTTTAAATTCAACCTAAAAATTCGCTTGGTACGTTTCAATTGGCCAGCAGTTTATTATACAGGGTGATTCAGAAGTTACAGCAAGAGATGTACAACGCATTTGCTGCCTTTACAGTCATCCAGGTGAGTGGAGATCAATCAGTTAATATTTTTTTACGGCCGATCTACTAGGATTTTATTAGAATTTTTTTGATATTCACTTCAAATATCAACATTTTTTCAGTAAGTTGTGAATCCCTTTGTATACAAGATGAAATATTTAAAAAGATTGTAATCCAAGGGAAATACTATATACCTACTAACCAGTTTCATTAAAAACTACATGCACTATCAGTTTAGAATGCGCTTAAAATCCTGCATCGTGCGAAGCGATTAGATCATTTGAATTCAAATGATTTTCATAATAAATGTAAAATGTATTTTCAAATAATGTAACGTGCGGAGGCTGCGACTAGAGAATTGCATAGCTAATAGGAGGTTAAACGAGAAAACATCTCAGCAGCAGCCTAAAGGAGCATCGTCATTTGCATATCATTAGGGGCGGTGTTGGGTGGATGTGGAGAAACAAGAGGATGGCAGGGTTGGCGTTTCTGTTCGCAATAGTGCATGGTGTGTCTGTGTGGTACAGTAGAAACTGCCTGCCGGGTTTACCCAGATTAAGTCGCAAACGCCGTCAAAATATGTGTAATTTACCTAAATAGAACTGGTGTTATTGTAAATTAAGTTAAATTGTAGACGCAGATAGGAGGAACGTGTATGCGTTCCAATTAAGTTATTTGCCAAATAAATTGCCGAAAAATTTTCACCGGCACCTCCGCCAAATTTTAAACTTCCAACTATATTTAATCACCACAACATTAAAACTCAACATGCACCCATACACACAAACAAAGTCATTAAAGGATGGCGGGCACGGTTTTGCTATTATTACTGACATTAGTGATGTCGTTTAAGATGCAGATTTGCATGTCGAATCCAAACATTTACCCTCTCATCCACTTTGTTGTGCGAGTTTAAACGACAAACAAATGAGTATTTGTATTGTGTCGTTGTGTTGGTACCCCCTTTCACCACTGTTAACCTCCTGTACTAACCAGTGTTGCCACAACAAATGTTTATATACAGAATGAGGTCTTAATTATGTATTATATTCGAATGAAGCGACTGTAATTATTTTCATGGTAGGAAAGAAATTTTCAGCGATTAAACTTGCAATTAATACTCTTCCTGATGGTGGTTTTCTCAATTATTTTTCAACTAGTAAAAGTGGGGTATTAGTGGTGGTATTATTTAGATTCCCACTCCTATAATAATTATTTCGGTTCGTTGGGCAATCTGGAAATTCTCAAAGGGTTCGAGAGTGTCAATAAGATTACAATCTCATAAAGGTATAAAACAGTGTGTTGCTTCATCTCGTGTCTTAAGTGTGCAGTAAACAAGTTTAGGAATTTCCTCTTGCTCTCCCTTGTACATCGTCTGCGTATTAGTGAAAATATTATGTTGAAAACATCTTTTCCTCTACAGTTTCCCCCACCGCGTCTCCGCATATTATACACTCTTTATAGCTGCCAGTTAATGAAGTACAAGAAAACTCTTAGCGAGCGAGTTATGCTTTAATATTCTTATATTATTGAAATAAATTCATTTATGTTTCGCTTTTAATATATTCCTGGATACTTTTAGGGAAATTGGTGTTATATGCTGCTTGTTAAAAGTTCAAAAAAGGAAAAAGTCGGCGGTGTTTTAGTTAAAACTATGTCTTAGAGTCCTAGAGTTTCATTTCTATGAGTAGTTTGCATTCTAGCATATGATTAGGTACAGACATTTTTGCGAATTTGCCCAAAATGGTATAATTTGGTATAATAAAGTAATAGTATATCATAATGAATCACATTACAGTACAGGTAGTAAATGTCTAATAAATCAGTTAAAGTGTGCGAGTAGAAAAAAATGTGTATTTCCCTGCTCCTCATAATAATATTTGTAAATCCCGTCGAAGGTTGCGATTTCTACTTGTTACAAAGTTGCATACAATTATTGTAAAAATCCAATCCTCTCCTCTGCGCCATTACCAGAATCCCAACAGCTCCAACACCAAGACAACAATAGTCCATAACATTAAAACTTAACTCTTATATTTGCAATACTACAAAATGACGGAATCCCACCCCACCGCATTATCCAGAGCGAACTTTCCAAACGGGATTTAAACATTTGGTCCATGGTCTTACAACTTTGCCGTTTCGGTTTTCAACTGCAATGGATATCATGCAGTATCGTGTTGTCAAAAGCGGATAATCCCAGGTTAGTTTTGCCATGCTAATCGTCCCTCCGGTGGAGATAACAACCAGACAAATAATGCGTCGACCTTTTAGTTGAGTTTAGTTTAGGTGGTGGTATTCTATCGGGAGCACCCACACACCAAACAGTATAAGTGGCGGTCCTCGACAGTGGAACTTGGCAGGAGCCACAAACAAACGGTTGGGTTGGCAAAAGGCAATTTGTTTGGTGTATTGGGGTTCAGTTGCATTGCCAAAGTGTTGCACTGTCAAATACAGTAGTTTGGCAAAAAGATAAAATTATAGGGGGAAATTAATTGTACGGAGTGTGAGAAATACTTAGGAAGGTTACACCGATACACAAAAAAATATATTTCTCAAGCAGAACCGAAATCTCTCTAATATCTACAGTTATAAGGCCACGTGCTATCATAGTGTAAATAATAAGAAAATATGAAGCTCAAGGACAAAAAAATTTATTTCAGACAATATTTACATAAACAATACACAAAGTCTATCCTATAATTATTTATTAATAGCCAATATAAACATTACGATTTATTTGTGTAATTTAAATATTATTACAAATTCTATTTATAAAACACCTTTTACTGTACAATGCATAGAAAAATGAGAGCGTCTAATACCCACATATCAAGAAGACTAGAAACAGGAGAGCGAACTTCCACTCGCCATGTGCGCCCTGCTCTTAAATTGCTGTCCCTTTCCAAATTTCTAGTCTTCTTGCCACATATTTACGTTTTAAATACATACAACAAAAACCTATAATTTTATTTTTCCTTAACTAATAACATTACTATTTGCCTTGCCGTAATTCAAATCTTTATTAGTGCTAACTTTCTCTGCGCTGATAAACTGCTCGATGGAATGCAAATTTTTCTCAAATTCCACCAACGAAGGCGTCAAAGACGAATAATTACTATTATTATTACTTTTTATACAAGTGTCATCTATATCGGGAAACGTCTCCTGGTCTAGTCGTGTATTGTTCTGTTTGTCCTTAATACTAAATTCCTCGAGGATTTTCATTAAAGTCGAATGCTCAACTTCAGCTGGTTCAGCAGTAGGAACCAAAGTTTTGGGTGCTTCTGCTGCTTTACTTGCCTCAAGCGCCTTCTGCCTGTTCAACCTTTTAATCAACGATTCGGATCGGCGAACTGGTACTTTAGGCTTTGGCTCTTCGACATCCTGCACAATTAAACTCTCCACTCCAGCCAGGACATCCCTCTTATCTTTCGGGGGTAGTTTCCTAGCGCGTGGTAGACTAGTATCTTTAGGATTGTAGTGTTCTATGAAACCAATATCCCAGTCTTCTAGTCCACCGAATGAGTCATCGCTTTCGATATCGGTGGGCGCTTTTTTAACTCGTAGCTTCTCCATGAGCTGTTGAGGGAGTAACGATCCGAAACTCCTGCATCTTGTGATGTAGTTATCTAGTTTTCCACTAGAGGCAGTTGAAATTTTTTTGTCAATATTCAGAGAGTTGTGCAGGTTGTCATCGTTAGGTTTCTTGTCGATATCGTCGAAAGTAGCTACAGTTAGCTTTAGTTCGTTATAGTTAGGCAACGAAACCACCGACAAATTCTTCCGGCGTTTACTTGCTTTACTATCGGATTTTTCTTCGTTCTTCACATTATTAGGATGATGATGGTGGTGATTATGATTTGCTTCGTCACTATTGCATAACGGACAATCATAGTTGTATTTCTTCTTGATGCACAAGGGTTCATCCACTGGTTTCTTCGAAGATTGGAAGGCTTGTGGTATACTCTTAGCGACAGCTTCGATTTTCTCCCGGAAGTTCTTCTTGTGTTTCCTCGGAGGTGGCGTTGGAGTCCCATCGTTATTATTAAAAATTAAAGTTAATTTTGGGTTGCGCAAGTGGATGGTTTGTTCCTTTTCCGGTACCTCCAAGTCTACGTTAGTCCAATCTGAAGATTTACTTAAGGGCTGTGTAGTGCAAATGTTATTTGGTTTGTTGTTGGAATCCATTGCGTTGACTCTGAAAAAATGATGTAATTTATACGGTTTCTGCACAGGCACATATATACAAAGAACTGTGTTTAATTACACATAAATTATTTTATATAGTGTATGAACAAGTTCAGGTCTGAATGCTGTTACACATAACAAAAATTTACAGTTAGTTTAGTAGATAATACTAATAATAGCGATACAATAAAAAATGCTAGTTTTATCTCACCTGTTAACCTCCTTTCGGTTCAGATGCGAATCGGATTTCCAGGAGTTTGGCCGCAACTGCAACAATAATTTAATATTCAGTTTATGCACATTTTAACTGTTAAATAATTTATTATGATAATATATTAATGAATCTACACAAAGAAACTGTACAGAAAACACACAAAACTAAAAGCATTGTATTATCATGTTTTAAAAATGTCTTGGTGCGATGAACAACTTTGTTACGTAATATAAAATACAAGTTTTAAATATTACGTTGCATAAAGACAAGCATTAAAGTTTGTTTCCTGTTTTTAATGTGGATATACCGAAAAGTCTTGATTTTATTATTTTGTAAAAACTTGGGGATGGATAATGTTGGAAATGTCGGAAAGTATATAATAAAACTTATACTTTTACATTTTTGTTTATATACTATGATGGCTTTTAATGGAGTTTGTGAGGGTGCCCCCAAAAAACCACCACGAAATTGTGTGCTGAATTAATATAGAGTCTAAAATGTAATTAAAGTTTTGCTCCCACTGAAGGAAATTTCAATGAAAAATGGGTTGTTTCGTTTGGATTTGCAATATCTAATTCTGAAAGGTTCAAAGTTGTAATTTTGTTAAAAAATTTGTAAAAATCTAAAATGATTTCTGTAGTCGAAAACCTGTTATGTTTATTTTATTATACAGGGTGTTGCCTCTAAATTCCTTTAATTTCCCTGTAAATGTCCCCATTTTAATGCAAACAAATTCTCCTTAAATTCCTCAAAAATATTTCTCAGAATTGTAATTATAAGGTAATTTATAGGAATTTTTGAGATACTGTAGGCCATTTTTTTGGAAGGTTGAAATATTTCTAAGAATTTATACGGAATTTAACTTGTATTTCCGAGGAATTTAATGGGGAATTTGTGTCGTACAAGTTTGTTGTATTTAAAATCGATTTATGGAGAAATTAAATAAATTTAGGGGCATTTTTGAGGTACTTTAGTTAATTTGTTATAGTATTTCTAAGAATTTATGGGGAATTTAACTGGAATTTTCAAGAAACTTAATTGGGAATTTGTGTCATACAAGTTCGTTACATTAATATTGAGGCATTTACAGGAAAATTAAGGTAATTTAGGGGCATTTTTAGGTACTTATTGTAGGCCATTTTTTTGGAATTTTGAGTTATTTTCGACGAATTCGAGAGAATTTGCGTCGTTCAATAAAATTGGGGCATTTATGAGGAAATTACAGGAATTTAGATGCAGTTTTATTATTTTTAGCCATTTTGATTAATTTTGTGGTATTTGGAAGGAATTTAAGGCATTTTTGGAAATGTGTATTTGTCATTTTTAAGAAAAAAGGAAATGTTTGTCCGCCAAATTTAGTTCTGGCTAACCAAAGGATTGCTACCTGAGGAATATGTTATTCATATCAAAGGAAATTGTTGGTATTTTCCGAGAATTTTTAAGAATAGGAATTTTTATAAATTAAATCAATTTACAAGGCATTTTCTAGTAATTTATGGGGAATTAATTAGTGTTTTACAAGCATTAAAATTGGGATATTTACGGGAAAATTAAAGGAATTTAACGGCATTTTAGTTAGGTTAGATTAGTTTTGACAAATTTTGTGGCTCGATAGAACCTCAACCCCTCGAACCTTCCTTCTGACCTTCTTCAATTTTGCACTGTTTTAAATATTAGTACCCAAATTTCTATTTGCTTTATTTTCTGATTATGGAAATTGCTAACAAATTTCGATTTGCTAAAATGTGTTTCGGTTCTGCCCTATGATAATTAATCAACTAATTAATTGGTTATATTGAGTAAAACAAGCTTTAATTTGGTTGTAAAACAAATCAAAAAGTTTCGTTTTTTCCAGTATTTTACAAGTGGGAATTTTTTAATTACTTCGACAAGGAATTGTTTCATTAAATCAAGTGATTGTATCTAATTATGAAAAGAAAATAGTACGTATACCATTTTTCCCTTCAAAATATTAAAACTATGTGAAATACCGACCTCTGTTTTCTATTCAAACAATATGATTCTAAATTTGTTCCATTACATCAGTGAGGCAGAGCACCGTGACTCCGAATAATTATGATTGTTATTTTATTAACATTATCATTATACTAGCTGGGTACAAAGCTAAAGGTTACAGACTAATTGTCACTCTTATTAGTCCACAGGTTAATAGAAATTAACAGGAAATATTTTCTACTTCATACTTATATCATATATTATAAATTTCTTTTTCTATTTTTAGTTTTAATAACTAAATTTGCATGTTAAAGTAGCCTACTGTTAAATAATATCTACAATTGGGGTCAATTTACTTAAACTTATAAACGATTTTTTTATCAGTAGGAAAAGGTGAACAAACTATAAAACTATTTTCTTTATTTCACTTTTAAACAAAAAAAATTTTGTGGATTAAACCTAACAAACCTAATTTGGTAGTCTACACCTACATATTCGACGATAAGATGTACCCGAACTGTAATACCAAACAAGTTTTCTTACGAATTTATTTTATTTCTCTTGGTGTGTTTATTAGTCACAAGGTCGATTAGTTTTTAATCTTTGGCGGATTAATCATCTTGATGTTTAGAACAAAAATAATATTAGTAGGTAAATTACTATAAAAATAAAACAGTCTGCTACTGTTATAGTTTTTTCAATTAAAATATTTTTAATTAATTATTACAGTGGATATAAATACAATCATCAATGATACTTATTTAGGTACTGTTACAAAAAGTTTAATTAAATTCAGACTTCAAACAGCTCACGTTCCTTCTTCAAACACAATAATTATCATCATCAACTCCCATTAACCAACAGTTAAAGTTAATTGTCTTTTGGAAAAAGCGGCCTAAGCAAACTAAACACTAGGAAATTAGCAAATAATATATGCAACTGTTACCTAGTTGGTTTTTACAAGACTAATAAAATAGAGACCTGAATAAATGGCAATTTGCACATTTTTACAAGTTACAAGGAATTATTCATGTTTTTATTATGCTTAGACTTAGCATAACTTGTTATAAAACAACCGCTAAATGTAATAGATTTATGACATGGTTTACCATAATATATGTAATTGTATCTTTGAAATTAATTATGTTATTTTTAACAGAACGTATTTTTTTGTTTCTGTGGAATATTTAAATGCTATTTTTTTGTCCTTAAATTTAGTCCTACCTATCTGAGAAATTTGTTATCCCCCTGGAAGGAAGTTGTTAGAATTCTCCATAAATTCCTCCAAAATGTCTTGTAAAGTCCCCTCAAATCCGAAATATTCCTCAAATTGTTAACCCCTAGGATAGGATCTATAGATCCTAGTGCACAAAGAATGGACTACAGATTTTTGGATGAAGATTATTTTGAACTTATATCCAAATCTTTTTATCTACTGCTTAATTCAAGAAAACTATAATGAAGTAGAAGCCATTTATTTTACGACTTATGTGCATAAAATGTTCATTGTTACTTAAAAAAATCCTGCTAACTAAATTATATTTAGCTTTAAAAATTTTCAGTAATTCTGTAAATCGCCATTTAAATTCCTAATATTTGTACAAAATATTTTACATACTTTGTAATTTCAAACATTCCTGATATTTGTTCAGCCACCCATTTCCCAGTCAACATCTTAGATAAGAAACGCAGAAATTCTTCCAATTTATTTTAAGAACTGAAGCAACAATTCATATTGAAATTGCCTGTCAATGATCGGTTTATTTTAAAACCTCCGTAAATTTCGCACATATGCCGACATTTGTTTTGATTTTCTATATTTAATTTAAGTGCCTACATATGAAGAGCCTACATAACGAAAGCGTCCACTGGAATGCAGCTTTAAAAAAGAATGTTTTAACTGAAATTCTCATAATAATTATTCGGAAACTATACCAGAATAATTCTCCCAAAGTTTCTAAATAATTGCAGGTTTTTTATATTTTATAAGCTAAGGGGGAAGGGGGGGTATCACCTGGTTGATAAAAGAATGTTTTGTCGATAATACAAATTAAATTCCTGGAAAGAATGCAAATATTTACCAGAACCATTAAGTAGTTAAACAAATTTTGTTAGATAACAACTACAGATCTAACCGCTTATAAGAAGTACAAATTAAATAGAATTTGCTTAAATAACAATGTTATTATGCAAGGTTTACCTACTGCGCACAATTTTTTTTATTCAACAAATTACAGGTATTTTTGTTTGTTATTTTAAATTGAACAATAAACAATAAACATACATTCAATCTGCTGAATATCCGATCAAATCGTCCAGCAGACGACTTGCTGTTATCCACTGTATCCACCCCATCCGCTTTCTTCTTGCACAATTTATTGCCCATGGTACCAAGCCACTTCTTCGCGTACCACAACAAATGCACCAGCAACAACACCGACAATAACAACAAAAAATTATCACACACACATTCACATACACTGAACATTTACTGCGCGTTCCGTCTGCTAGTGGTATACAATAATAATGGTGGTGAACCCACTGTCAAGAGACGAGAGAACCAGATGATGTAGAGGGGCCCCGCGCGACCTTACCTAAAGAATGGTAATCAAATGACTTTCTCACAAACAACATGCAGGTATAGGTATAGCTAAGGTCACGTGTGGAATAGCATGACGTGAATCTTAAAGCCATATGTTGGTTGGTGGTTTTTTGCTGTTGGACAAGTGGATGCGGAATAGTGTGTGATATTGCCTATAAACTGGATTAGTTTAAATTTGATTAGTTATGCAAGGATGGGCTGGATTAATTAGAACAGAACGTTTAGATATTATTTATTCAGCATTAAAATAAATAGGCAGTTGGATTTTTTGCATAATTATCTGGATATAAAATTAATATCTATAGTAAAACAGCGCTAGCATGTTTTTGTCACATTATTATTAAAACGGCGCAAAATAAAAAACTCTCGTTACTTCTGCGACTTGTGTGGAAGCCGAAAGAATGGTCACAAAAAATTTGGCGTCGATAGCTACAACGGTGTAGATTTGTATAGAGGACAAACTTCACTTTTATAAGATAAGACAAAGGTTTCGTGGATTCCTCAAGATTTCCGAACTCGAAACGTAAAATGACTAAACAATATTCATAGGGGGCTCGGATCTAACTACCAAGTAATCGACTCTGTAACTGCAAAAATTCAACGTAGTCCTATTTAACTTAACCATCTTATGTACAGTTAAAAAATGGTAAATAATGTAGTGTAATTGTCGTAGTAAATATTTTGTGGTGCAGTTCGTGCATGTAAATCCTGTAAGAAAGCAACGAAAAAACAATCACGTTCTGTACTTGGCCAAGTAACCAAAACAGAATGATTCACGGTTAATATAATCGACCCACTTAACTAAACTCAAGCATAAAAATGTGACGTCACTCTTACTTTTATTTTTATTTATATGTATGTCTTAATACTATTTTATCGATGATCTAAAGTTAGGTATACGCCTGAAGGTGCGTTGAATAACATATTGAGCACACGTCAATGAAAAACGAAATTTATTCGCATTCAATACGAATTCCTGCAAAGACAACACACAACACAATTTATTTATTTACGAAGTAAGATCCTCGCGTTGTTGCATTTAATACAAAAATGACATCATGTTTATATATCCGATTTTATGGGATGGGTAATGACAGCGCACGTGGATCCTGCTGCTGTAATGATGGAACTCCAGCAGGAATAATAGTCCAGGGCAGGTCAAATCGTGTGTTGCATGGTTAAAATTGTCTGTAGCGTCAGACTGTCTTTAGACACGTCCCAAGGTTTGTTATATTGAATAAAGTAAAGCAAAGGTACCTAAATACGTACAGTTAAGTATTTATATAAAAAGGTCAAGTTGAGATTTATTACTATTTAATAGTTCAATACCACTTGTAATTATAACTTAAATGATCAAATTTCAATCATCGAACAAGGGCAACAAGTTGTCTTTAATTACCTACCTATACAAGTTTCATTATTATAAATATTACAGATATCGGATCTTATTCTTAGTCTTACCTTCCGAAATAAATTCATCATGATTCAGTTAGTTGTTAGTTGAATTGTTTTCTTATTACAATGCACGTAAACACGTATGATCAGAAATAAATTGCGCAAATATGTTTTCTTGTACAGTTTCACTAAACGACTGCAGAAACATTAGCAATTTGTGTTGGGAACATTCAAAATAACTGTGACTTCATAAATATTGTATGTTGTCATAAAAACCGGCTATTTTCAAATTTTGTTAAGTGTGTCTTCAAAGTGACAATGTATGGGTTTAGTGGTTAGCAAGAAGAAAGATATTTGGTTTCGTAAAACTATTGATTAGCTTAGAATACTGCTTTTTATAGAATTTTAGATCAGATATTCAAAAAATTGGATTTTCTTAATATTCCCGCAGATATTTCTACTTTTACTACAAATATAATTTTAATATTTTACTTCATTAATCTGTTTTTGTACTCCCATAATTGAATTGATTTATTTTATTTACTACCTGTACTGTAATGAGATTCATTATGATATAGATTTTTCATTACGATACAAGTTTATAACCAATAGAAATGCTCATTGCATAATACAGGGTGTCAAAATAATTCGATTGAACCAAACATACCTTAGTCCAAAAGTCCTTCCTTACTGAAATATACAGGGCGCTAAAAAATATCTTTCCAAATCGTTTTTTAAGTATATCTACAGAACGCTTTAAAGTAGTGACTTGAAATTTGCTGGACTAATGAGTCTATAAGGAAGCTACAATGTGATGGTATTACAACCAAAATAATATTGTTCAGTGTCGTACTTGTAGGTGGGACTCAGTGTTTTTTTGGATATTTTTTGTAGGGTATTCAATTTTTTTACAAAATAACAAAAATTATGATAGATACGCTCAAGACACGTAAAAAAGGTATACTTGTTTAACTTGCATTAACTCAACTGTTTGCGAGATATTTAACTTCGAAAATTTTTTTGCATAAAAACAATTTGTGAATTATTACCCTACCCGGTAAAGTAAAAAATATTGGGTCAGTATAATACAGCTGATTCTACGTCCACAACTAAGCGTAAATGATTGTAGAAACCGACCCCAAAAATGTTTCGTTACTAAATTACAGGGTGTTGAAAGATGTATTTTTTATTCGCCCTGTATCTTTTTTAGGTATATCTACAGAACGGTATAAGATAGAAATTATATATGCTTAGTTTTGGACGTAGAATGAGCCGTATTAGAGTGACCCAATATTTTTGACTTTACAGGATGTCACAAATTGTCGTTTTAATAGCAAAAAAATTTTCAAAGTGAAATATCTCGCACACAGTTGAGTTAATGCAAATCAAACAAGTATACCTTTTTTACGTGTCTTGAGCGTATCTATCATAATTCTTATTATTTTGTAAAAAAATTTAATCCCCTACAAAAATTAATCAAAAAAACCCTGAGATATCTCCGATAAGTACGCCACTGAACAATATTATTTTGGTTCTAATACCAACAAATTGTAGCTTCCTTATAGACTTATTAACCCACCAAATTTCAAGTCTCTACTTTAAACCGTTCTGTAGATATACTTAAAAAATTATTTGGAATAATATTTTTCAGCGCCCTGTAAGTAAGGACTAAGGTATGTTTGGTTTAAACGAATTATTTTCAGCCCAAAAACTTGTGGTAAGATTTTCTAAAGACCTTTTAGTATATACTATTACTTTGTTCTTTACTCTACATCTAACCGGATTATCGATTAAATCTTGAGATAAAAATAAAAAAATCTAAAGAAAAATATTAAAAAATATTTTACTTACTTAAATATTGGAACATTTTACGTCACAAACCCCATATATCTTTATACGTATTAATTATTTAATTAATTAATAATCTACTCTATATAAAATATCGCAAAAATATGCAGGTTATTTTCCAAATCCACAAACTATTTCCAATTTTGACCTCTCCCAGTATCTCGTTTTTTTTATCCAATTCCACGAAAACTGCAAATCGAACTAGATGATCAATTAGTCCTCTCAACTATCAGAAGAAAAACTAACATCCAATTCCCCCAGCAAAGCAATTTATTTGTCTATGGAGAGTGACTGTAAACTTCAGGCATTGTGCCGGATTATGTTTCTCTCGTCGACTCGAATTGCTCTTTTACTCTATTCTACAATGGGAGAGTCAACCAAAAAAAAAACAACACACCCACACTACTAGCTTATTTATTCTATCATCATTGTGTAAGTTCAATGACTTTTTGAATAGTGCACCGAATTTGTGTATATGAATTTTGCATAGAAATTATAACGAAATAATTTATTGTATGCTATAAAATATTTTGAAGGAATAGTTTAAATTTAGCGCAAAATTCATTTTAATTTCTTTAGTTATGACATCTAACGTACAGGTCACGAACTACTACCACAAATAAAACAGTTATCTGTAATGATTTTTAAAACTATTACTGCGATAATGCGTTAGTAATTGTTTATAATTATTGAAGAGCATTCAATTTTTTTATTTTTCTTTTATTATAAACTCAACCGGAAATGGCTATAATAATTTCTTCTAATAGTTTCCATAAATACTGTTAGAGACATCTAGTAGTGGTTTGTTTAAATACGCAGGAATAACGTACAGAAATCTGTTAGAAGTTTTGTTGGTTGCATAACGTTAATATTTTTAAAATTAAACAATAAATAATTATTGTACAGTTTTGTTTCATATAATTTATCAACCATATGTTGTACCACAAAAACACACACGCTTTTTCGTTATAGACATTTAAACTGAGAAAGTCGAAGAGAAACTATTCTTTTATTCCAACCATCTTCGTAATCAATTTGTTATAAATCTGGATCAGTTTTACTATAAACATGATGTTATTATTGTGGAGTAATATATTAGAAGACCTACTTAAAAATCCATTGAATCTATTATTTCAAAATAAAATAACAACATGATGGCTTGTTATACGAGTATAAATTATTGTTTTCATTTTGCATGAAGTCCTACCTACCTAATAAATAATACAATAGAAAATGAGATGGTTAATAATTAAGTACGTTTACTATTCTACTTTTACGTTGTCTATTCTTTTTACAAATTTCAATGAGTGATTATGCTGTTGTTGATGGACAA
This sequence comes from Pediacus dermestoides, assembly GCA_963942485.1. NCBI lineage: Eukaryota > Metazoa > Arthropoda > Insecta > Coleoptera > Cucujidae > Pediacus > Pediacus dermestoides. Next base: position 397,380 of record OZ012630.1, on the reverse strand, counting down.
TTAAGAATATGTATATTATTGAAATTAGTTACAGTTCTAGACCTTAAGCAGGGTTATGCTAAAGTACCACAGATTTTGTAATGAATACTTAATAGCGAAAGTGTTTGGTTTAGTTGAAACAATGTAGAGAATTTTATAGGACGCGCTTTTAAAACCAAATCCGTTAGATATTAAGCACCATAAATTTATTGTTTGCACCGAGTAATTGCCGATTAAATACCATATTAAAGCCGAATTATACTCAGCACAATATGCTTGTTATAAATATAAAATAAAAGTCGATGTGTTTTATTGAAATATGGGGCATCCAGTCGCCAAAACTTTCATTTTAATTTGCTTTTCTATAAGGTGTCATATTGTTAAGAGTAATTGTATTTTATCTAGGTACAGGTATTTATCTTTTTCACTATGACTTTATAGTGTAATATAACAAATAACTGATGTACATAGTTGGAGATTTTAATTGCAGTACATAGTTAATAAAATAAACAAACAACTATAATTTTCTCTAGTTGTAATACAAATTGTGTACCGATGGGAATTGGAGTTGTAACAAAAATCATGGGAAAAAGTGGAGTAAATGACGGTAGTAATTTACACAACGATGAATGGACAAAAACTGATCATTTTGGAATTTCACAGAAGAAACAGATTTTTTCAAGGCAATTTATTCTCTACTAAAAATCCACACTTATTTATTATGTATTATGATTGACCAAAAATTTTGATTTTTCAGAGAATAAACAGATTTTTTGCAAGTTAATTTATTATTTACAAAAATCCACACCTCCTTTCTATAAATGACAAAAAAATAGTTGCGGGAGGTTAAGCAATATTTACCAGCCGAGGACGAGTTTGCGCCTGAGCCATAGCGTACCTAGGGACGTAAGTAAACCTCCATACGTCCCGTTGTCAATAAAAACCGGTAACATTTTGCTAAAATCAAGTTACGTCCCTACCAACAATCGGGAGTGAATTATTTTAAATTTTCAGAGAATAATCACATTTTTTGCTGTTTTGGAAGTTGATTTATTATCTACAAAAATCCACATCTGAAATCAAAACACAAATTTAGTTGTGCTAATTAAATCCAACAAAATATAGAACAAATAAAATGGACACTCAAGTGTTTAAATCAATGGTGCATTAATTTCCTGTTAAGGTAGCGCGACCTTAGTAGTACAAACGTCTGTTTTTAGAAAAAATTATGGTAAATTTAGCTGTCATGAAAAGTAACATGAAATCGTGATCATACCGTGCGCAAATTTTCTATATTTCTCCAACATATTATATGAACGGACTACTTGGATTGCCCCGTCAATAGACCAGCTATAAGAAGTAACGCTCCGGCTGATTTCCATCCAGTTCGCACCCAAATGTCGACCGTTCAATTTCAAGATCTATTACAACAATAAAATGCTTCTTTTACTTATTGTTGGTACTGTTAACTTGGTGCACGCAACACTCTACCAGGAATGTGCTAAATTCTTCCATCCTAACAACTATTTGGACCAACTGCCTTCATTGTCGTTGCCCTACGTTAACAATGTAGCAATTCCCAATGGACTTGCACATAGTAACATCAAACCATCCCCAGTGCTCACCACCAAAGTGATTAACGTTGTGACTAAATACGTATACAAAAATCCGGTGTGCGTCAAGTATACCAAAAAAACCGTGTGCGGATCCATAAACAAAAACAAACCCAGTAAAAATAAAATGGAACATCTAATCACCAAAGAGTATTTTGTACGCGATTCCAAACTCCTGAATTCCGACAATGACGATTTGGGTTTATATGTGCAAGGCACGGAAGAACCCAGACCATTCTCCAAAGCAAACCAGAAAACTCCCGTATTGACCACAGACGAAATTAAAGAAATGTTAATAGAAGATCGGCTAGACCAATTGGAGACGGTTTTACCACAGTATACCAGACGAAGAGTTTACCAAACATCCACGATAACAGTGACAAAAGTGAGGAGTAATAATAGAGCTACTGCTACGTTGTTGGTGAAGAACTGTATGCCTCAAGGGTATGATTTGTGCCCACCGAAAACGAAAAAACGAAAGTCGAAAGTGGCTTTGTACTCGAATTTAACTACAGAGGATCATTATTTTGGTTAGAGGAATTTAGATATTAGGTATAGATTAATTTATTTATGTATTTTGTACAAATTAGTTTAGGATGGTTTTTTATAATATTTATGATTGAATGGTTTTTTTTAATAAAGTTATTAAAATTAAAAATTTTGTCCAAAAAATATTTATTATTATCTCTAATTAATTCTAATAGTTTATTTAAATTTTGTTGAATATTTCACTGTTTTATAAAATTGTAACAGAGCTTATGGACAAACTTCAATTTTTAGGAGTTTTAGGAAATTGCTGCAACTTTAAGATTTAAATTTCTCAATATCTCTATTATATCTCTATTCGTTTGGAAAATATTACACACTATAACGTAAATAAAGTGGTTTTTACCCCAGAAACCAGAGTATTTTACTTTCCCTAACTTCCTCAATTATTTCATATGTATTTCCTTCTGCTTTAACTAAATATTCTAATATCTCGAAAATATCTCTACTCATTTAATATACATACTTATATGAAATGTTAACGTAAAAAACTTTGTCTTAAATTCTTTAATTTGTTTAAATTTAAATTAAATAGAAGTTTCTCTTTAATATCTCCAAAAATTAAAGATAAGAAGTCTCGAAATGAATAGAAAGTTTTCATCAAAAAATGAGTTCATTGCGTGCCTTAATTTCCAGGGTGAAAAAATAGTATGGATTTTAATCTGTCGTCTAATATCTTCACTATATGTGTAGTAAAATATTTCGTTAAGTTTTATGAAATAATTTAATTTCCCAATTATAAACAAATTATTGAGATTCATTACATAAATATATTAAAATACATTTAGTAATTACCTTTTATTACAGTAAGAGCATTTTCCTTTCTTATCTTTATTATACCTTTGACAATAATGTCTTTATTGTTAGGTACTTTAAAATATTTACCTACCTGCTCTTCTAATGATTAGATGTTGTAACAGTGGCGTACCAACAAATTTCGAATTTTTTGATGTACTTCGTCACTACAAAATTGTATTTATTTTTATTCGTATTGATACCAAAATCTAACGTAATTGTCCGGAATATAATTCTCTACAATGTAGAATAGTATTATTAACTCTGAAAAAATTAAGATCCCTATTCCATCCACCTACACCACTGTAAAACATCCTACCCAAAACAGCAATTAAGAAACAAATACCTTAGATAATTCGCACCAGGTAGAAATTATTGGGGTACATCAGTGGAAAAACCCCTCCCTTCCCTAACAACCTAACATTTAAATATATTAGGTACTTTTAGGTAAACTTGAACATTGATTTTAGTTATTTGAAAACCATCACGGTATTGAAATATCGAAATGAATTTTTTCAACATTTTAACTGTTTTCCTAAGCTGCATCGTCTTCAGCATTAATTGCATGGAAGCTGGTGAAGGACGTTGGTTTAATCGTGCATATACAAGTACCGTTTTGGAAACAAATGTTGTTACATCTTTAGTACCGTCATCTTGTGTACTAGTGGATGCCACATTGCCACCATGTAGAAATGTGCGGTATCTCAAGTTTCCACATTTTTATGCCGACAAGTAAGTTACTATATTTTATATTAATTACAAAATTTCTAATAATGTTTTTCGTTTATATTTAGACCTTTTTATAATTTTAACGGAATCGCCGATGTAAAACCCACAGAAACATCACGTAGTGAAAGCATCAACACTACGCCTTTGGGTTGGGGCGAATATCTCGGACTTTATGCACCTACCGTCACCATCACCAGCACAGTAATAAAAACTCAAATTGTACAAGACCCCCGAATTATGGTCACGTTTGCAGTGAAAGGTTGCAGTCCACTTAAATTACCAATGGAAATTAATCGATGTGAACAGGAGAAAACTTCTACAATTACAATTGAAGAAATTCTTCCTACTTCAACGGTTTCCACATTAATTACACCTACAACTACATCGACGTATAGCTTAGATCAAGTGAATAAGGTGGATAATGAGGCTGTAAACAATGGGTTAAATGGTAGTGAGGGAAATTTTGAAGAGAATTCCACAGTGACACCGACGGAGCCGCTTAATTTGTAATTCATATGACTGAAGAAATTTATTTACTTTTTATATAGATAATAACTTATTCTTCAGATTTATGTAATAATTTATCCAGTATCTTTATTAGTTTATTTCCTTACAACAAAAATAATAACGAGATGTCTTATTTGATTTGGCAAAACTTGAGCTGTGAATTTATATATTATAATTATAAACACAAGATTGTGCCATTAATATATTATATTGTTATACCAAATTCTATATTTATTGACCCTATTTTACAAAATTCATCTAATACTAATTTATTTACTTACCTACCTACGTAAATAATTTCTTCCCACAACCCCCTAGGAAAGTACAACATAACATATCAAAATTGTATGCACGAAAACAACACACCCACGTGTGTGTTAGGACACAGCGTAATAGAAAATGGAAATTTATTTATTTTTTTAAATTTGGCTTGTGCAGAAAATATTGAACACTTCTCGCTAAAAAGAGCACTAACATACTCGTTTGTTATATGCTACTTTCCATCATGGTCGTTATGTAATAGGTACTATTTTTGTAGATACTATTGCGAAAGTTGGATGTTTGGTTTATTGACCAAAAAAATCACGAGGCTTTTAGCTGATGATTCCAGATGTTTTTTGTGGCTTCAAATTTGAACGTTTTTACATTTTGTCCTGGTAGAAGTTTGATCAATACTCATACTAGCTAAGTAAGAAAGTGATCAATATAAGTCCAAAAACGTCATTTTTGACGTCCTCTAATAATATTTTACTGCATATAATTAAACCCTTAAGGAAAAATGACGAAAACTCACTGTTTTCCCTATCGCCCCCACGACTACATTTACGGTAATAAACAAACCCTGTTTCTCCCTGTTATAACAATCAAATATTCCAGATCCTTTGTTTACTGTCTCCGGCCCAACTGACCACTACAAAGCGGCTATAATCGCCAAAATGTCTTCAGTAAAATATGTAAGTTAACTTAAAACGCAAACGTTACTTCCTTAAATATTTTTATTTATTTATTAGCAAATTTGTCCGATTTTCCCTAACATGTTCTCCGAACTGCCCAATCGTCCTGCCACTCAATTGGTACCACGTCGCACTGCTCGAGTACCAAAGTACAAACCAAGACATCAACCGGCTTACGATCCGGCTCAAGTGCGAAAAGTCGATGTGGCTGGAGCTGACCGTTCGAAATTTTTCTGCCACGTGGTGAACTTCCCCCCAAAAGACATCATCCCCTTCCTGCATTTCCCCACGTTTACCATTGAAAAAGTCGTGAAGAAAGTGATGAAAGCTTCGAGGTTGGACGAGGCGACTCAGACGGTGTATAGAGACTCGTCGGCTCAAACTATACCGTGGGAGCCGCCTTTTACAGTAATAGGCGAAGGGGATCCTGAAATTCTTAAGCTGGAGTTTCTGAAGTGGGGTAGGTATGCATATAATTAAATTATTGAATTACAAACTTGATGATTTGCTTTTAAGGAAGCGGACTACCAGCTGGGGTTCAAGATATTAAACTTATAGAGCGGGCGCGGATGAAGCGCAGTTGGGAGAAGTACATGGAGCAATGCTCTAAAGACACAACCATGATAGATGGTCTTAAAGATATTATAGAAGCGATAGAGCGCGACGAGTGGGCGTTTAGAGAAAAAGTAATAAATTAGACAGTTTATGTACCTAGTCGATTTTACTGTAAAATTCCCGTACAGGAAATCCAAGAAATCCAAGACTTGCGTCTAAACCTCCTGGAAAAAATGCTAAACGAACTCCACGCTAAATCCAAAGAGCGTTTCCAAACCAGGCTCCAAAATGTTATAAGTGTTAAGGAAGCGGAACGTGATGAGAAGTTGGAGAAAATCCGGAAAAAAACAGCTAGAGGTTCGCTAATAAAATAAAATAAAATAAAATAAAATAATTATCAGTTGGTTATGTTTTTGTTGTAGAGTTGCGGAAAATTGGAATGAGAGAACGCGGTTTTCCCACGAAGTACAAAGAAATGAATGTTATAGATGAACATGCTGATGTTAAATCGGAGCTGTATGCTCCTTTATGCCGACATGGAGAGCATCCGAAGCGTTGGCACCAGGTTATTGATGAAAGGATGCGGAAATATAGGACGCAATATATTGGTATTGTCACTAAAAACTATAATTTAAAGGCCAAAATATAGAATTAATTAAATTTAAATTTTGGCGGAGGCGCCGGTGCCAAAAATTATTTTATTATTTTCAAAGTTCTATAAATTTAGAACCGGAAAAGATATTTTTTAATTGTTGGCACAGTTATGCGCAGTATTAAATCCCCTTTACAAAATAGTAACAATATCTACAGAGAGTTTTTTCGTTTTTATTTTATTATCATACCAGTAGGTACTTATCTCGTTTTTACCTCAAAAAAATTATTTCAGCTTCAACAGTAAAATTTTAATATTTTTTGACATAGATAACTTGATTTATTTTATTATTTCAGTTTATATGCTTTTAATATCCCAATTACCTAACATGGCTAATATCTCAGGATTTTATTAATTTTAATTTTGGTGGATGCGCCGGTGTTAAAATATTTTAAAGTGCTATCAATTTGGAACCAAAAAAGATATTTTTTAATTACTCGCACAATTATTCTCAGCATTAAAGCCTCTTTTCAAAATAATAACAACATCTACATGAATTTTTTTCGATTTTATTTTATAATAACTATTAAATTACATCATGACCATTTTTAGGCGTTGAAAACTTCAGCACTTTACCTTGCTGGATCGAAAAAGCCATGACCCAATGTACTAGAGGCAAACTGAACCCATTGTGTCCAACCGTCATCAAATGGACAACCCCAGTACTTCAACAACTCCACATGGAACTACTAGGTATAATTTCCAGTCTAACTACGTAGTCCTGTGGTTAAATTATCGTGTTAATTTACTTGTAGAAATGCGTAGAGATGTAAAAAAACGCCCTATAACCCTTCGCACCAAAATCGACACGCACGTTTCCGAACTGTTCACTGCTGAAGTCGAGGGAATCCCCGATGATGTTGAGGAAGTTCACCAAGCAATGATTCGAATCCAGTCCATTATCAAAGGAAGAGCCTCGCAGATGATTGTAAGTTTATCCTCTTATCCTCCATCCTCGTATTTTTCAAACTCAGACAGATTTTGTAGATATACGAAGGACGAGATCGATGTCGTGAACTAATCAACGAGCTTAAAACATCCCAAGGACTGTTGAAGGACCAAAAGCGTCAGAAGAACGAGGAGAAATGGAGGATTAAAGGGCAACAGCGCGAAGAAGCCAAAGCGAACTTTACTGTAAGTTATTTGGAAAAACTTAAATTATTAACTATAAAAAAATATTTGCTTAGATGCAAAGTCTCAAAGCAACTTTGGCTGGTTTGCGTGGTTCTATCGTTGGGTCTTTGTTGGACTTCCTGAACAAAGAGTTGCGGAGACTTCTGGAGGAGCGCAAAGCTCACGCCATGTGCAAACTAAACGAACGCGAGCGTTATTCAAGAGAAGCAGACGAGGCTGGTAGAAGGCAAAAGGAGATGCGGCGTCGCCGAGAGCACGACGAAATGTTCAAGCAAATTGTGAAGATTAACCAGGAAACAGTGGACTTGTACTTGAGGAGTATCGTTACAGAAGGAATGGAATTTTCGTCTGAAGCGGAAGCCATAACTTACATAGCGAAATTAGCTGATAAAATCGAACAGGAAACTGAAGGGCAATATGAATTGGAAAAGTATTGTTTAAGCTAGCTTTTTACGTAGTTTTATTTATTTGTGTTTTAGAGCTGGAGCAATTAATGAAGACGAAACTCTAGCTGATTTAGTGCACCACTTTTTACTACCCGAAGTCGCAAAGATGCAACTACGCCAGAAAATCCAACAACAACAAAAGCAAAACCTTCGAACTATCCACGAGTCCATATTCAGCCAGTTGGAAGAAATCCCCAGGACGAAAGAGCCAAAACACGTTGCAAGTTTAGTTACAGCAACCCACACTGAATTGCTTTCGGTGCCACTTTCGGGCGCCCTCCAACGAAGTGAAGACAGTTTGGAACGAACCGAGAAATACGTACAAGACATCCTGCTGGACATGGGGGCGCAACTCTTGGAAAAGCGAGCTTTGGAACAGGATATGAAACAAATGATTATGTCACGGGTTATGGAACACATTGCGGAAATGGACATGGGCGAACAGGAGGAAGGGAGCGCATCGTTGCAGGAGTTGTACATGACTCAAGGGGATCAAATACGGAGCAAGTCGGAAGGAGGGTTCACTTCGGCGGAGGAGACAACGAAGAAATCCAGAGTGGTTTTTACTGAGACGAAGAAATCTGAAGGACAAATGGAAGTTCCTGGTAGTTTGCAGGATGAGGTGAAACAGGACGAAGGTGTGCTGGAGGAATTTATGGAAGAGCCTGAGGACCATCAGGAAATGATCAAGCCGATTGAAGAGCATAGTATTTCTAAAGATGAAGCGATTGAACACCTTGAAGATGGTGGAATTTCCAAAGATGAGGCGATTGAAGAGCTTGAAGATCCTGGAATTTCTAAAGATGAGGCGATTGAAGAGCTGGAAGATCCTGGAATTTCTAAAGATGAGGCGACTGAACAGCTTGAAGATCACGACAGTCCTAAAGGTGTTGATATCTTGGAGCAACCACAGGAATAGCGGGAAATTTTAGGTAAATTCGTGTTAGAGAAATAAAAAAATTGTACACTATGTAGTAAGAAATCTTTTTAATTAAACCTATACAAGTTGGCTTTATAAATAAACATATTAATAGAAATGAAGCACAAGATCATTGGTCTAACCCCATTTTATACTGGTTTATAATCCAACTTGCTTTCCAGTTTTTTATTATCAGCAACCTTCCGCACGGCCTTCATGAAGTCCTCTTGGATAACATACTCTCGTTCTGCACGAATTGCAAACAAACCAGCTTCAGTACAAACATTCCTACAGAAAAACCAAATAAGTTACAAATTTATTTAGTGTGTTTTATAGAAAAACCTTAAATCAGCTCCGTTAAACGAGTCGGATAGCTTGACAATCGCCTCGTAGTCAATTTCGCCGTGTTTGGCGATTGGCCCAGCATGAATTTTGAGAATCTCTAAACGGGCTTGTTCGTTGGGTAGAGGAATCTCAATTTTCCGATCTAAACGACCAGGCCGGAGCAAGGCGGGATCTAAAGTATCAGGGCGATTCGTCGCCATGATCATTTTAACCTACAATGCAAACATCCTAAAATAAAACTTTGAAAACTAGAAAATAGTTACCTGTCCCAAAGAATCAAAACCGTCCATCTGGTTCAACAGCTCCATTAAAGTCCGCTGTATTTCCCTGTCGGCTGACGTTCCCTCACTAAACCTCCGACCTCCAATTGCGTCAATTTCATCCATGAAAATAATACAAGGCTGATGATCCTTAGCATAGTTAAACATCTCTCGAATCAGCCTCGCCGATTCTCCAATATATTTATCCACAATAGCACTGGACACCACTTTAAGGAAATTAGCATCTAACTGAGAAGCGACAGCCCTCGCCAACAGAGTTTTCCCTGTACCTGGTGGCCCATACAACAAACAACCTTTCGGCGGAGTTATTCCAACCCTCATAAAAAGCTCGGGGTTAAGCAGAGGAAGTTCGATAACCTCACGCAACTCGCGGATTTGTTCGGATAGACCACCGACGGCTGAATAGGTGACATCGCCTGGGTCTTCGTGGCTCATGTTGTAGACTAGAGGATCGACTTCGCGGGGTAAATAGCGCATTATGGTTAAGGTTGTCATGTCCAAAGCGACTCTTGTTCCGGCTTTTAGCTTGGTTTTGTCTAGTTGGCGTCTACAGCCTACTACATATCGGGGGCCGTTAGTCGCCTTGACAATAACTAAAAACCACTAGTTAAACTTAGCTAGTTTAAAATATTAACTTGGCGCTTACATTTTTCCTCGGTTAACTGCTTCAATACCTCGCCGACTATTTGACCCATGCTTTGTAACGCTTTCAAATCGTTTTCTGATTTGTCGTATTGTTTAGTTAGATCCTTAAGCTGATCTCTCACTATAAAACAAGCAGATTTTACGTAAAACTTACACCCAAAAAAGTTGGTTATGTTTTAGGACTTACTCTCTTTTAAACGAGATTCTACTTCTTTATGCTCCAGCAGTTTTTTGCGGTAGTCCTGCAGGACTTTTTCACGTTCTGGTTCAACTTGTGTCATTTTGCTAGTGGTAAATTACGAGAGAATAAAGAACAACGGTGCAAAATTACTTTTAAAGCCGTGTGATGACTGGCATAAGAATCAAACTGACAGAGTGACAGTTGACAGTTGTTTACAAATTAGTGAATTGACGATGTAGCAAGAGATGGCGCTACAAATCGTTTTTGCCGTTTCTTGTTATATTTACAGTTTAAATTCTCTGCAAGAGTTTGTAAATGTTTATTATCTTGAATTAATCACGTTACTTATACAATTACCTCATTTATATTCTCTTAATGTAAGTTAAAAATATTATGGTGTATTGTTGGTTGCCTATAACACGTTTGTTAGAGTGGTTATAACAACTGCCACTAGATGTCAGCCACATTCTAAATTTCGTGCTGTCACGTGACCGTGATGTGCTCCTCTGATAGGAGCTTCATCCATCATATGTATATGTAGCTAACGTCAGTTAAAATTCGCGGGAAATTACATAAAAACTGTCAGATTTGTGCGTTTTTCCCTCATTTTGTGTTTTTCGCGCCGTCGAATTATCTTGTAAAAACGCCAAAAATGGTTAATAAACCAATTAACAAACTCTATGTACACAAACGAGGTATGTTTCTGTATTATTAGGTTAACCACTAAAATAATACTTTTTTCTTGAAGATGGTCGTAAAGAAGAGGTGCATTTGGATAAAATAACATCCAGAATCCACAAACTTTGTTATGGTTTAAACATGGACTTTGTGGACCCGGTAAGTTGTAACAATAGCTTAATAAAGCGAGCTTATAAGTGGTTTTTAGGTGTCCATTACTTTAAAAGTTGTCAGTGGATTATATCCGGGGGTTACCACAGTGGAATTGGACACATTAGCAGCGGAAACTGCTGCGATGATGACGACAGATCATCCGGATTATGCCATATTAGCCGCACGTATTGCTGTCTCGAATCTACACAAAGAAACCAAGAAGCAGTTCACTGGTTAGTTTTCAACGAAACTATGACATAAGTTAGTTTAATATAATGCTTGTTTTCCAACAGATGTTGTGGATGATTTGTATCGAATGGTAAACGAGAAGACTGGTAAAGCTACTCCTATGATATCAGACAAGCACTATGCGATAATAATGAAACATGGGGACCGCTTAAACTCTTGCATCATCTACGACAGGGATTTCTCTTACAATTACTTCGGATTTAAAACACTGGAGCGTTCGTATTTGTTGAGAATCAACGATAAGATCGCCGAGCGCCCCCAGCATATGCTTATGCGTGTTGCTGTGGGGATCCACGGTGAAGACATCGATGCAGCAGTTGAAACTTATAATCTGCTTTCGGAGCGATATTTCACACACGCCAGTCCAACTTTATTCGCGGCGGCAACGCCACGTCCTCAGTTATCCTCTTGTTTCCTCCTAACTGTCCCTGAAGATAGCATGAATGGGATTTTTAAATGTCTGTCACAATGCGCGTATATTTCGAAATCAGCTGGTGGGATTGGAGTAAATGTCCACAATATTAGAGCAAGAGGCACTCCGATAGCTGGAACAGGCGGCAATTCTAACGGACTAGTTCCTTTGTTGAGGATTTTTAATAATACAGCGCGGTATGTGGACCAAGGTGGTAATAAACGCCCAGGGGCTTTTGCTGTTTACTTAGAACCGTGGCATGCAGACATATTCGAGTTTTTGGAGTTGAAGAAAAACACTGGGAAAGAAGAGTACAGAGCCAGAGATTTATTCTACTCGCTTTGGATACCCGATTTGTTTATGAAACGTGTGGAAGCTGGAGGGGTTTGGTCCCTAATGTGTCCACATCTCTCTCCCGGTTTGTCCGATTGTTGGGGTGGAAAGTTCGAGGAATTATACATGAAATACGAGGAGGAAAAGCGCTTTGTTCGACAGGTGCCAGCACAGGATCTTTGGAGAGCCATCATTGTTTCCCAAGTGGAAACTGGCACACCGTACATGCTGTATAAAGACGCCTGCAATAGTAAAAGCAACCAACAGAATCTTGGCACAATAAAAAGCAGTAACCTCTGCACGGAGATTCTAGAATATACCTCAGAAGACGAAGTCGCTGTTTGTAATCTAGCGTCAATTGCTGTGAATATGTTTGTGAGTCCGGATGGAAAATCCTATGATTTCCAGAAGTTGAAAACTATAACTAAGATAGTTACGAAGAATTTGGATAAAATAATCGATGTGAACTTCTATCCAGTTCCTGAAGCTAAAAACTCAAATATGCGACATCGCCCCATTGGAATCGGCATACAAGGTTTAGCTGATGCTTTTATTCTACTACGAATGCCGTTTGAGAGTCCGGAAGCTGCGTTGTTAAACAAACAAATATTTGAAACTATTTACTATGGCGCGTTGGAAGCTAGTTGTGAAATTGCCGAAATCACCGGAGCTTATTCCACTTATGAAGGCTCGCCGGTTAGTCGAGGGATACTCCAATATGACATGTGGAACGTTACACCAACTGAGCTATGGAATTGGACAGAACTCAAACAGAAGATTGCTAAACATGGCGTACGCAACTCGCTTTTATTAGCGCCAATGCCCACAGCTTCCACAGCCCAAATTTTGGGAAATAACGAGTCAATCGAGCCGTACACCTCAAATATTTATACTAGACGTGTTTTGTCTGGGGAATTCCAGGTGGTTAACCAGCATCTACTCAAGGATTTAACAGACGCTGGCTTGTGGGATGACACAATGAAAAACCAGATAATCGCCAATTGTGGCTCTATACAAAACATCCCAGGCATCCCAGACCACTTGAAACAAATCTACAAAACCGTCTGGGAAATCTCGCAAAAAGTTATACTGAACATGGCGGCAGATCGCGGTGCTTTTATAGACCAAAGCCAATCGCTTAACATCCATATAGAAAAACCAAACTACGGCACTTTGTCTTCTATGCATTTCTATGGCTGGCGAAAGGGTTTGAAAACTGGGATGTATTATCTAAGGACCAAACCCGCAGCTAAACCGATACAGTTTACTGTGGATAAAAGTAAGTTGATTGTGAAAACTACTAAGGCAAATGGGGTAGTTGGAAATGGAGCGCATGGCGAAGATGAGGTGCTGAAGATAATCCAGGAGGAAAATTTGGCTGCGTTGCAGTGTTCTTTGAATAATCCTGGCGCTTGTGATATGTGTGGAGCTTAAAATGGGGGTTTGAAGCTCATTCTGGTTGATTTGACGAATCTGCACCCAGACGATTTTATGGTTAGTTTTTTAATAACATTCTCAATTTTTATTCTAGTTTTCGAATCTCCTCGTTTATTTTTTTATAATATATTCACTTTTCTTCTCTCTTTCGAATTTCCTTATTGGACTAAGTTTCGCGTCATATCACGTGCCTAAATCATAGTTAGGATGAATATTTGGTATTATAGAATTATAAGTATGAGTCTGTGTTGTAAACCAAAAATAAAAATTTGTTAGTTTAGTGATAAGTTTTAAATACCTACATATATTTTTCTAGAATAGTTTACTTAAATAAAATTGCATTTAAACACTAATCGTTTTATTTATACAGTCACAGAAAATTATAGTTTGGTATAAGTACATCACGTAGAAAACAATTAATTTAAGTAGGAAATAAATTGAGATCTAACATCACAAGTAGTCTAACTAAACAACCATCGATTTGGCACGAATCTAACCACACAAATAACTTATAGTAATATAATGGCGTGGTCTCTTTCCAGTCGTCTTTTGGCTTTAAGTTGCACAAGTCCAAGTGGATCAGCTGGTGTTGGAAGTCCTAAGTTTCCAACTGCAGGTTCCTGGTAAAATACTTGGGTTTGCCCACTGCGATATCCGTAGATTACGCTTTCAGAACTTCTGCAAAATAATGAAGTAGGTAATTAAAAAAAAACGCAAATTTGAGTAAAACTACAAGAATTTTTTGGTCTTTTTGTAAAAGGTTAAAAATATCCTAAATTAGATTTTTTGTTAATAAAGGCGACATTAAGCTTTCCAAAACTGTATTGCAAGTGAAAATTTGGAAATCGAGTGTAGAGTTATGAATTTTCAAAGGGGAGCATGCACAAATTTGATCTGAAATTTTAATTTTTCTTTTACACTCGCAAAAATATTCTAAACTAACTTCCACAATACTGATGATTTTTTCCTTATTACCACAAACATTTCGCTATATAACAACGGAAATTTCATTAATATCCGCTAAGCGGTTCCAAAACTGTCGCAGAAAATTGATTGAAATTTTACGGACAAGAAATTTTGTTAGTCTAGTAGCCAAATATTTTTTGTAGCAGTTAAGCTCTTAAGAAAAATAGTTGCCTCCCTTATCTCTATACAATATTCACCATATCTTCTAAACGCATAATTCGTCAAATTCTCCGGAAACGGATCAAGTTCCAACTTCCTTTCCAGCCATATCAACTTACGCACCAACCAAAACACCCAAAATGTACAAAATATTCCAACCAGTATTTGCAGTATTAGAAAAATCAAGCCGAACCAGTTCCAAGTGTTTTCCAGGAACATCAACGTGAGAAACACCAGGTCGATGATGATGGAAATTGGCACAGATATCAAAAATGGTATTAACGGTTCATACACCATGAAGAACACGCCAAAATACAGGGGAATAGGCGTGATTAGAAAGATAATCTGATGACCACGGTTGATTTCTCTTCTGCGTAGATCCTCGGTTATCCAGTTAGTTAATAAGAGGTTTAGTATGCAGGATACCAGAAAAATTGCACCGCAAATGTTTACTACTTTTTTTAGAGCTTGCATGATTTGTTTGACACTGATTGATTGGAAATCTAGGGTGACTAATTACCTTATTAAAATTTCCATTAAATTAGTGGAGTCGTTAAAATCACGATGCAAGCTTGACAACGCGGCATTCTCACTGTTGCCCCACGGTCCTCTACGTTGAGTTGTATCCCAATCGGCGTCCAAACACAGATAACTGTATGGCTCGCTTTCGTGGGGATTTCCAACTGGCTGGGATTCCATTGAGTAGTTCAGTTGCTTCTCTAGTTTACCCAGTTCTTCCGTACAGAGTTCCCACTAGAAATTTCAAAACGTGAGGAGACTACTTATACCTACTGATGTTAATATTACTTACCAATTTGGTAACAACATCACGCGACTGGCTTCCATCCTCCGTCAACAACAACAGCAACACAACATCCTGCTGTCCACAAACAAACAAAACGCACTTTTCCAAAACTCCATCGTCCTCCTCCTTCACAACATCCTTCTTCGGCAGGAACTTACTGCTACTCGGAAAGGTAAAATTGGGTTGGGACGGTGTTATTAATCCACTGGGCGTTGTACCACGACTACAAAACCCACTGGAGCGTTCCTCAAACGCCGCCAGCATACTCAATTTTGCCATTAGAGGAGTCAACTGAACACCACCAGAGTATTTTCTGTGGTTAATAAGGGGCGAGTCGGTTTGCTCGGACGATTCAATGCTTAAGGATTTCAGGGGAAGTGTTAAGGATTTGCGTTTTTCTTGGTTTTGTTGTTTGTTTGGTCTAATTATTGGTTTTTGGTGTATTTGGACTTGTTGCAGTTTCTCTTCTGGAATGTTCTCTTCTTGGTTTACTATTGGATTTGTTGTAGATAATAAGCGGCTTTCGTAGCAACTTTTAGAAACCGATTTACCATCTGGTTTTAATACTGGAAATGTTGGATCTGTTATACTCGCACAGCGATTTTTGGTTTTTGAATACTGCTCAAAATCACAATTTGGTAAATTCATGTTACTGTTAAATCTCCTCAAACTATTTTCCCAGGTGATATCCGGCGGAACAAACTCCTTGACAAACTTTTCCCATTTTCTCGTCGTGCAAACTGAAGCATTCTCCTCAACTAACGCATCTGCATCACCCACGCAAATTGACAACGGATTTTGGTGGACAAATTTCTTCAAATCTGTTAAAGGTGTGGAACACACGCTGGTTTGAGCACAAAACGGTGTATTAACTTTTGTTTTTTCTTTGATTTCCGCTGAAGAATCTATACTTAAACTTTTCAAGTTTAGAAATTTTGGTCGTTGTTTTTTTGCGGTTGGAATGAATGAACTGATGGAATGTTCGACGCCTTCCTCTTCAGGCACTGCGGTGAATATCAAAGACTGGTCGCGTTTCATTGTTGATATGACTTGTTCTTGCTGCTGGGAGGGTTTGGCCATCGACGCCGGCTAGAATAAATTTTCAAAGTTGACCATGTAGTAAGTACTAAATTATTTCAAAAGCTGAAAGATTTCAGTGAAGCATTTACCTTTTTAATACTTAGTTTATTGTTCTTAAAATACTGAAAAATACTTCTATTTCTAGTGGACGTTTCCAATAAACTCTGATATTCTTGACTGGTGATATAAACCTGTAGCAATTGCACACCCAGCGGTAAATCAAACTCCACTTCTGTGGTTTCCGCTGGGCATTTAATACGATATGGATCAGTTACAACTAGTTTTTTGGTCAAAGTTGCGCTCAATTGAGTAGCCACCACTCTATAAAAAAAAACAGCACAATTTTTGTTTCATTTCAAAAATATGTATACAGGGTGTGTCACAACGAGTTGACAGTAGACATAACTCTATTACTAAACACAATTTGTATAGATACGTACTTATTGTGATATAGAATGGACCCCCCTAGGACATTATTCAAAGCCTGGCAACATTGCAGCATGTGTATGGCTTCAGTAAAAACATTACTCGCACTCTAAAACAATTTTAGTTAAACAAATTTTGAAAAAATCGCCAATTTAACTACACAATACTTTTGGTAGTGAAAGCGTTGGTAAATGAGAAAACAAATTCCCGCAAAAAAACATCATTTTCACGTAGGTTTCAAACAAATGATACAGTTTGGCACTCAAACTATCTGCGTTGTTGTAAATTTCAGCCAAAGAAACAAAATCTTTATGGAAGAAGTTCACCAGGGAAAACAACGTGTTGGCTCTGTGTTCTAACAGCCAATCCGCTATGTTTCTATCGGTGCCTATTGCCTGTAAAATCAAGACAATGAATTGTCCAAAAAACAACTTTACTTCCTTACCAAAAGATATCTGCCGTTTTCTATTACAAAAAATTTTCCGCTTTGCAAAGCAACAATTTTCGGTGTGGAAAATATCGTTTTTAAACAGTGTATTGTGCCCATTAACTGTCCGCAAAGCGCTGCCTTTTGTTGGTCGGACACCCAAGTTGGATGGAAATATAATATAGCTGACGCTGGGTCGTCTTCCTCCTTCTGGATCATTTGGGTGTCGTACACGAAAATTATCGTCATTTCCCTGGTTAAATGACAAATAAATATGCGAAAAATATGCACAGATATACTTACTTTGCCATTTCGAAGACAGCAAATACTGTTTACTTTTGAATTAACATTAATCTGACAGATACTTAACCTTATTGGAGAAGTGTCAAAAAGTGTTGGTGCACTGGTCATATCTTTATTTGTTTTATACACTGGATTAAAAAGTGGTTGTTTGTTTCGCTTTTTGACATGAGTAAAAGCAGGACGCAGATAGTTTCGGTGCAGACTAGTGCAAATAATTGCTAGGGACTTTTGATTCATTCGTCCCGTTGGAATAAAAGTGACTGGTTTGTTAGAAAAATGTTGTAATTGCTTCATTTTTATAAATAAAAACAATGTTAAACAGAGCTTGCTACTTGAAATAACGTAGAAATATCTTCCAACTGCTGCGTGTCATCATTTTACATTGACAAACTAAACTAACCTAAAAATGTCTAGTGAAAGTAATCCGCTTATTGAAAAGAAAACTCTGTATGCTGGTACCAAACCAATAACATTCAAAGATGGCACAAGAGTAATTATGTTTAATATTAATAAATACGTAAGCACAACTTAATATTCTAGATTCACTTCCATTTCCAAGCGAAACTATGCGACAAAGACGAAACTATTCTGGACGATTCCAGGAAATTGGGCAATGGTACCCCATTAAATTTGGTGTTAGGAAAGAAATTCAAATTGGAAGTGTGGGAGGTGATGCTGCAGAAAATGGCACTGCACGAAGTAGCACAGTTTGTAGTTAATAAAAATGTAAATATAAGAGCTTAATAGAATTTTCGTATTTAATATTTCGGTTAATTTTAGCTAGTCATGCAGTATCCGTTTGTGTCGAAAACTCTGCGAGATATGCAAAAACCAAAAACAGAAAGACAGACACATTGCTGTGCAATGACTTTACAAAGCGAGGGGGTTGGTTACAATGATTTAAACGACTTTTTGAAGAATCCCTGCGATATAGAATTTACAATGGGTGTGTTTTAGTTTAGCTATTCTGTTTTGTATTATTGCATGTTGATTTTTAGAAATTGTTAGTGTTGAGCAACCAGAAGACTATGAAAAGGAAACATGGCAGTTGGAGGACAATGAGCGCATTGCGATGATTCCCCAATTAAAACAACAAGGAAATGATGAGTTTAAGCAAAAGAATTATGTTAAAGCAGCAGATTTGTACAGTAAAGCGATTGGATTTTTGGATCAATTAATGCTCAAGTATTTAATTCAGTTTTGTGGGTAGGTAATAGTTTTAAGTCGAGATTTTTAGGGAGAAACCACATGATGTGGAATGGAATGATTATAATAAGCAAAAAATGCCGCTACTTTTAAATTTTGCGCAGTGCAAATTATTGGAAGGCGATTATTACGCTGTTATCGAGCATTGTTCGACTGTAATCCAAAGCGAAAAAGGTAACCAAGCCTTATCAGGAAATATTTAGTTAAACACAGTTTTGCAGATAGTGTTAAAGCATATTTTAGAAGAGGGAAAGCTCACGTAGGCGCTTGGAATCCAGACGCAGCTAAAGCAGATTTCTCTAAAGTGCTCGAATTGGACCCATCTGCAGTGCAGCTAGTAAAGAAAGAGTTGGCAATACTTGACGAACTACTCAAGCAGAAAGAAACCGAAGATAAGCAGAAATTGAAGAGTTTGTTCGTTTAAATGTGATGTACTTAACTTTCTATCGTTCAATTATAAAAAAATGTAATAATTGTGATTAAAACCTTAATTGTTTTCGTAACAAGACTATTTTATTAACTCACAAATCATACAGTTTCCACTAGTTTAAAATTCTGATGCTGCTTCTCAGGGATAACATGGTAATATTTCTTATAAAAATCCACGCCTTGTCTGTGGCCGTGGCAACGTTGCACCCACGTGTGTTCCCAGTTAAGATCGACTTTTTCAGCTGTTACCACAACTTGCCCCGGTACCAGCGCGAACAAGGTAGCATTACGTCCCATACCAACATTCAAACCTGGATGGAAATTCAGCTTCCGTTGCAACACTAGTATGGTACCTTGCGGCACTACCCGACCCTGCTGTACTTTAGGACCACGATGTTTGGGGCGCACTGGTGAACTGGTATTTCGAGTACTACCTCCGGTTTTTTTACTGGCTAACCTAGTTGTGTCTAAAAATTAGAAGTTATGGAATGTGATGGGGAAGTAAGGCGGTTTTACTTACTTATAACCAGATCCACGGTGTTTAAAATTGGCTTTTTTAAGTAATTCAGAGCGGAATTCATGTTCTCGCCGAAGGATACTTTTCGACTCCTAACCTAACTTTTTTACAAAATTATCACGCTTATATAAGGTTTTTTAAGTGAATCGAATAAATTATTGTATTTTACACAAACGTTAACACTAAATTTAATACTGTTTGTTGTGGATGTATGGAAAATATTTAAAAAATTTAATTGTTTCAATATAGGCAACCAAATATACACAATTGAAATATTGTATTTTTAGCTGAAGAAGACGAAATACTTTGACGTTTCAATTTTCTAACCTAACGTATTCTAACAAACAGTTGTTTACATTTTACATAAAATGCGTTCATTTTACCATCATTATTATTAATCGATCATTGTACTAACCACACAATAAAATGGCGGAGAAAGCGGATGCCGGCGAAGATACAGTCAGTGTTTTCAGTGCCTTCAGTCGTGTAAGTGAAATAAGTACCTCGAGAGCCCCCACAATAACCACAGACCAAGGTGAATCCGAAGACGGTTCACACGAATCAATCCCCGTGAATATATACCAAATAAAACCATCTCTTCGCGAAAAGTAAGTAATCAATACAACGTTAGGTTAGGTGTTTTATTTTTGATTTCAGATTCAAGGAACTGCCTGTTAAAGAGATTATACGAAATGTTTTGGCGCAACACTTAACTGGACAAAGTTACAATGCAGAGAATGTGAGGCAGTGGACTATAACGATCGCCAACGAAATAAACGAGAAGGTCAAGGATTTACAGATGAAACGGTATCGGCATATTGTACAAGTGATTTTGGGGGAACTGGGAGCTGGAGTGAAGTCCGGAGGGCGTTGTTTATGGGACTCAGAGTGTGATGGATATACAAGTGAGATATTTATGAACGTAAGTTAGCTACTATGAGAAAATAATCGTACTGATTATTGGTTTTATTACAGGATACTATATTTTGTGTCACGACAGTATTTGCTGTATATTTATATTAATATTAAATTTGTTCTAGCCGTAAATAAACTACACAATTGTACTCTGATGGTTTTATTCCAAGAAGTTAACCGGTAATTTATCATATGTATAATGACCTAAAATTAGTTCATCATGCAGGATTCGTAAGTTGGTATTAGGTATTTTATGTTGATAAAAGCGTCCTCGCCACCGTATCGCTCTAAAGTCTCCAATGTTTCATTAATAATGTCTGCCAAGTTATCACCGCGAATTTGACTGTAATCAATTGCATCTCCACAGTTTACTGGAAAAGAAAGGGAGCGGTAGTTAAAAATACAAATTTAGTTTAGGGGTTACCATTTTTCTCTTTGTACAAATTCAGAACTGGTAAAATTTGGCGGTAGTATGGTACCAAAGCCTCTCCAATCATGTCTCCGCATTTGACCAACGCCTGCAGAATTTTTAGAGTTTGTATCATCACAGCTTTATTTTTAGTTTTGAGCGCGTCTGAAACCCAAAATTGTTTCTATATTTCAATCACCTGAAGGAAAATTATTCACCTTTGATAGGAATAATGAGCTGGGGAATGCAAGGAAATACTTTGTGGACTCCCACACTCAGCATATCAAGAATCCCTTGCTCCACAAAAAACTTATAAGGATTCTCTGTTTCGCATAGTCCATCGAAGAACATTGGTAAATAATAGTGAAAATCTAGTTTGTTTATATCTGCCTGGAAAAGTTTAATCTCAATTTCGAATCTGTTGCTATATTTTATAATCTGGATACCTTCCACGTGACTTGCCCCCCGCCTGTTGTCTGTATGGCAATCGGTAGATTGCCCCGTTTGTAGTTGTCGCGGAATCTCGTCGGTGCTATCGTCTGTTCTTCATATGCATTGCATTTTGGTGGTGGGATAACGCAAGTGCCTTTTTGCATTGCTTGGATGGTAAATGCCGGCACAAAGCGGCATGTTGTTTGCTTTTTTGTACCTGGCAATGGTTTTTTTAGAGATTCACGAAATTCCTTGCCACTCACCATAGTTTCTTGTTGTTCTTGCAGCTCGTCTCAATGTAACATTCTGGAATTTGTTAGTCGTTTGACAGTTAGTTGATGGGTTGCCAAGGGTGATAAAACAAGCCGTTTGATCAATCCGAAAGTGTGGAGAAATTTATTAGATTGTGGCACGAAATACACCCAACAGTGTTACGTCTTAATATTGCGCCTTGACTTTAACTGTGAATAACTCAAAAACGGAGGGGCGAAAAAAATTGAAAAAATTATGGGTTCATTATGGGTCTATTTGCAAGAAAATTTCAATAACAATTCCCAGAAAAGTATACAGATTTAAAGAGTACACAATCATTTAACATTATGTTATGATTACGATCAGAAAACACTAATATTGGTAGTATCTTTATTACATTGGACTTAGTTTTATTTTAAATAAAATACGTGTACTTTACGTAAAACAGGAAACAAACTGAATCAATAAATAACCATAGTTAACATATTTCAGCTTAAAACAAATCTATTCATTATTTTATATTACAAATTATTTATGTTTGTTGTTTACCAAATTGCTCTAACCAACGATCAATAATTCTTCACTGGGGAAACTATGTTCGGGGACCTCCAAATTCAAAGGTGCTGGTCCTTTTCGTATACGCCCAGAAGCGTCGTAGTGGGAACCGTGACATGGACAATAATAACCACCAAAATCACCAGCATTGGCAATTGGTACACAACCCAAATGGGTGCAAACACCCAACACAACCAACCATTCAGGTTTCTGGACACGTTCGTTATCGTGTTGAGGGTCGCGAAGCATCGACATTGCCACGGTTTGTTCAGCTGAAATTTCGTCAGCTGTTCTATGCCGGATAAACAGCGGTTTACCTAATTAATTGAAAGTTTAATATTAAATAGTGAGCTAGGACAGTAGTGATAAATCTCACCTCTCCATTTAAAGGTAACGGATTTTCCCTCGGGAATATCAGCCAGTTTAATCTCTATCTTGGCCATAGCTAAGACATCAGCCGATGCGCTCATTGAGCTGACAAACTGCGTCACAATCGCTTTAGTTGAGTAAGCAGAACCAACCGCAAGGCCCCCAGCCATCAAATAAGTAAAATTCTTCCTATTATCCTCAGTAGCCGAGGTTTTGGTGGTTGGTGACTTAACACTGTCTCGCCTGTAGTTGCTCCAATCAGGCACAGTAATATCTGTATGCGCCCATCTAACTTGAGTTGTAACAGCCGGTCCACAAGTAATTGTTACATTTCCCTTGGGCAAAGCCTTGCTAATGGCCAAAGCTGTGGTGCCTAAGTGCGGGATTTGGGCCACTTGTTTATGTGGCAGGACAGCTGCTGCTGAATTGTTGGTTAGATTGGTGCTTACCACTTGGCTTACAGCTTTGAAGTAAGTGGAAACTTGGCCGGGTTTTAACATATTTGCGGCAGATTTTCCAAAAAGGGTTGAATTTGTTGTTATGCAACGATACTTGGTTGGTTGTCAAAAATTATCGTACTCTTAACCCTGCGAAATTAGATGCACACGAATACCAACAGTTATTAGAGAAAATCAAATTTGGCAACAGATGAAACTGAAAAAACTGTCAAAACTTACCAATAAAATCCTCAAAAAGTTACTAAATTCCCTCTTCCGCGCAAACTCAGTAGCACAGATCATAAAGAACTAAATTGAGGACACCAAAATATATTAAAAATGCCACGTTGTAAGCGCCATCTGCGGCACAGTGCAGAAGTGCCTCCAAGTGGCGCAGTGCACCTTAATTATAAATAATGTCTATGGTCTTCATCTGACAGTTACAAATCAGTTCTAGTTACAAATTATTTCTATGGTTTTCATCTGACAGTTAGAAATCAGTTCTAGTTGAAGCATGTCTATGATCATAGTCTGACAATAGTTTTGGAATTTTGGTGGAGGCGCCGGGGTCACAAAATTTGTTAAAATGAATTATTTTCGATAAAATAGTGTGTTTTAAAAAACTATAATATCAGACAACTTGTTCCAGAAAAACTGTAGGTAATTCGGTTCTGTTTGGGTTCCGCAGTTTGTTTTCTCAAGCTCTATAATCGTGCGTACATGTTTAATTTTTCACTCGAAAAAATCATAAGGGGTTTAGTAACACAAGACGATTTTCATTAAAAACCCCCCACATATAGGCAACCAACATTACACACTAGCATGTATTGAATACAGATGGATAAGCGAAATCTAGCATACTATTTTTCTATGGCGTGTAGCAGATTATGGCTTCTTCTTCATCTCTCACTATTTTCTAACCTTAAATTTTATACAAATATTCTGATTTGGAGCCCTATGACTAAAAACTGCGATGTTTTCGTCAAACTACCCCTGGAACATACCAACTTTTCGCCCATAAAAGACATTGTAACCATCGGGCAAATCCATTTATCTGTTGACCGACTAACAATTTGTCCTCTAAGGGGCCACAATAATTGTAATGATTACTGTGTTAACTTAAAACTTCCAGTAGGTAAAATACATCCAAAAGATGCTGCTTACATTCAAGTGATTGGTTCTGTAGAATATTTCGTGGATGCGGACAGGAAATTCTATGCCGATCTTGAGGAAAATTTGCCGGTTTTTCCAACTATAAATGTACTGACTTGGACGGATTTTCATAGTGAAAACATCGCGCACAAATATGAGGAAACTATGCTGCGAGTTTCTAAATTTTATTCTGGAAATTAAAAAAAACACGTGCTCCTTAAGTAATTATGATTAAAAATATATTACACTTGTAAAATTAAATAAAATGAAATTTTTATACTCTTAAATTATCTTAATTTTATTCTGATTTCCCAACACTATTAACCATGCTCCCTGGAACCATCTTCAAATGATAATTCCTCAAAACACACAGATCCTTCGCCATATTAATTCGTCCAGAAGTTGTAGTAACATCATGCAAATGCAGCAACATCCGATAAGTAAATAACTGCGGAAGTGTTTTCAATAAATCAGAAACCAGCGCCGGAGGAATTGCAGCTAAAACCGCATTCCCCGAGTTAATTTTAACTTTAACCAATGCCTTAATCAAATAAAAAGCAAAATAAGTTTGTTGTGTTATGCAACCTTCTTGTATCTCGCCTTCGAACATGTTTAACAATTGGCGCAGAGCGGAAATTAAATGATCCCCTTGAGAAAGTTCGTCAGATAAACGCGGGATTTTACTTGGAGGCTCTTCCGGTTCCTCAGACAAACAATCCCACGCTGTGTAGATGCAATAACTCGTTAAGTAAGCTAGAGCTGGAAGTTGTGGTTCGGTGAACGTGTACAGCTGAAGGTAGTTGTGAAGGAGTTGTGGTAAAATATGCGAGAGAAGTTCCATGGTACATTGAATAATATCCACGTGAAATGTGGCTAAAGCCAAGTCGACACCTCGTTGAAGCTGGTCTTTATATCGAAGTTTTAACAGCTCTTGGACAGTAGCAGAAACTAGCCATTTAGGCCCGGCGGTGTCCAAAAGACAATGCAAAGTCCTCGCTGAAGTATGATCCATCCATCCGCGTGTTATCCCCCATTTCCACGCTTGGTTTAACTGTTCCGTCGCCGGTTGTCTTGATACTAAATGATGACTGCTTTTGGACTGAAGAGGCAGTTGGACATCTCGCTGCATTTTCCGAATAATCTCACAAGTCAACTGCCAACGTTCTCTAAGGGTATCCTCTTCCGTAGCAGGAGTCGCTAGTAGTTGCTGCACCATGTTAATAGGTTTCAAAAGCGTGTCCTGAGGGGCAGTCCGCATATACGCACACAACCACGCTGCTGCCGCCAGAGGAAGACAGCACATCTTCCCTCGAACCGCATCTAAAATTCTCTTCACATCCGCCGGAGCCAAGCTGCCTTGCTCCCACGCCACTAGAACCTCATGCATCACCCCCGCCATGTTAAACAACACATCTTGCCATTTAACCGTCGATTTGAACTCGGCTTCACCATCGTTGAACTGCTGGAGAAGCGCTTCGATTGTCGCTGGGTCGCCAAGTCTTAATAATTGTTCTGGCGCTTTCGGCTTCTGGCGATCTACCATAAAGAATCGAACCCACTGTTCGAAGAGTGAGTCGGATTCCGCGTCCAACACAGCGGAGGCGCCGAAGTTCTGCACGATGGCTACGAGCATGATGAAGCTGATGTCGAAGAGTTGGGAGCGGGCTTTGTCTCCGCCGGATTTTGCACACTCGTTGAAACGGATTAGGCGTTTGACTAGAGTGCGAAGTTGGCCTTGGACTGTGGCTACAGCGAGGATGAGCTCGAAGCTTTTGCCTGTTAGCACCTGGTGCAGCATGCTCAGCAAGGCGTCCTAGAAAAAAAAAACAAATATTTAGGTAAGTTTTACTGAAATTATATAGCCCAGACAAATGAGAAAAAGTGCTCGAAATTTTACCTGTATCTTATGATAATCTGTGGAAAGCGTCTTGAGAATCCCAGCTAAAGTCGACTCAGCACAAATAATCACTTTGGGGATCCCCGTGGTGGCGGGTACGGCATCCGGTTTAAAAGTCGGCTGATCCTTCCTTTTCTCCAACAAATGCTTCACTTGCGGCTCACTCAACAACCGAATCTTCGCCAGCTCGTCCAACAAACACTTCAAATTCGAGCACGAACTATGCGCATCCATTACATCCAACAACGGACTGTGTTGCAACATTAATTCAATGGCGCTCACCACGCTAGCACTGTCTGATTTCCCGGATAGTTCCAGCAGGATGTGAGGGACTTTGAGGAATGCAAAGGCGCCCCATTGGCTCTCGTGAGACGTCTGACTAACATTATGCAGGGCTAGCAGACTTCCTCTGATAAGTTCAGCGAAAAGTCTGGCGTCATTGTAACCTTTTAGTCTTTGGAAGATTTGTAGTTGTAGTGCGAGCGAAGAGGTGCTTGCACTGGGGTTCTCTGTGAGTTTCACTTCGAGCCAACAGGGGATCAGCGAACCGGGCCAGGTTTCGCTTTTTACAGTCAAACTAAGCACAGTTCCGTCGATGTGTTCCAGTTTTCTTACCAATTTTATTACGTCGTCGCTTTCGGATAAATGGGCGATTAATTCGCTGCATTTCTCGCTTGTTTCGGTGAACAATTCTGGAAAGTAAACATTACCATTAACATCACTCTGTATAGTTGACAGTATTTTCAAGTTATATTTAAAAAAGATATGGGGGACCCTCACGCTATATTGTTATTGCTGACTAACCTGGATCGTTATAGCGTGCCAAACACATAAGCGAAACATAGAAATCATCCGTTAAAAGCGTCTTCAAAAGCTCGCTGGCCTTCAGCACTAAATTCGTAGTCCCCTGGCATTCCTGCAGAATATTCACCAGCCACAAAGCTGTCGATAAAACCGCAGTAGCCAAGACAGTTTCCTCGGGTTTTCCACAACAAGTAACCCCCGGCAGCATTCCATCCAAGAACTCCAATAAACTACTCACACAGTGCACTTTTGTAAACCGATTGTACTTGCTAAGGCGTTGCAGAACTGCAGCATGGGACACAAGTTGAGCACTTAAAGAGTGTTTTAAATAGCTTAAAACTAGCCCGTTGGCCCCTGCCCCAACCACGGCTTGTTGGAGGATGCAGTCTGCTAGGTTGTATACGTCGCCGCTCACCCCGCGTGGTAGGACGGTTTTTATATTGATGCCCCATTGAATATCCGTCCAACGCTCACGCCAGGCTCGTAACAGCAAGGCTTTGATCGAACTGGTTTTGCTGGTTGTTTTCGATTCCATTGCCATCTTTTAAATGAAAACTGTTAAGGAATTGGAAGTTGTGTGCATTTCCGCGAGATTGCTAATGAATGCACTGTTTACGTGGACTATGAACCAAAATATTTTGGCAGTTACTTAACCTCAACTCTCCAAAAAATTAGTTTACACGAGTGAAGTTAGACAAGGACGCTGATTATTCACAATAACTTATTTATTTGGAAATAATTATAATAATCTAGTTGTTATATTTTCCTTCTGGTTTTTCAGTAAAATTGGTTTTTAGCTTATCCACGAAAAGAAACAACAAACTGGGGTAGGATTAATACATTGTAATAGGCAACCAACATTGCAGATGTTGAATAAATAGTTCTATTTTTCTAACATGTCTATGTTTAGTTGTGAAAAATCGCGTCTTCTTCTTCTCGATATAAGTGTTACCAACTGTCTAACAAAATAATTTGCGCTAAACTCAAAACTGAGATCTATATGCGTAAGATAAATAAAAAAATAAAATTCTCGCGTATAAATGGCTTGGTAGACTTTATTTAATCTCAATTTTAGGAAATAAGGCTCGAAGGTTTATTCCAAAAAGATGGTTCTTAAACAAAATTTTACTCTCTATTATATACAAAATATATTACAGTTCTAACAAAAATAAAAATAAAGTAAGAAAACGTAACGGTACTTAATATAGTTGCTGCATATTCCAATAGAATTACCTTCAGCTTTCGGGAGGAATCATCAACGAATTCACCTAAGATTTGGTTTTAGGTTATCAACGAAAGGAAGATTACGACAGAAACCAGGTTTAACGCATCGAGTAACTTGCGAAAACCACACAGGGAAAAAGGAAGACATTTCCCACCATAGACTTCGTTTTCCTGCATCTGCCCTCAAATTGAAAAAAAGAAAATCCAACTAAAGTCCATTTCAGAGATAAAACTACCCAGATGTGGGAGAAAGGGGACGTGGAGATAAAACATAAAACTAAAGATCTTGTTTTACGTTATAGTGGCCAAAACGGCCATGCTGCTTTTGCAATCGATTAAAGTTCTGCTGGGGTCCGTGAAATTCAAACCGAACGGTTCTAGAAATTCGATACATGCCTCTGTTGATCTGAATGCCAATTCTTGCACCACAAAGTTCACTGATATGTTTTGACGATAGCTAAACACACAAAAAATATGTTAGACACATTAAATTTAACAACAAATCAGAAGAAAATGTCGAATATATACAGAGAGAAAAAAAACAATTAACGGTGAAATTCAAACATTTTTTTCTGATTAAATCAAAGTTAATTCCAAAACTCTTTAAAGGGTTGCAAAGCAGAGTTTTGGAATTAATTTAGATTTATGCATACATTTAAATTAGCTGGACTGGAAGAAATCAATGCATTTTGCAAGAATTCAAAAGAAAATTCAAGAAAAACTGTCAAAGTGAGTGCAATATTGCATAAAGATAAAGGGTGTTTGATTTTTGTTAAATAACTAATAAAATTTTCAAAAACCAAATTTATAAAAAAAAATTCTAGCTCATTTCAGTTAAATTTAGCTTCAAAACTAACTATGTATGTATATCGAAAAAAATAACTACGTATTCCTTTGAGCAATTTTCAATTTTTTATCGTACTTTTCCTCAAACACCCTTCAAAAATTAAATCTAATTTTTAGAGTAATATACAAAACATACAATCACACACAAATTTGAAAGTAGTCAAATTGAAATACCTACCCAGGTAACATTCAAAACAAAATACTTATGTATTCAATTTACTTTCTGTTAATAGTAGATAATTATACAAAATAAGTAAATAAAATGTCTCTAATAAATGTTGTAATAAAATTAAAACAAAAACACATTCTCTGTACCTACCTTTTGATAATACATTTTAAATAGATTTTGCGCTCTCGTTCAATAAACCAATCGACTAGATAACCGGCCATTAAAGGTGCTTGCTGATAAAGTAAAAAAAACTTATGAAAGTTGCCTAAAGCCCATGCGGACCGTAATTTTAACGCGAATTCTATACAAGTGTCGGATTTTTCTGTGTGTGATAAAGATTTCATTATGGTCATTATATCTGGACAAGAAAAAGAAAAACTAATTATTAGAATTTTAAAATGTAAGGGTGAACTAACCTAAGGTGTTTTTCGTAAAAATATAATACAGTATCCTATAGGCGATGAACTCATTACGATTTTCGCCCCCCACATCAGCATACAACATCTTCAACTGAGTTTGGCATTGATTGAACTCCTCGTGGTCACCTTTTTCTAACGCTATCCTCGCGTGGGTTTCGTACACTTCCACTGTAAAATCATTGCGGACTCCTTGAACCTGCACAAGAAAAATCCAATACAATTTCATGGTATTCAAAGGTTTTTCTTTGCCTTACCGTAAGATCCTGCCTAATAGATTTAAGTTGATCGCACACATAGAAATAATCCTGTTTCTCCATCCACTTGGTTTTGACATTCTGTAACGACAATTTAAGCACTTCGACTGGACGCACTTCACATGGTTCTGGGGCTTTGGTCAGACGCAGGAAGGACTTTTCCACGTCCTGACATATGCCAACTATGTGAAATTCTGTCCAGTCAAAGTCCGTCACATTATTATCTCTATCTCGGTCATCATCCATAAGGAAACTGTGTCTGCCCATTGTGAACAAAGCCGACGATTTCGATGGTTTATTATTGAAACGAGCAGCGCGCTGTTGTAACAGTTCGTTGTTTTCTTCCACATCGGCGCCAAAGTTTGTTAAAAAGCTCGCCTTTTTCTCTTTGGCGCGTAGCTTTTTCAGTTGCTTCGCTGAAAGTTTCGTTTTCGACGTTTGGCCTAATCTATCTGCTAATTTACCTTTTTTGTTTTGTTTGAATTGTTTCGGGGCGAGCGGTTTCAAATTGGAACTGCTGCTTCCGCTCGAACTGTCACTGGAATAGAAAACGAAAAAATCAGTTGGGGTTCTCAACAAGGAAGATGATTTCAACTTACCTAGACCTGGATCGCTCCCGCCTGGGACTCCTCGACCTTGACCTAGACACCTTATTCTTAAAATTAGGCGATCTGGACCTAGACCTAGAACTCGACCGACTTTTCCCCCGCAAAGTCGACGCCCTTGCACCCAATCTAGCGCCCATCGCCACCGAAATCCCCTTCTTTTTCTTCTGATTATTAACCATCGTCAGTTTATGCGGTTGGTTATTCTGGAACTGAGCCAACTGCCCAGCTACCGGTTTAACCCCCCTAAAACCCTTCCCAGGGTTAGTTTTCCGTTCGCTATGAATATTAGGCAGCGGTTCCAAACTCCAATCTTTGTGGACTAGCCCCGATTTGTATGCTTGGGTGATTTTGCCTTTCAAGATGATTTCCACTTGATTTTTATCAAAATTTGTCTGGCATTTTGCGTAGCTTCGATGTACGTAGTCTTTGAGACTTTCCGGCCAGTCGTCAGATGGATTTCCGTTTTGGGGAGCCTTTGTTGGGGATTCGACGGGCGGAGGTGGACGGCTTATATCTGGCAATGGGGGCAGAGGTGGACTAGGCGGAAGAATCTCCGGGGGCGGCGCTGGTTTAGGTATCGCGGATTCAGGCGGGGGTAACGGCGGCGTTCCCATTTGATACATTTGATTTTGATTCTGATTGTTCCTATTACGTTTGCGCTTCTTCTTCGCTGCCCCACTGTTTGGTGAATTATTCATATGTTGCTGTTGTAATAAATTCATTGCATTGTTTCCTGCAAGTTTTTTCCCATTCAAGTTGAACCGAATGCTTCCGAATTGTTTCGGTGTGTTCAACAAAGCGCGGTTATGATTTTGGTTTTGAACATTCGGAGGTGGATTGTTTGTAGGAGGTAATGGAGGTAAAGGTGGATTAATTTTATTTCCAGCATCTTGTTGTTGTTGCGCTTGCAAAGCCGCTGCAGCAACATACTGCGGATTATAATTTAACACGTTGTTGTAGTACTGCTGGTAATATTCAGCGTACTGTGGATTATAAGCGCTATTATACATGTTATAATAATTGTTCATCCATTGTTGTTGTTGAAAAGCGGAATTATTGGCTGGGGTAGGAGGAAGGGGTGGATTTTCAGTGGTGCCTGGTGGTGGCGGTATCGCGGACACTGGAGTTTTTTCCGTCATCCTAAAAACCTACAAAGTAAATTATTATTATTGTAGGGCTTCTGGACGCCATTTTGATTATCTAAACTTACCTAAGAAATATGTTGGTGCCAGTTTAATGGTCCGTGCGCATAAATCTGTAAAATAAATTATTAATATGAACTATACAACTGCACAATGCACTTTCGTTTGATTGTTTTCAATGTTTATCACACGTAAGATTATAAAATAACACTTTAACTTGCGTTGATGACGACGCTTTCACAAATGTCAAATGAACATAGACTTCAAAAAACTAGATACTAGATCAATGCCATTAATTTAGTACGTCGTGACTGTATTGTTGGTTGCCTATTATAATTAGGATTAAAACCCCTTTGACACGGTGCCTAATTTTCATGAGAATTTGCATGTAAATTTACACGTAACAAAGCCAAATGCGATCTTTTAAAAGTGTAATTTAGGGCCCTAAAAACCCGGAAATAATTTAGGCCTTCCCTCTTTCTCTTTTATGAACAAGTTATTTTTCTGCTAACATATATTACCATTTTTAAGGAACTCCATCTGAACAAATTTTTGGAGATAATCCAAAAATCGAATATATATACCTATGTTTTATTATTTATATTTTTCCCTTATATCATACCTTTCCCATTGACACAGCAAAAAGTGCCCATAGAAAGAGCCACTATAATATTATAAAATTTATCGACCTAAATTGGTGGTGAAATCTATTTTTATGCAAAAATTATTATGAAACTTATTAAGTTGTAAATAATTACATATGCTCTAAACTGTACCTCAGTGGTGGTGAGGAAATGAGTTGTATTACATAAAAAACAACAATCTAGGTGAACTAAAAATCTTTTATTTACTTGCTTCCAATCGTTGCCGTTTCCTCTCTAAATATTCCTGTACATTATCAAATTTTCGCTTATATAAAACAGTAACACAAGCACTGTCCCTCGGTTTAAAGACATCACGATATTTCTCGTAGAACTTATCGTAGAAATTTCCGATCATCGTCTCATAATGCTCGTTAACCAAACGAAAATGTCTAAACTTGTCACCTAAAATATACAAATCCCTCTGCAAACCAAACCCACACAAATCGTTAACCACATCGATTTTCCTCAAGAAAATCGACTTGCAACAAGTTAAATCGGTGGCGTATAACTGCAGAAAGTTACACTTGTGGATGGAGAGGATGATGAATAAGTTACAACTGTCGTACACTTGCATATCGGTTATGGGCAAGGCGGTGACATCCACTTTCTCCCCGTCCATTTCACAAGCGAAACCCTCCAAAAGCGAGTTGTTTTTCAAGTGATCGTTGCTGTTGATCCGTCCCAGTTCCCTCCCACGCACATAGTCCCAAAAGCGCACAGTTCCATCACCAGACGCCGAAACCAAGCGATTTTTCACCAGTTTTAACGCCACAACGAATTCTGTATGTCCCAAGCAGTAATTTACGATGTGGTAGGCGTTTGGAAAGCGTGACACGCGGATTTTCTCGTCGCGGTCACACGATATTATGTACTTGCCGCACTCGCTTAGCACCACGTCCAAGATTATGCTTAAATGTCCCAGGAGCAACACAGGGGGCTCCTGGATCTTATCCAGTTTGTACAAGTAAACATCCCCGGTTTTGTCTGCAACTAACAAATCGTTATTTGAAGTGAAACAAACTTTACTAGCTGTGCGACTGATGATGAAGTTTTGCAACACTTCAAAGTTGTTGTTGTACACGACGACTTGCTTGTTCTCTGTTGCCACAGCGATGAAATTGCCACATTTCGACAGTTCTAAACTGGTGATGGTTCGGGTTTCCTTCTTAAGGACGTCTGCTTGACCTTTTGTGAGGTTCTCAGGGAGGATGGGATCCGGGATTTTGATGGAACGGTCACTTTCACCCTCCACATTGCACAAGATGATGTTGTCGGAACAGGCGATTATCACGTCGTTGGTTTGGAGGCGGATTAAAACCATTTTTCTGGATTTTACTACAACATAACCTAAACCGAAAGGCAAATATGACTAGCACGAAACTGCGCCTAAATATAGGCAATTTCATGTACATATCCTGGAATTTTTTTATAGCGACATCCATCGTAAGAGCAGGAAATCTATCTAGTTTTAATTACAGATATCTTTTTCGTAGTATATGTATAGAAATCTTTTTGGTTAATTACTTCTCCATCTAAAAGAGGTCGCAAAAAACAATAATATACAGGGCGTTCCATTTGAAATAAAGGAGTAAGTTTCTGTACAGTCGTAATTAAACAAGCTGTATAAAAATAATTTTAGAGTATTAAGCAATAAATTTCTGGCAACTTTTCTCCTTGCAGAATGTTTCTATTTCTACAGCTAGCCTTGCCGGACTAAAGTAAATATTTGTTTAAAGAATAAAACATCAATATTGTTGGGGATGAACATCTGGTGAGGATAATAAAACCTTGCAAATAGTTAGAAAACATTTTATTGTACAATTATCAGAGTATACGTGTGAGAGGGGTGGTTATTTCTCGAGTTAAAAGTGAACAGGAAGTAAAAGAAGATCACATGAACAAAGAAAGCATTTCCTAAGTTAACTCTCTAATCACAGTAATAATTACAAATTCACCACTTTTATTACATTAACAATTAAACATAAATATTGCCTTAAATTTTCCTAAATACAAAATAAACATAAAATTGTACTTCACGTTAATATAATAAACCTAAAGTAGATTTGTAAATCGATCATGCTACACTTGTTCAACTTTTAAGGTTGAACTGAAAATAAATAAACTAAGTTAAAATAAACTAAGTCAGAACGCATGTGGAATGCATCTGAAGAGGAATACTGCAACGATGTCGAACCGTGAAAAATGAATATTCATAATGCAATTTTATAATTATTAAAACACAAATTCTTTATCCTCTACAAATTTAATAAGCTGAAACCACAAACAAAATAATTAGCAAATTCATAAACCACACAGTAAAATAAATCACATACATCCTCTATTACTTCCATATCCATTAGTCTTTCCACCGCCGCCTCCGCCACTTCCAAAGCGACTATGCTGTCTTGGTCCACTGTTTTCCCTGCCTTTGAACCCTCCGTTAGATCTGTAGCCCCAACGGCTATTACCGCCGCCTTTACCACCTCCATAACCACCAGATCTACTCGCCATTTCACTAAGCTTTGGATTTACCACCTAAAAACCAACACATTGAAAAACCAAACTTACCAAAACCAAATGAAACTTACCTGGTTAGCTTCCTTCAACACCGAAACGAGATCTTTAGCTTGACGGAAATTGGAAGGGGTGAAGAAAGCGTAGGAGGTGCCAGTTGAGTCTGAACGACCAGTACGGCCAATTCGATGGATGTAATCTTCCGATGAATTCGGATAATCGTAGTTAATCACGTATTTGATTCCTTCCACATCTGTTACAATTTCGATTTATTAGTTCAAAAATTTAATGGTTTTATTGATATGATAAATTAGTAGGTGAAGAATTCAAGTTATTATTGTCAAAAACACTGTTACATGTATTTTTGATTTATGAATCCGCGGACGAACACTCAATAATATCTGAAATGTGGCCGGAGCACAAAGTATATACCACGTGTTCGTCTTCGTGTTCAATAATCCAAGTATAGAATCGTTTATACAATAGTTGTATTTTTAATACTACAACCGTTTTCTCTAAATGATTGTACAAGCGATCCTCAAACTCTCCTTACCTCAACAGGCAAATCAAAATGAAACTGATAAAATTCTGAATAAATAATAATAATAATAATAAAGAAGAAACAAATGAATACTAACCATGGTACATCATCATCTCATCGTTTCAACGACTAAAGTCCATGATGGTCTGTGTTTCGATTACAAACATTTTAAACACAGCTATAGTAGCAATCTAGGCGGCTGCAGTGGTCACCCAAACATTTTGTTTATATTGAAAATAGCTAACCACTGCAGGTGACCGACAGGAAGACAAATTCTCACAAATTTGAATGACATCTGTTTGGTAGCTCTCGGCTCTTCATCTCCCTCGATGAAAATAAATTTTATTAACAGCCGAGCAGCAGCACGAAATACAAAGCACCAGGAGTGGGGTGGGAAATAAGGATGTTACTCGGAATGAATTTGGATTTGGTTCTTGTAATTTCGCCGGTTACAAACATGTGCCATATTTGATGACTTATAATAACATCAAATCTTCCATCGGCCTTCTTTTTAACCACCATGTTTCTCAGCGCTGATCTACACACACCAGAGGGTTGGCGGGGTGTAGTAGAGACAGCGGCACAGAGGCACCGCAAGACACAGAATTGCATCCTCTTTTTAAAGAGACACAACAAAGGCGTAACATTAGCATAAAAATCATTTGCATCAAGTTTGTTTTTTTTTTTTTAGCTAAGTACGCTCATCCTGCATGTGCCTCTGAAACAAAGAAAAGGACACCCAGACTGATTAAACAAATTCATATTATATAATCCATATAATGTACTATGTGATAATTAGCTATGATTACGATTATATTACTCTTAAAGCGACGGTGTGTTGAGTTTATTTGAATTTTTTAATTTAAGGGTGTTGTAAGTGAAAAACTGTAGCACTAAACCATATCTAGGAGCTGTCTGGTTAAACCTAATCGAACCAGTCTGGTAAATCCATGCTACTATGCCAAAACTCTAACGCGTCTTTACCACCTCTTACATGGTTAAATTCCGAAACAAAAACAAAGTAAAAAAACAAAATTGGAAGAAAACTTAAACTAAACCCCCAAAAACGCAACAACACTCACCTAATCCTCTTGCAGCTACATCAGTAGCAACCAAAATACAAGATTTGCCATTTCTAAATTCCCTTAGAACATAATCACGCTCCTGTTGGCTTTTATCGCCGTGCATACAAACAGCTGGCCATCCGTAACGACGAATAGCTCTGGTGATGGCCTCCACCTTCTTTTTAGTTTCCACAAAAATGATTATCTTTGCACCTGGTTCGCCATTATTCCCAATTTCCTGTAGGAGTTGATTTAATCTGAAAAACATCGCAAATTAACAAAGCGAAACTCTCCAAAGTGTCTTGATTTAACGTAGGAGGAAAATCAGGTCTTCTTCGAGGTAAAAAATGGTGCGATAAAAAATAGTAATCATGGTTTTTTATCAGCTGTTCAACTCATCATGTTTAAATTTAATTTACTACCACAATAGTGTAGTCATTTTAGTAATAAATTTCACAAAAATCTACTTACTTCGACTCCTTCTCGTGTTCCTGACAAACATCAACAATTTGCAAAATATTATGATTCGCCGACAACTGCAATGATCCAATATTGATCTGCACGTACTCTCTCAGGAAATCCGACGCCAGTTTTCGCACTTCCTTAGGCCACGTCGCACTCCACATGAGCGTCTGCCTATCCGGACGAATTTGTTCAATAATCTTGCGTATTTGTGGCTCAAATCCCATATCCAACATACGATCAGCTTCATCTAATACAAGGTAAGTACAACGTTCCAAATTCGTCGTGCCCTTTTCCAAGAAATCAATCAACCGTCCGGGAGTAGCGATGCAAATTTCCACTCCACGTTCCAA
This sequence comes from Pediacus dermestoides, assembly GCA_963942485.1. NCBI lineage: Eukaryota > Metazoa > Arthropoda > Insecta > Coleoptera > Cucujidae > Pediacus > Pediacus dermestoides. Next base: position 360,058 of record OZ012630.1, on the reverse strand, counting down.
ATCCCTCGCTTGGGGTCCCTTAGGTGCGCCACCAAAGATACACGTATTGCGTACATACGACGAGCTTCCAAAGTCATTTGCCACTTGCTGAATTTGTTGTGCGAGTTCTCTAGTTGGAGCCAAGACGAGGGCAACGGGACCTTCACCGCGATTAATCGGGGGTTGGTTGTTTATATGGACGATAGCAGGAAGAATATAAGCGAGAGTTTTTCCGGAACCAGTTTGAGCTATTCCGACCATGTCGTGGCCACCCATGGCAATCGGCCAACCTTGCGCTTGAATCGCTGTGGGGGAATCATACCCTTGACTGTCTATTTCATTCAAAACATAATCGGGGAAATTTGCTTCGGAAAAATTTTGAATGGGATTAGGCGCATGTCCATCTACAGTAATCTCCTTGCTTCTGCGATATTGTTCTACTTCATACGGGGAGCGATTCGCAACAGCTGGATGTGGTACATAGAAATCCTTCTTAAACGGTCTTAATGTTTTGTTGTCCCAGATCGGCTTGCGGAGCCTGTTTCCGGCCACGCCGTTACTTCGGCCATTTTGATATCCACCGCCTCCGCCACCAAATCGACTGCCGCCGCCGTTCATACTGCTGAAGCGGCTGCCTCCGCCGCCTCCTCCACCACCACCCATACTGCTACTGCTACTTTTAAAACCGTTGCTTCGGCCGAAACCATTACGACTGGCCCCGTTGCTAGCTCCGTTGGAGTACCCGTTGTCCCTGCTACCACTACGGTACGATGAACTTCCGCCATTTTGTTTATTGTACGACCTGGAAAAATCAATTACACTCCTGTTCATGTTCGAAGGAAAAATTAACGAAAAATAAAAAGAAATGACTTTGACAAATAACAGAAAATTACTGTCGGATTTGTTTTTGCTTGTGTGTTAAGGCGTTGTCATGGTTTTGGCTAATTAAGTGCACCGCACACTATTTTCCCAGGATTTCACCAAGGCTTTGTCTAGTCTGCGCCATCTTAACACATTTTCTAAATACTGAACTAAACCGACTTTTCTAAACAAATTTACGAAAATACCATTTTATCAAACATGCAAATAAACTAAACATTCAACTTACATTATTTTCTTTGTTGGATGATTTCCTCAAAACGATGTAAACACAGAATTTTTTTTTCACTTTTACTTCCTGATATAGTTGAAAAATCTGCAAGAGAATCAAACAAAAACCTTGTTAATACTATTCAAACCTCTCTGATTTAGTTTTGGATTAATTTGGGGAAAATTTGAGATATTTATGTATAATATTTAGTAAGTTTTTTGTAAAAACAACGTGAAGACAACTCACCTCTTCGACTTTCAACTGGAAAGAGAAAATGGATGACGGGAAAGAGAGTCGGGTGTAATCGGCGTGGATCGCAATGCGGAAGTAACTATGTGAGTCAAGACCAAAGCCAATGAAAGTGCGGGAAAATTTGAAACGAATAAATTTTTTTAATTTACAAAATATTGGATTAACTTTAAGGTTGGTGTTAAAACCCCATCATAATTATATACAAAAAATTTTGGAATAATTTTTTTTCTAGTAATTTTAAGGAAGAAATGAGGAATGTGTGGTTTGATTCGTAAAAAAACATTTATACAGTGTGTAATAAATAAACTGTGTTCCACTTTTTTAGCAGAACTTTAATGTAGTTGATAGATGACTATTTTTTAAACGCAGTCATTATAAACATGGATCACGGCACACTTCAATTGTGATATAGATGAAAATTAAAGATTTCCAAAAATAGAATTATTAAAGATATGGTCAAAACAGTGAAAACACCCTGTATAATAAATTAAGTCATTTATTATTTCAAACTGGACGGACTTTGTCCGTTTGGTTTGATAGGTAATCAATACAATATTTTCTGAACGTTGCCCAAGAACCATTAGAGTTCATCAAATTTTGATTACAAAATTTTTCCTGTAGATAATGACGTAAACCAAGAAGTTTAACCTCTTCTTGACGTTTTTATGTGAAATTTACTGCTAAGGACTAGCGCAGACGAGCGACTTTTGTGGTTCGACAGTCGTGTCGCTACAAATGAAACGCTTTCTTTTAAATAGCCTTGTGCACACGAGCTACTATTTTGTAGTGGTTACCAGTAACTACTGCCAGCGACAGTCGCTACTGATGCAGCATGTTCTATTTTTCAGCGTCTGAACGGTCGCCGGGCGATTGTCGCCAGTTATCTAACAGATGGGGTTTAACACTCCTAAGCAGACGGGCGACGTATTTGTTGCTGAATGCACTGCACTCACGGGGTGATTGTTTTCTCTCAATAGGGTTTCTTATTTTTTCGGGTTATTCTTTAAATATACTAAAGAAAATATCGCTTGGAAGATTGATTTATTTGACGTTCTAGACTCTCTAAATTTAGTGTTTCCATAAATGATTTACTTTCCTATTGAAAGTAATTAAAGAATTTGTCAGGCCCTAAAATCTAAGTAGAGTTTCTTAAATTGCCTTTTTAATAAACGTTGGCTAACTATAGGATGCACTCAATATTGTTTTCGTTGAATTTTTCTTTTGCGTCGCACAAGGCATACCGCAACGCTTGCTAATTCAATGAAATTCATTTTATAACTGATGAGGTCAGAAGTAAAAAACTGCAACAAAAGTGTGGTTCGTCTGCATGCATAAGCTACAATCGCCTGTCGCTTCTTCTCAGCGACACAACTGTCGAACCACAAAAGTCGCTCGTGTGCGCTAGTCCTAAGCGTTTTTCTGTCACGTCTAGCCTCAAGTTAAAAATGTGTTCAATTGATATCAAAGTATCTCGAAAAGCATTGAAATAAAATTATGCATATTTTATGAATTATAAATTAATTTTTAAGATTGGTCAGCTAAAACACTACACAAAATACAAAACAACAAATTTTTACTATAAAACATTTATTTTTTCCTTTAAGGTAATTTTCAAAAACCAAATTTACAGAATGGTCCACACAAAACAAACTTTCTATGATCTATCACAGTTATAAACATATATTCTCATTGTATTGTTCCTTGTCTAAAAACCTAAAGAACAAAATATAACGAGACTATTGTAGGTTTGAAGGATTAAGTTAAATATGCACCTTAAAACATAAAAAAATAAATAAACTTTTTATCTAACTAGGTATTAATTAAATTGAAACTAAAAATATCTTCAAGGCGGAATTACACCTCAAAGAAAATACTGTCGTCTCATCAGGTCCTTGAAAAATTGATCTAGTAGCCTGCAACAAAAAAAGAATATTTATATAACAATATTACAAAATTTACCTGAAAAAACTTACTTCCACGGTTGGTTCCAAATCGTTGATGTTGCCTTGGTCCGGAATTCTCCCAACCTCTCTTAGCTGTACCATATTTGCTCCAACCGTTACTGGCCCCAAAACCGCCAGCTCTACTGGCCATTTCGTTCAATTTTGGATTAACAACCTAAAGAAACCTTCATTAGAAACTGGCTGTCAAAATAATCATTTTTTTTTGTACTACACAATTTATTTATTCATACAGAAATGTGGGGAAACTTGAGGATGGGATCCAGACTTTAAATGTGTGGACACCGAAGGCATATTTCCCTTTAACCTTTTATCTCCCTTCCAAGAGCACTCATGCATCGTCGATAATACAAAACGAAGGCATGCCAAATTGGAAGGGTTTTTGCACACAAACATTTTATTAATAACAAATCTTACCTGGTTGGCTTCCTTTAAAACAGACACAAGATCACGGGCTTGCTTAAAATTGGACGGCGTGAAAAATGCGTAGGAAGTTCCAGTGGAATCTGAGCGACCAGTACGCCCGATTCTATGGATGTAATCTTCAGAGGAATTTGGGTAGTCATAGTTAACTACATATTTGATGCCTTCCACATCTAAGCAAAAAGCAAAGGTTTTTATTTGAACCAAAAAAATAGCGTCAATTAAAGCATAAAGTTATTAGTGGAATAAAAAAAAGTATTTTCCCTTTGAATTTTGAATTAGAGCAAGCTGTGATTTTCGTTACAAATTTAGCGTTAAGTTTCAAGGAGAAAACACCAACAAGTAGAGTTTAAAAAGCGTTCAACACAAAACTTTGCAAACTCTACCACAAAACTGAATTAAAGCTATAAAAAAAAACAATACTAACCCATGAGTATTTTCATTTTTTAATCGAGTTTCATTCGAAAATCCACATGAAGTTGTGATGACACAATAAATCCGTGTTTGTTTTTAAACGTTTACAGCTATAGTAGCAAAGAAAACTGAACAAGCCCTGCCTTGGCTTCAGTGGACCTCAAAACCAGGTCTACTCAAACTCTAGCAGATATTAGCTAGACCACTTTTGGAAGACAAATACTGAATTTGAATGACATCATTTAAAAAAGGAATAGTGCAATAATAATGGGTTTTTTCATTTTAGAAAAATCCCTCGATGTCAAACACCAGAGCCAATTTTGTGCACAAGAGGACAAAGTGGAGGGGCGAGGGGGAACTACTACTGTGCCATATTTGATGCGATTAGTCATCATCAAATCTTCCAGTTTTGGTCGGCCTATAAACTAGAGGCACGGCAAGACACAAAATTGCATCCTCTTTAACAAGAACACAACTAAGGCGCATATCTTTAGCAAACATTTTTTTGTTTAAGTACGCTCATCCTGCATGTGCCTCTGAAACAAAAAGAAAGGACACCCAGACTGATTAATATTTTGTTGAAAATTACAACGCGGGGTGTGCCACGAAACAAATCATAAAAAAACAAGAAGGTACTTTTTGTTGTTTTACGTGGGACATCCCTCGTGTCGTGTCAAAGTTTTATTACAAAAACCAAACAAAAATCCTTTTTACGTTGAGTCAAAACACCCTCCCCCCTGACGATCTCACCAGTCTGGAAAATCCCCCCAAAAAAATAATGCTACTAACGCTTTATCAATTAACAAACCACGTAAAAATCCTGTTTGATCACAAACTAAACACATGGTCGAAATTACCCTAGTTAACAAAAAATATATGAGCCTCACCTAAACCCCTTGCAGCGACATCGGTGGCAACCAAAATACAAGATTTGCCATTTCTAAATTCCCTTAGAACATAATCGCGTTCCTGCTGGCTTTTGTCGCCATGCATGCACACCGCTGGCCACCCAGTACGTCGGATATTCTTCGTAATGCCTTCAACTTTCTTTTTAGTCTCCACGAAAATTAGAACTTTAGCACCTGGCTCGCCATTGTTGCCAATTTCTTGGAGTAACTGGTTCAATCTGACAACGAAAATTAACTAAATGAAAATGGTTTCGAGGACGTGGAGAAAGGGGTGGTTTATTGAGAGGTTTAATCAGTTCTTCTTAGAGGTAAAGGGGTGCGATAAATAGTAATCACGGCTTTTTCAGCTCACAAACTCATCATGTGTTGACCTAACCTAACCAAGTGGAATGCGAAGAAAATTATATTTAGTTTTATACATTTTGTCTATTTGAGAAGTTCGTAAACGTCCTAAATACATTTTTTTATTCTTTAACATTGGTTTAGAATTAAATTTTGAATCAATTCCAATAAAAACCAAAAAAAAGGTTAGGTTTGTATAAGAAAATCACGTGGTGGCTTTTTCCTTTAATCTCAATGATAAACTTAACACATTGAACTCTTCTAGTGATAAAATTATTACTAAAATGACGTTGCAACATTCCAAATAGAGGACAAAGTATAATTTCACCAGAATTGACAAATTAGTCATTTTTTATGTGATGCTAAATAAAATTATCTTCACGCTAGTATGAGATTATCTACTTACTTAGTTTCCTTCTCATGTTCCTGGCAAACATCAACAATCTGCAAAATATTGTGATTCGCAGACAACTGTAGGGACCCCACGTTAAGCTGTACGTATTCAGCAAGGAAATCCGACGCTAATTTCCTCACTTCCTTCGGCCACGTGGCACTCCACATCAGCGTCTGCCTATCAGGGCGAATTTGCTCCAAAATCTTGCGGATTTGTGGCTCGAAACCCATATCTAACATACGATCAGCTTCATCTAGTACCAGATAAGTACAACGTTCCAGATTCGTGGTGCCCTTTTCCAGGAAATCAATTAGCCGACCTGGCGTGGCAATGCAAATTTCCACGCCACGCTCCAAATCCCTCGCTTGGGGCCCTTTGGGGGCGCCACCGAAGATACACGTGTTGCGTACGTAGGAAGAGCGTCCAAAATCCGTTGCGACTTTTTGGATTTGTTGTGCGAGTTCTCTAGTTGGGGCTAAAACCAACGCAATTGGGCCTTCGCCGCGATTAATCGGGGGCTGGTTGTTTATGTGGACGATAGCGGGAAGACTGTAAGCCAAAGTTTTCCCAGAGCCAGTTTGAGCTATTCCAACCATGTTGTGTCCACTCATAGCAATGGGCCAACCCTGCGCCTGAATCGCTGTCGGCGTGTCATAACCTAGGTTGTTAAACTCGTTTACCACATAGTCAGGGAAGCTTGCTTCGTTGAAATTTTGAATTGGATTAGGTGCAGCGCCTTCGACTGTAATTTCCTTGGACAGTCGATATTGTTCCACTTCGTACGGGGAGCGATTCGCCACAGCCGGATGTGGCACGTAGAAATCCTTCTTGAATGGTTGTAGGGATTTCATAGACCAGTCGGGTTTGTACAGGCGATCTCCATTCGTTGACTGTGTGTTACGATTATTACTGAAGCGACTTACACCACCCTGTCGGAAATTGTTGGGGGTTCTCTGGGTGTAACCGTTGGAATATCCGGTATTTTCACGACCGCCCCCACGTGGTTGGTAACCACCGCTTGGTTTACTGTTGTAAGACCTGAAAGCACCAACGAACGTTTTGAAACTTGCTGAAAACGATGCAACGTCCATTTTGTTGACTTAAATTAAAAATAAACTAGTGACACGCTTGATTAAAGCGAAAAAATTTATCTGCATTGCCATGAAAATCAATACGCGTGGAAAAAACCCAAAATGGCCGACTAAATTAAATTTTAAACTAAAGCACGCTAGATTACAAACAGAGAATTTCTCGTGACCACTAATTATGTAATTATTAAATAAAAACTACTTACATTGTCCTATGTGTTTGTAGTATACTTCGTGCGAACAACTTTGTATTAATTTCCTTACTAATGGAGGTGCAGACGTACTTCTGTAAAAGCAATGTACCCATGTTACTGTTTCTAGTCACTCACTTACTCCTGTCACTTAGCCTAGTTTAATTGAATGTAATCCAACAACAAGGTACAAGTGTAGGATATGGAAAATAAAAAAACTTGGTTGAAAAATAAAGAAAAAGTTCAATTTAGGATTAAATCGACTTACCAGCTCGACGTCCAAACGAAAAGAGAGATGAGGTTCGTGCTCTGCCGGTAAAGTAGAAGAGGGGGTTAACGACGCAGTTGCGGTAATCGATAAGCGGAAGTACAGCAGCGCCCAAGATCGCGGGAAACAGTGGTATTTCTGGATCGGACTGGAAAGAATTGAGGCCCCGGACTATAGTAAATTTCGAGTATTGTTATTTTTACATATTGTTCCTAAAATATCGCAGTTTTTAACTTGAAAAATAATTGTTTAATTTTTAATTGAATTTCCTGTTTTATATTTTCAAATTTAGAAAATTCGTTAGAAAAGATAAGATAAGAAAATGAGGTTTTTATTCACATAATAAATTATTATTTTATTATATTATGTATTTTTGCAGCTTAGTAACCAAATTTAGATGAAAACATTTCGCTTCCTTCCTCTTGGTGCCCAACTAATTTTCCCTGTGAGTCCGGTCCTGGCCCTTCTATTCCCAAACAGGAAATACCGATTTGACTAACGTAGTGGAATTCAGCGCAAAGCAATGCGCATTCTACGCGCACGCGCACAAAATCGTTTTGTTGGCCGGTCTGGTTGGGGCAAGGTGAGGTTCTCTTTGCTTTCGTGTGGAAAATTTCCAAAGAAACAGTTTCAGCCAAAAATCCTTTCAATTAAACTGTGATAAAATTCAACCGCACGGAACACATGTACGTTTTGTCGTTAATCTATTTATTGAAGTTGTTTTATTTGGATATGATTTGTCAATTTATTGACCCACTGAAATGGTTTTATGGAATTTGCGCACAAGTAACTGAAAATTGGTTTTTTTTCCAGACATTTTAACAAGCGAGAGACTATATTGGGGAAGCCATTTGTGGTGAAAGTTGTTGATTAAAATTGGGTTTTTCGAGAGAGCTAAACGAGTAAAATGCAGTACAATAACGTATTCCATAATACTACCATGTAAGTTGTTGGGTTTCTTCTAAAATTACGCTTTTATGGCTGTCATATTGTGAAATTAACCCATTGACCTCTCTCTTTCTTCCCCACATCCATTTTGCAAGCACGCTTAATTAAAATCACCAGTTTTTTTCCATTAACTATTATTGCATCATTTTCTTTTTTCCATTTCAATAAACTAACTTCCGCTTTATAATATTATACAAAAAATAAAACCCTTTGTTAGGTATAGGTCACGAAATGATCGCAACGAACAATACCACCCCAAACAACAGTCGAATTTTTGGTGTGGGCCCCCGCAACACACCATGGCCCCAGTGCAAGACTTTGGCGGACCAAATACCAAACAGTACAAGAACAAATCACAGCAGCAGGATGAAATCCAACTAACTGTGCCAGTGTGGGCTGAGACTGAGCTGAAACCGTTTAGAAAGGACTTCTACATTCCCCATAATAACATTAAAAATCGGCCACAGCAAGATGTGGATAACTACAGGGAGGTTAACGATATCATTGTTCGAGGGAGTGATGTACCCCATCCGAATTTGTGTTTTGATGAGGGCAGTTTCCCCGATTATGTCATGCAGGTGCTACTGAAACAAGGTTAGTAAATTATATTTTGCGTTTAATTTGATTTTACAAATACAATGAAAGTTAAGGGATAAGGAAATAAAGTTTTTTTTGACATAAATTCGACCAGCTGTTACAAAATTATAACTGGATGATTTTTGGTTTCTGCTATATTTCATTATTTTTCAGGTTTAAACTGACAGTTTTAGAACCACTAAGCGGATTTTGACGAAATTTACGATTTTATATAGCGAAATGAAGAAAATTAAGAAAAAGCCTTCGAAACTGTGGTAGTTAGTTTAGAATATTTTTTTACAGGAATATAAGAAAAACAAAAAATGTTAACCGATTGTTTACATGTTCCACTTTGAAAATTCGCAGCTCTACATCGGATTTTCCTTCAGATACAGTTTTACAAAGCACAATGTTGTCGTTATTAGGGAAAATATCTGATGTGTCCAACACATGACTTTTTCTTGCTTATAATTGTCGGAAGTCTCTCTCGCACTTATTGCAGTACGCATAAATCTGTCCTTGTCCCACTCATTACAACCGGATTTTAGGACAAAAAATAACTGTTTCATTTCAGATTTTTGACATATTACTCACTTTAAAAAATCTCCCGGTATAAAATCACATTTATTTATTCGTTATTATTGTTTTCGGTACCATAGAAACCAGTAAAATAAAAAAAATAACGGTCCTTCTGGGATTAGAACCCGCGACCAAGTCTCTATCTCCATAGTCTATCTAAGCTGTCGGATTCAACGCGCACCATGAGAAATATAAGTGTTAAGAATATCTAGTTTTTTTGAAATTTTTTGACGAAATTTCAAAAAAAAGATATTCGTAAAAATGTCTTCAGGTAAGTACCACTTGTGTTGGTGTTAGATGAAAAATATTTAATGTGGCAGCTACAAATTTGTTCAAACTCTTAAATATGAAATTTGAATCAAATCCGATAACTCGTTTTTGAGTTATGGTGGATACAGACAGACACACAGACGAAAAAAATCACGATTACTATACTTTCTTATTACTTCATATAAGAAAGTAAAAATTATGAAAGATAGTTTAGCATATTTTTATTCGAATAGAATTTCTTCCAAATTTGTGTGTTTTTTCAGGTTTCAATGAGCCCACAGCGATTCAGTCCCAAGGCTGGCCCATCGTCCTCTCCGGGCGCGATCTAGTAGGCATAGCCCAGACGGGTTCCGGCAAAACTCTGGCCTACATGCTACCCGCCACTGTCCACATAAACAACCAACAGCGGCCGCAACGTGGTGAGGGTCCCATCGCCCTCATTCTGGCCCCAACCAGAGAATTGGCCCAACAAATTCAAAAAGTTGCCCATGAATTTGGTTCCACCACAATGATCCGCAACACTTGCATCTTCGGTGGTTCCCCTAAAGGTCCCCAAGCGCGTGATTTGGAGCGCGGCGTGGAAATCGTCATCGCCACCCCAGGACGTTTGATTGATTTCTTGGAAAAGGGCACGACGAACTTGCAACGCTGCACGTACTTGGTGCTGGATGAGGCTGATCGTATGTTGGATATGGGATTTGAGCCGCAAATCCGAAAGATTATTCAGCAAATTCGACCTGATCGGCAAGTTTTAATGTGGAGCGCCACATGGCCAAAACAAGTACAAGCTTTGGCTGAAGAGTTTTTAGTCGACTACATCCAGGTTAATATTGGGGGTTTGTCTTTATCGGCAAATCACAATATCACGCAGATTGTTGAGGTGTGCGATGAGTCGGAAAAAGAGGAGAAATTGACGAAATTACTGAAGGAAATTGGATCTGATCGCAATAACAAGATCATTGTTTTCGTCGAAACCAAGAAGAAAGTGGATGATATTACCAAATGCATTAAACGTGAGGGTAAGAATGTTGTTTTGTTGTCGTGATGGTGGTAATATGTGGGTCAGTGTCAGGTAACAGATTTCGGTATTTATTGAGGGGCAATAAATTTTACAATGTTGTCAAACTTTCTTTTTTATGGGGGGGCAATAAATTTTACAATGTTATAAAACTTTCATTTTTGTGGGTGAGGATGATAGAATCACCCCAGGATATCATTAAGGGTGTCACTATTAAGTGTTAGATAATGGGATAATTTGTATAGGTAGATTTTGGACAATATTTCGGATATTTATGGACAACTTGAAGTATTTATAACCTTGAAATGAGGTCAATTTTTCGTGGTTTGTTATTTTTTATAGAATTTTTTTTTTTTTATTTTATTAAATTATATTGAAGAGATTACTGGGAATTTTTTGTATGAAACTTTTAATAAACTTGTAAAATTTCTATTTTTAAAATAGGGTCAGTAATTTTTATGGTTTTGATTTTTTTTTATATCTTGAGTCATTGTTTAGATGTTATGGCATTAAGAATTGTGTAACACTTTCCCATTTTTCTGTAGGTTTCTCCGCAATCTCCATCCATGGCGACAAATCTCAGCCAGAACGCGACTACGTCCTCTCCGAATTCCGCAACGGCAAATTCTCCATCCTCGTGGCCACCGACGTGGCAGCGAGAGGTCTGGACGTGGAAGATGTCAAATACGTCATCAACTTTGACTACCCCAACTCATCCGAAGACTATGTCCATCGAATTGGCCGTACGGGCCGTTGCCAACAAGCCGGCACCGCCTACGCCTTCTTCACCTCGAACAATTTGCGCCAGGCGAAGGATCTAATCGCCGTCTTGGAGGAGGCAGGCCAGAATATCTCGCCGCAATTACAAGAAATGGCGCAAGCTGCCAGAAGTAATCAAAGTGGCAGGAATCGCTGGAACACCAGGAACAAGGATAATTGCTCGCCGAATTCTAATAATTCTAACAACAGGGTAACGAAGACGTGGAATAATAAGAGTTTTAATGGTGGGGAGTACAAGCCGAACCAACAGAGGAACAACTATAGTAATGGTGGGAGGAATGATGGGATGCAGTCGAGGGGTGGACCAAGGAATAATAATTATAATAATGGAGGTTTTGCTGCCGCTTATCAGAATCCGCAGTATCAGAATGGTGGGCAGGCGTATCAGACATCTTATAGTCCACCTAGTATGTACCAGCAGCCGATGCAGCAGCAGCAGAATGTCCAGAGCAGGAATTATGGTAATTATTTGGAATTTTTTACTTCTAGTAGTATTATGTTATGGTAAAACACGATTTTTGTAATATTTCAGGCAACAATCCTCGTGGCTACAACAATCAGCGATACAACCAACGCCAACAGCAACCGTACCAAGGCCCCCCATCAGCCAACAGTCCGAACATGTACCACACAATGCCCCCGCAGGCGTACATGATGCAAGCACCACCTGGTGCCGATGGCATCCAATCGCTCATCAACCACAAGTTCTTCCAAAGCAGCCGTATGCCAAGTACCACCAATCCGTGTGCGTATCAGTCATTGGGCCAAGGGCAAGCACCGCCCTTTAATCAGTTCGCTGGACCAATGCAGTACACCACCTACCCTTACACTCAGCCCCCCACTGCTGCTGTTCAACAGTAGGAAGCATGAAGAGAGAGAAAGATGATAATATTGCCACCACACTGAAAGAGGTTTTTGTTTAGATTGTTTGCTCAAATTTAAAAGGGTAATTTTTTGGTTCGTGTTGGGAAATTGGTGGTTTTGTTATTAGTTCTTTTTTTTTGTTTAGTTAGGGTGGTGGTAGCACTGCTTGTTCCGCTTGGTGTTAAAACAAAAATGTTAAATTATATAAATGTACGATTCTAATCATAATTCGCGCCCCCTATACGCATGTATGTCGTGAACTCGATGGAAATTTCGTTTATTTCTCTGTGTTTTGAGTGGAAGAAACTCAGAAAATTCCTTCTTAATATCCGAATACTGTTTATGTAATAATAATATAATATTGCTTTTTTTGTTTAATTCTTAGTGTATCTATGTGGTGAGTTATAGTGTGTAGTATAGAAAAAACAAAAAAAATATGCAAAAGTAACTATTTTCTGTATGCTGTTGAAATGCACGAAACTAATAGAAGGGGAAGTTCAATTTTTCGGGAAAAATGATTTTCCTTGTGTAATAATAATAATTATAATAATTTATGTTGTATTTTCGTTTTTTCCGCTAAAAGTCAAAACTGAAAGCCAAAATGTAGATGATGATATTGAAAAGAAGCATTTTTATTAATTTATTCTTTACTATTTATATTATTTTGTTTTAGTCGAAAAAACCAGTCAAAGTTTGTACTATATTATTTTTCTCATACCAAAGGATCTACAGGGTACCGGTAAAAACCCCGTCTAAAAATTAATCAGCTTTAGAAATTGAAAATGTATGCAAAAGTTGTCAGAAATGTACAAAACAGTGAAAATTACGCACTATAACAGAGAGTGAAAACGCGAACTATAACAAAGCATTGAAATTTACAAACTATAACAAAGCAAAAGTTATCCAAAATATTATCGAAAACTGCTATTTTAAAAATACGGAACCTTAAGATTGTTTCACGTAGAATTTAAGTGTAGCATCCGAAAATGCAATAATATACAGGACAGGGTAGTGCGTTCCCTGTGCTGGCGTAATTAAACGCTCTGTATAAGTGGTAGTAGTTTAGAGAGTGATTTTCTGATAACTTTTGGCAATTTCTAAATCTAGCCAATTTATAGTATTTTTTTGACGGCCCTGTATAAATAAAATTGTTCGTTTTTAAGTGAAATTTCCGGGGTAAATCACTAGCTTATTACAAGGTGATAATTCGAATCTACACAACGTTACGTTGGTTTCTCATCGTACTGTGATCAAATTGGAGGTTAGTGGTTGCCCGACGCAACAAAAATTGCGCCCCTTTTTATATAAATTTAAAAGAGATTTATGTTTAGAAATTGTAGTTTTATTATAATGAAATCGGTGGAGTGGCTCCATTATTTCCTATATATCGTGTGCAACTTGTTTCGTCTTTTGATGTATGAAGAAAACGACGGTTTGACTGTAAAACCTTGATAAGAGTGACAGTTTTTTAGGTTATGTTTCCTGCGCAAGCGCAACTTTGCCCCCAAACTATTATCTCTGTGTGAGTCTCTCTTTAGCAACTTTTGTTTTTGTTCCCCGTTTAATTTTAAATGAATCGCGGATTTATGGACATGACTGTCTTGTGTCGTGTGTACATAATATTGTAGTAGTATATTAAGTATTAACTCGTTTATCGTTTAAAAAGCGTGGTGCTGATCAGCGCTCACGTCCATCTGTGATATATTAGCGAGTAAAACTAAGAGAAACAAACTTGGTAGCGCAACAAAGAGAATAACTATTAACTTTTTATCCGTCGTCGTGTGGTAAAAGAGACACGCGCGCCCTCTGTCTGCGCGTTGAGATTTTTTCGGTTGTTTTTTTTTTAATAATATATGATATAAGTGAAAATACAGAACAGTATGTTGTAATATATTATAATTATATATTAAGCAATGTACCTATTTACAATACAAACTAAAAAAGTAACATTGATAGGAATGTGATATTTTCTATTAAAGACTGAAATATCTTAGATATATTTTTTAAAACCGGTGAGTTCGGTCTAAAAAAACAAATATTGTCCTACTACAACTATTATTTTGTTTTGGAACGTAGTGCGTATCTCAATTATTATACTTAACTCGGACTGATTAGTGCAAAAAAAATTATTGCACAAAGTTATTTGATTATTCTATAAAGTGTTATCTCTATATTCGCGCCATGGCATCGTAACGATTAACGATTTTAAATAATATTTAATATTGTTTTGTTTTTTTATTTATTTATCTCCAGCCAGTATCGCCCCCGCCTCCCTCTCCCCCCCTCGTGATATTCGGGTGTAGTTTAAATTTCAAAATGAGTTAGGCCGCCCCCGCTGCTATTCCATAGCCAACACACAACATTGAAACAACTCTCTTTTTTAGAAAAAAAGAATGATGATAGTAATAGTAAAAAAAAGTACTAATAAAAAAATAATTATTTATATACTCTTCTGTAAGTTTCCAGCAAGTGCATTTCTTGTATGTAATACAGTATTATAAATTAAATATAGTGGTATTTTACGAAATAATAATTATAAATATAATAAAACGTTTTTTTTTTTGTTTTCTTCTTATGAATCTTATGTTAATTGTTCTATTTTTTAAATTGGATGTGTAAGAAAAATATCCATTGTAAGAAATTCTATTAAAAGTATAATACTAATGTCTGTGTTTTATTTTACCTCTAGGATTAAGCTATAAATCGACGAAAATGTCATTTAAATTTATCGAAGTAAAAGAGCTGAAAAAAAGTTCTAAAAACCCGAAAAATTTATCATTTTTTTTATTGAAACTGCTATAATGTAATAAAACTTTGTTTTTAAAAATAACTAGTTTATTTTATAATCTTGGACTTCTGTACATTTACAATAATAATATTACACATAAATATTGTTAAAATCTATGTAGAATAACTATGTTACATATAGTTTAAACATTGATGGGATTTATGACTGTTTTTCTTTTATAATAATGGCAAAACAAGCTAAGTACGTTAAAAATTTCACAACAAATTATTAAAAAATTTGTACTTAATTAATCAGAGGCAGAGAGACCAACCATCACAGGTAAACAATAATTTCCTCAAGGCTAGGAAGTACAAAACGTGTCTAATCTCACTTTTCCTCCCTTAGCACAAACAATTAAGTTTCTTTTTTAAATTAATATCCATAAAAACAAAGTATCACAAATCGATTGAATATTTTAAATAGCGTGTTTTGTTATTTATAAAAATAATACATCAACGAGATCAACCAAATAATTAATTAAAAAAACATTTAAATCTAGTCTTGACTAGTAATAAAATGGACTAGGTGTGTGTGTGTGTGGAATGTCTTAGAGAATTTTATGCAAAACCGTCGGCTCATCTTTAAGAAACGTACCAGACCTCTGCATAGTCGAGGGTGGTGTAGAGGCCACCACCTCACTTTTCCTAGGTTTCCTCGGCGAGCTCGGTCTACTGTCGATTTTACCAACCGGCGAAGTCAGCCGACTATCAAACTTCCTAGGCGAACTGGTCCGACTGTCTTTCAACGGTGAACTACACCGACTTTCCGGCCGCTTCGCCACCATATCCTTCTTCGGCTGGTTTCGCACAACCGTCACAACTTTCTTAGCGACAGGTGCCTTAACTTTAACAGCCGATGCAGGTTTAACAACAGGCGGTGTTGGTTTATTCCGTGTTGTAGCAGATTTTGCCGCGCTGGCTGCCGTGGGTTGAGTTAGGGTGCTTCGACGGTGCGCTGAAGGACTAGGCGGAACTTGAGGCGCGCGAGCTGCAAGAAGAAGACTGCGCCTCAACGAGGGACTTCCATTAGAATTGTGTCTTTGTTGGTTGATGCCTGGACTGGAATTCCGTGAGGAATCCGACGAGCTCAACACAGGGCTCCCCTGAGTTTTAGAGCCAGCTGTTAGTTTCTTACGAATCGGAGTTGCACGTGGAAGGCGACTGGTAGGCTCCAAGGACGGTGTTAGTTCTTTTATACGGGATCTCAACGCAGTATCCAAGCGCAACCAAGCGTTACTCCGAATAAGCCTATCGGCTTGCCCCACCAAACACTGCTCCAACTGCAGCTTTATCTTGTTCAACAAATCACTAAATGGCCTCGTCCAATTCTGCTCCAACATCCTACAACACCTCGTATAGCTTTTACAAGCCTGTTCCACGCCTAAATTCTTCGCCGCTTGAACGATTTGCTCTTCAACCTGACAAACATTCCAACCTAAACCACTGTCTAGAGCCAGGAAACTCGGCGCAGCCAACACCGCAGCGAAATGCTGTCTATGGTACAAATGACAAGCATCAGCTAATTGCACGACGAGCTGCGATACCGGCTCAGCCCAACGAAGCGCTGGCAAAGTCGCCAGGATCTTATCACAAGCCAAAACTGTTTCTAAAACACGATCCGGTGTCATATGGACCACGTGTTGTTGATAACATTTCTCCCTCAGCTCCCGAGGAAGGCTAGCGAAGGCTCTACTGGGCCAAACTCTAACAAAATGCAATGTAATCCATTGGAGGCACTTCTGGTAGAGCTCGTCTAGACCATAGGCGGCGCTTAAGGGGAGTACCTCGAGGATTCCAGTACAACAACCGGCGCATGGGCGATGAAAATTGTGACAGTGGCGTTGTTTTAATGCGTGTTCCACCACTTCTTTCAAGCCTTCAAGTCCTAGCATGTCCGCTAAGGAGGCCAGCTCTACCAAACTGATAGAGTCGGGGACGTGGGCGGCACCACTGTAGATGTGGCAGAGGGAGAAGTAGACGGACTCGTAGGAAAAACCCTGAAAATTAGAAAGTGATTTTTAATACTAAAAAAATCAGCTCTTTATCTACTCTTATTATAGGAAAAGCAAATTCGTACTAATGGTCTGAGTAAGCTATAACTACCTGTAAAGATATCACATTCCCCGACTTCTCCAGCCAGTTCCCGCTCAACAACGCCGCAAAATACTGACACCTCGAAGCCAAAATGCACTTGTGCGCCTTCATTTTATGCCCCTCCACTTCCACAGTGACATCCGGACCGATTTCCTCCAAAAACATCCGGAGTAAGTCGGTGCCCAATCGTTGAACGGATCGACGTGGTTGTGAGTTGGTGGTGTTGCTTGTTACACTGTCCGAATCTGATAATTCACCGTTTTCTGGTTCGAGAGGATGGGGAGCGCTGCGATATCCAGCTGAGCGGGACATGAGCAGCGGACTTTCCACCCAGGAGCTTTCGGGGATTGAGCGGCTCATGCGTGGGGTGAAATTGAGCTCGCAACGGGGCTTCTGGCATTCTAAGTCGGAGAGTTTGACGAATTGGGCGGAAATGGGGGCCTGAAATATCGAATTATTTATAAGATGAATTTTTCGAGGGTGATTCAGATACAACATAAATTAAATTATGGCAGATTTTTTACTAAATATACTAAAATTAAAACTAAAAATATACTACATTCGTAGAAAAGCTCCGGGGGGCCCGATTTTCTTTATGTAAACTGTTTCGGAAAGTTAAAAGATTGTATTATATTATATCCTATTTATTTACCATAAGGATTACTGTACTTTCCTATCGTTTAACAAAGCAATAATATAAATTGTAGTGAAACGTAAAAAAAGCTACATTTTATCACCAGTAGTTAAGCTTCTAATTCTATTGGCTTTAAAATAATAATTAAACGATAAAACTAAAGTGCACATCATACAGATAATAATAATTAGCCTTACAATCAATTATTTACTTGTAATCATAAGTCATAAGCAAACAAAAGATAATAAAATGCATAATAAAATAAATAAAATTATTATGATAAATTCTTCGTCTAAATTTGTTTCAAATCGATAAAACTTCCCATGCATTGCACGATAACCCAGTTCAATGTCCCCTACAAGGTCTCCGACAGAAAAAGCCAACACATTATGTAAATCATACAAGTTTCAATCAACCCAACTAGAACTAGACATTAAATCTCACCTGAACTTCGCTTTTTTTCTCAGTTTCAACTTGAACTTGAACTTTTGGAACCAACTCAGCTGGTTTCGGTGACACATGCTTGTTCTCCACAATAACTTCAGCCTTGGATTTGTCTTCTAGCACATTTTCACAACTACTACTGTTACTATTGTTGTTGGAGGATTTGGGGGAGGAGGAGTCGGCGGCGATGGTTAGATTTTTCACTAGAGATGCACTGAGGACCTCCAAATTTAGGGAGTTTTCTACAACAATTAAAAAACCTCGATGAGTTTATTAGGCTTTCATTTAGTGCCCCCAAAATAAAATAACTGACCTAACCTATAAAACTGTTCTACTATTCTAACCTACTAACCTACCTTTACTAGACTGAAGCGGCTGTTGGTGCCCAGCCTTACGTTCCAATTCCTCCGACTGTCTACTAGTTCCAGCTACAACAACATCCCTCGTCGAATTAATCGAACTGACACTCGAAGACAAACTTCCCCCAGCCCCATTGCTACATTTCCCAAGACTACTCTTCTTATTCCTGGCTTTAAGCAACGTTGACGAGCTCAACTTGCTCGGTTTGGTCTTCTTGGGCCCCTCAAAATCAATCACCATGGAAAATATGTTTTTCTTCGACGGCCCCGCTGGATTTTCCTCCGGCACATCGGGCACTTCACTTAAATCTACGTAGAAGTGCAACGGAGATTTCCTGGTTTCATTTTGGACGATCGAATTGTAGGGAGTGGAGGTTTCTGAGGGGGTTTCCTCGTCGTAATCTTCGAGGGGTTGTTCGGAATGCGTCATTTGCAGCATGGAAAACTGTGGGATGGACGATTGGAAAATAAGGGCGCCTTGTCGGCGTTCATCATTGCGACGGTGGTCTGAATTCACCTCGCACTCATCCGATAAACTGGAGGCGTCAATAAAACAACCACTTAGCAGTTGTTGGTTGTGGAGTTGTTTTTGTTCCTTGGTACGAGACCTTCGGTCCTCGTCGCTGCCCAAACCGGAGTCCATTTCTGTGTTTACATCATTTTTCCGGAAATAATCCTCGTTTGACCTAGAAAACTAGACGCTGCACCACAACTAGATGCACTTCAAACACTTTCACACCATAAAGACATTTAACACGGAAACTTGTGGGTGGTTATTTCATGCCATAACCAATTTTATTGACTGAATTCCCACGAATAAATCCAAATTAATCTACAACAGGTTCATCTGAACCCGTCATAACACAGTAGGCAGTGGGAGTGAAACAGCAAACAGGGAGATCTTGTTTGTTCCGTTGGTACGCCTGCGTAACCCGCGATTCCTTATAAGGTTTAAAAAACTCAATTACATCATTTTTATTATTAAACTTATTACATACAGCAAAAAAGAGATTGTGAATGTATATGGATAAAACCTTAATTAGTTTTTTATTGTGAGTGATGCAGCCAAAGAAGGTATTACAAGGCTAAGCGGAATTTAATACAATAAAACGAGTAGGATCGTGTTTTTTTCAATTTGTTTCTATTGAACCCGCAAAAAATCCACATTCAATTCAATAGAATCAGCGCACGTTCTAAATTCTAACAGTACTTTAATTTTATTTTTTTATCTCCAAACCTAACTGTATGTGCATTAAATTTCAAACAGGATTGGTTTTGATGGATTTAGAATGTAATTAAGGAAAAAAACCGGCTGTAAAACTGTATTCTTAATGTTGTTTTTATTTTACACCGTTTTTGATAAGAATTCTACAAATCAAAATAAATTTTTGTATTTTACAATTTACTCCGATAAATCAAGTTGGTTTGAAAAAATTTTTGTAGAATCAGGAAATGTCAAATAATTGTCATTAGACGGCGGATTTCAATGTTTTCAAGTCTTATTTAGAACTTTTTAGCCACAATTTAACCACTAAATATAATTTACGAGCTAAGATATAGCTAGAATTATTATGCATGAAAGTTGTCGTCAGTTTGTTCCGAAAATTTGAAGAAAATTATTACGTCTTTATATGAATTTTAATTTGAAATCCGGCCTCTAATATCATGTCTATTTAGACTTAAGCCCGGTTTACGCAGCTAAAACTGTTATCTACGAGGGGTAGCCAAATAATACAGTAACATGACCTAATAATTTTTCTAAGGAGTTATAGTTTTGGAATTAATATGAAAATTATGTAAGAAACTTATGTATTTTTAATTTTAATATTAGATAACGTTGTATTTTGAAAGAATCATCGTATTTTTCTGCTTTTTGCAAAGATATTTTATTGTGAGTTATTTAGAACCGGCTAGACTTTTATTTCGTATTAATTTAGAAACTGTAGGAGGTAGAAAACAGAATTTAAAACAAATTTACTGGTGATTTTAAGGAATTTTGAAAAATAACTACAAAAGAATTCTATAATATTTCTTGTGGTTCATGGTTCATTCATCCGCAAGCCCAATTCACGCAGCTCAATCTATAATATACGGGGAGCACCAAAAAAATTCTACACAAGAAATTCGTAAGTATTTATTTCATTCCAACAGCTCTATTTTATATCACACAATAACGCCACGCCCCTCAAAGTCCAATGCCGTGGATTATGATCCGTCTCAAAGTCAATCGACCCCACATACTTCGCATCCGTTCTTTGCGGTTTCCGATAAATCGGACATTCGTACAATTTCGGATCCTTCCCAGCCGTGGTATTAATGGCGTAAATATAAATAACAGGCATTTGTTCATAAAGAACTTTAGCTTTACTTTCGACTAGTTTCCCAGATTTACGATCTAAACCAGCGCCTTCTAGGAACAATCCGTGGACGTAGACGCCTTCTGCGGGCCCCTCCTTCAAGTCCTCTTTGTTGTATCTGGTGATGAGGTTTTGGAGCACGACAGAGTCTAACGCCCAGCCTTTATGAGCTCTAGTAACATCCTGAAAGGAGGATAATATTAGATTATGCTTGATTGAGGGGTTTACTTACTTGTCTCATGGCTGTGAGGAAACCTTGCGGATTGAAAAATCCTGTCATCCAAAAGACATTAGGCTTCCCATTGGTGCACCAATTCCGAAACTGACAGTCTCGCTCTAGAAGCTCAGTGTACCAGAACCCAAGCGTGGTGGACTCCCAGCTGATCTAAAAAACCACTAAGCTCACTTTTGCTCCTCCTCAACCTCCATAACCAACCTTCTGCCAACGCTCTGGGATCCTAGCGTCATACATAGCATCCAAAGCCATACGTAAACCATGACTCATCACTATAGTCCCATCGATTGCCAGTTTTAAGTCTAGTAGAGTCGACTGTACTTCCTTTAAGACCCTTTGAATTCGATCCACTTCCTGTCTGAGGAAGATATTCATCGGGAGTAAGGCTCCCATTCGTTGCAATGCCTCCTTTACTTCGAAACTGTTGTATTGTTTTGGTAGTTTTTCCAGCATGTCTTCCGCCAGGCAATAGACGACGTTTTCTCGAGTTTCTCCACCTTGACTTCCGCCTTCCTTCGGTTGTACGCTTAAAATAGTGTCGAGGATTCCTAAAAAAAATTTATACTACAAAAGAGCTCCTTCAAAGGTCATACCTAGTTACCTTTCGCAGTGTTAATCTGATAAGTTATATCGGCATTTCCGTGCAATCCAAACACTTCCGGAGTATCAGTCGCTGGTAAACTGTTAATATAATCGATGTACCCTTGAAGATTTCTAGTTTGGGGTACTTTGTACCCCTTGTAGAACTCGAAACCTTGTCGGAGTAGCACATCGCAAAACCAGACCTACTTCATATCTACTTATTGTAAATCTGTAAAAAAAATTCGAGTCTCACCTGAGTGAAAGTTGTAAGCAGGCGTTTGTCAAAATCGTCTGTTACTCTTCCACCATATTGAACCTCCCCCAACATGTAACAGACGGTAGGCCAGGAGACGCCCTTTTTTGGATCCATGTCGTCTAGGTGATTCTGGATGAATTGGACACTGGCAGCGAAGTCCGCTTGATTAAACTCGTACGGGACATTCCAACCTGGAATTTTGGGGGAGTTTTGGGAAAAATTTTGATTAGTTTGGAAAAGTTACAATACCTAAAGGGCCAAACTTCCTCCGTTCTTGCACAACAGTATGCAAAAACGCCACCGCATACAATAAAGGCGGCCACTGTGACTGCGTGGAATAATCCAAGTAATCCTGTGTGATCCCCTGATAAGTCCTCTTAAGACTCGCCCGAATCCCCTGCGGAGGCTCATTGGTAAACTTGATAGCCATTTGAAGTAAACCAATCGGAAATTGCTCGTGTACTTCTGTCGTCAACCAAATACGGAAACTGTCTTCAATTGACTCTGCATCTACCACCATGGACATGACCTCCGTGGCAAAAGGCAGCGAGAGGTGGATGTTTTGCAAGAGCACCCAACCTCCATGTATCATTGACATTTCTATCATGTCTCTGGCGACGATTTCCTGGCCTTGACCCATGGACACGGCCTTAATAGCTAAAAAATAATTATTTGGGACGTTAGTAGTAGAATCTACCATATCTAACTCTAACCTATGTCTTTGGTCTTGGCTAGAGCTGTGATTTGGGGCGAAGGATCAGAGCCGATGGAAAGTATGCAGATAAGAGGACTGCGAGGCTCGGATTCGCCCCAAGTCACCTCCAGGTCTAAAATGCAAGGCTCGCCGTATTCCTCGCCTAACGAATCTGCAAAAATAACCACTAGATCAGAAGTTTGGTACTATATAGTCTGAACTGACCCATGATGTATTGTCTAGCTTGCGACAAGGTTCTATCAGGACTCCAAGAACGGATCAACAGGAGCTTGCGGAAGACGTCCAGTTTTTTTTGGTAACCACAAGGGATCTCTTCTTTTTCCGGACGCTCTTTCTCATACCAGAACTTCCAGTCTTTTTCGTTGGTTTCGATCTGGAGAAGAGTTTTTACACCATTCAATTTATTTAAAAAAAAATAGACCCAAAAACTTTAATAAAAACCCCAGATACCCGGTATTCTGTTACCTTCGTTAGGATCTCAGAGAACACCTCCAGTTTATTAATCTCCACAAGATTCAACCAAGTGATGTCGAGGATCCATTTGAAGGGCTTCGGAGCCACAGCATTTAAATCCAGCGAGGCTCCGCCTTTAATAAACGCCATAAACTCCTCATGAGTAATAAGTCCATTGTACAAATCAATCTTCATCGCCATCATCAGCGTGAAAAGCGCCTTGTGGCGCTCATACAAACTCCTCTGAGTGAAAATCCAAACCTACAACACACAAATTTGAAGTTTCGTCCAAAACACTTAAGTAACCAAACCTCATGAGTTAAATAACGAAGGATGATATTGATCCTTTCCATAGTATTAGTGCTTTTCTCCGACTTAGTTATAGAATGATCAAAGATAATCAAGAACTGCTTGAGCGAGTTCTGGTACATAACGTTAACATTACTCATTTCGACGATGAGGAAATACAAGATGGAGCCACGAGCTGCCACAGCACGAAACTCCTCGCGTGCAATGGTGATTTTCTTTTCCGTTTGCGCGGAAACTGAGAGCTTCTGTGTTACCTCCTCAGCTGTTGTCTTGGTCACCTGCAAGACATTTATGAGCTCCTCGTCGTCCACCAGTAAACCTTGCGTGGAGTTCAGGCGGCTTAGTAGATTGGACTCCAATTCTTTCATGCGTTTTTGGTTTTGCATCACGGATTCAAACAGTGCGACACGCTCGGCTTCCAAGTCGGACTTTTCCATTAGGATCACTCTTCCCAATAGCTGGTCTTCCAAACCTACAAGAAATTGTTGAAGGTATAAGAAAACGATTTTTCGTGTAGTGTTAAGACCTTACCTAGCATTGTTACTGTGAAGTCTATTATGGAAGTCTTTGCGCTTATCTCAGGTGAATACGGCGGATTCCCGAGTTTGGTCGTGATGTAAAGCATGAAACCTTTAAGGACATCGCACTCCTTATCTCCAACAATCACCTTCTCTATTGTTCCGGATTTGATGAAGTTCTTCTCCAAAACGTTGTCTAGAACAGGATCCAATTCCACGTCGATGTCCTCGATAAGCAGTGGCTTACCTACAACGATCTACTTGAGGAAACCTTTTGGAAAAATCAAGAGACCAAACCTAAACTCAGACAATCCTCCAGGTGTGTCCGGAAATACTTGTGATTTAACGAGGTAATCTGCAGGTTATTGTTAGCCTCTTTGTTCTTTATCCACATCTTTCCTTGGGTTTGCGGATCAATCAAAAGAGGATACGACCTGGACTTGGTCACAATCAACGCATTTTGCACCGAAAGTTCATCGTTGGGTAGCCCTTGTAAAGTCCACTCAGACAACGTGGAACTCTCCACCAACATGTTGGTTATATTCAAGTTCATCGTGAAAGGAATTCGATGCGATTCCAAAAGTTCCATCCAGGTCTTCACTAAATTGCCACGAAACTCTTGATTGTAAGGGCCACAGTACGAAAGAAATCCAGTGGCGAGGAGGACATCTCCAACCAAACGCCCAAGTTGCTCCTTGAATTCTTTGCTTTGCTGCGTCCATCGTACTTTCTCCCCTCCAAGTCCGTTGATCAAAGCTGTGGCAGTGTTCATCTTCCTCAAGCATAAATTAGCCGCGTCTGTAAGACGCTGCTTTTCCATAACCGCTTTGTCGTACTGGTCCTTGACTTCTCGCAAGGATTTTTCGCGTTCCTCCAGTTGTTCCTCGGCCCCAGCTAGGTCTTCCATAGCCACCTACGAAAGAATGTTAGAACAGTTAGAATTCGTGGGTGTTAACGTACTTTTAGGCGAGCTTCTTGCAGGGTTAAGTTGGCTTTTAGTGGAAGAACCTCGCGGTTGACGCTGTGGAAAAACGCCATGGCTTTAGTCCAGGAGAGTAATCCGGCTACGTCCCCGCAGACTCTCTTCGCCATGTCCATGTTATAGTCCTCCATTTCGAAGTAGGGTTGGAGGAACTCGACCATTTCGTTGTTGATGATGTCTTTTGGGTAGTTTTGGAGTTGGAGGAGGAATGTAGTGGAGGCCATCATCTGTAGATAGTGTTTAAATTATCGTTATTTATTTATAAACACCTATGTACCTTCAGGGACTCAGCCCAAGACGGTTTCGGGCAATTCGCAGCCGTATCCGGAATAATCGAATGCAACCTCCTTTGGAACAGGATCAAAACACAGTCCATAATGCGCATGATCAGATGCGGAGGGCGTCCAAGTTTCCTCACAGTAGCTAAAAAAATCTTAAAGAAACACCAGACCTAAATATCGTTGTTTCTCACCAATATGCGCTGGTTTAATCGTGTTCAAAGCTGCTTCTGCTTCTTCTAAAGCCGGTTTCGCAGCCTCTAGTTTCTCCTCTGCTAACGCTTTTTCCACGGCTATAGACGAGACTAAAATTTCGGCTTTCTCTTTAACTTTTTGCACTTGGTTCTTTACGATTTCAGCTTGCATGGCACGTTCGGTTACCTGCAAGAAACTTTTAGGTTTGTGCTTGAGTTTAGGCTTAACTCACCTCTGTTAAAACTCGTTCTGCTCTGTGTGAAGCTTCAGCTAGTTCCTTCTCCATAACTGCAAGCTCCTTCTTCAAAACTAGAACCGACGAGGAAGCCTCAGCTAGTTTTTCCAGACCAGTGTCCATTCTTAACGCGCCTTCACTCAATTCGCTTTGCTTTTCGTTGTAGATACTCTTGTACCCTGCTATGAAATTCAAATAAGACTTGGGAGTGACATGAGTGGCTCGACGAAACCTACAAAAAGTCTTCAAAGCAACGCTCTTAGTTAAACAACATCAAACCTTTGAAAATATTCCGTGGAGGTTTCCGAAACGACATCTTGAATGCATCCTAAAACCGTCACCAATTCCTCCTTGACTTGTTCAGTACAAGCAATCTTAAACTCGGATAAGAAGTGCCTGGCAACGGAAACCAAAGCGTCTTTAGGCCATGGTTGGAACCAGTCAACAGTACACCCGGAAATCAAAGCTGGAAACCTCAACGCTCGATTGCGGAATTTTTCCCCAACTGGAGAAAAGCAGAAAACCACGTGGAGATTCTGACAAGTTCGATTCATGAAGTAGTCCATCACGACCTCTTGGTTCAAGGAGCGCTTCGGGTTTTCACGTTTCATAATCGGCGTTAGCTCTTGAATTATCTCAGCTTGCTCATCTTTGGTGAATAAGTTAGAAATCACACCACCCGAAAGAATATTGTTTAGATATTCGAGGAAACCTTCTTCTTTTATGTCGAGGTCCGTGAAAATAAACGTGGTGCCCTTGCCTTGACAACCACATGATCGATACAAGGCCTTGAGGTCCTCGAGGAAATTAGCAATGTTATAGGAGCGAGTCAGAGTTATTTGGAAGGTTTTATATCCAGCTATGAAGGAAGACAGTTTGGTCAAAGACTGCTTGCCACTGCCTCCCACGCCAACTAGCATAACATTCCCACGAGGATGCCGAATGACTCTAGATATCTTCACAAGGTGCAACATGGCGTCAGGAAAGAACACCAAGTCCATTCCATTGCCTCGCACCATTTCGTTAAATTGAGCAAGGAACATATCCAATCTTTCTCGTAGCTCCTTTTCGTCGCTTACAGGTTCGTAGACTTTTGGAAGTTCCATGTCGGCGTCCTCGCCTTCCTCTCCGGTAGGCTCAGGAGCATCCCTATAATACTCATTTGTAAAATCTACAAAACATTTTCGATGGTTTACCTCATAAAATCCACGAAAACTGGATTGGGTTCCGACATTTCCTTGTAGTTATTACCTAGGACTTCATCTACTAGACTAAGGAGTTGCCCGTCGAACCAGTCCTTGTCCTCTTGCATGGTAAAGCGATCGGAGAACACTCTGGTGCATTCGTGCTTCCATAGCACCATCATGCAAGGTTCCGATTCGATTACAGTTGAAAGGGTTCCAATCTAAAAAGGATTCAATCTGTTTATTATCTGATAATTCCTAAAAATTAATTTGTTAGTGAAGGTTTCTTTACCATTCCTTGCCAGATCCTAGACAAATCCCTCAAGGAAAAAACATAATGAAACTTCGCAGGAGTTGGCAGCAGTTTCCCCCTAGTAATCTTCCACAAGTCCCTAGTAAGCGGTATGAGTTTCTTCACCAAATTCCGCACCTCTATCGAGAACCCACGCTTAACATTATAATGACCTTGTGCGATAACACCAAAAATCTTATCTATAGACGAATCCGTTGGTAACGGACAATTAAAAATGCAGAACTGCCTTTTCAGCCTGGATGGAATGTCATTGCGGCCTCCACCTGGTTGTCCCATGGCAGCCACGAACTGCACATCGATGATGGTGGTGAATTCTCCCGGTTTCTCCAAACTGTAAAACCCTCCCATTTCCATAGTTTGCCGGACGATTTCATTGGTGACCTGATCACCCCAGCAGTTGATTTCCGGTAGGTTAACATCGTCGATGAAGATGATCATTTTTTTACCATTCGGCGCTCCGAAGGTGTTCCCCATGCGTTTCTCCACGTAGCTTTCGATGGTTTTCTGAAACTGATAGGGCGAGGTGGCGCTGGAAAAATTGAAGGCCCGGCTAAGGTACAGTTCTGGATTGGAGTTCTTCATATAGGACTTCATCATCACTGTCTTAGCAGTACCTTGCTCCCCAATTAACAACACTGCTTTGTCCTGCTTAGCGATGGTCTCCACCAGGTAGTTAATCCTTACATTATCAGGAATCGGAATCAAAATCGTCGAGTACTCGGGTGTTGCCATTTCGGGGTAGCTATAATTCGCCACCATGGAGCTCCAAGGTACCCAGTTTCCTTCCGAGTTTACTACATAGTCGAATACTGTACCTTCTGGTAGATCCAGGTGGTTCAGTTCAGTTTTTAGGAAGGTATCGAATTTGTTTCTATCGTCTGTTTCGAGGAAGGCTCCCATGGCCCAGGTCAAGGCAAAAACGTACAACTTGGAGAGATGTTCGGAAGTCAGTTGGGGTTTCTCTTCGGGCTTCTCAGTTTCCTCCACGAAATCGTCGTCCAGGTCACCATGGTCGGATTTGGCGGCTGGGTCATCGGAAATTGCGATTTCCATCGGAACTAGACCTAAGAGGAACCACTGGTTAGATTTTAGATTAATTTTAGGTCAATTCAATTTCATGCAAACCTTCCAGAAGTTTCAACATTTGCAACGTGACGTTACATTGTAAAACATCAATAACTAACGTGAGGTTTTGCGTTCCCCAGCCATACAAAACCCCGAATGATTCCTCAAACAACTTATTAAACACTTCCTGCTCCCTCGCCATTCGCCTCTTCAACCACGCCCCCACCACGGGCTTCCAGTCCAAACCCGAAGAGCTCATGTACACCATTCCATTTCTGGAAACCGTAGCAGGTGACGCATTATCTATATTATGGGGCTCAAAGATAATCTTGCAGGTTGGAGCCATGGATAAACGATCGCCATTAGCTAAAGTTAAAGTTTTGTTGTCGTCCAATACAGAATTCAGGTTCTCGATCCAGATGCTGTCCACTGGACCATCCAGGACCAACCAGACAAACTCCCCTGATTTCAGTTTAAGGGTTTTCCGCCAAAGGGCCGAGAAAATTCCGTCGGTCCAGTCGTTTGTGGCGACGTCCAAGCGACCAAACATTTGTGCGGCTGTGATGGCTTTGGGATTCATGCGCATTTCCCTGGAGGAAGATAGATTAGAGGGGGTTTTAGGGGGAAGTGGACTAACCTGTGAAAGGAGCCCATTTGCGTTAGCGACTTCATCAAGATTTGGATGCAGGATGTTTTGCCTGCACCTGAAGGACCCAAGGTCATGATGCCATGGCGGACGCACTGAGTTTCGTACAGCTGCAAAAATTACAAAACTCATAAAAATACCATATTTTTTTACAAATTTATCACCTGGATAAGTTTGAGGGCCCACGAAGGATGATTTACCAACCCCGCAGCCTCCACTTGAGTATTTATAGCATCCTCTAGTTCTGGGTATGCGGTTTTCTCCAGAGCCTGATTAGGAAACAAATCAGCCACCAGCGAAATAAACAAAGGCTCGTCCTCGTCAATTAACTTCGATAAATTCATGTCCCTCAACACTCGCATCACAATGGTACTCTCACTATCCTTATTGTTGATTCTCTTAGCTGTGCCCAAACTGCGAAGTACCGACAGAATATTCCGAAGCCCAAAATCGTAATGAACCTGGAACTCTGTAATATGAAATATTTAGGTTCAATAATTTGGGAAATATTTTACTTGTTTTGTAAGCTGCTCCTCGCATAATTTGTATAACGTGTAGAATTTTCTGGCTAGGGTTATGTTCTCTAAGAAGCCACAACTTGCCAGTTTTACTCGGATGATTATCTGGCGGTCCGGTACCATCATGGCCACGGTACGAAATTGGATTTTCAGGTTTTCAGGCAGTTCCTTCCTACCAGCGTAGCCAGGGTTCTGAAAATGGAAAAAAGTAGCCACAATATTTTCTGTTAATTTTGTCACGGGACTCTCTCTATAAAATGGATACCCTTTACCTACTAACCATTGTAATAAAAATCCCAAACTCAGGGCACATTTCCACAATATCACCATCGGTAAATTGAAACGATTTCTTCTTTTCCTTCTTACTGGCTAAAACCACAGCAACTTGCTGGGCAGCCACCGATAAAACCGGCAGCTCAATTCTGTTGAACTCATCGAAACACCCCCAGGCGCCACTTTGAGCCAAGCCCTTATAAATCCGCCCTAAACCTCGATAATCCATCTGGTCCGAACAGTTAAATACCACCACGTACTTCGCAAGGGTTTTCCCCATATCCTTCACTGTTTCTGTTTTGCCGGTTCCGGCTGGGCCGCAGGGTGCTCCTCCCATGCTCATGGCCAAAGCTTGGGCTAGAGTGATGTAACATCTTCAAAGAAAATCGTTTTTGAATAAAGAAAAATATAAAAGTTTTTTATTAGCGAGGTACCTGTCGGTTAACGGCGTGATAACTAAACGGTCTGTACATCCGAGGTACTCGTTTTGATAGGAAAATGTCACATCTGTTATAATAATCATCGTCTTGTCCATTTCTTCTTTAAAATAGAACCGACATTGTTTCAGCCATTCGAAATCGTTTACATGTTTCACGTTTAATCGGCACTGGAAATAATAATTTGATCTTGGTGCTGTTTCTAGTGCAGATCATTTTGTTTTACTCACCAAAATGTCGAAGATATCTCTTTGATGTACATGGATGGTTATCAAAGTTTCAAATTTGGTTCTTTCGATTTTTGTTAGATCTCTCGTTGTTTGATCGATGAGGGTGTTTAGTAGTTCCAGGAATTTGTTGTTGGTGTCCGGCATGACTTTCTTGTCGTGTCTGGCTTGCATTAGGGCCAGTTCTGCGTCCCTTGTCCAAATCATTTGCAAACCCAACAGCCCAATCTAGAGAAAATGGACAATTTTCACTTATTTTACTTATTTTAAGATTATTTACATTTTTCGAGTTTTTATTATTATTATAGCATTATAGCATCTATTTTTTACCTGTGCTGGCATTTTATCCAGAAACTGCAGCAAATAGAAATTCGCATCGTTGATCATGTTGTTGGCTTGTCGAATAATCGAATGTAAAGACGATTGACTTGTAACCAGTAATTGTGTTAACCAAGTCTCGACACTCCCCTCAGCCCTCACTGCCTTCTCCAACTGAATACTCTCACTTTCCGACGAGATAATCGCCGTGATCTTGTTATACTCGATATCGTGAAACTTAACAAATCTCGTATTGTCGAAAATACTCAGCAAATGATTTTGTATCGTATGGGAATCGGAGGCCTGCCCGAGGATTTCCAACAACGCCGGATCAGAAACAAAGAAAAACCTCGGAAACATCATTCGCTTCCTCTCCAGGTATCCACTGAGCGATTTCTGACACAACTCCAACTGCTCTTGGAGATGCGGAAGAAGCTGCTTCAACATATCGTCGCCTAGAAGACAAAATTTTGAGAAAATTCTCATTTAGTTCCAAATGAGGTTGCTCACCAACACAACAGGAGACCACTCCAGGGGTTTCATGAGCACGCTGCATGATCTTCTGCCAGGACTTGTCGATCTTGGAAAATCGTTTTGCTTCCTTCGGCAGTTGCTTGGCGATGTCGCCTCCAACGAAGACGGCTTCCAAGTAGACCCACATGTTTTGGACGAGAAGCCACCTCTCTAGGATTTCATTAGTGTTGGAGAGGTCGTGCACCCACTGCTGGATTTGCTTTTTGAAAGGAGCGTTGTATCTAAAAAAGGATTCATTATAGTCGACTTTTTGTATTAGTACCCCTTCAGAGAAGTTTATAAATTTGTAGGAAACCTAACCTGTTGCTGAGTAGAGACCCCAAAATCATCAAACTGTCCTCCAACTGGCCTATAGTTTCCGCTGTGGTATCACCACGAAGCAACAACTCGCCCCTATTATTAAACGTCATGAAGGTCAACTCGTGCACTGACCATTCATTCGTCACCTGACGCAGTTTAGTTTCAATGTCTTTTTCCTTCATCGCTGAGATACAAATATCCTGAAACCAAAACGAAAATTCCACGCCAATCAACATGTCATCCAACAAACCTCTATATCCTCCTTATGCTGCAACAGTGGCGCCTCCAGGATGTTCTTCAAGCAAAACCCGTCGCTCTCCAGCTCGAAGATATGCTTCAACGCGTCCATAATCCTCTGCCAATGTCTTGGTTTCATCGCCTTGTTCGCCATGAGTTCTAATAATGGACACATGTCATTGAAATCGTCGATGGTTTTCTTCAACGCGAAAAACGCTGGCCACTCCTTCAACCCTTTGGGGAGCTTCCGACATCTATTTTGAAACTCCATGAGCTCATTGTTGATTTCCTCGATGTTCACCTCGCCCCACGGAATATCATAGTAGCTATTAACGCGGTCGATGACGTCGTTGTAGAGTTTGTAGAGCTTCTGGAGGAGGTTTAGCTCTTTGCGGATTTGGGCGAGGTCAGGGTAGTCGGTGGTGGGCAAGCCGAATAGCTCTTCGCCACTCTGGTAGGTTTGGAGTTTTCTCCACATGCCATCAAAGCGGTTCTGGAATAAAATCAGACGATCTGACGCCTCTCTTGGTGTAAGTCCGGGTTGCATTGGACCAGCATTCCGGTACTCGTTGCAATAGTCAATCTTATCCTGTCGAAACTTCTCGAGATTATTCCGCAAATCTTCTTGAAACTGCGGTTGCATATCTAGCAAACTCACTTGAACTTCCAAAGCCTTCCCCAAGAGCTTCCCCCAAGTATACCGTAAGTTATCAACTTGCTCCAACACCTCTCGGCTTACCTCCACCTTAAATCTGTTAAGTACATTAAACGCATCTTCTATCGGTTCTATCCTGAGCTCCATGTCGACTTCTTGCTCCCTTATTTTCTTTAAAGTATCCATGAT
The DNA here is from genome assembly GCA_963942485.1 of Pediacus dermestoides. NCBI lineage: Eukaryota > Metazoa > Arthropoda > Insecta > Coleoptera > Cucujidae > Pediacus > Pediacus dermestoides. The sequence goes on along the minus strand of OZ012630.1, from coordinate 327,384 downwards.
CATTCGCACATCGTCCAAGTCTCGTATAGTCCGTTGGAGCTTTCGCTCCATCTCGCTGATGACGGCGTAGACGTAATCCATTTCCCGGCAGTATTTCTTCTTCATCGCTTGGCCAATGCGATGGGTGCATGACTTGATTTCGGTTACTAGACCGAATTTTAGTTTTTCTGTTGAGATTGCCAGAGAGTTGGCGATGAGGATCATGTCGGGTTCTGTCGTTAGTCTCTCGCTTAGCTCCTCGTGTTTCCTAAGGGAAGATTCGAACTCCCCTAGGGTGTTTGCCAAGAGTTCCCTGGGAGTTTTCTCGTTTCTCCACAGGATGTTATACGGCCGCCAGCGGTTTAGAAACTGAGTAATTTCCTGAAAACCACAAATTACTACGGGGAAGTAAAAATAATACTTACCACCCTCACCTGTTTCATATTCTGCGTACATGTGGACAACAACGACAAAGTCTTGACCACCTCTTTGTTCTCCATAACGTGTCCATAGAAATTCTTCTGCTGTAACGGAAACGTCGGTTTTTCTTCAGTCATAAGACGATACAGTCGCCGCCTCCTCGTCCTGAAATCATCCTCCTTGGTCTTCACTGGACCCTTGAGCGGTTTCTGATTATTCCGAGAACGATTTACAATATCCATTAGATTAGACGAAGGCCCCGCCAGTTTTTTCCAGACAGATTTCTTGGTGGGTGTCTTGCATCAGGCGCAATGTACAAAGCCATTCGAGTGTTTTGGAGGGGAGGCGAGTGTGACAAAAAGTTGCAAAAGTTGTGTAGGTATATATGTGTAGTTTTGTGACAAGAAAAAAGCAGTTTGTGATGTGAGTGTAAGTGATTGTTTGGATGGAGGGGAAGAAACACAGAAATTAATTATGTAATATAATAGTTGCATTTTGTGGGGACAGTTGTAAAAGTTTCGTGCATTCTTCCGGATGATTTTCCAAAAAGTTTACTTACTTGTTTATGGAAACCTTTACAACTGTCTTCTGAAAGCTTCAAATTATTTTTAGTAACAATATGTACAAATGAATTGTTGATAATAAAAGTTAAAACAGTCATAAAAAACTGGACAAAAATTTATACTTCTGAATTCCTTTTAGGATTGAATCCAAATTGTACACCTACATTCCTCAGCGATTTACCCTTCGCAAAAATTTTGGCCTTAATGACTGTCTTAACCATGTTTCTTGAAACAGTTCCAAACTGCCTTCAGATGCGACTCTCCCAGTCCAACCTAAACCTACCTGAGGCTGTCCTCCGCTCCATTGTCCAACTCCCTTTGCCACACTCGTGATATACCTCCCAGCCATCACCAACAACTCCTGGACTTCGTCCAGATTCGGCTGTATGCCAACTTTCGGTATAAGAAGCACCGATTTCAAGACGAACACTACAGTTCTGTTGTTTTGATCTGCGAAACAAAATCAATAACACATTTGCATTATTCAAACAAGATAGACTTACATTCATTGGAAAATCTTCTTTGCAACGCGTCCAAGGATTGCCTGGTGACTTTTACGAGAACATCTACGATTTTTCGGCTGTAGTATCGGCGCATTTCTCCTACGGCCCCCCGGACTACGTCTTGCATTGCCCTTGCCATGCCGGCATTTAAAAGGAGTTGGGGTTTCTCGAAACAGTCCCAGACTAAACTCCAGTCGGACTGTTGTTGGGTTGAAGTGCTCTCGGCTTCAGTTTTGTCCTCATCTAGACCAAAAAAACAATAATAATTTAAAGTTGTATATGTATGATTCCCCATCCCCAAAGTACCTTCAGGAAAAAAATCCTGATCATCCTCAGAGTCTATTCTAGCCTTCTTGACCAGCGTCAAGATTTCCTCCACAGCCTCCTCGACCATCAAGCTCTTCCTATGTAGCTCCATAGCTGCATTCCTACAAACTCTCTCAGTTTCGTTGGAGAAGTACTCAACCTCCCATGGATTACCATCTGGTAAAGCATGAAGCTGCACCGACTGCATACTTGTCAGGACCTCTAGCACTCTATTGACGTATACATCATGTACTCTAGTACGCTACAAAACAACTTAATAAAACCTTAAATACGACGGAGTAAAGTAAACCTACCAAAACTTTGAACTTTCCAATTGCCTCGTTGCAAGAATCGACGAATTCCTTCCAGCTGGAAGAGACCCAAGTTAATTCATTTAGTCCTGGAGCGATTTTATTTGTTAGGATAACGAGGTGTGGCAGGAGAAGTGGTCGTACTTCCAGTTTGACACTCTTGGAGACCCCGTGGAAATCATTGAGGAGGAACTGGAGGTAGTCCTGGACTAAACTGAAGTGCTCCTGCTTTGAAAACAAGGTTAAAGCTACCATAGGAACTGGAAGATCCATCTTAATCATAATTTCCGCCTCGCGGATCAACAACGGAATCGTACTATGGAGGTTCACTTTAAGCTTTTGTTGTTCCGGACAAACAGCTAGAAGATTCCGGAGAAGACAGCCATCAACTTCTGAAATCTTTTTGGAAGGATTAAGAGGAAATTTTATGTAGGAGGCTTACGTGTTGGTTCATCCAAATCGCCACCATGTCTGTTTCGTAGGCGCGGAGCATGTTCTCGGCGGATTTGTGCCTTTTGGACAATTCCACAGTTGCTGGTAGGTTTTTCAGGACGTGGTGGCTTGTCACCCCGGAGAGAAGTTCGTCTAAATGCGATACTAATGAACGTTCCCATTTGATTCTTCCGGCTATCGGTGGGAACATCCAAGCTAAAGGTGGATCGTCCTTCTGCTTTTTGAACATTTTTATGATGCGGTCCACTTCTTTTTCGCAGTATTTTAAAATGCGATCGTAGCGTTCCTCCATTTTAGTTAGCGGGATTTTTTCGCTGATCTAAAAGAAAGTTTGGCAATTTAAGTATTAGTAACTCACCCAATTCACAAACCACATACTTTTTCAAACCGAGCCAAAAATCGTATCCCTTGTGGTGTTTCCCAAACGCTATCAAAATTCCTTTCGATATTCTCCCCAATTTCCAGCTTGAGCTCATCGATTTTCTCCAGGAAAACCTTGAAATCACTTTCAAACTCCCCATTTCGTTGGTCCAGATAATCATAGTGCTTATTCATGACTATCGCTTTAATTTCATTGAAACTCTGCACGGCTTCGTCCAAATCTGCAACAGGCATTTAGTTTGTGGAAACCAATTTGAATATGGTACATACCGTCGCCAAGTAGCAGACCTTCCATGCGTCTTTGGAACAAGGCATTGTAGTCGTCGATGTAGTCAAACATTGTGATGATTTTCGACAGGCGTTTACAAAATGAGTCGAACTTCCCAAAAACGTAGTTTTCGGAAAAGTTGAAGGGTTTCTGAGAGGGAAGAAACGGTTGGTTCTTTACGATGGCGTAGGTTTTCTTGTAGACTTTGTTGAGGATTATGCACTGGATTAACTTGTCTTTCACTGTGGCGCGGTTTTGGGACCAAATCGTTTCCTGGCTGCGACACGTGATGTAATCCTTGCAGGTTTCAATCATTTGATTGGTTATCTATGGACGAAAAAATTAAAAAGCGGATGGATTATTAAACTGTTTTTCTTTCTAGTACCTTCACCATTAAGGCTGAGGTGCGTTCTGAAGTGTTGTAAAACTGGGAAACGCTGTGAATTAATCGAACAGTCTGCAAGAGCCCCAAGATGTAATCCCGCATTTTCACCTAGAACCAAATGAAACCTACTCGTAGTCAACTACCTTAAACTCAAGATTCTCTTTTACCGGATCATCCAAGTATAGAGAATGACACTTTGTTTCCAAAGCCTGGATAAACTTGGCATTGTCCTTGGCCTCGTTGTAACAAAACGTGATTTTCCTATCGGTTTCCTTCCACTCCTTCAGCATTTTCGAATGGGCCAATTTGAGGCCTACAAGAGTCACTTGGACCTCACGTGAGGCAACTTGTTTGACGATCTGGGAGAATTGTGCTCCGCGTTTCTTCCAGTATTCGAGCTCGTCTTGGGGACCTGTAAAAAAGTTTTTTATCTATTCCAAGCTCTAGCTTCCTCTTACCTGACGAGTCGTTCTCTCGTCGAATTTGCTCACTCTCCTTCAAAATCTCATCCAATCGCTTACACCAACCCTTAACTCTGTCCTCGATCATTTGCACTTGCTCAGCATGCTTCACCATTTCCTTCAATTCGTCCACCTTGTAGGTAGTCATCAGAGTTTTACCATCATCGAACAAGTTGCCTTCATTGCAGACTTCCTCGCAAACTAATCACGAAAAACTTAAGAGTTTTTAAAAGATAATTCAACTGGTACCTTTGAGGACACTGCAAAAAGATCTAAGACTTGGAAGGAGCTGGTTCTTCACCATGGGGCAGTTGGCGGCATCGTCTTCGGAATCCGGACAAGGGTGGGCTAGCGCCTCCATGAAGACGTGCTCGATGATGCGTTCAACGGTGGTGACTAAGCCGATTTTTTGGGCATCGATTATACCACAAAATAAATCCTTGAAAATTCACTCATAATGTGGAGGTTTTTTAAAGAGTGTTTACTGGTACCTTTTGGAAGCCTTCCTCAGGTAACTGTTTGCTGCTGTTATTCCGGAAGATATAGATGCAGATCCCTGTAAGGGGTACGTCCCATCCATCAGTTAAAAACAGCTTTTTCTTGTAGGTGATGCAGGTGGGTTGCACTTGGTTCCCTCGACTGGTACTAGCTTGCATCTGCCGACTGGTTCCGGGTTTATTCAAATCCTGCTGGACTTGAACGTCGACTTCCTCCATGTCCTGGTAGAACCACATGAGTTTCGTCTTCATATGCGGGAGGAAAAGTTGGTTAATCTCGTCTAACTATAACAGAGAGTTTTTTGGAGGAGTCTAAGTTAGTAAGGGAGTAAGGTACCATTTCTCCTTCAAATACATGGTCCATGATTTCATGTCGGGGTAGTCCAGTGGCGTCAATCAGGAGTTGAAACGTGAACTCCAGACGGGGGTCCATCTCCCCCCGCCGAGCCTTCCTCTCGCATTCCTCCCGACGACGCTACAAAAACCAAATTAAACTTCTAAACGTAATCCATTTTTGAAGTAAGAAAATTTTAATTTTTGCCATTTTTCTTACTCAAAAATGGACAAAGTTTTTTTTACTACCAGTAGTAGATTTTCAGGATCATCCTCGGAATCCGTTTCGGTTTCCGTTTCGGATTCCGAGTTTTGCGCGTGGGGGCCATAGACAAACATCCCCAAATCGCGACTAGTTTCCAAACAAACAAAGTGCTTTTGGTGATGTTAAAGCAAGATTAAGAGTGTGGAATTGGCGCATTTCGAAGGCATGCGATGTCAGGCATGATGGGGGGAATTATCCAGTGTGAAAAGTGTGGTGTAACTGATACTGTGTGAAGGGACGAGGGGGAAATCACGCAGCCTGGCACCAGTTTATTTTTAGATGAGAATTCCATGTTCATTAAAACTGGAAAATTGTTTTGTAATTGTAGTTGTCTCAAATGTCGCTCGATTTGGGAAATTTAATATCGCTTGGTTTCGTGCAAGTCTCTTGGAAATGTCCGTTTAGGATAAGTTATGCTAATCTGGGAAGCTGAAAATTTTTTTTATTTCGTAAAGTTATTTACCGTTAAGCTCTTTTTTAACGGTAAACAAAACCAAAGGGACACGAAATAAAACTGTCATTAAATATTTATTATTAATTTTGCTTTAATTTAAAATAATGTACATTTTTCAGAAATGCTACCAGAGGTTCTCAAACTATAGTCGTCCAAACACCTCGACCTTATAATTTAAAAATTAACTTTTGACATATTATTATGTAACTACTGAACTATTTTTTGAAACTGTTGTTTTAATTTTGTCCAAATTTCCTTTATTGTAGTCTTAATTTAAAATTACGACAGTGTAAATGTTTATTTTTCGTCTTTGTAGATCAAATCTGATCTGATTATAATTCAACGTAGAAATTCCTCCAATTTTTTCAACATGGAAACTTACATTCATCGTAGTTTCACTAAAGGACCTGCTGGGCATTGCCAACCGTCGGATTCCTTGCAACAGGACCAGCTTGCTGCTGACTTTGTTCGGTGTTTTGGACATTTTCCCGTGATGTTAAACACTTTTCTAAGCGATATTTTGATTGGAGTTTGCACTTTTCCCAGTTAATTTCCACATCGTAAGGATATAATTATCCTGGTAGGAAAAGTTGTTTGATCGATAACTATGATGATGGTGTGTGAGGTGAGTGTGTGTTATTGACAGAATAAATGCGTTTATAATGCGAAAAACGTAGTTTTGGGTAGGAAATAACACTCAAAAGGAGCTTTTGAATTTTTTTGTAAAAAACCCACACTCTGGTTTATAAAAATTCAATATACTTTAAAATTTGACTATAGTGTTTATAAAACTATAACAGTAAAACTGTCGATCTACTAAAACTGGTGCCATTTTCAAAGTTTCAATTTGAACGCCTGAAAAATATACAAATACGACTATGAGCTTATTTTTTTTATGAAACTCACATTCAGCTTTGTAAAAATGTAATTTTACTTAAAATATAGCCAGTGGTTCTGAAACTTTGTCGCTAAAATCATCAAACTGCACGATAACTGGTGCGATTTTGAAAATTTCGATTTAAACGTCCGAAAAGCATACAAAGTCGGACATTAAAATCTTAGACCTATTTTTTGTAATAAAACCAACATTCTAATTTATAAAAATGTAAATTTACTTAAAATCTAACCAGTGGTTCTAAAACTGTGACATTAAACCCATTAATCCATGAAAATTTGTGTTATTTTTAAAGTTAAAATTTGAGCCCCTGAAAAATATACAAAGATATCCATTAAAGCCTTGGAACGAATATTTTTTTTAAAACCACATTTCGCTTTGTAAAAATGTAAATTTAGTTAAAATCTGACAGTGGTTCCGAAACTTTGTCGCTAAAATCATCATTGCACGATAACTGGTGCGATTCTGAAAATTTCAATTTAAACGTCCGAAAAACACACACAGTCGGACATTAAAGTCTTAGACCTGTTTATTGTAATAAAACAAACATTCCACTTTGTAAAAAGTAAATTTACTTAAAATCTAAACAGTGGTTCTAAAACTGTGACGCTAAAACTGTCACACTACGAAATCTGGCTCTATTTTCAAAATTTCATTTTATTGGTCTGAAAAATACACAAAAAATTTGTATCTTATTTTATTTAATCTATTATATTCCACTTTATAAAAATAGACGTTTTTTTAAAATCTAACCAGTTGTTCTAAAACTGTGACATTAAACCCATTAATCCATCATGAAAATTTGTGTTATTTTTAAAGTTTTAATTTGAACCTCTGAAAAATTTATCCATTAAAGCCTTGAAACGAATATTTTTTTATTAAAACTACATTTCGCTTTGTAAAAATGCTAATTTCCTTAAAATCTGTCCAGTGGTTATAAAACTATGACACTATTAAAAGTTCAAGATTATATAGTTTTGGAACCACTGCTCAGATTTTTACAAATACTCCATTTTCTTATAGCAATAAATGTTTATTTTAGCTAATATTAATTAATTATAATTTCATTTACATATTTTTGGATTTTATGTCTTTAAAAATATAAATTCCATTTAACAGGGTAAACAAAACCATGATGGATACAAAGAAGGATATCGAACCATTAAGTGGATTATCCTTGTACCTTGCACCGATTTTACAATTTACAAAACAACAGTCTGGAAAAGTGCGCTTAAATTTTATTAGTTTTATTGATTTCTCATCAAGTTCTCTATTCATTAAAACCAAGAATCTCTCAAGGGTTTAATTTAATTATTCCACTCGTAAATATTTGTGTTTCTATTTCGGGCAAGCAATTAAAGAAAATTTCCATTAATTTATCCGGAAAAAAGTTAAACGAAAACCAAAACTTTACTAAGTACTGAAAATTTTGTAAATTAAAATTTTCTTTTCGTTTTGCACAAACCTTGTTAAAGTCCTCATCAGCCATTTTCTCGTTCAACGTTCAACTCCTGGCACTAAACACTCAAAAAACAATTTAATTGTTGTAATTAATAATAACCATGTCGACATCAAACCCCACGGTAATTAAATTCCAAGTACCCTCTCGTAAATTTCCACGTTCGCACTAAATACAACTGATTAGTATGCCAATATACGATGGTTTAGTTCTGCTTTAAACATTATCAATAAGATGTATTGGTACGGGAAGGCATATTGCGGTATCATGATCGCATGGGTTTATTAAATTAATTTATCGAAGTCACGAAAGGTATCTATTTGGTTGGGTAAATCGTCTTTAGGCATGTCGTCAAGATTTTATGTAGGTAAGTATAATCGTTGGTTTTTTATAAAAAAAATTCCTATAAATATACACAACATTCAGCTTTGCTTAATACAGTGGAAACTCCGATTAAATTTGAGAAGATTTTGTACAGAGGATTAAATGCTGATTATAAATATCGAAACAGTTAGTTGATATCATGATTCAAAACAAAGTTGTGGCACTTTGAAAACACAACAAATTTTTAACACCGGCGCACCCACCAAAATTTTAAATTTTATTTATAGCGTCATATCATCCAAACTTGTAGAGATATCGAAGTGGTGTTCCAAAAATTTAATAAAAGGCTCTTAATTTTATTTTAAAAAACATTCTACGAAAAAAATCACGATTTTTAAGATTTTTAGAAAAAAAATTACAATTTCATGAAAAATCGAATATATTCGAAAATATTTATAGCTGTTAAAGTGCATTAAATGTTGATTATAAATATCTGAATCGCTTGAATATATCTCTTTCCATGCTAAAGTTATGGCACTTTAAAAAGTGTAAAAATTGCAACACCGGCGCATCCACCAAAATTTTAAATTATATTTATAACGGTCATATTATCCAAACTTGTAGAGATATCGAAGTGGTGCTTTGAAAATCTAATCAAGTGCTTTAAAAGGTTCTTAAGTGAGTACAATTTTATTTAAAAAAATATATATTGGACGAAAAATTCACGTTTTTTAACACTTCTTAGAAAAGAAATTACAATTTCATGAAAAATCGAATATGTTCGAAAATATTTATAGTTGTTAAAGTGCATTAAATGTTGATTATAAAGGTCTAAACCGTTTGGTTATATCTCTTTCCATGCCGAAGTTATAGCACCTTAAAAAGAGCAAATAATTGTAACACCGGCGCATCCACCAAAATTCCAAAACACTTATAGCCGTCATATAATTCAAACTTGTAGAAATATCGAAGTGGGGCTTTGAAAATTTAATCAAGTGCTTTAACTGGACGAAAAAAATCACAATTTTTAAGACTTCTTAGAAAAGAAATTACAACTTAGCACTTTACAATGCCTCTTTAGTTTAAAACCGATAAAAAAACATCCATAACTAACACAATTTTTTTATTAAACCCTTTCATAATTTACAAATCAGCTCTAACTCCAAATCCAGGCCCTGGTGGATCCCCCTTTAAAGACGTGGGTTCCCCAATGGGCTCCGCAGCAAATCTTCCATTTCTACAAAAAAAAATCGAATAAATCATTAAACCTCAACCGTATTGACTTTGTACCTTGGTCCAGGACGCGGTTTTTGTCCAGCTTTCAAATCCTTAAGAATCTCTTCCGTGTCCTGCACAGTTAAATCTTCCTGAAAACAAAGCAAGTTTTAACGTAATTTTTTGCGTGGGAAAAATTAAACCTTACGTAATAGTCGTCGTTAATTTGTATCATAGGCGCGTTGACGCATGCTCCTAAACACTCCACCTCCGACAGGGTAAACATACCATCCTTCGAGGTTTCCCCCACGTTTATCTTGAGATCCGACTTGACTTTCTCCAAGATTTCATCGGAGCCTCTTAACCAACATGGCGTGGTAGTACAAACTTGTAAATGATATTTCCCAGTAGGTTTCCTAAGGGTTTTACAGGAATTTACAAGAAATTTAGAAAAACCCGCTACAAACCTCATAAACATCGTGTAGAAAGTCGCCACTTCATAGACGCGCATTTTGGGCAAATCTAAAATTTCCGCCACTTTATGCATGGCGGAAATCGGAAGCCAGCCGTATTGCCTCTGTGCTAAATCCAAAAGGGGTATCATAGCTGCCCGCTTGTGCCCCTCGGGGTAAATCGCCAAAAGCGCTTCGACTCTCTAGGAAAATCACTTCAGAACAAACTTAAGCTTGTGTTTCTACATACCTTTTGGTTTTCCGGCGTGAACTCAAAGACAATATCCGAATTGTCCTCGGGAGTGTCCCTGTGTACGAATAAACTATCATGTTGTAACGCAGTGGAGGTTTGTAGGGCTCTAAACCCGAAGGGTCGCTGTAATTTCAGGTTATGTTACATAATCTGTTCCAGTGGAAGTTTTATATTTCGAGGGCTTACCAAAGTGCTTAAAGCACGAAGCGTTGCCAGCATTTTTATTACAGGAAAAGCGTTGTGTTTTGGGTAATAATTAAAATTATCCAAAGTTTAATAAAAATAGCAGAAATGTCAGAAATTATTCGTCTTCTTCTTTTAAAATTGATTGTGTGCGTTAAGCTATAAGATCAGTTTACACCGCTAAAGTTTGTGTGTATTAAGGCATAAGGTTGGTTTACGCTGCTACATGTATAAGTGGTTAGTACCGGGGGTGGTAAAAATGATGCAAATAAAAACCATGAATTTTACATTATATATTATTATAATTATATTGAATCTCTTACGTGTACAAATATAGTCTATTCAACTAAAAATAGACGAAGTAAATGAGACTTCAGCACTATAAATACAGTTGTTAAAAAAATAAAGCAATATTTAAATTAATGTCGTGAAATTTCGTGTAATTTACATTTTGTGTTTTCTCACACTTAAACAAATTACAATGAGAAGGTAAAATTGAATATTTATACAAATTCACAGCTGTTTTCATTAAAAAATAAAACGACTTTCAACAAAATTAAAACAGCTTAACCTTCCTGGCCGAAATCCTCTTTGAATTTCTCTAATTTTGTTAAATCTTCATCGTTAACTGTGGGCTTGGAAGTGGCAAGCGACCTTAGCATATCATTCTGAAAAACAAACAATAAATTTACATATAAAAAACAGTTTTAGGTTGGAATTTACCAAAGTAACTGGTGGCTCCGCCAGTTTCTCCCCTTCGACATCCATCCAAGTCATCTCGATGGCACCTGGATCTCCAGGTGAGCATGGCGTAAGCAAATCATCTAAAATCACATTGGGGTCTTTGGGGCTTGGCCCCCGGACTTTTTTAAAGTGTGTGGCTGTTTGGACTTTACGCACGGGTTGCATGAGGGCATCTCGCACAACTATACTAATATCAGCACCGGAATATCTGTTAAAACATTGAAATATTACAAAAAAACCGTTGAATATCACTCCTTACTAACCCATCGGTTCGTTTCGCCAATTCTTTAATGTCATCGTCGGTTAACTGTGTTTGGGTGTTGCCCAGATGAAGCTTAAACATCACAGCTCTTGCCGGTTCTTCGGGCAGCGGAATGTAAATTCGCTTCTCGAATCTTCTGCGGATGGCTGCGTCCAACACCCAGGGGATGTTCGTGGCGCCCAGAACCAAAATACCTTCAGTGTCGTGCCCCACACCTGGAAAAATCGAGGATTAATATCAATTTTGTCAACGCAAATTGCAAAACAGAAAAAACTAAAATTTCCATAACTTCCTGATTTTCACTGATTTCAAGCTTCTTAAGCTTCTAAAACCACAACACCAAATCTCACCTTGCATTTGAACCAAAAACTCAGTTTTGATCCGGCGTGCACTTTCCGATTCATTGTCCGACCTCGCTGAACACAACGAATCAATCTCATCAATAAAAATAATACTCGGCTTATTAGCCCTGGCCAGGTCAAATAAATTCTTCACCAATTTCTCGGACTCTCCTAGCCATTTGGACACGAGATCCGATGAGGACACCGAAAAGAACGTAGAGTTGTTGGCTTCGGTGGCAACGGCTTTGGCCAGGTAGGACTTACCAGTACCTGGGGGCTAAAATTTCGTTGAAAAAAATGGGAATAACCAGAGGTTTAGTTTGCTTACGCCAAACAGGAGGATTCCCTTCCAAGGCACACGCTTTCCACTGAATAAGTGCGGGAAACGAATGGGGAGGATCACAGCTTCCTTTAGGGCTTCTTTAGCGGCGTCCAAGCCGGCAACGTCCGCCCATTTTACGTGTGGTTTTTCCACCACTATCGCCCCCTCCAATTTGCTTTGCAGCTTCTTTTTTTCCGGATCATCGCCGTCTTCGTCGTCGCTATCGCTTTTTTTATCATCCCTAAAAATAATTTTTACTTATTTAGTTAGAACTGGCTTATAAATATCTTACTTTGAGTTGGATTCCCCATCTTTTATAGGCTTTTTCTTGCCCTTCTTCAACGACTCCTTAATCTTCTCCGCTCGCTCTAAATATTGGACGCATTTGGCTCGGATACTCTCTTTAGCTTTCTCGCCTTGTGCCTCGTCTGAAAAACTAAATTTCACCACTTCGCCCCTAAACACTTTCACTTAAAAAACTTACATTTGATGGCATGTAGAAAATACTCCACGCCATGTTCGTACAACTTGAGGGCTTCCTCGTAATTTTTATTGCGATCCTCCTCAGTGGCCTTAGTGACTAATTCGATAGCTTTTTGTAATGTACCTGACGACATTTTATACTATTTTTCCTTGGGGGGGTTTACACAGGAAACAATTAAGTGGGCAAAAACTGGTGTAAATCCGAAAAATATTCTGGTATTCCTATGAGGGAATCTTCGGTTAAATGTAAGTTTGTCTGCAGGGCATGGTTTATACAAAGGGAAAGTTTCTTGACGATTATGGCAAAATAATTCGCACACCTCAACAATAATTATAACAAAATGACAAATCGTAATGACAAATGTGTCAGGGGTGCCAACGTAATTAGGTATGTAGGTTAAGTTTCGTCTTCTTCGCAGTAAAAATTATTAATTTAATTTTAAACATGAGTTTATATGCCTATAAACAACTTTAGAATGCTATAATTACAGGAAATATGTTGTTAAACCAAAATATGTAGCTAATTAATTGATATAACAAGAATTTGTAGGTGGTTTAATGAACATGTGGTTATAAGTTCCAGTTGACCAAAAAACCGTATACATATACGAGGTGTAGTCGAATATCAAATGACTAATAACTTAAAATTTAATTTTTGAGCATGATAATGTTGGTTTGGTATTAAAACATGGAATATTTTGTTTGAAAAACATTTTTTACATAAAATTCTTTGTGTTTGAGAATTTATTGCTTTAATTTTTTTATTTCGCGTTTTTTTTAAATTTCCTTCGCTATTTTAAAATTAAAAGTTGAATTTCAAGGTGTTCTATAAAATTTTTAAAACTCCATCGAAATCTATCTGGATGTGGAAGATATGGAAAGCTTTTTAAAGAAATATTAAACCCTTACTACTTTATTACAAAATAATACTTTACACGTCCAAATAAAAGGCAAACGAAAACTGGTCAACAATAAACAAGGCTGTACAAAACGAAATGTATGTAAATATGTACAAAAAAACTCCTATAACAATTTGTTTTTAAATAACTTAACTACAATATGAATATAATATACATAATTTTTTGCACTCTAGTTCCTATTATTAGGTAATATTAAATAGATATATTGCACTTTTTTGTTGATTTATCAAAACCCCTGTGTTCCACAAGGTTCCTCTCATTAAAATTTTGCTTACAAATTAATTCTAACACAGCATATTTTGGTAATAATTACAAAATACCTCGCGCTTATCAGAACTAGCGTACGATCCAAAAATTAGAGTGGGCTATGAAAACTCATCTATCAAGTTAGCTAACTTAACAGTCAGTGTAACTAGCAGATTGCGAGTTGGATTTTTTCCATAGCCTACTCTACGTCGTTATTTTAAATTTTTAAAATATAATTCCCTGATTTTATCGTCCAAAATCTGTACACGGAAATTAAAAACAGTCAAAATTAAAGGCCGTTCCTCAGCTGTTCTGGCTCTGATATTGGATTTGTTGTGGATGGGTGTTTGTGTAGTCCATTCCAATCGAATGAGCATCCATGTGCGACGACTGACTGTCTTGGTTCATTTCAATATTCTCCGAATCGTATTTGATGCCGCGCTTGAATCTTCCGTAGAGGGACGAATAAGGCAGATTGTAGTGGATTGCTGCTTGATTGATTGACATGTGGCCCAGTCTGCAACATATTAATGGCACCAACTCTTTTTCCCACTATAATTCTATGTATAACCTACCGCACGGCTTCCAAAGCTTCACTCATCGCATCCTCGGACCAAGGCGTAGGATTCGACCGAGACAGCTCAATCCCCTCCCGCTTACACCTCCCATACAGCGTCCCCGTCGGTATTCCAAACTCAGTCGAAGCCTTCTGAACCGAAGTTTGTCCAGACCTGATGGACTCTAAAGCCTTTTCCAAGTCTTCTGGTGTCCATGTGGTTGGGGCTGCATTGAAAGGGGCTGCCAGTCTTATTCCTTCTCGTCTCGCTATTTTGTATAAGGTACTACTTGGGATTCCTAAAAAGAGTGTTAAAACGGTTTCCAAATAAAAAAGTTGGAGCTTTACCGAAAGCTTTACTGGCTTTGTTGGCGGAAATTGTTCCGGTTCTAAGGGCTTCAAGGGCACTGTTTAAGTTCTCTTCAGTCCAGGATTTGGTGGGACCCTCTTTTTTCGGGGTGTCGATGCCGAGGCGATGGGCACGTTGCCATAGAGTAGTGGAGGGAATACCGTAAGTTGCAGAGGCCTGTAAAACGTAAGGTTAGAAAATTTCAAGAAAATTTGTACTACATACTTTAGTAAGGCTCATGTTGTGGTTTCTAAGGGCATCCAAGGCCATGTCCATATCTTCTTGCGTCCAAGTTTTCGGACCACCGCCACCGTGAGCTCTTGAGGTACCATGTTGGAGACCCTCCGAGTGCTCACTGTTCTTCAACCCGGACAAGTCATCGCTTCCATCTGGGGAGAAATTTTTAACACTTAGAAGAATCCTATACGACTTGTCGAAGTACACTTTGTAATAATTATCCTCACCTAGTCGATTGGAAATCCCTGGAACTATCCTGACATAATCCTGAGCAATCATCATACTATTATACCCTTGCTCCCCATCTTCATGACTGTCCAAACTATGGTCCGGCCCCGACATCCTAGAGTCAATTTCCAAGAGCGAATCCTGGTCGTAAGACCGCAAAGTCTCAAACTTAATATCGGTTTCTTTTTTGATATCCATGGTATACTTCGTCGAATCCGAGAGGTCAGTCCTGTGTATCGAGGTGTTGGTTAGAAGAGTACGCGTCGGCGAATGATCCTGCATGTCCATGTGACCAACAGGAATCGCAGAGGGTGCTGGTGGTTCCGGTGGAAAGTCGTCAGTGTCCACACCGAATTGCGAGAAGATCGTCTAAGGAAGAAATGTAGGAAAATAGGTTGGGAAGTGATGGACTAAACTTACTTGTCCTGTGACCAGTCCATGGCTGCTCATGTTTAGTGGTTTGGTCTGCTCAGGCTCAAACCTTTTCCGCTTTGCTTCATCCGACGCTACTGGCATGTCATTTTCTTCATCTGACGTGTCTTTGGCTCTGTCTTTGTCTGCGTCCTCCGAAGGATTGTTTCTGCGTTTTAACCTGAATTTTCTGTTATTGTCTTGGAGTTTTAGTTGTTTGGGCGACGAGGATTTTCTTCCGGCTTTGGTTAGCTGTGGTGTTGGTGAGTTGGAGTTTTCTTTGTCTTCGGGCGACTCGCATAGACCTTTGATTTTCAGCTGGTCGGCGGTGCGTAGAAGTGACTGAAAGGTAAAAGTGAGGTTTTTTTTATTACAATTTTAATTTGTACAATATCAAAGGTTATCAAAAGAAAAAAAATTACAAGAGTACTTTACGACATTATTAAGTTTTATTTATTAAATTTTATTAGACTTTTATACTTCATTCATTGTTAGCAAAACTGAAAATTTCACCAAAATCCGCCCAGTGGTTCCAAAGTTATGCGATTTTATATAACAAAATTTCCTCATAACTTTATAAGGTTAGTTGAGGTTATGTTGGCTTTATCCGATTTGGAGCATCAAATAAAGCTTACAAGTGAGGTTATGTGTATATTTCATATTGATAATCCCGTCGGTTTTTTTCCATCGCCCTACAAATTGAAAACATTTCTCCATCGGTGAGATTTCCAGAAAATTGTAGTCATGTAGCATAGTGGTCCCTAGAGACACCCCTAGTGTTCCGCATCTCTGTGTGCTGTTAATCCGGTGGGGGGGTTGCTTGGCTCCGGGCACGCACTGGCGAAAGTGATGCTGTGTCTGGACTAATCAATACCGGGTTCAAGGACGGCCCCACTTATGTGCCTTAGCTCTCTTGCCAACACTACTTCTACTTACTTCCTTTCGTATCAAGTGAAATGTAAGATATGACTGTGTTGTGGTGGAAGTAGTTGGTCAAGGAGGCGATAAGATGACATAGTTGACATGGGTTTCAATTACTTAGTCATTTTTTTAATAGGGAGAATTGAAACTAAAAATATTTAGCGGGGAAGTTAAAATATATTAATTTGATTGGTTATTTAACTTAGATCTTTTAATTTCCCGCCAAATATTTGTACATAGTTTCAATTGTCTCCACTCAAAAAATTGTTTTTTTATGTGGAATTCAATAAAATCGATTTTCCATAATTAATAATTTCCGAAAGCGATAGTGATTAGAATTAAAGTTGTGGCGTTGTAGATAGATTTTGAGCTGCTCTATCCAAATGTTCAAACCCCACCTCGATATATCTACGTATTTGTAAGATACAAGCGCATAAAGTTGCGTTTGAAATTATGGTGGATGCGCCGGTGTTAGAAAATATTTTCGAAACGCCATAACTTTGTCTTTAAGCAAAACAGTAATAAATTATTTGGAAATTTATAATCAGCGACTAGTCCTTCTTGATCAGTGGGGATAAATTTTTAAAATATTTGTCGATTTTGTTCGTTAAATTTGTTAGGTATTTAAACATCTTCAAAAACTAGTTGTTTTTATTGTATCTTTATTTTCTCGCGAAATTTTTAATATAAATTCTAGTCTGCAGGTTGATTTCGATGTGTTTTGTACAAATTATCCAGTGATATTTTTAAAAATTTTCGAGTATAAGCTTGCAAATTCTGCAATAAATTTCTATTTATTCATGTAGATAAAAGTTTCTGTTACAACTTGGAAATGAAACAAGATATCAACAAGCTATTCAAAATTTTTAAAATCCATCAGTTTCAAAATGAAATAAAATATTGTTTTAATATTCTCGATTTTTTCATGAAATTGTACTACATACTTACATATTACTAGGACTTCGAGGTGCTTTTTCCAAGTCTTATGTGGTTCTCTGAGTTTTTCAAATTGTTTTGACGTTTTTTGAGAAAAAACTGAGTAATACAGATAAATTTCGAGATTATTTATACAAACAATCAAACCTCACTTCATTAATTGTACAAGTTTGAAAGAAATGAAAATTGAAATGCCATTTGGAATTTTTATTTCATCTTTGATGGAGTGGCTTTAATAAAAAATAACCGGGATATTGAAGTAGGTACTTTAAATGAAACAAATTAATTAGCAGAATTAATTAATTTGTTACATTTAAAATTTAAGGCAATTAAAATTTTTTCTTACACATAATTTAAAATTTTGGTGGATGCGCCAGGGTTACAAAATACTCCTAATTATTATTAATGTGCTAGCACTTTGACATGATAGACGATATCAACAAACTATTTAAACAGTGTTAATCAACAACTGATTTCCTTTTACCAATTAATAAAAAAAATTTCAAAAACATTTACATTTTATATTAAATTGAGCTTATCTAAAGAAATTCCTGAAATTTATGTTTTGTCTTCTAAGTTCCCTGGATGATTAAAAAAATGTTCAAAGTGTCATAAATTTGGAATGGAAGCAGATATCAATAAACTAATTAATCTCTTTGCAACTAAAGAATAATATCTTAAAATTACATTAAATGTTAAATTGGAACTATCTGAAGATCTAAAAATGGCAATTTTTGTTGTATTCTAAATTCCCCGGATGGTTTTAAATAAAAAATTGTACAAATACAGGTACATTTCGAGATTATTTATGCAAATAATCCAACCCCACTTCAATATCTGTACAGGTTTGAAAAATGTGAACATTAAAATGGAAACTAAAAATTTGGCGGATGCGCCAGTTTTCAAAGTACAATAACTTTGACATGAAAGCTGGTCTCTACAAACTGTTAAGACTATGTTAATGAGGAATAATATCTTCATTCTTTTTCCATTTTTTGTTGAAAAAGAAGAAGATTTGATAGATGTCAAAGTTTCAACTTCACATCGTTAAAATTATGAATGAATATGTTGTAAAGTGTGTTTAACCGCCACTAGGTGTAGATTTTATCAATGAAATTTCAGGATTTTGTTTTATTAATGAGGTCAATGACCTATGAGCGAACTTTAGAGTCGGTGAAAGTGTTTTAAGAAACTGAGAAATCAAAAATTTTCGGAAATTTCAAACTTGAAGAAATTTTCAAAAAGAATATGTTGGAAAAATCTGCTTTTTTAGGCACTATAGTTAAAGTAGCTGAGATGATGGTGCGTATAATACGTAAAGAGTGCCTCTACCTTCCCTCAGCCCAATCAATACTTTTCACACTTGGCCAAGTTTTTCTAGATATTGTTTCAAGTAAAAGTGTTTGAAAGCCCGTAGTTCAGATCCTCAAGAGAAAGTAGTTTAAGACATCAGAGCGATATAAGAAGAAGTGTGATGAGTAAAAGTTTCAGTAGCGAAAAGTTGAAGGATAGACATGCTAAAGAGAAATCGGATGTATATAAGGAACAAAACAAAGAGCGTGCTAATGCAGTGGAGGAGACGCAGGACCAACCAACCACCTGGGCGCCAGCCAGTTGCGATTCCACAGCGGACCGATGCACACAAAATGCACACACATGCACATACTTACTCTTGATGTGATGAAATAAAACGAAAAACGGGGGGAGGCGGCGGCGGCGGCGGCAGTTGACCTCGTCTCGACCTTCAGTGAATTCTGCAACGAGCGCGAACTAAGACTGGCCAGAGAGCGAGCCTACTAGGGGATGCTGCGGGCGCTCTGCACCCCGTGATAGATCGAGAAATGCTCGGCGCGCACGCACTACAACTTCGGTTTTAATTGGGGGTTTTTGCAGACAAGGACTTCCATTTTTTGCGCCAGCTAGCGCGCCGCGCGAATGTGGATTTTCTTTTTGGCAGCACGATTGTGCATGAAGAGCGTTGGGGGGGAAGCGGGGGTACAGTACAGACGAAGCCGGTGCAAGAGATTAACGGAAAAGTTCCTCTACATTCACAATTTGCTAGTTCCTCATTCAAATCGCGTCTTTTTTTCTAAAACGTATCAAAGATTAAAAGAACGGGTTCTCTAGTGTTGTCTTTGTCTCATCAGTGGCGACAAGCAATTGTTTCGTACAAGAAATCTGATTGTCCTGGCAAACTGGACGAAATTTGACAAAATTCCTGTAAATTCAGTTAAAATTTTATTGGAAAGAAGTATTTCAACTTTGTAGCTTTTCGCTTCATTTACGACAATCATTTATTTTTTATAAGAAGGTCAATTTCCAGGACCAACTATAGAGGATAATTCAACGAAATTTAGTCAATTTTTTTTTTGAAAAAAAAAACTGATACAATTCTGTCGCCTTTTATAATCAAAATCTCTATTTTTTCAGGAAAAACTTTTTATCCCTGTCACGACAGTCAATTGTTTGATACAAAAACTGATAAATGTCAGTTATCATTGCCACCTAGAGACGAAAAAAATTAAAAAATAATGTCGTGGGTTAAAAGAAAATGCTGGAATATTTTTTTTTACTTTTATTAACTACAATCTACAATTTTGTCTGATAAAATAAAGTATAGGTACTTTGATTTTGTGGATTTTTCTACATAAAATAGCGAGTTTTTCCGGGAAAACTCCACTTAACGGGAAAGTAGTTATAAAACAATGTCGTAGTCCCGTTAGTTAAAAAAACACTGCAATTATCTACAACAGATTGCCTAAATTTTAGAGATTTACATTTGAAAACTTAACATTTTCTAGGAAAACTCTTCACTAACTGAAATAGACAAAAAGAAATCACGTGGTACACATATTTTAAACCGCCCTAATATATTACTTAAAATGACTGGAAATAAACTAAATTAGCCATAAAACTTCCCATTTTCCTTAAACTTCCCCCCTCCACACATCAGAGTCATAATCCCCCCTCACAAAAGAAAAATTAACAAAAAAACAACATCCAACACACTTGATCCTGATATTCAAATCATCCAAAGCGTCTTGCTGGCTTTCAATAGTTTACCCTCCATGGCAAGGGGTTTGTAAGGCAGCAGGGGCGCATGAAGGGTGATGATGATTTCCTGCGTGTGCAAACTCGCTCTCTCGCTATGTACACTCCTAGCTGAAAACATTGCGCTCCTCGCAGAGTTGCAGAGTTGGTTCGTCGATTGATTTTTATTGTCGTGTGGTGGTGGTGCACACACTTTTGCCTATACTATGCCACTTCCCACATTTTCTGTACGCGCATGATGGGAATATTATGCATCCTTCTACTGTCTCACTTTAAATGCACTAATCGACTAGCTTAAAACAAAACGAAAATGTTTGGGGACTGCCGCACAGTTTTTGGCTTTTTATAGTTGGTAACTTGTTGGCACTTTTCTTTTAACCAACTGCTGGACACTGCGCTGGTCACGTGATCAGTAAACTGACGTACGGTTAGATTTAAGTAAAAATATATAGGGTGTCAGCGTAATTTGTGAGTTTATTACTATTAATTCCAGTGAAAAATTCTCAGAATAAATATGCTTTATTACTAAATATGTAAGTATAAAAAAATAAAAAATATACAAAGTTAGTGCCCAGCGAAAATAACACTCTGTATAGTTGAAAATAATATCAAGTTACGCATATTTAGTAATGAAGCGTATTTTGTCTTGAAAACTTTTCGTTAGCTGTACTAGTAAAAAAAATATTCACCAGGTGAACACCCTGTATAGAAATTCAGTGGGAAAACTAAACAAATTATTTAGTTAAGATTGATACTTTTATTAACATTTTTCTATCTGAGAAACTCTCCAACCACCAAAATTGTCCAACATTTCGTTCCCAAATGAAACACAAACATTGTGTCATCCTTTAAAGGAGTTAAGTAATCCTAATCTTTAGGACCCAGTCGATTTCGTTTACCTCTCAAACCCAACGCAATTTTCTCGGGGAAAATCAACATGAAAGTTGCGTTTCGTACTTTTATGGTTGGGTTTGCATGAATAATTCCGCGTAATCTGCTTTTTTGGAGGGTATAATCGGGTGATTATTAGGACTTGGATTATTAAAACAGTGGCGTACTACATATTTCTAATAAGGACTAAGGAATTAAGTGTGGCAGTGGAAGTGGTACAAAGAAATACCGCGTGATAAACCGTAAAAAATTGTAATTGGGGATCGTTAGGGCTTACAGTGGGATTATCCAATGATGGTATTAAAGTAATAGTAGTTTTATTGATGCGGGTTGTAGAATCGATAGGTAATACAGAATATGCTTGAGAAATGGTTTTACCATCAGTGGCGGACCCAGTCGATTCAAAATGCTGCGAATGTAGTAAATTAATAATAATTATGAATGACAGTTGAGAACTGATAACAAATGTGAAAACAGTTCACCAATAACTAGTCTAGTTAAAAAGTTACAGCACTATGAAAATATCTGATGTGTGCAGCACATGACTTTCTTATAAAATACGAATAAGGTTCTGATTTTTGGAAAGTATTGTACTTAAGCCGTTGCCAACAATCATATTTTAGCAAATTAATTTAGTTATTGTTTCAAAATTACAAAAATTGTTTAAATTTATAAAAAAATTACTACATTTTCGTACTTCTTCTCTTGAAGCCTCTTTGCTTTATTCCCATTTGGCGATCCAAGAAAATCACAAATTATCGAGACAACACTAGCACTTTTTGAAAAAATAAGTCATTCATTGAGAAGTACCTAACCATAAGAAATATTTAATTACACACAAATTAAGATTAACTACTAAAGAAATTACAATAATACGTGTTAACGCGAAATAATTAATTAATAATTAAATGGAAGTAACGAACAAAATTTTAGCACACATTCTTTACAGAAACAAAACTAAAAACTAATATAATATAATAAAATATATAAATAACTCATAATTACTCACCATTTACACAACCAAAATTTACAATTTTATAGCCTCACGTTTCGAATAAAATCAATACTGAAAAGTTTTGTTGTGTTAAATTTTGTGAAAAAGTGAACCCAGCCTAAGCCTTTAAATTGTATTTATTGGCAAAAAATGATGAGTAATTTTTACGACTTTGTTATCTATGTTTTACTGTGAGATTATTAATAGGTATAATCCACATAGGCCTTCTCTCTTTCTCTTTCATTAACAACTTATTTTTCTGAGAACATTACCATTTTTAAGGAACTGCATCTGAACAAATTTTTGGAGAAAATCCAAAAATCTAATATATGTACCTATGTTTTATTATTTATATTTCTCCCTTATATCATACCTTTCCCATTGACACTGCAAAAAGTGCCATTAATATTATAAAATTTATCAACCCAAATCTGGGGTGAAATCTATTTTTATGCAAAAATTATGAATATGAAACTTATCAAGTTGTAAATAATTACATATATGCTCTATAATATTGACCGTGGATTAGGCCTCCTGGGGACACCACGTTAAAAAAAAAACGCGCCTAAACTCTACCTCAGTGGTGGTGAGGAAATGAGTTGGTTGTATTACATTATTGAATTATTACTTTTTTTGAAGCTATGGACCATAGAAAACAGTCAACTTTATTAGAATACTTTACAAATTTTGGATTATTCTTTGTAACAGTGGAAAGTTTATGAAAATGTCATCAGCGGTACTGGAACAGGAATTTTTTAAACTAATTGACCTCAAAAATTGACAAAAATTCCAAAGTAAATTTCAACAATAACTAGTCTTGTTCAAAAGTTAGAGAACATTGAAAACATGCCAAGTTTCAACTTTTTTTTCGATTCAAAACGTCATATCTTGAAAACGCGTAGAGATATCGCAATCAAGTTTGGAAATTTGGATAGAACTCATCGAAATCTATCTGAATCAGTATAGTTTTAATTTTAATTGTAGTTGAGATTGACAAGAGAAATAAAAAAACGCAATTTTTGGGAGTACTTTGGGTAGGAACTGTTTTATGATAAAAATCCAAAATGTTATAAATTTGATATATTAATAATAATTATAAAAGACAGTTGATAGGTGATAATAAATGTGAAAACAATTCACCAATAACTAGTCTAGTTCAAAAGTTACAGAACATTGAAAAAATTCCAAATTTCAACTTTTTTTTCGGTTCAAAACGTCATATCTTGAAAACGCGTGGAGATATCGCAATGAAGTTTGGAAATTTGGATAGACTGCATCGAAATTTATCTGAATCAGTATAGTTTTAATTTTAATTATACTTGAGATTGACTGGAAAAATTAAAAAAAGCTATTTTTGGGGGTACTTTGGGTAGGAACTATTTTATGATAAAAATCCAAAATGTTTTTAATTTGATATATTAATAATTATTATGAAAGACAGTTGAAAGGTTATAATAAATGTGAAAACAATTTACCAATAACTAGTCTAGTTCAAAAGTTACAGAACATTGAAAAATTGGTACCTATTTTTTGCAACTTTTCTTGCTTTTAAATGTGATATCTGTAAACCGCGTAGATATATCGCAATGAAATTTAAAAATTCTGATAGAACCGAGCGAAATCACACTGAACCAGTACAGTTTTAATACTCCTATTAAACATAACAGAGAACCTTAAGAGAAATAAATAAGCACAATTTTTTCAATTTCTATCAATTTCAGTAACCAACTTTTTTTCTATCTAAATCTCGACTATTTAGCCGTTCAATAGTATCACTTAACTTATGGTAATAAACCCGAAAAAGGCCCAGAAAGCAAATTCCGAAATTAAAAACTAAAAAGGCGCACTCAATCCCTGTATTACTGCCCTACATTTCCATATAAACTGTTGAGATAAATGTACCAGAAAAATATATAAACGGGCAAATCTTTGTGACTTGTGCCGGAATATATTTAGTATGCGCGTCAAGATTGCAAATGGAAACATAAAACAGAAAGTAAACAGATTTGTGAAATAAAAATGTGGGTCAAGTACGCGGGAAAAGAAATTGGAGAAAATAAAGAATGTTATTATGTACCTACGAAGAAAAACAAAAAAAAAATTCCTGTTTTCCATTAAAATTTCAAACGAAGGTTTCTGTGTCTTCCTTAGGGTGTGATTCGTGGCGCCCTCACTGTACTAGCGTTGGACCAGCTTAACTAACCTAAGCTGTTGGTGAATAGATGGCGCAACCTATCGCCGTTTTGGCTTTTATATCCTTAACAAAATCGTTATAGTTGCAAATTTATACAAATAACAATAACCCACGCTTATTCTGTTTTAAATAAGCAAAACAAATGTTGATATGAATGCAACAATTTTTCCAGGAACTCGATGAGTTTTAAACAATTTTATAACTCGTATTATGCAACGGTTTTTTTAAAACCTTTCTAATTTTTTTTCTACTACTTAACTTAATAACTAAATGTGAAACTCAACTCAACGCTATAAAAACAGTTGAATGGAACACACATACACATCTTATTAGCATTAAATTAAAACAAAATTTCTATAAGTACTAAAGCGCGTTTAATACAGCGCACACTGGATCATAGATGAGAACACAATAATAAACAGTGCATTGTGGAAAACGGACACGTACCACGTTTCGTTTCCATTCACAAAAGAAGAATAATAAACAATAGAATATACCGCCGGTTGTGTTTTGTTTTTTCTAGTCAAGTAACTCGCGCGTTCACTACTCTGTGAAATAATACTTAGCAAAGTTACAAAAGAAATTTATGGAGAATTATTTGGGAATTTCTCGCTAATGTAATATACAGTGGGCGAAATATCAGTCAATCTGCTAAAATATAGACGAAATTTTTTCTTGATACTAAAAAATTTTTTTCAAAAAATTACAACCGTAAATTTTCAGTTTTCACCTACCTGAAGTTCGGTTTGTGAAACGTCGATTTCTCCTTTGTAAACGAATTCTATGATGAATTTCAGATCTGTGTAACAAACGTCTTGTGGCATGATGATTGTCGGATGTTTGCAGGGGTTTTCCAAAAGAAGTTTCTGGAAATACGAAGAGCAGGCTGAGAGAACCACCTGGAAAAAACACCTGTTAAAGTTTATTTACTATCTACTATAATAGTATCTAGAAGGCGGTGAATTAATAGCAGTACTAATTTAAATTCTAGCGCCAACTTTAAATTTCCAATAAATTATTTGATATTTTGCGTATAATTATAGTAATAAAATTGTGTTAAGATTTTTTCTATTCTAGACTTACTTTGTGTGCTTTCAACGACAAATCGTTGCAGGCCAACGTGACGTCAACGAAGGCTTCATTTTGGAGCAGTTGGTGGAACACGGATGTCATGTTCGTCTGGTAATTGTTCCATCGTAGGCAGTAATGCTGGCCAGACATTGTAGCTGGAAAAAAGACGAAAAGTCGGTTGAATGATTTTATTCGAGTAAAATTTCGTATCTGTTTAATCATGAAAATATTCAGAAATTTTAGAAAATTCATAAATTTTGTTCTTACAAAACACAATGCAGCCTATAACGACAAAATAAAAAAAATCATGTTTTCAGTAACAATTCAGTATCTTATAAAATAAGAGGACTAAAAAAATGTAAATAAAAAAATTGTGGAATCTCGGTAGTTTAAGAAAAAAAAGACGACTTTCTATCATACTCTGCAGATAGTGACGCATTTCAAAGTAAAAATTGTTTTCTCAATTAAATTATCTCTTGAATCCTGAAAGCCACATGTTGATATGTATATCTTCTCTCCTATTCAAAATATTTGAGTTTAAATTCAACCTAAAACTTCGTCGTTTGCTATGTTTCAAATTTCAATTGGCCAGCAGTTTGTAATAAAGAAATGAATTTTTTTAAAAAGTTGAAATAAAATCCTTAATACTTTTATGCGTAGAATTTAAAAATCTAAACTTTTAATAATTTTCTTTTTCATTTTTCCCTTATGTTCAATTTGCTAGTACAAGTATTTTTTTCTATTTCATAAAATAAAAAAGTTTTAAACGAGTTACAGAACTTTAAAAAAAAATCGCCAAAATAACGCTTTTTTTATGGCATCATGCAAATACCTATAATATTTTCGACGAATTATTATGTTACAATTTCCTGAGATTCTTTTGAAGAAAATAAATTTTTTTACATCACGTCAAGCAAATTTACAACACATCCATGAAAATGACATCCGGTTGCCACCGCCGCCCGTCTTTATAAATAGAATGCACTCCACTTTAAAGCTTTTGACAGGCTCAGGTAGACAAACCATGACGCGGGAAAATTTCAGAGGGTTCCTCAAGTTTGTAGTAGACAGGGTGATAAAGAAAAGTATACCCACTATTATATAAATTAACTTCAAATTATTATAAATGTTGCTAAAAATTTACGAATAATCATTTTGTATTTCATCATTTGTGTTCGTGTACACATGGTATATTTTTTTGGTTTACTTTTCACTAATTAAATTTAGAACCTTATTATAATTTACAAGTTTATATTGTTGAGTAAGTGAAACAAACCAACATAAGTAATGTGGGATTGTTTTTAATTAGATGGCAAATAGAATTTACCTAATACGGATGATGGTGAGATGGTAATTATTTTTTGTGGCAATTGCATTGCTTGGTATAAAGTGAAGCGTAACTGTGTTATTTAAAGTTATTACCGTTTTGGTATAATGGGAAGAAAACCACAGCAAAATAATGAAGTAGGCGTGTAAATTGAACTATTCTCTCTAATATTTAATAAGAACATCCTCATGATGGGTTTTTGGTTCTTTAGACAATAATTTTTCAAAAAAAACCCTTCCGTAGCTCCTTGTACTCTATGAAAACCGCGTTTTTTATTTTCTTAATTTTCCTAAGCAGTTTTTAGTATAAAAATCTTATGTATGCAGGTCCCTTTAAAATTATTTAAACCGCATTAGATCTCTCCACGTGTTTTGAAGATATAATCGTTTAAAAATGCACAATTCCTGTAACTTTTAAGGCATCAGTGCGCTGTTAGTTTATGGTACCCTATAATAGAGCGAGGGGCGCCAGCGGCACTAAAACCTTCCAACAAAGCCAAAATCAATAACTATTACTGGGAGCTTTCGACGAAGCCCTCATGCTGCTATTTTCCATGGTAACTCAACGAACAAAATAGTTTTTCTATTTTTAGAGGGTAGAGTAAAGTACAGTAGGTACCCAAAGAGCGAAAATGAGTCACGACTCAGAACAGAAGGATGGCAGATGTAAAAATGTGATTAGGAAATTAGGGATGTTTGTACCTGCGTTTGGGTTTTGAGACTAGTGGAATTTTTAGTTTTATGAGCTTGGGTATAAATATAAAGAGAGGAAAAAATTCACATTGAAAATTTGTAGCTCTACAACAATTTCCGGAACTTATGTAATTTTTGCGCGAATGGACACCACAATGAAAGTTTCTATGTACTTGGTGCTTCATGGACAAAAACGGCTGTAAAACCGGAAGGAATTTTTTGGTGAAGTCGCTCATATATCAAATCGTTTCATCGAAACATGTGTGCCAAATTTCATTGAATATAGGAGAAAATTCTGTTGATATTATAACGGTTTGACTATACGAAAATTTTATTGCTTGCAAACTTTCACTTCTATCACAACCCGATTTTTTATTAAAGCGAATTTTCGTTGGTGAAATTTTACTATGCAATAGCTTCAAATAAATCAATATAAATTATTTAAGTATTTAAGTAGGTATATTTCCTTTGCTTCTAAAACCCCCAAGAAACTTTTCCTAAATTTAAACAGGTAGGTATAAATAATAAACTCGGGATAAAACATACACAGAGCCCATCACAGGTAATAAAAGAAAACCGTTGAAAACTCGTAAACCATAAAAGAGACCCAAGAAACCGCTCCTTTGCTTCCCCCAGTGCCTAGCATAACGTGCAGACGGAAAAAGGACGAAAATCAATAGTACGAGAGGAAAAATAAAAATCATCGGTTGGCTTGAAAGACGAGCCGTGGATCATGTGAGGGAAGGAGGAGGAATGTGAGCTATGCACAAAGAGATAGTGTCTCTGCTTTGGCTCTGTCGCATCAGCAACTTGCGAGTGCTGGAATAAAGAAGAAATGGAATGGAATTTTATGTACTTTATGTCCCTCGCCCTATACAAAACTCACCCACCCTATAGATATGTACTAAAGCTTCTTCTGTAGCTTTATATTATCACAAAAAACAAGAAGTCAAAAAAGTTTGTTTTTCAACTGAACATTGAGCAGATGTTTTGATAACATACACGATTTAAAAACAAATATTGCTATTTATGTTTGTGTACCTCTAAGCAAACAACTCCAAGTAAATACGTGCGGGAAATTATCACTATTAAGGAACATAATACGATAAAGATAAATTATACACTTTAGTACTTGAAACTTGCTATTATATTTGAACAACAATTTGAAAATTAGTATGTACCTGTAATTTCTAAAAGATTTACTTTTTTTTACAATACAATTTCTCTTGATGGGGACATTTTAGTAAGTTTCAAAGTGCTGTAACTTTTGGAGAAAGCAAAAGATATCTTCGAAAGATATCTCAAATTTATCTTAGATTGAAAATTATGTAGTGACAAAATTGGCAAAAATTTTTGATTTTTTGCTAAATCGGCTTTTATAAAGAAAGGGTGTTTTTCTATTTCTACTAAATTTTTCAGTACAAAAAGTGTTGTAACTGCTGAAGATATCAAGATATCTCTGAAAAATTTCACACTTAAATTCTGTTTCAATAGAATTTTCAAAATTAGTCGCAAAATCGACAAAAATACTTTTAACTTTTTTGATAAATTGGATTTATGAAGAAAAACCCAGAAAATCGTGGTTTTTTATTTATACTAAATTTTTAGGATATTTTAAAAAATAAAGCTGTACCTACTTATGCAAGCACATTTTATTTTCTCTATTAAAAATTCCAAAAACCACATCGATATCTCTAATAGTCTGAAAGATATAAGCGTTATAAAATGGAACAATAAACGAGCTTTCTCCTCCAAAAATTTTTAGAATTCTTTATTTTATTATTTATTTTACATCCTTATCGTAACCTAAGGTTTTTTCCAGTAATTCATTGTATGTATTTTAAAATTTGGTATAGGAAGATAAGGAATTATAGTTTTGTGTTACATAAACGTTGATAAGAAATTTGTCTGGAAAAAACGCGTGCATGGAGAAAAATAATAATAAAAAGCGTTGTATTATTGATTTGAACTTTATTTAAGTATACTAGGTAAGTTTTGGAAAAATCTGAAAGAAATGTGTTGTCTTTTGGTCGAGTTCGGATTGTTTTCCAAAGCACTCTCTACTTTCAGCCTTCTGTGATGGTACAGGGGAAAATGCAGATGAAGAGGAGGACAAAGGGCCGATTATACGCGCACACTCACAAAACGCATGCATGCGTAGAAATGCGTGGGGATAAATCGGCGCCAGAAGGACTATATTCAAAACGAAACAGATTTTATTGACCTACGCACTCGAAAATCCCATAGAAAGGAAAGAGAAAGCAATAATAGGCAAAACTGGGGCAAAACCTCGCATATCCGTGTAGATACAACGTTATAATTAATAGGCTTAGGCACAAACAGGATTTCTTACCTGTTTAGCCGATACCCAATTGGCACAAAATAACATGCAAAAACCAAACAAATCCCGAAAAAGAACAGAATATAATCAAGACGGGCCACGGCATAAAACAGACTGTACGATTAGAAGAGACAGGCTCACTATTTTGTTGTGGATCAAATTCATTTCTCTCCTCTCATCTCTACGCTCTCTCTTCTAGTTTTCACCATCCTCTCTCTCTTCTTCTACGTTTCCATTTGGAATAGTCGGTGCAGGCCTAACGCAAACCGAACGAGAAGCTTGGCCTGCTGTACAACCACTAGCGAAAGCTCGCAATGTGATTGGTTGGAAGCTTGGCGTTGCTGCGCTATGTGCGATAGAGTGTCCGTCTGACGTCAGAAGTGACTCACTTGGTGTGCATCGAATAGTCCAAGAACCTGGGTGTGGAAGCCGGTTAGCTTCAGTTCGACGCCGCCCTGAGAAGAATAAACAGTACAGTCAATTCGCTTAAGAAAAAAGAATTAATACAAGTGAAAATAATTGTGATATTTAGTTTATAGTGTGCCAAAATAGGTAAATAGTTTGATTTGCTATCGTCTGAGTTAGTTTTTGTTGGAATTTTCACCGATTTTGAGTAGTTTCGTGGGAATGTTTGAGACAAGCTGCGGGAGCTTAGAGGCTTTTGAGCTTTTTCACATTTTCCAAAGCTCGGAGCTTAAAAGTTTTTCTACTGAAATGTTTCTTAGAGCCCCCCGATTAGAATCGCGTTAGTTTTTCGGTGGTTTTATCGTTTTTTCAACAATTTCCCTGTGACGCCTCGCCATTTTTCCAAGTTGAGTCGGAAAAGCGGCCATTGCTCAAAAGCCAACGCTTCGCTTTCCCTTTCCCCCACTACTCCAATGACGTCAATTTCCGTTGAGCTTGCGTGACTTGATTTCTAAGCCCACTCCAACTTGATTGTTCAACATTCTAAAGGAAATTTCTTTGGTTTTTTTTTAGACAAACATGGATGATGATCAGCAGTTCTGTTTACGTTGGAATAATCACCAATCAACTTTAGTCGCGGTTTTCGATACTTTATTAGAAAATGGAACTTTAGTAGACTGTACATTAGCAGCGGAAGGAAAATGTTTAAACGCACACAAAGTCGTTCTTTCGGCTTGCAGTCCGTATTTCGAGGTAAGTCAATTGGATTTTCCCATAGTTATTTTATGGTAATTTAATTTTGTTTTCCCACGCAGGCTTTACTTTCGCGACATTTTGATAAACATCCAATATTAATACTAAAAGATGTAAAATTCCAAGAATTGAAAGCAATGATGGATTATATGTACCGGGGTGAAGTAAACATATCCCAAGATCAGTTAGGTGCATTATTAAAAGCTGCTGAGTCTCTACAAATCAAAGGCTTATCAGACAATCGTAAAGGTGAAACAGCTGACAGAAAACCACCAACGACACCCGCAGCACCAAAAAGCCCCCAACCGACTTCATCCATACCCAAAGTACAAGGCCTAACCATAGAGCAACGCAGCCGTGACGATAGTCGTGAAGGCAGCCAGTCGCCGGGTCCAAGGAAAAAGAAACGAATGAGGCGTAGGAGTGAAGATCTCGATAACCATGACGCCTCAAATTCATCTGAAACTCACAGCCTACCCGCCCAAAACATTCCCTCGTCGTTACCTGCTAAAATGAATGCCGACGTGCCTGAACCAGTAGAAACCAAATCCGAAATATTAAGGCATAAACAATCCTCCTCATCCGATGACATCCCCCAAGTTCCTATAATCAAAGAGAAATTAGAAACCCATACAGAACTGATTCTTGAACCAAAGTCTGAGTATGTAGATGAAATGAATGAGGACAGTATTGAGGATTTGACGTTAGATGAGGATGACCTTAGCAATATGGAACAAATGGATGATGGAGCTGGGCCTAGTCATGGCAATGCGGGTGAAGGATCAAGCCAAGGTAATTAAAACAACTTTTTTTTTTATAATTTAAATGTTTATTGAGCCTTTGTCGATTGCAAACTGGTTTTTTTTGTCGCAACTTTCGGTTTTCATGACTTGTTGAGGTGATTTTTAAAAGTGAGGTTAGAATCTTTTTTTTTATACTTAAATTAATATAACACGTTACTTTTGGAAATTGTGCGATTTACTGTGTTCAGAATTAATTTTGAAAAACTTTGGGTGTTGTTTGTACTGTTTCCTTCAAGATCGTTTTGTCTTGGGTAGAATAACTTTTAATTTTGTAGTTTTTTCTACCCAGTTCTATAAAATAGGGTTTTAGGGGGACAACTTGCGCTTTAAAGTTTTTTGATATTAATTTTAGGTTTCGGATAATTGTGCAATTTTTTTAAAAGGATCAAAACTTTATTTTTTTGGGTATATTAAGAATTGAGGTTTTATTTATAGATTTTTTATTAAAGTTCCTTCATTTAAAATGTTCTATACTGATAGCAGTTTTTTAACAATGATTTAACTGGATATTTACATTTTTATGACAAATTTATGCATAAATTAGTTTAGTTTTTGAGTTTTTATGAATATTTTCTTATTTTTTTTTTACAAAATGAAGATATTTAATGAAAATTCACAAATTAATTTCATATAAATTTATTCAGTGCATTTTCTTTGTTGTCTTCCTGGCAATTTAAGAGAATCTCTGGAAATCCTAATAAATTACTGATAAAATTATATAAATCGTTTCAGAAGCGTTATTCATATTTTTTATGGGTTTTTCTAAGTGTCTCAAGCAAATACCTACGAGATGTGTTAGAAAAGTTCGTTTGAAATTTGAATAAATTACGCTCACGTAACGTTTTTTGAATTATTTACTCAGTTGTTGCGAAAAAGGTTTATTTTTGGTTTTTTGCGAATATATGTTCACTAAAAATTCACAAATAAATCTGTTTTTGTATCATTTGGTTTTTAATGGATTTCTTTGTTGCCTTTTTGGGAACTTAAGAAAGTTCGCTGGAAATCCTAATAATTTACTTAACAAATTTGGAAAATTATTTTAGAAGCATTTTTCATAATTTTTTGTGGGTTTTTCTAAGTTTCTTGAATATATTTGAGAAATGTTAGGAAAATTTGTTGAAAATTCGAATAATTTGCGTTTTTAGAACAATTTTTCAAATTATTACCATGATCCTCCCCATGTTGCAAAAGTTGGTTTTGTTTTTGAAATATCTTTAATTTTTCCCAATTTTCTTTTGGGTATTTAAGGAAATTTTCTGAAAATTGAAACAATTTTTTGTAACATTTCATAAAAATGTTGTAATTTTTTAATGTTCGTATGTTTTCTCGGTTATCCGTTTGGAAATTTGAGAAAATCCATTGAATATTTAATAAATTAGACTTTGGGGGAAGATTGACTAAATATTTTGAAATTTTCATGCGTTTTTCTAATTTTCTCTAAGAATTCTTGGAGAGATGTTTAGAAAAGTCTTGAAAATTCAAAGTTCCTTTTTTATTTAACTTACCAAATATCACTTTTATTAAATTCAGAAAATTCGTTTTATTTTTCATGAGTCTTTCTAACTTTCTCTTAAGAAATGTTGGAAAATTTCCCGAAAATTCGATTTTCTGAATTTTTTTTACCATATATAATTGAACAAATTTTGTGAAAATGTTATTTTTCTGTTGTTTATTGAATGTTTGTGGATTTGAGAAAATTCGTGAACATTCAACTAAATTTCGACTCAGACGAACTGACATTTTCTCGAAATTTAATTATATGAATTATTTTGATTTTATTTGAATATTTGGTGCATTTGGCGTAAAATTCACCTAAATATTCATTTTCGCTACCTTTTCGTGGACAAAGATGTTTTTAGATGTTCGCAACTCCGATTGGTGTTGGACAACATACGAGAACATTTCATCGTTTTCCAAACAGTTAGAATCTCGAGTACGAAAATATTCAACAGAATCAATCTGCGGCGCTTTAGATGCAGTCGTAAATGGTAGAATGACTGTGACACAAGCGTCGCTTGATTTTGGCATAAAACGTACCAGTTTGCAACATTATTTAAAAAGGCTCAATATTGTATTTAAATAAAAATAATCTTTGTGGATTCATCATGGAGTTTTTTTTTTGTTTGTTTGAATGTAGGTTTTGGCGCTTGGCATATGGGTAACCAAAGTCAAGATGAAGTATTTCTGGCCGCGCAAGAGGCCGTAGGAGCACATCGTGATTCTCAAGGTAAGATTTCTTTTACTTTTTATTGTGACTTTTCCACCAACTTGAACAAACTGGATTAAAATGAAACAATCAATAAAAGAGATTTTGTTCACGTTTGGTTGAAGAGTTTAAACGCTTGCATTTGTATGGCAAAATATAACCTTGCGTTCCAGTCTCTGGTTTTATTTTTTATAGTATAATTTTATGTAGTTTTTTGGGTTTATTAGCTTTACTATTTTTACACCTGTTACTGTTAATTTTGCTTTGTTTCTTATTTCGTTTTAGTCCTATTTTTTTAGTGGTAGTGGTGTAGTAGAAAAATTAAAACATTCTCCCCCCATTGAACAAAATATTTGTGAGAATCAATTTAGTGTTTTATTTAATTTTTCTAAAAACTCGTTTAAATTTTATATCTTAATTTTATCTAAAATTCACTTTTAAATATTTTTTTGGATCAAGTTGTTCGCGCTTTGCTTTAGATATATTTTCCAACGCACACTAGTGATTTCTCGCTGCCAAAACTAAGGTAAGAAGGGGGAGAATGGACACAAAATCAAAATGTTCCCTTTGTTCATAAACTAATTTTTTATTGTATCATTAAAGTTTCTTTTTCTAAATTTCCACAGGGTGACATTTTGTTTTTGCCAAATCAGAGACTGTGAGGTCTCAAGTGTTATTTTTGTTTAATTCTTCCGCTTGTGTCACCAAAAATTTGTTTTTTTAACATTCGTTCCTTACTATTTTGCCATACGATTGTAAGTGCTTTGTTGGGTTTTTGTAATTTAGACAAAATCAAACGATATTCGCTAGTTTATTTTTTGGTCATTTGAAGTGAGTGTCGTTTGGTTCGGTCCTGTAACACTTGAAAATATTGGCCTTCTATTCTCATGTATCTTTTATTTTTCGGTCTAACATAACATTATTGCATGCTTTGATATATTTTTATTGTTTATAAATATTGTACATTATTTTGACTGTTTGTGTGTGACATGGCTAGTTTTAGTCTTGTTGCCCTATTTATTTCTTATGTATGTTTCCTTGAAGTTTGCTATACTTCACTAGTAGACTTTGAGGAGTTTCCCAAAATGATTATTGGTGCATTGGAGTTGTTACTATACTTTATTGGTAACATTTCTCATGTGGCAATAACGTAATAAGTGTAAATAAGTTGTAATGACGGATTTTCGATCATTACATTAGTGATTAGTGGGGTAGTTGTATACTTTTGTGTACAACGAGGTAAAAATACGAAATGAAACTAAAACTACTTTTTTTGGTTTTATTTTGTAAATAAGAGAATTAATGATTTTTGGATTCTTTTACCCAAAAGTTGCATTAATTATCTTGTGTCAAGCTATAATGTAGCTGTATTTTCTTTTAAATACAGTGAGGTAGTTTTGTTGTTCAACAAAAACTGTGTTTATTTGCAAAACTATGTTTTTAGTTTTGCGCTCAAGTTTAGTGTTTTTTTTTATCATCGTTTCTTGATTAAGTTTTTGATCAAGGAATTTTTAAATGTGCTACAAGGTATTGGTTTTGGTAAGAGTTGATTTCTGGTGGAAATTTATAGGATTGAGGTTTTTGCTACAATTTACTTAAATTTTGTTGGAAAATCTTTAGTTTTGTAGATTTTTATCTATGATAAAAATGTTAGAGCTCTTTGGGAGGAATTCCTGAAGTGTGAAATTTAACTGTTTTTTATGTGATTGGGAATTTAGAGACTTGAAGAATGTTGCTTTAATTTGCTAGAAAATTATTGCAAAATCTCTCTAGTTTCTACGTTTTTGTCTTGAAGAATGTTCAAATTTCTTTGGGAGAAACTCCTGAAGAAATATGAAACTTCTGTTTTGTGTAGAAAGAGGCTTAGGATTTTGCTGCAATTAAAAGAAAATTGCGGGAAATCCTAGTTTTTAAAGGTTTTTCTTGGTAAAATTGCTCATACTTATGTGGGGCGTATGCCTATTTTTCTGTGAACAGTGCAACAATAATTTTAAATCTAAATTTTAGGAAAATCACATTTTTTCCTTAGAATTAATCAGATTTTCTGGAGGGAAAAACTCGAGTAAATATGAAATACTCTAAATAGAAGTTTGATGATTTTTCTACGATTTAAGTTTTTTATCTTGTGAATTTTTCATGTATATTCGTGAAAAACTACATGAAACATTTCCTGGTTTGTGTAAGTGAAAATATTTGTTTCAATCTTGGGAATTTTATTACAATTTTCTAAATTGTAATAAAACCTTGAGTTTTGGAAGATAGGGAATGTTCAAATTTTCTTGAGACAACGCTTGAGTAAATTTGAATGTTTGATGTTTTTTTTAAAGTGAAAACTGAAAATTAATTTTTAAGAATTTTTTCCGAAGGATGTTGTTGTTATTTTGAAAATCTTGGGGGGGGATTTATTTAACTGGAGGATTTTGCCATAATTGTAACAAAATTATGGGAAAACCTCGCGTAATTTCGGAAATTTATTTTGGGGGGAAAGGAAAACTAGATTCTCTAGTAATTTTGCTACAATTTGCAATAAAATTGTGGGAAAACCTAAAGTTCTCTAGATTTTCCTTTGGATACAGAGATGTTCATATTTCCTTGAGAAAAACTCTGGCAAATGTGAAATTTCTTATTAGAATAACTGGAAAATTCGTTAGAGGCTTGAGAATTTTGTCATAATTTTATTAATTAAAATTATGGGAAAAAATTGAGTTCTCTAAATTTTAAATATAAGAAAATTTTTTGGATTTGCGTGCAAAAAACTCGTAAATTTGAAATTTTTTCAGGGTAAAGAATTTTGTTTCAAATTTGATTGAAAATTGTTGGAAAATCTTGAGGATCGAAGATTGCTGATTCCACAAATGGCCATTAAAGTTTAACTATTACTTTAATTTGAATTCTTATTGAATGAAAATCAACCAATAGAATTCAAAATTAGTTATTGGTTAAAATTTAATTGATGTTTGTGAACCGGACATTGTTAAGTTATGTAGAAGCTTGAGAATTTTCCCATAATTGACAATCAATTATGGGAAAATCTCATGTTTTTATAATTTTATTTACGAAGGAATATTCAGATTTACATGAGAAAAACTTACGCAAATTTGAAAATTACTTCAAAGTATATGTAACGGCTACAGTTGTTGCTAGTTGATGTTAATTGCAAGTTCATTTTCTACTTTTAAGTTAACTTTCAATTAAAATTGACTTTCGATTAAAATTAGCCTTTAAACGAATTTTTTTGGGTAAGTTAGTTTGTATTTTCTTAGAATACAAATTAATTTTTCCATAATTTTGGTTTAACTAAAATTTATGTTAAAATTCACATTTAATATTCTAGCTGGTTATATAAAAGTTCTAAGCCTTTTCAAGGTTAACAACTTTTCTATAACAATGGATTTTACACCAAGAAGACGATGATTCACACAAATTTTTTCTATGTGAGTATAATTATGTATGTAGCTAAACGCAAATTTTGCATTTAGCGAGGTAATTTTACAACATGTCGTATTTTATGTGCATTCAAACAAATATCTAGTCGGCTTGTCTGGATTTTCGAAATTTGTTTTAGTGCTAAACCAAACTAAAGCTAATTTTGCAAATTTTGGCGGCTTTACATAACACAAACATACTTTACTGGAAGATTATGACGTAATGTGAACTAAATTAGTTTGTAAGGATATAATAAAAAAAAATTAAAGCAATAAGTGCTTTTCTTTCTTTTAAGAAGACAACATTTAACGATTATTTTTAAAACTCTTGAGCCTGCAGCAATTGGAGTTTTGAAAATTAATTGTGGATGTTGTATTTCTACAGTAAGCAGGCCTTGTTTCCTTCAGAAGCAAAGGTTTGGGTGGTGGTGGGACTTGAGACCATGGTCTATAAAATAAGCTTAAAAATCCACTTTGGAGCTACGAGATGGCGGCGACGGCGGTGAAGATGGACACTTCCAGACCAAGGGCAAGAAGATTTCCTTAATATCCTGTTTACCTTAGTTCCTTTCTTGTCTATGGGAGGACTGGACCACTTCAATCGAAGTAAGTTGATTTTGTCAAAGAATTATTTGTGTACTTTTGGTGTTAGTTGGGTGATTAAAGTTGCTACGAGTAACGCTGAAGGTATACAAAGAAAACGAAGTTTCAAGTGCAATTTATAGTTTCTACAGAATTTTTGGTTTTCTTAAGTGTTAAGGCTAGTTTTCAATGGTGACGTTATTTAATAACTTTGCATTGGAAAGTAGGCTTTGTATACTAGGAATTATTTTCAGTAGCATGTCATCATCTGTGACACA
The DNA here is from genome assembly GCA_963942485.1 of Pediacus dermestoides. Taxonomy (NCBI): domain Eukaryota; kingdom Metazoa; phylum Arthropoda; class Insecta; order Coleoptera; family Cucujidae; genus Pediacus; species Pediacus dermestoides. The sequence goes on along the minus strand of OZ012630.1, from coordinate 289,055 downwards.
TGTTTTCTGATAATATTTGTACTGGGATTTTAAGCTAAGCAGCTAACTACTTAAAGTGACTTCATGGTCAAGAATATTTCAGATTTTGGTTGTCATTTTGTAAACTTACAACCGAAATTTGAGGTTTTCCTGAAGATGTGATAGGCATTGTTATTCTTAGCTTAAATTCCCAGTGCATTAATACAGTGTGACGCATATGTCTTCTGAAAATAATCCTAGTATTAATAAAGTTAAACGAAAGTTCTGTAAACTTGTGAACGCACCTCGTAACAGTCGTTTACATGGTCCCTGTTTCATTGTTACAGACTTCCCCTTGGTCGTGCTCGTGGTCTACAGTGTCACATTCGAGGACTCACTTGCAATATACAATGTAAATATTTGGAGATTAATAGATTTTTTGACAAAACTCGTCTAGCTGTGTTATTTTCCTAATAGCTGCCACCTCTCGTTTATTTTTTATTTTCTTATTTGACAAAGTAAATGTTTGGGCCAAAATTAAACCACGTGGACTTTAACACGAGGCTCCAGTACAGAAGTATTTATTTCCAGGAAAAGGAAATTGGTATCTACATCAAATTGATCCAGAATCAGCAGGTGGGTTTCCTTGTGACAACTGTGGTAAAATCTACAAGCATCGGGGCAACATGCGCAGACATATGGTATATGAATGTGGAAAGCAAGCGCGGTTCCAGTGCTCTTTCTGTGACCGCAAATTTCATCAGCAGTCTAATCTCAAAAGACATTTTGAAAACAAGCATAGTATGCTACCAAAATTTAGTAAAAGTATCACTGTTTACAGAACGAGGTCTATATCTCACAGTAAATCCAATTTTATATAATTTTAGACAGTAAATCTTATTCAGTTTTTTGAGGAGTTCATGTCTCGTAATTCGTAATAATTGTATATAAAAGTAATTGTTGAAGTTAGAATTATTAATTAAGTTAAAAGTCTTGCCATATTTTGGGGGTTATAATCGTGTTCTAGAACTAAAAACGTTCATTTTTTATATTTTTCAAAAAAATGGGCAGTCTGTTTATAAAATTCTAGTCGTGTTTTTATTTTACTTTATTAACTAACTATAAGTACTGATTTTCGTAGTTAAAACTCATTTTTATTATAGAATTTAAAGATAAGTTTCAAATGTATACAAAGCTAAAGATAATATACAAAATCTTAGAAGACTGCATTTTTCATTAGGTTTTTTTTTGGGAAAAATGAATAATCGAGTTTTGTCATAAGTTGGAAATTCATCTCTGAAATTGATTATTGATTTTTCTTAATAATAATAATAACATAAAGCGAATTCCTTCTACAACTGAGGAAAAAGGCTTGAAAACAGGTAGGTACCAAGTTATTTTTTAAAGTTGAACTATTATAGTAACAAAACATTTGGAGGTAATCAACTAACTAAAATTTTGGAGAATGCTATAACTAGATTCAGAGGGAAAGTAGTTTAAAAAGTCCGAGTTGTTATAGTATAGTATAGTATAGTATATAATCAGATAAAGGCGGTATTAAACCTAAAATAATTAAATACCTACCGTTAATTTCTCGTGTTGACTGCGCGTTTAATATTTCAAAACTTTCCCCTAATCATCATTGTAAAGCAAAATTTTTATAGGTCAGACAAGAAAAAGAGACGTAAATTGGACCATAGCTGAAAAGAAGGCGTTGTTGGAGCATTACAAAGTTCACTCGAATGCCCTCAACGACAAAGCAACCAGTTACCAATTGCGCCAGTATATTTGGAGAAATATTATAAAAAACTTTGTCGACTCTGGATTCAATCGCAATGGCAAACAGATAAAGGAGATGTGGAAGCGCATAAAAAAATCGGCTAGGGCTGCAGCCAAAATGAACTTTATCGGTCGTTCCAGTGAAGAGTCTATAGCGTTAGTTAAAAGCGTGTATGAGTTAGTTTATGAGAAAGGCCAGGGGGATGCTGAAGTTGATACGGATTTAGTTTAAAAAAAATATCTGAACTGGGCTCAATTTTTCAGATTTCCAACGTTTTGCTTGTCATCAATGTGGAAGGAGATATAAGAGAAAAACTCATTTAAGTAGCCATCTTAGGTATGAATGCGGAATACCACCACAGTTTCAATGTGAGAATTGTTTGAAGAGTTTTCATCAAAAGTCCAATTATAAAAAGCATTTTTTGAGATGTTCTTCATTTCATTTAATGGACTGTTGATTTTTCAAAAAGAACTATTTTTAGTAGTGCTAAGATTTGAAAAACTATTGGAGTGACATGAAAAAACTAATGTTTTAAACACCCTGTATTAACAAACAAACCAGTACCGTTAAAAAATAACTAGAATCATATTTTGCGTATAGAAATTTGTAAATTTAAAAACGATCGGTTACCATGGTTACCACAATAGATTGTAATTTTAATTTCATGGCAAATATGATTTTTTTATAATAATACTTTAATTTTCATAAACTTTAAATCTCGTAATTTTTGTAATTTTGCTGTATTATACAATAAAATGTAAACGGGTAAAACTTTTATTAGAAAGTAATTTTAGTTGAATTCAACAAAATAGAATATTCACAGAAACAAAAATATTTTTTAACCAGACGCATAAATAAGAAATTTTTATAAACAATTCCGGTGACGTAACCAAGGATGTCGAAAGACGGTACTTTTTTTCATACCATCTTGAAATAAAATTGTCCTTAGCGTTCCATGTAAGCTAGCACAAAATTCGAAGGCATGAAAGGGTTCAAATTACACTGGATGTCTCTAGATTAGTGCTTAATCGACTAATGGTTACGTCAGTCAGAGTTTATCATACTCAGTACAGAGGCGGATCCAGAATTTTTTTATGTTTCTTGATCAAATAATAAAATTCGAGGCCCGCCCTGTGGATCCGTCACTTGCTTTGTAGTTTAGATTTAAAGAGTTAAACAGTGGTGGATAAAAAATATGAGGTTATATTATTAAAGATCGCAATATTCTATGTATTTTTTGAATAAATGTTTATTAAAATATTTCATATTATTTACCCTTTGTTTTATTTTCGAAGATAACTAGTCATAATAAATGAAACATTTTCAAATGATTTTTTCCTTAAATTGCATAATAACTTAAAAAAAAACGTCTATTGTATCGTAAGAAATTTTTAAGAAAAAATTGTCGTTTCATACGAAAAAATCATCTAATAATTATTTATAATTATGTATGAGTGGGCAGTGTTGGGAATTATGAGCATTTTGTTAAAGCCTAACAAAACTGATTTGATTAGAATTGGGTAATTGTTCCAAAATTATGTAATACCTATCTAAACAAATTTTTTCAGATTTCCAACCATTTGCATGCCACCAATGTCCAAGGAGATATAAAAGTAAACGTCATTTAATTGCCCATCTTAAATATGAATGCGGAAAATCACCCCAGTTTCAATGCGAGAATTGTTTGAGAAGTTTCCATCGAAAGTTCAATTGTCAAACGCATGTTTCTCGGTGCATTAAACAAAAAGATTCGAATTTTTAGTACATAGGTACTTGTAGTAAATTCCTTAAGAGGGGGAGTCAGAACTTAAGGTAGTAGTGTGACTATAGTTCCGCAACTGTGTCTTAAATTCTCAATTAATATAATTATAGGTATAATTGTGATTAAAGATAATTTCAAGGACTCCTATTGGTCAATCGTTTCGGACATTAACTACTACTACATAGAAACGAGTTTTTTAAACAAATTTTTATTTTTTTATATTAAAAATTCAGTACTTGTAGTAAATTTCTTAAGAGGGGAGTCAGTACTTAGGAAATTCACGAGAGTAGAGTGTCCCTAACTTATGGCCAGTTCCGCAAATGTGTGTTAAAGTCACCATTAAACTTAGTTTAAATTTTACAGACTGATTGGTCAATAGCTACTTTTCAGGTTTGTGAAACCGGACATTAACTTTACACCCTGTAGATCTATTTCGAAAAGAATTTTTGAACCAAATTTTCTTTTTTTTTAAATTTAAAAATTCATTAGAATCGTATAACGTTAAAACCGATTTAAACACCCATCGGGGAGATTCATTGCCATGACAACTGACATTTAAATTTAACGTTCATTAGATTTTCTAATGGTGATTATTAAAATTGTGTAAAGTTGATTTTTCTGTTTTAAAAATCATGAAAATTCATTTTTTATTTCCATTGATTTTATCACACAACCGCTGCGGAATTCAAGTATACAATTTGTAGGTAATCCGAGGAAATATCCACAGCGATATAGACACATGCGAGAAGTGGACGTAATCTTAAGGAAAATCTAGAAATCTCGAGATAGTCTAAGTTAATCTCTAGAAATTTCTTCCAAAACGGTATTCAGGTGTATACTTTAGAAATCTGGAGGTTAATCGTTTTTATTACACATGATTTGTTTTCCAAACAATCTTAATGCCAGATTTTTCAACGTCCTTAAGAAACAAGAGGAGTAAGCCCCTGTTGGGTTACCGATATTCAAGCTCATAGATCTCTGGATTTCAGCCTTAAACAATAACACCACTTGTTTGTTGTTGTGGTTTTTATTGTTTTTAGTGTTACTAGAATTAAACCTTGATTTGAGAATTTTAAAATATCTTGTAATTAAGTTTTTGTTGATATTTTGTAATTACAAAAATTCAATCTTGCAATTATTATAAAAATACTTCAATAAAACTAAGAATTTTTATTATATTCATATTATGTCCAATATTAATTTAGGTATTTTATTGTTGCTAGTATTTGTAATCATTTTATAAAAAAAAACTCATAAAATCTCGTTATTCATTAAAAGCGTAGTTTAATAAACATTTTCTAAACTTTGTCCCAAATCACTTATAATTCCGTGCTAAAAATTTAGTAGTAGGTAGTATTTTCCAATATTTACTTAAGGCGGGTTTACACCTACAACGCCACCTGTATTTTTCTTAGAGTTAGTCCGTAGTCCCTTCTAGTTTAGCTGTTTTAATTAGAATCATACAAACTAAACTCGCTCAGTACTACATCATAAATTTTAATGTTACAGTACTTCCGGTACCTCAATACAATCCGCTAATGCCACCACCCAGTCGAGATCTAGTGAGTCTAGTCCAAACGTTTTGCAACTACGCCGCGGCTTCATTTCAACAGGACAAAGAAAATACCATCGCCAAACCGTTCAAATGCAGTAAATGCGACAAAAGCTATAAAAACAAACGACACTTGCAAAGACATGTAAAAGAGGAATGCGGAGTCGAACCGAAGTATGCGTGCAGTTTGTGTAGTTCTAAGTTTAGGCGGAAGTACCATCTGACTAGGCATATGGGAGGAATGCATTATTTAGCTAATTGCCAAATGGATGAAAAGTGAAGAAATGTTTTCTAGTACCTACACTACAGACCAAAATGATGTTTCAGTAATCAAAGTACCTTTCACATAACCTAGACTATCAATTAATAATTAATTAATTGAGATATTAGTTATAATTTAAGAAAAATAAAAGTATGACGAAGATGGATAGATATTTTAATGCTAAATTCATCATGGAATTAAATTAATAAAGTAGTTAGTTTCAGGTTGGTGAGTTATGTCAGGAAACGTTACTTTACATAGCCTCGTAAGGTTTAATCTGACCAATATTTTTAAAACTTAACTTCTAAGCTAACAGTTGAGTTGTAGGTTAGTACTGACTACATAAGGAAGATCAGTATTACGGCTCAAAGAATAAACTACCTACTAAGTATTGATTCAGGTAGATGGCTATGGATAAGAACCTTTCAAAGTGATAGGTTCAGATTTAGAAATTAGTTATAATTTTCTGAATTAAAGTATGATGATCATGGATAGAGATTTTAATTCTAACGCCCGGTAATTTAATGTTTGTTTAACCAAGTTTATGTAAATTTAGTTTAGAATGTGAATTCTACTATCATTAATTTGAAGATTCTAAATGAAATTAAAGCTAAATTGGTTTAATCCTAAATTGAAATACCAGGGTTAAGTACATTCAGATTTAAATTGATGAATCATAGGATAGTTTATGTCAATATTTCAATCATTGGTTAATTCTAACCCAAAATTGGGACACAATTTTTAAAACTTACTGTAAGTGTATGTTTAAACCACGGATTAGATTTAAGCAACGACTGAAGAAGCAATAGCAGCAGTTATGACATCAGTGGATGCGTGCGCAATCGGTGGCGTTGGCGGTTACCATTAAGGTATAGTTTATAATTTTCTGAATAAAGCCATGCCGAGATTTGATACAGGTATCCATCAGGTATCGTAATACTAAAGAATCGTTTACACTCATGTAACGCAACTTATGGTCCAGCCAATCGCAGGTTTTGTAGAATAGTAGTGTTTTTATTTCATGTGGTTGCGATTAAAAGCCACAATTAGATATTGAAAATTAAAATTACTTCAAAATATAAAAAAATATACTCCTATTATTTTAAAATATAGTATATCATTATCTAACTTAACATTTTTTAACAATCTAAACTAATAGGTGTTATATACCTAACCTAACCTGGCACTCATTTGATGCATTTTTTGTTATAGATTATATAAAAAACTCAAACGAGCAACATCAATGCGACAAATGCGGCAAAGCCGTTGAGGAACGTAAATATGTGTGCCACATCTGTTCCGATGCGTTTAAACGAAGATATCACCTGAACAGACACTTGAAGTGTGTGCATAAAATGCAATTGTCCATCACAAAGTCGTATACGTTGAATAAATATTAAATTTTTCACATCAAGCGTTTTGTTATCGTACCTATTGCTCAAATTTAGCTTTTACCCGAAATTCCAGACGAAAACCCCCAGATTGAAGTACGTTTTTGTTATAGATGAAGGAAAAGACGCGGAACAGTTCATTAGACAGTTGTTGGGGGCCCCTAGTGACAAACGCTTTCAATGTATGAAGTGCAAACGCCATTACAAACACAAGCACATTCTGAGAAGACATCTGAAATTCGAATGCGGCATGGAGCCGCAGTTTCAATGTTCACTTTGTGGACATAGAAGCAAGAGAAAGTACGAAATGACGCTTCATATTCGCACCAAACATTTGAAGCTGGCTTAATTACATAATTAACTTAGAATTATCGTTGTAATTTTAAACAAGTCCGCAAAATAAATTGTGTTGTATTCAGATCTGTAAAAGTTTTCTTCAGCCCTTCAGCACCCACTGATGATGGATGTTCCAAAGTTGTCTATTGACTAAAGACAATTTTTTTTTAGCTTGGAAACGTCGGTTCACTTGTGACCGTTGCGGGCGCTCCTACAAACATAGAACGAACCTCTGTAACCACAAACGAGAGGAATGCGGACAACCCCCTTCGTATTTCTGTCCAATTTGTCGAAAAGGTTTCAAAAAGAAGCAGCATATGCAACGACATCTAGCTGTACATGACGAGGCGAATACTCCTTTGAGACAACCGGGGAATTTGTTTAGTATAATTCCTGGTTTAAATCAGGTGAACCAAGGGGATGTGTTTAGTATGATTCCTGGTTTGAACCGGGATAACCAGGGGGATATGTCTGGTTTTCCCGGATACTAATAATTGTAAGTTAGGTTAAGTTAGCAGAATACCATTTCATGACTAACTTTTTTCGTTTATGTCACTCGTGATTTAATAAATTATTACAGACAAATGTGTTGCGTTTTTTCGTCCTTTTATTGTGCTTTGCACTCATAGACTTTTAGTACTGCTGATTCAAGTTTAAGTCTATGGTTGCGATAAGTTTGCCCCGTTATTTTTTTGTTGTTGTTGTAGCTTTGTTTTGATTTGATTTTGTAGGCTGAGATGTTTGCATTTGACACGTTTTTATTATGATTTTTTTCCCGTTGCCCGCCAAAAAATGAGTGTGGTAGTTCTAGATACTGTCGTTTCGCTTGGCACGCTAGTTTCGATTAACCTCGAAAACAATACAGTGGTTTTTGTTTGTTTTGTGTTGCAGATATCATATTTTATGCGGCATCATTTGAAGAATACACAAAACTAAAAGTATTTAATCATGGTGTCCGCTATGGATGTTCCAGATGTAGGAAAACGTACTTGCAAAAGAAAACTCTAGGGCGCCACTTGCGCTTTGATTGTGGACAGAGTCCCTCGTTTACATGCCAACTGTGTTCGAAGAAATTCAAACATGGTTATATTTTATTGAAGCATATGCGACATACTCACGAGATTTATATACAAAAGTTAAGACAGCGACATCCTAAGCAGGAGGATGTCACTAAAGTTGAGACAACAACATTCTAAGCATTATAGTGTTTTGCTTAGAATAGTCATATAAAACAAGTATTTACTACATTCTCTAAAATATATTATAAGAATTTTGTGTGATAGGTGATAGGAAAAATTTTGAAGTCCTCTTTTAGTTTGTCAAAAAATGCTTGAAGATTATGCTTTCAGCAACCAATCTAGTCTTTTTTTTGCCATTTTAACAATGTAAGACTGTTGCACTGTGCCATTATTTATCGTATTTTAGTGTTCTGTTCTAGTCTGCCCTAGTGAACAAACCCAAAAATTTATTTAAAAATGCTAGTCTAAGTTTTAACCAAATATTTAGGTACATTGAGTGAAAAAGAGTCGCGGGTTTATGACCTAACCTAACAACTTGTATCATTCGTCATATGGTGTACTAATCTAACCTAACTGTTCAAATGGTCTGACGTTATCGGATCCACGATTTTTTTTTACTCAGAAAAGTGTTTTATCCTTTAAATGTATCATAGTTTTAAACGAATAAAGTATCTTAAGAAACAGTTGAGGCTTATTTACTTAATTACTCCCCAGAAGAAGGAAACAACAACAGAAGAGAGATCAAGGCTACCAAATCATGTCGTTCATTTTAACTTCACCAGGATTCCCTACTTCATCTTCTTCATTTTCATGCTAAAGTGTTGTCTCTTTTACCCTCTTGTCGCCTCAGTAGCCCCAATTATCCAACTAATGCTATCCTGTTTTCTTTTTTAGATGCAGAAGATGACGGTATAATAAACCCAATGTTTGGTTTATCTGAATCAGCTCGTATTGAAGCATTAAAGAAATACGATTTGTCCATTGACAGTAAACTATTTTATCCCTGTCCGAAATGTCCGAAAATGTACAGGGGTAAATATACCTTAACCAGACATTTACGGTTAGAATGTGGTAAAGTGCCAACGAATAAGTGCCAAATTTGTGGACAGTTGTTCACACATAAACATCGATTGATCAGCCATTTAAAGTCGATACATTCGATTAATGTCAATGTTTATTTGAGCAGTTTATCCACTGCGTTGTTGGGATAAAGAGACTGAATGGTGGGGGGAAATTGTGCCATTTAGATGCTAGTCATGTGGAAGAAGACGAGGATCATAGTGTGATAGTCGCTTTAACTTTAAATGGGTGTGATTAACTTGTACTTAAGATACTGAATTATCTTCTTATAAAGATTTCACGTGACATACTATATTGATAATACAGGGATGCTAGTGAAAACAAGACTTATATTCTTGTCTGACTGTCTTTAACTTTCTTGTAATTTGTGATATTTATCTTGTAAACGAGGACTGGTTGCTTTAATAGAACTACGTGTTGCCTGTGAAGTTGTTTCTTTAAACCTCTAAGCATGTAGCGAAGTTGGTTCTCAACTACTTCATAGTTTTACAGAAGAACATCGTCTTGAAGCTACACTATCATTCCAGACCAAACCCCTCTATACTTCTTCCTCCCCACTTCTCTAAGTGTTGTTTTTGTGTGTTGTACTTTTCTTTTCGTAGATTGCAACCCATTTTAGTCCATTTCACGCAACCACTATTAATACTATTTATTCTTAGGCCTGCTAAAACGAAGACAGACCATCATCGGTGGCCCGTCGTTTATGTATGTGTTCAAATGTCCGAAATGCAGCAAAACATACCACCACAAAAAAACATTAAGTCGTCATATACGACAGGAATGTGGCATCGAACCGGAATTCCAATGTCCGCATTGTCCGTATCGAGCTCGAAGGGCATACGTGTTAACGTCACATATTAAGGGACATCAGTATTTGTATCAAACGAAAATGCAAGAGTTGTCTTAGGAAAAAGAAACTGATTTAGTTTAGGTTTATAAAATGAATGAGATGACGAAACTCGTATATTGAAATTGATCTAGTCTAGTGCCATGATTTTTTTAGAGTAAGAACTAATGAAAAGACTGCTTTTTTGTAGGGGAAGTACCTGTAAGTGTATAGAAAGATAATCTAAGTTATTCCTAATCTAATCTAAACTAATGCTCACATTACTCTGCTTAGAACTTTGTAGTTTTGTAATAATTAATTTAAGTTGAAACCAGTAACTGTATTATTAGCATTATTTGTAAATAAATCTCAATCTTCAATCCAGAATTTTAATCTCCCCTAGTAGAGTAGATACTAATTTTCCCTTCAAATTTTCTTAACTGGTGCGTGTATGGTGGTAGCTCCATCCACATCTAACCTAACACACTTTTCTCTTTCCTTTTTAGTACTAATGGAACAATTTGCCGAAAACTTAGACACATTGGTGACCGAGGAGGACACCTGGATCCAGGTGATCTACTCCGAGGCAACTCCGACAATAACCACAATCCCCACTATGTCTACACAGGTTGTGGAGGAAACAGTCGACGTAGCCGAAGAAATTGAAGAAGAACCTGCGAAACCGGCAGAAGAAGCCAATATTAAGAAATCGAAAGAGAGTTTACCTTACGCGGAATGTTGGACACCTCAGGGTTTTGTTTGCCCTAAATGCAAGAAAATCTACAATGCCAGGAAGAATTTGGCTACGCATATTAATTATATTTGTGGCAAAGAACCGCAGTTTAAATGCCGGTATTGTTCTTATAAGAACTACCGGAGGAATGAGATGAAGAAGCATGAGTCGAGGAAGCATTCAGATCGTTAGAATAGCTTTAAATGCGATGTAGTGGTAGATGTTGTAACTGTTAATGTGTTATATGCTGAAATAAATATATGATGTTTAGGCGAAGGTGTTGTGAATTTTTAGAACAGTCTTCTACCTGCTACGACCGTCCTTCCAAATCTTAATCTTCACAATTTTCTGTAATCGGAATCATTATTTCCTTTCCCTTTAACGTTCCTGCAACTTTTCTTGTTTTGTCTAGATTCTCTTCTTACTCTTTAGATCCTTTAGTAGATCTTTTTATTCAGATTTTACAAATTTTTCAGGGCGAAATTTTTCAACAGAAAATCCGAGAACGCCGCCATTGATAAGTGCTAAGTTTTTCAGAATTGGTAATTATCGTTAACTATAAGTTAATTTCCCTAGACTATTAACGAGTAGTTACGGATAACTACTGAATTCAAACTAGCCTTAACACTTCGCGCATGTGCAAGATCATAGACTGGGTTTCAAGTCTAAAAAAATATCTTTATTAGAATGGATCGTCTAGTGGGTAATTGCTTTAAAATTATGTAATGCCTAAATAAATTTTTTTCAGATTTCCAACCATTTGCATGCCACCAATGTGAAAGGAGATATAAAAGAAAGCATCATTTAACTTTCCATCTTAATCATGAATGCGGAAAATCACCACAGTTTCAATGCAAGAATTGTTCGAGAAGTTTCCATCGAAAGTTCAATTGTCAAACGCATTTTTCTCGGTGCACTAAACGAAAATGTAAAGAGTAGTGTGTCCAGTTCCACAAACGGCTCTTAAATTTACCATTAATTATTCTATGATTAGTGTGAATTATACGGACTTCTATTCCGTAAAATTCTTGTGATAATATTTAATTATGTTATAACTGTTAATAATATGTTATATGTTGAAATAAATAATGATATTTAAGTAAAGCTGTTGTAGATTTTTAGATCGTCCATTTTGTTTAACATTCAATGCTCGATCAGAAGTCTTCTACCCCTCCTCCGACTGTTCCTCTTTTGACCAAACCCTAGTCTTAAGGTTCTTAGATCCTCTTCAAGACCTTTCTGAAATCGGAATTATTACTTTCTTTGCTATCACGGTTCCACCAGAAGTTTTTGCTATCTCTGACTGTTTCTTTTCTTTTTAGTCTTTAAATCTTTAACATGTCTCCATCTCTTTTGTCTGTATTTTACTCTTCACTTTTTAGATTTTCTAGATCTTTCTCTAGTAACGTTCTATTAAAAGTCTTCTGTTTCCTCTAAATGTTACTCTTTTTTTAGTCTTTATCTCCTACATTCAACTCTTGTTTTGTCTGAATTCTACTCTTCATTTCATAAATCCTCTTCTAACCCTTTACCACCATTACCAGAACTCCTGCTGCCTATTCGAACTGTACAATTGAGCATTTTGGAACATAACCTCAAACAAAGGTGTTATTTTTTGTTAATCAGACTCTTATTGTTTTAGATTTGGATAAATTCTTCACATGTGACAAATGTAACAAAAGTTACTCGCACAAAGCCACTTTGTACAATCACATCAAATACACATGTGGCAAAACACCGAATTTCTTTTGCCCTCATTGTGTGTTTTCCACAAAGTATGCGCAGAACATTCGGCATCATTTGAGGTTGAAACATGGTCAGGTGGTGAATCCAAGACAAGTGAAAGAATTGATGACCCCACTGTAGATTTGTTTAATTTGTAGATGTTTGTGGAAATAAAATGTGTATTTGGTAGAGGAGTGTGTGTGATTTGTTTGAATAGTTGTAGACGTGCGCAGCTGAAGTGTGACGTCTCCACTGTAAATAAACTTGTACTACCCACTACACTCTCGTAGTTTGAATAATATAAACCAGTACGACTAATAACCTTAAAATTAACAGTAAAATAACACTATCTACGAAAACCGACTTCGTTTTTGACCAGTTCCTTTTTGCAGTGTTGCCAGTCAAAATCGAAATCCGCGAAGAAGGCACACCAGGCGACATGACAAATTGGACCTCGTGGACAACTTGGAGCGAGCAATTTGACAAACCTAAAAAGAAGTCCAATCGCATCCGCGGCAACTTCGCTTGTGTCCAATGCGGTCGCAGTTACATACGCAAAGACTCCTTGCAGAGACATCTGACATACGAATGCGGCATCGAACCGCAGTTTCAATGTCCGTTCTGTCCGCAAAAGTGCAAGCGGAAAGCGCACCAAATCCGCCACATTCGGCGACAGCACAAAGACAAAATCGGCATCTTGGAGGAGAATAATCCGGATTTGATTATCAAAAAGGAGATTAGCGAGAAGAATTAGCCGGCGTGTTAACTATGTCTCCGATGATGAGGATGATTATTCTACCAAATGATTTTGTTTTGAGTTGTTCTCGTTGTTCATTAATTAAACAAAGTTTTAGTCTAGCTTATAATCAGTTCTTGTTGTTTTGTTTCTATATTTTTCTAGACTAAGTTGATTATGATTAAGTTTATTTTAGGAGTCAAAAATGACTACATCTGAATCATTTGTATACAATTGAGCCTTTTCGGGAGCCTTCCGTTGGAACTCTGCAGGAAAAGAAGCAAGACTTGCCGATAATTTAGTTGAGGTTTGGTTTGCCTCTCAGAGGGAAAACCGGGGATATTCCCTCTTACCGACTTTTGACTTTAGACTAGATTTACAACAAAATCAAAGGGATTTTCCTTGAGAGTCCAAATCAAATCTATACTGAAAAGCCACACTTTTTGGTTCTAAGACCTTTTCCCTGTTTCTACCCCAGCAGAAAATCTTGTCTTTAGTAAGGCACTATACATATAGTGCCATTTTTGATCCTAGCTGGGCGATGTGATTTTGATGTAAGTAAAAGCTGGAAGCGAATAGGAATACCTACAGTGTGTCACTGGATGACACAACTACAAGTGTAAATGATCAAACAATTTTTAGCATAGATTTCGTTTTTTGACCCGATTTCTTTTCTTAATCACATTTCATTGTATATTTAATAGAATAACAAAAATATGTTCAAGAATACTTTCTAACCAAGCGGGGCGAGATACCAGGAATAGAGAACTGAGCACAAAAATTTTTGATCGTTTATATTGTTGCGTCTATCCGAGGACACTGTATCTATATCTTTGGTCCTAAAGAAAGGCTCAGTTGGCACTTGAAATTACACAATTATATGTATTATAATTAGGAACAATACTCGTTTTATGATCACAGTAATTGTAAGTTTTCTACCAATGCCCAAGTGCAGAGAGCGTCTACAGGGTGTAATAAAAAGTTCGATGTACAATTGTGATAAAATATTTTTATACAATGTGTCGAAAGTTTATATTTGGATATTTTGTTGATGTTGTACCCTTCCTGAACCTAATTTAGAGTACCTAGTCTTATACACTTTAGGTATCATCACATTATACATATTAGTATTATTATAACTTACAATTATTTTTATATTGACCTTTTTATTTTGTATAACGGTGAAGGTAAGCGCTTTTGAATAAAATTATTTGTTCCAAACCAGCTTTTTCTTTCCCTAGCTCGCTACGTGAAATAATTAACCAACTTGTGTTGTACATACTTCTCTAGCCTTCCCCCTCCAACTGTCTTTACCTGTATTAACATACTTTTCTTTTTCAGCTCAAGATTTACGTGTCCGTCCGTGGGAACGCTGGCCCTCACACCTCGTCCTCCCAATGATGTTAATGCGAGAAAACCTAAAAAAATCCATGATACAAACAGTCAACTCATCTCTAGACCTAACCATAACACCCACTAGATCCAAAAGTCGAACCAGTTCGGAAACTAGTGGTGGGGGCTTTGTTTGTTCGGTTTGTGGTCGCACTTATAAATTGAAGAGCTCTTTGCGCAACCACCAAAAGTGGGAGTGCGGAAAAGAGCCACAGTTTCAATGTCCATATTGCGTCTATAAAGCCAAACAAAAAATGCATATGGCTAGGCATATGGAGAGGATGCACAGAGAGATTGATTATTCAGCGGTTAAAAGCGAGGTGAAAAGCGAAACGAAGGAAGTTGAGGAGAAAGCAGAGTAAAAAGCGGGAAGGGGGGTTATTTTAGGTACAGTTCCTACATCTAATAAACTTTTCTAACAACATTCCAAGTGCGGAATTGTTTTTTTAAGTACTGCCAAGGTTTACAGAAGGGACCAACATTTCATGGATATTTTTTTTTGTCTAAAGTATTGTGTTAAAATGTGATACCCTACAAGTTTTGCACCATTTTTCCTGTTAGTTTCCGTATTTTTTCGAGTTGTGATATAGTATTGCACAAAAAAAATCAGTGGCCTTATCAGGTGACAGTTTGGAAAACTTGTCTTGTCACCTAGAACAATGAAGACAACTAAATGTGATAAGTTAAGACAATCTAATGATATTTTTATATAGATATACGAGTATATTGCCCCCTAAAGTTGTTTACTTCCAAGAACTCCTAGGGGTTTGTATTGAAAAGTCGAGAAAACCTATAAGCAAGTGCCTCAATATAATAATTTTGTTCCCTTTAGAGTAAGTTACCTATTATACATCATGCATTTTATACAAGCTAATGCTGTTATATATTATAGAAAGTAGATATATATTAAAGCTTTATCTTAGGTTAAGTGCTTTGTTATGCAATAAAAATACAAAAAACTGAAAAAAAATCGCAAGGTTCTAAGCTCTCTAACTTTGGTGAGAAGTTGCGAGGCAAATTGTTGAAGAATATTGTACCGGGGGCGCTGGGGACGTTTGTAAAACATCACGTGACGAGACAGAAGTGAAAGAATTGTAGCAAATGTAGCAAAATTTTGAGGTAAGGTAACAAAAGTGACAATGGGGATGTTAGTTTTAAATATCTTAAAACAAAAAATAAATGTTGTTGAAATATGTCGCAAAATTATCATAAAATATTTATGCTACTTTTTTTAACACATTTTTATATTGTTAGGTCACAAAAACGATGATAGTTGGGAGGTTAGATAAGACAAATTCATTCTACACATGATAACATAACTTTTTTGGATTAAGTTATGTTTTCAAGGATGCTTTTCTCGTATGTTTTGCAAGCGCCTGCCCCTCCGATATATTTGACAAAAAAATGTTGTATAAGGTATCTAGATATTAAGTGCATATTGTAATTTTATTTTTTGTTTTAAACTTGTCAAGGCAGCTGCTATTAAGAATGTGGACCAGCTATATACGAAATGTAAATATTTATGTGAAACACAATTGGCTATCTTTGATATAATTTTAAACGCATAATTAGTGTGGTGAAGGGATATGTTTTGAGAGAAAACAACGAAAAATATTAAAAATATTCCTCAGCCAATAGAACCGAACAAATAATACTCATCAGAACAAAATGAAAACAAAACCATGTGATGTCTTTTATATTTTACCATATAATGATAACAAACAGTTCCTCTCTGAGATACAATACCTATATCTATAATTTTTTTTACCTAACAGTGTCGATATACTACCATTTTTTATATATTAATTGTTTATACTACAGCTTTTTTACTATAATGTGCTTTTAGGTAGTGGTAGAATATTTTAATAAAATATTCACAAAACTATGTTGTTTTCTTTGGGATATGTATTTGAAATATGCGAAAATATGTTCTTCGTATTCTTTAATATTTAAATCATCGTCAAGATTGAGTTCCTTCATCCTCTCCCAACCTCACCTATTCTCTAATAATTTTCAAAGCTTTTTAATGTTCGAATCTTTACTTTCATCCCTTCAAAGTGCCATAAGAAGATTCTTTCTGACTTATCTAACGTCATCTCCTGAACTCTTTTTCTCTAGTTAACAAAATAAAGAATATTGTCAAAATGATGTTGTTTTCTTTGGGCGGGGATTCCCTAGGATCATCTATAGCAATTATCCGATTTAACTTAGAGTTTTGCAGGTCCCAAAAGGAAATACAAATGTTTGAAATGTGGCAAAATCTATTTCCATCAACCGAATTTGTCGAGACACCAACGATATGAATGCAATAAAATTCGTTCGTTTTTTTGTCCATTTTGTTCCTACGCTGGATACCAGAAGACACATTTGAAGACGCATATCCGTAGGAGACATGAGGAGTTTTTTAACGAGTTGTTTTTCAGCCACTTTAGAAACCAAAATAGACAGTGAGAAGGAATGAAGAAATATACTATTATAACTTTTGTTTGTTTGTTTGATTGATTGTTGGTTTTATTTAGATTTATGTGCACTTAATCTTAAAACTATTTGATTGTTAGGTTGTTGTTTAACCAAAATAAATATAATATATTACAGAATATTTATTGTTTTATTTGTTTCTTTGTCGTACTTAGTAGTGGTTGTTTCTAACGCTTTTTATATCAAAAAAACTAACTCCCTTGCATTGTTGCCACCATAAACTAACCCAACTAATTTTTAGGTACCACTACGACCACCAAACCGTCACAGTCCAAACCACTGGTTAAAATCCTTAAAGTCGAAGACTTGAAAAACGACGACATCGTCGCTCGAATTAAAAAAGAACTCAGCTCGCACATTTCCTTCAGTAAAACTACCGAACCGCTTACCACAGTCCGCAAGAAAATCTCCACGAACGAAATAAGTCTTCTCAAATGCCGGAAGTCACCATCGAAGAAAGACTCTGAAGATTTCGTCGCACCAACTGAAACTGAACAAATCCAAACGATTTTCGCCAGGCCCCGAAAGCTTGTTTCCATTGAACGAATGAAACGCTTCCTCAGCATGTCGCCAGTGGACATGCCTCGCAAACAGAAGAGAAAGTTTACGTGTGAGATGGATTTGAAGGATCTGAAGAAGCCAGTTGATACGCTGCGTTGTGTGCTGTGTCAGAAGTTGTATGAGAGGGCTAAGCATGCTGAACATCTTAAGGAGTGCACTGGGAAAAAAGTACGCACTAAGTATGGGTGTACGTTGTGTAATTTTACTGATTATGGGATTAAGGAGCTGGAAGAACATATTAAGGCACAGCATAGGAAATAGATAATTGTCTGATGGGAGTATGGGGAAACCCGAAAACTATAACAACGACAGACGGAAGTTTAAACAAGGTTTATTAAAATATATCTAGGAATTATGTTTAAGTTTAGTTTTACTTCTCTTTATTTTTATATACAGATATTCGTTTATTATAGGTATAGGTAAATACTTAGAGCTAAGTAATAGTAGTAAGTATAAATTATGTTTAAGAATAACAATAATAATACACACTTATTATTATGCTGTTATACTAGACTATTTCATATAAATGAAATTTAGCTAAGTACATTTTGGGTTTTGTAATATGTTGCATAATATGTAAAAATAATAATAACTAAGATATAAAAATTATGTTCTGTAGGAGATTGCCGTTTGTTTCCGAGTTTAAGTTTAGCATTCCTAGAAAAGAATAAAAATATTGTTTCTAAACACATTCCAACTTATTCTAAACTCTACCGCACTCATTCCTGTGTAACTTCATTTTTTAAGTTTTATATCCACGTAAGTAACTTAAGACTATAATAATCTCGTCACGTAATGCCTTATTTTATATTATAAGCAGGGCGATTGATATATGACAACAGCTAATAGAGAAAAGAGATTCTTTGTAGGTAAATGATTTATTACAGCCCACTTACGTAAAGATTCCTTTAAAAATGTACCTAATGCTACGTTTAGTTGTATTGCGAAATATACATATTTCTACAAGTAAGCCTTTTTTTGCAAATGTTAATGAAGACCGAAATCTCAAGGTACAAAAAATTTCGTATTACATTTTTTTACTTTGTATTCTGTTTATTAAAAGAATTTTATTTATTTTTTTAGAAATTTTTCGTTTAGTTTGCATGCGTACTACATAGACCATTTTAGTAGCGTTAGAGAAGTATTGTTTTCGGTAGATAATCCTCACACTCTTCACATCACTAATAACCAAATACATTTTTAGGTCCACTCACCTTTTTACAAGACAAAGAAAACCGCAAAATCAGGAAATCACGTAAGCGCAAAGTTGCTGAGGACGGTACAGCCTTAAACGAGATGTACATGTGCAACAATTGCACGAAAGTGTACCGTTTGCGTCACTCACTCAATCGCCATGTTAAATTCGAATGCGGTATAATACCTCAATACACTTGTCCTGAGTGTCCGAGACGTTTTAAGCATAAGTACGATTTGAAAGTGCACTTGAATAGCAAACACAAGAATCCGGCGGAGACTACCACGATCAATCCGGTGGAGACTGTCAGGGCCGTGTATCAAAATATACAAAATGCGCCTTTGAACCTGAAAAAATGAGATTTGTAGACTGAATTTAAGTATTTTAAAGACTGTTAGGTTAGGTTTTATACAGTCTGTCCACTACATAGAGGATAAACTTTTTAATGTGCATTTTACGAACAAAAGTTATTCTTGATAAAAAATTATAGTTTTCTTAAAACATCTGAGAACCTAATTTATATGAAGTTCCAGATTTGGTGCTCAAATTTTTAATGTAGACCTATTTTTCAAAAAAAAATCTCTTGAAAGCCAAAATTATAGATACCTTAGATCTCTCTTCATCCATTTTTAGGAAAGCAGAATTTTTTATGAACAATTTTTTCTCCAAATAATATGCATATTACAAGAGTTTTTCCTATACGAGTATGTAGCCCGTTCCGTAGACATACTGTATGTTAGTTTTAAGTTCAGAACGCAGTAAAGCTTTACATACGAGTACAAATTTTTAAAGTTTTACCAGTTTACCATCAGTGCTAACATCACTGCAGACCAAGTCACGTGTTTTAATCGAGTCTTTTACCACTTTTTTCTATTATGTAAAAATTGCTTCTTATACTAATGTAAGCATTTTTTCTCATTTTATAGACAATTATGGCTTCATTTTAGATCGGGTCACGTGATTCTACAAGTATTTCGGTTTTTTTGCCAATATAGTATTAAGCTGACAAGTTCATGTACAACATTGTTGCCTGTCATTTTTAATAAAGTTTTATTCAAATTGATCTATTTGTTTTAATCCGAACTGTAAAGCGTCTAACCTCATTTCAGCTGACCTCATTTGACATGTCCTAATCCAATCTTATATAAATAATCAAAAAATTTCGAGATGAAATAAAGAAGTCCTTAATCCAACCTTTCACAAACTAAATTAATTTCATATAATCAAACCTAACATAACGTCACTCGATTCAATTAACATAATATCTTGATGTAGTCTGTATATGTTCCTCAACCTGTAGTAATGAGGTTATTTTTCAGATCTGAAATGTCCACAGTGTCACAAATATTACAGACGAAAAGATTCCCTGAAACGACATCTGCGAGTTGAGTGTTTGAGAGAGGGACAACACAATTGCACTTTTTGTTCGAGAGTGTTTAAACACAAATTTAATTTGACATATCATGTTAAAAGATGTCACTCGACATACCATTGAAGTTTTTGATACAATGGTCACGTGATTTGTGATTTTAATAAAGGAGTTGTAGAGTAAATTTGTTTCTTTAAGCAATACGTAAAAAAATCTTCTGGTTAGGTGTTAATTGTGTTGTGTTGGATTAGGTTAGTAATAAAATATAAATTATAAAAATTTACCTATAACACGACATCTAGAAGAACCCATGGTCTAAGTATAGTAGTATATATAGTACTTAGACCATGGAAGAATCTTTCAGAATGGAGTCGAAAGCGGACAGCTGTCATCATGAGCCCCATACAGGTAAGTTTCGCAACTAACTTTATAAGCGGCTATCTTATAACTTAAGTTATCAATGACAAAATCTATGCACCAAAACTGATAGGTACTGTTAGATACTTATTAAATAAATGTTTGGAAATATCAAGGTTAATGATTAAATTAATAAAAAGGTTTTCTTATTACCAGTTTTTATTAAAATATCTAAATTATTTTCTTATATTCCTAAATAAGACAATTTAGATAACATTTTTAGAACTGTTATAAAATAGTATATTGTGTAACAAGTTCGTGAAGCTTACATTTTTTACACGAGTTCGTAAAGTAATTTTTAACTCATTCAAAAAAGACACAGTTTACGCACTTGATACTTAATTTATACTAATAGATACGCACTGTTTCCAAAATAATTCATAGTACTTATGAATTGATTTTACGTTGTAAAATGTTACTTTAGGCACGGTTATGGGAAAATATGGTTTTAGAGGAGGTCATAATTGATCTGGCCGAAAGTCTATTATGTGTATGTCAAGGCTCAGGAGGCTTTGCTTTAGTGCTAAGTTTAGATTGTCACAAGCCGACTGTTGTTTGGTTAGTACCCCTCCTCATGATTTGCACTCCTTAGTGCCTATTTATTTTCAGCCCCTACATCCTGGAAGGATTGCCACGAAAATATATTATGTCCAATTTCTTACGAGAAATTCCGGAGGAGGAAAAATTCAATTACAGACGACGAGTACTAGAAAGTACATAGTACTACAAAGTTTCAGGTTAACTTAAGTTAAATCCAAATAAAAGCTTTTCCCAAGTTGACATTAGTGTGTTATTTCATCAAGATTTGAACTACATAACCCCATGATTTCGACTAAACTTTTCGGTGTGGTTCTTCCTCGCCTTTGTTCTCTCTCTACACGCACCATTTTGAATGACAGCCTTTTGTTTATAGGAAGCTTAGTTGCAATGTGTCCGCGCTGTTTTAAAACGTACAAAAACAGTCACACACTCAAAGTGCACTTGATGCAGGATTGCGGACGAGCGAAAACGTTTAAATGTGGACATTGCCAGAAGAGTTTCAAACGGAATTTTCAGCTGAAGGAGCATATTGTTAGGATGCATGCGAAGGATCAAGAAGGCGGAGGCGTTTAGATAATATTTGTGTACTACCTGAAATATACTTGTATTTAGCCACGTCCTATGCGTTTTATTCCTCCTCTGACGTTTCGTTTTTGTGTTGCTCTACCACGTTTGTTATTGGTTGTTATTAATTTCCATAAAATTTATAGGTGATATTGGAAAAGTTTGTCCGAGATGCTTCAAAGTTTATAAAAATTCCAATTGTCTAAGCGCCCACATGTCACAAGATTGTGGCAAAGCTAAAAAGTTTCAGTGTCACTTGTGTCCTTCTTCATTTCGACGAAAGCAGCACCTTAAAGGTCATATTACAAATAAACATCATGTTTAGAATAAATTTGTAGAAAGAATAAAACATTTCCAAAAGCCTATTGCAGTTTTTTTTTAAGAAATTTATAATTTTTACATAGGAGTGTATTGGAAAATTTAAAGCCCCGAGCCCGAAACAATTTTCCTGACCCCTAAACAAATTATGTTTTAGGTGGTCGGCGAAGAATACAGTGCCCCGGATGTAACAAGTACTACAAAAACAAAGAATCCCTACGCGTCCACCGCACTCTGGATTGTGGAAAAACTAAAACCTTCATCTGCGTATGCGGTTCGTCGTTCACCAGGAAATTCGCCCTGAACTTGCACAGGAAAAGGAAATGCCCGATGAAATGCCCGGTGTAAATCAATTTAGCTAGTGCCAAGCAGCAAACGATTGTTGGTTTATTAAGATAAAAGAAGTTTAACATTGGATTAATTTTAATTTGTAATACATAATGGAATAAATGAGTTTAGTTAAGAACAGTGCTTTATTTGGCTAATTTTCACAAGTATAACCTAAGTTATCCTAAAAAATAAAATGTCGAGGTTCGTCTGTATTAAAATAATAGACTGCTTTCATGTGTTTGTATACTATGGATGCCCGTAGATTATATTACGTTTCCGGAAAGTAGCCATTCCAATGAATGAAGGATGATTTCTTAGATAACTTTGAAAGGAATAGAATTTTATCCGTTTTACTAACCCAAAATTCGGATGCTTCCTCATGGATCCACATCTACAGATGTCATCTCAATGAGTAGTATATGAAGATGAAACTCAATTATGGATCCGTAGATACGGCTCCATGAGGAAATACCCTGAAAGACAGTTAATATAGCAACATCTAACTACTTAATATTGTTCTAATTACTTCAATCAAATCGATTCTGGTCATATGTGCAATTTCCTGCTAGATTATTGACTATAAACTTAAACTCTATCTAATACCAGTGTAATTTCTTATTTTTTTCTACAAGTGTCTTATGCACCAGAAGTAAAAGAATTGTAACTTAAGCTAACTTTTCTTCTTATTAAAACAGTTTTTAGGCATAAACTATTGGTTCTTTTTTATTTAAGATACCCCTTCCCTTTTCCATGTAAACATATCCAATATTACGCAATTCTTTTAGGTCTGCCATGTCCAAAATGCAGGAAACTCTACAAAAACGCCAATTCGCTGAGTGCCCATCGGTCACAGGACTGTGGTAAAGATCGGCAGTTCCAATGTGAATTTTGTGCATTGAAATTCAAACGGAAGCACGACCTTAAGAAGCATACTAATTCGCACATGGCGCGAGTAGACATGCAGTGGAAACATATCACATAAGCTACTTTTTTGTATTATTCTTGTTGGAACAGTTTTGAGAAATAAATTTATTTTTTTCAAGAATCTTTCTGTATTTCGTAATTCTTCTTTTAGGGCTGCACTAGGTACACGTCATTTCCATCATGTCCCAAATGCGGAAGACGCTATAAAAATGCGGATTGTCTTAGCGTCTCCGTGTCACAAGACGCCAGTTTCAATGCATCATTTGCATGTCGAAATTCACAAAATCTCAGTATATTTTGTTTGTACACCGCACACAAACTATAAACTGAAGTAGAATAGCAAGCATTTTTCCTTAAATCTAAAGGCTTGTTTCTATTGTAGGTAGGACGCGTTGCGAAAATTGTATGCGGTACTATTCGAAAATTGGCATGTACCACCATCAGAAGCATTGTGGTACTAAACGATGGTACAAATGTTTGGAGGTTCACTGTGCTTATAAGGGTAAAGTACGCTCCAACTGGTATAGACACATGCGAGTGGTGCACAAGGTTCCCAACGAGATTAACTTGAGGGAACATATAGCTGAATGTTGTATTATGGAATAAAACCAAAACTTAAGAAGTTGTGTAATCTTCCCTAAAATGTTTCAAAACTGTTCCAGAATAAAGTATTACTTTAGCTCAAGTGGTTTTTTCTTAAATTTCGGATTTATCCTAGAGAACTCTCACAAAATCAACAAAATCTCTTGGATATTATAACATATTCCTCGAGCGTATTAAGTCGATAACCTGCTGAAAAACCATAGGAAACCCATTGATGTGTCTGTCAGCGATAATTCACAGCCCAATGAAGGAAACCTCTTCAAATTTCGTACCTAAGTTCCTGAATACCGCCCCTGTTTAAGTTTTTTTGGTAATACTATAAATTTCTAGGTTATCCAGTGAATTTAAATCGTTATGTATGTGGACGTTGTGGAAAAACCTACAAGCACATGCCGTCACTTTGCAACCATAAAAAATTCGAATGTGGCAAAGACCCCACGTTTATGTGCCTGTTTTGTCACTCGAAATTCTCACGAAAACAGTCACTACAGCGGCATTTGCTGAAAAGTAGCTGCAAAAAGTAGATAGTGATCAAGAAGACGAAGACTGTGTTGAGTTTGTTATAGAATGAAATGTTGTTAAATAAAATCGAAGTAAACTGAATAACAGTTGTTTGTTGCCCCCAGGTTACATTCCTTGTTAATTCCAGTTTGAAATTTTACTACCAGGGCCGGAGTGGGGCGCGGGCTTGCGCTTGGTTCTTTTGAAACTATTTTTACTACTAGTTCTAAAAGTGTGTCACTTAAGGTGATTTTTCACAAGGTTTTTCTGGAATAATCCTTGTCTTTCTGACACGATTTGACTGAAATTGACAACTGGTTCTAAAAGCATGTTTGTTTTTAGGTTAAGTTAGGTTAGATTAGAAAGAAGTTAGAGTTTCTGTCTAAAATTTAGCCAGTTCTGATTTCGTCATTAATCATAAGATTAGTTTCAAGTGAACCAAATTTCCTTTTGTGTTGACAACCTAAATCCGGTCCTGGCTTCAATCCACTCGGGGAACCACCAAAATCTATCCATGGTAAGTAAATCGGTACAATCCACGGCCACCCAAGCTGTTTTTGTATGTAAAATCAAAAATGTCTATTTGTCTTTATGTAATTTGTCTAATGTTTATTTGTAACTTTTGTTTTTGTTTCCAGAACAACAACAGCCACAACAGCAATCGATTGAAGAAACAATCGATATTCAGTTTGAGAACGACGCATATGAGACGTTGTTTCGTAATGAAACGATTCAGTTTGCTGCAATGACAGTTGAGGAGTCGATTCAGACGCAAAATGCTGTACAGAGTATCATAACAGCTGTGGAGGATATTCAGGATATACAGGGAATGCCTGATATTTCTCATGTGCCCAGTTTGGATGATATCCGAAATGACATTGAAAATTTAGACGATATGCAAACATTACAAGAGGCAGTTAACGATATTCAAAATATCGAAGGTGTCGACATTGAAAACATGCAAACCATCGAAGATCTTCAGTCTGATATACAAAACATCGAAGATCTTCAGGCCGATATACAAAACATTGAAAGTCTTCAAGCCAATATAGAAACCATTGAAGCTGACATTCAAAATATCGAAGGTCTTCAAGCTGACATCCAAGATATTCGTGACATAGGCGACTTGGAAGACATTGATGATCTTCAGATTCAAGCTGTGAATGAACTGCAAGATCTTCACGATCTTGATGATATTCAGGACTTGCAAGATATCAACGACATCGACGATATTCAGGATATCGATGATTTGCACGATATCCACGACGAACAGGCTGTGGATGACCCCGTGGAAATGGACGTGAATAAAAGTGATATTCAAACAGAGCCTCCTGGTGTCGAAACAGCCAAAACTGACGCGCCTAGGTTTGTCTGTGATGTTTGTGGGAAGAGTTTCAAGCGCAATCAGTCGTTGAATAGTCATCGGAATTTTGTGTGTGGCAAAAGTAAAACTCATTATTGTCATTTGTGTAGGCAGTTTTTTTGGTCGAGGCACTACTTGCTTCAACACGCCGATAAGTGCAAAAAGAACCGTAAAGTGGTGAAGAAGAACTAAAGTGTGTTTTAATGATGTACAGGCTTTGGTCGAAAATTTTGCAATTATCGAAATTTTTAGTGGCTGTCTTCTAGGTTAAGTTCATCTTTCATTGTGGAACTTTCGATCTGTACCCTGTACATAGAATTTATGTCATGTTAAAGAAATATAGAATGTGTCACTGTACCATAAGCACAGCACGTAATGTTGCATGTGGAGGGTGTAAAAACTCAAATTAATGTTAAAAACAATAGTAGAAAGAAATTCTTTCGACGTTTCTGGGTGCGCGCGTATCCACTTACGATATATGAACCACTAGGTACATTTAAGATGCGCGTGCACTTGGCGGCGTACAACTCGCGAATCTTCTACTAGCGATGATGTATTATTGAGATCATGTGACCTAAATTCTGTCTTATCTACAAGACATTCCAAAGACTTTTTTGTCGATATTTTTGAAAAAAAAAAAAGGTACTAAAACTGTTTTATGATGTGATTAATGATTGTACAAGAAGTTTCCTTTCCTCTGTCATCAGAAATAAAATTTTATTTGTTGAATTGTGATTTTATTAATTAAGACATGGTAAAGTGATACCAATTGAAATTAAGTCAGTGTCTAATTTTTTTTTTGATTTTAGGACTAAGGGACAACTCCAAGGAAAAATCGCAATTTTTTTGTCATGTTTGCTCGGAAAAATTCTACCGATTGGAATATCTGCAAAGGCACATCGCCTATCACAGTTTACTGTCCTAAGAAGAAGTCGAAGCAGATGAGACGTAAAATGACCTATAGAGACGAATTGTAACCATTACTTAGATAAACATAATTGTAATACTTTGTTGTTTGAATAAATTATCCGCTCAATAGTGAAACTTGCTTTACTTAATGAAATCTTCAATGTGGTAAACTGAAAGCAATTACAACTAACCATCACACGACAATCTTGTAGGCGTGGCTGAAGCCCCCATCCGGGCCACGCCCCAACGTACTCCTTTTTCAACTCTCATATCTTCCCTTAACACAATTAGCTTGGTTTCTGGGGGCACAAACACACCTAACTACATATTTCTGAAATTTTATTAACATTTACTTTTTTTTTTAGATTTCGTGGAACATAATGGAATATACATTTGTGTGACTTGTTACAAAACCTACAAACACAAAGGGAATTTGCGAAGACACTTAAAGTATGAATGTGGAAAAGAGGCGACGTTTCGGTGTCATTTGTGCAATTTCAAATGTAAACGGTACGATTATTTGCGGTTTCATTTGAGCTCGAGAAAGCATACGGTTGTGTAAGGAGAGGACATTGGTTACCTATTTTTGGGTAACTACTTTTTTACATATTATGTTACAGTTCATTTATTGAGTAGAGAGAATTGGAACTAACACTATTTGACGGGAAATTTAAAATGTATGATTAATGGATTTTAAATTTCGCGCTAAAATATATATAGATGGATATCCTTTATACTCAAAAAATTGACTTTAGTTTTTAAACATTTTTTTTGAACATATATACCTAGTTTTAGTTGTTTTCTTGATGCTGGTTTTACATATCATCTCAGTAGCATGACAAA
This sequence comes from Pediacus dermestoides, assembly GCA_963942485.1. Classification (NCBI taxonomy): domain Eukaryota; kingdom Metazoa; phylum Arthropoda; class Insecta; order Coleoptera; family Cucujidae; genus Pediacus; species Pediacus dermestoides. The sequence continues at coordinate 261,588 of OZ012630.1, read as the reverse complement.
TTTGTTAATCCGGCATTACCTTAAGTGAAAACTGGGAGTAACTATGTGCAGTTTTTTACTATTATCATCTACATAGATATATTTTAATGAAAGTTATACACAGTTAACTGCATCGTTAGATTGATTGTTACAGAAACTATTTTTGGTAAAGGGGTAATCGTTAACAAGAATTTTTATATTAATAAATTAAATTGAACCAAACTTTTTGTAGTTTATTGTGTAGAAAATCCAGAAATCCACTTATTCCCATTAAATAAGAGTGAGGTTAGAGCTAGTCGACTATGTAAGTATTGTTTTATGTGTCCAGATTTGATTTAACCTTTCTTTTTAGGAACCTATTCCAAGGACTGTTTTAAAAATAATATCGATAAGTTCTATTTATGTTGTTCTTTGTAACATCACCTAAAATTTTGTACATATAGCACATTTTTCCTGTACCATACTTCACACTACTAAAATTAACCACCCAATAAAACGCCATCTAGATACCTATTTCTGATAACCCCGTTGTCTCTTGCCTTCTAGATTCCGACTTGTTTATAATAAAGGAACTGGATGGGTATAGATGTGGCAAATGTGCTAAAATCTACAAGAAGCGCAGCAACACCAAGCGCCATCTAGAGTACGAATGTGGTAAACCGGCAATATACAAATGCCCGATTTGTTTTTACCAGTGCAAGCGACCGGATGTATTGAAATCTCATCTTATGTCACAGAAACATAGAAAACGGATAGGAAAAGTTGGATTGGCTCAGGATGTGGTGGAAGTTTTGATTGAATGACAGTATTTTTATATCCCATATTACATTAAATTAATTTAAACTTGAACGGTTTTTTCTGTGAATCCCTGAACAAATTCCCCCTCCATTTCTTTTGGATAACTTAACAGGAGTTTTGTTCTAGGTCATCTAGATAGATTTAAGTGTCCCTCTTGTGATCGAAGCTACAAAAACAGGAGGCATCTTTCCAGGCATGTGAATAACGAATGTGGACGCACAGCTAGCTTTAGTTGTTCTTATTGTAATTATGCCGCTAAAAGAAAGGATCATTTGAGACAACATCTGCTACATAAACATGACAGGAGGACCACATAGCACAAAAACTTTTATAGTAGCTTTAGCTAAATTTGTAAATAAATTTTGGAATGTAGTTAAGGTATTTGTTCTAAAATGCCCTTAAATGGGAATTGTGATGTAGTAGGTGACAGTGATCTGATTCAACGTCCCCTGCCAACACCATTAACCCTCTACTTTTATAACGTTATGGATGCGTATTATTATTATTTTAAATTAATTCAACATATGTAGATGATATCTCCTTCTTTAGAAGAAGATTCTAACAGAAGTTTTGTTGTAGGAAGATTTCAGTGCCCCTCTTGCTATCGAAGCTATAAAAATAGAGGGCATCTCCAAAGGCATCTGAGATATGAATGCGGACAAATAGCCAGCTTTACATGCCATTATTGTGATTACGTCAGCAAAAGACAGGATATTTTAAACACACATATCCAATACAAACATAAAATGAAAACAAATAACAGAAGGACCACAACACGCAAAAAAACTAGTTCTAATACATTTAGAAATAAATTCTGAGATAAAATGCTAACAAATAACTGAAGGGCCACAACATATAAAAAAACTAGTTGTAACACATTTAAAAATAAATTCTAAGATTTATTTAAGGTGTTTTTTTTTATCTAAAGTGCCTTCAACTGATGCGTTTGTGGCGTAAGTAGATATGTGGTGTTAGGTGGAAGGTGGTGATGAGAATCCTAATAAATAGTTAAATTAAAGATCAGACTACTAATATTCAATTAACCTGCGTAAACAAGTTCCTTCTTCTGCTTCTGAGTAACCCGATAGAAATTATGTTGTAGGAAGACTTGCACGTACGAACCTCTTGCGTGTCACACTCATATGTACATTACAAGAAGATTGAAAAAAAAAAGAATCTGACCTAGAGTGCCTTCAAATGAGGCTCAATGCTCAAACGAATGCGAGGTTAGCTGTAAAGTTAAACTTACCTAAATCTTATATCTTGGATATTTTCGAATCTCAAAACATCGTCTTCTTGTGGATAGCTTATTTATTCTTCGTGAACCTATGCATTTTCTTCTAGATAACCTGACCGAAGTTTTGTTGTAGGAAGATTTCCGTGTGACTCGTGCTGCCGAAGCTACAAAAACAGAGGACATCTCCTAAGGCATCTGCGATATGAATGTGGACAGACCGCTGCGTTTACTTGCTTTTACTGTAATTACGCTTGCAAAAGGAAGGATAACTTGATGAAACATGTACAGTATAAGCATAAGGCGCTTGCACAAATTAACTACAAGAAGACCTTATAGAAAATTAATTTTAAGATTTTGAAAAAATTACAAGTTGACTTTTAGGGCCGGTTGTATAAAACTTTAATTGCGGTGTTAAATTTTTATCCTCCAAAATATCTATAGTGACAATTGTAATCAACAATCGTTTCTATGGCAGTTTATCCTTTTTGGAGGATTATCTCGCGATTAAATTTTTATACAACCGGCCCTTAATAAAAATAATTTTATAGTTTTTGTATTTGTCTAAATTGGTTAATAAATTTTGTGACTTAGTTTTGATCTAGAGTTTCTTTAAAGGAGATGCAAGGAGAGTAAGTTAAGGACTTGGTAGGAAACCTAATAGTTACTAGAAAATCCCATGTATTTGTTTTTTTATTCTTCTTCTTTTCGTTATAACTAAACAGAAGTTTTGTTGCAGGAAGATTTATGTGTACCTCTTGTGGCCGAAGCTATAAACAAAAAAAAGGTCTTTACAGGCATGTAAAATATGAATGTGGCCAAAGAGGCGCCTTTACATGCTTATATTGCGATTTCGTCAGTAAAAGAAATGATAATATGACAAAGCATATGAAACGTATGCATAAGACGTAAATAAATGGCAGATAGCCTACACTACATCATAGCAGTTGTATTGTCTAAATTTGTAAATAAATTTTAAGAGATAAAGTGTTTGTTTGATCTAAAGTAGCTAGAGTGCATTCAAACGGAGTTCAAGTAGTTTCGTTATTTAAGGTGTTTGTTTGATCTAGAGTGTCTCCAACTGAGATATTTGTGACATATCAGAAGTGAGTATTCTTTGAAGAGTTAATTGTTAATTGACTGGTTGAAACGCTAAATCTACATTTTCTCAAAGTCAAAACTTTTGACAAGATGAATCTGATCAGTAGTTCCAAAATTGTGTAATTTAAAAAATTGGGTCAAATTTGAATTTTCGCTGTTATTATTTTTCCCCCCTAATTCTAAATTTTTTCCAACCCCAAATATCCCAACGAATTTTTTACTCAACATTTTCCCCTCTTTCAGATCGTTGCCCACGCTGCAGGAAATCCTTCAAATATCGCAGCAACATGGTGCGACACATGCGCTACAACTGTGGCGAAACCCGCAAGTTTCCTTGTTACATATGCAAAAAAACCTACAGCCAAAAGGACAGTTTGAAACGCCATATCTTAACAATACACGAAATATTTCCGAATCGCAGGGAAAAAGTCTGCGTTGTAAAATTGTAAAATAATTTAGGGGATACCCACCCACCCATTGATTTCATGTAGAATAAAATAATACAGATTCCCGAATGACAACTAGCCGGAAATTTCAACGCAACAACTATTACGAGATGTGTATAATGAAATTAGACAGACAACTCGAAGAGTTGCGTTCATAAAAAGCACTTGAGCGATATTCCTAGATATTCTGTCTGTGTTATGAACGCAGCTCAAAAGTGGCGGTGATAAGCCACGCCCATTCTTTCCATGCAATCTTCGCTTACTCACGCGATCTCTGTCTAAGTAATCGGCTAGTCGCCATTCGGCATACTGTATATTATTGATTAGAGTAAGAATTATTGTAGACGAGAATAAAAATAGGTCTTCCCCAAAAAGTTTGTAGTTCTTTGAGAATATCCCTTCGGTGTACTGTTCTTTAATATGTAAATATTAACGTAACCTAACCCTAACTTAACCTCTCCAGTTGTCCAGTTTGTATTATTTAATGTGATTTTGTTTTAGGCCGACTACGATACTTTTGTGTTTGTGGTAAATCCTATACGGCAAAGCGAAATTTGACAAGACATCAAAAAGTCGAATGCGGAAAAGAGAAAACCTTTCGATGTTATCGATGCACTTATCGTTGTTACTACAAACAAGAACTGGAATCGCATATGAGTAAAAGACACAACATTATGTTGAGTAGCGGCAGAAGATTCAACAAACGTTTGATATATAATAATCACAGATTTAGTTAGGTTAAATGTTCAGTTTGATTCCAATAAAATATTTTTCATGCATCTAACATTAGTTTTTTATTGGATCTTCGAAAGTGTTATCTAAATGTTTTCTCTAAATGATGTTGGATTTGGACTTCGTGTATCTGTAGTTGGTAATATGGAAATTTCAAGAGAGGTGAACTAACTAAAAATAATGATAATCAATCTCTACGTTATCGATGTGAGATTGTAAAGACCCATGAAAAATATTTAAAATACCTACTTGTCGAATGCCTTATTCCGATTGTAATCAAGCGTTATTTTGTAGATTTAAAACGACGATTTTCCTGCACGACCTGCGATAGTTCCTATACTACAAAAAGTAACCTGCGCAGACACCAACGCGTCGAATGTGGAAAAGAAAAGACCATGAAATGCTCATTGTGCCACCACTAGTTCTACTATAAAAACGAACTGGAGTGCCATTTCCGGATGAACCATCACATACAGTTGTTTTAGAATCAAGTTCACTTGATCCAATAAATATTTGAATTGCATCTAACCCCACTTTTTTTAATCCTGTACTTCCGACATCATTGTGTCTATTTGTTAGCTATTGGATGCCGTTTCCAATTGTAACCTAACGTTGTTTTGTAGATTTTAAACGGCGATTTTACTGCGTGGCCTGCGGTAAGTCCTATACAATAAAAAATAACCTGCGCAGACATCAACGCGTCGAATGTGGAAAAGAAAAGGCGATAAAGTGTCCATTGTGCCATCACAGATTTTACTACAAACAGGAATTGGAGGGGCATTTTCGCATAAAGCATGGCAGAATATTTTAGATTAAGGGCGGGGTAAACGCGCGGTTGTACCGCTATAATATTCCAGCCTTCTATTCTCCCCCTATAATTATTAAGAGTATATAACTGTGAGTAGAGTGTAAGAGTGTTCAGGTGGTCATCAAGGTATTGAACACCTGTAATTAACACCTAACCGTAATATGCGCGCCAATGCCGTAGCTCTAACTTTTGACCTCCCCCTTGAATACTTATTTGGGCTCTTACTCTCTGCTATAGGACTTATTGTAAAACTATGTTAGTATATCTAGAAAATAAAACTGTGCAAGTGTAAAACTCCATACCTCAAATACAAACAATCTTTCTACTCCAACTTGTCTAATTTTCTAAGCTCAATCCCACGTCTACATCTTCCGCTCCCCTTGACGAAACAAAGTGTATTCACTTGTTGTTTGATTTTAGGTTCGTTTGTGTGTCAGAGATGCCAACGCACCTACAAACACAAAGCTTCGCTCTACAATCACTCGCGTTTCGAATGCGGTAAGGGCAAGAATTTTTCTTGTCCTGCGTGTCCTTACAAAACCAAACGAAAGGGCAGTTTGAAGTCCCATATGGTTATCGTTCACGATATACATGATGTCATCATACCAACTGTGAAACGTTTCTAGAGTACCACTGGACGAGGTGGAAATTAGCTTGACTGGGCGGGGTTAAAGAACTAATCTTCTTTTTATTTATACTAATTTAGGAAAGTATTGTAATTGTGTTTTTTTGTATATAATTTGTAGAGAATCAATCACTAAATATAGACGCGTAATTAATGAAAATATAAATATTTATATATTTTTATTTTGTCCTTAATCCAAACCACTCTTCTAATAAAATATAGCATCCCTTCCTACATTTTTTACTCGTTCTTCTTTTGTAGCCCGCCTATTGAAACTCTGCACGTCAATTCATCGCTGCGTAAAGTCTATTGACAAACGCTTAGGAGCCAAAGAAATAAAAATGACAGATTCATTTCACAGCATGCTTCCAGTGAACTCTCTTGAGGAGCTAGTGGACTTTGAAAGGCTCTTACAAAGTGACCCCAAGTTAAAAGCACAATTCGTTGAGTATTTTACTGGTGGTTCCCCAACATTACTTTGAAAATGTTGTGCTTTTAGATCGGATACATTCAGTCTATTGGCGGGAAGGATGCCAAAGAAAATATTTCAAGGATATTCAGAAGGATGTATACTAATAGCTTTGCTAGTGGATGTTCTTGGTTGGGACAACGCAATAATATTAAGATGTGCGATATGGACACCATCGGAATTGTCAGGGGTAAGGGACACATTCTTAGGACGAGAAGGCAGTGGCGTAACTAGAAATGAGTTAAGTTACCAAAAAGGATTGGCTTCTAGTTACGCCACACTTTTAACCCACAATGGTCCTAATATAATTTGTTTCTAGATTATATTCTGTGCAAGTTCGAGTTGACTGAGAAGGACTTTGAGAAACGTGGCAGTGAATGGTTCAGGCTCAGCAAATTGAGACTGACAAGATAACTTAGTGTTAACGAAAAGAAGAAATAAAGTGTATACGAATAATTTAGAATGTTTTATTCATCTTAGCTCTTTACCACCTTCTTCACTGTAGTCTTCTGTTTCCATTTTTTCCGTTTCCCCAATCAACTTTATGTCATTTTCCAGGAATCCAGCAATGTAAAGTCTGTTGGAGAACCTATCAACACGAGCAGTCTTTAAAAAGCCACCAAAGGTACGAATGTGGTCAACCTAGAAGATTTCAGTGTGACGTTTGTAATTATAGCGCCAAAAGACAACACCATCTTCGCATTCACATGAATCGACATAAAGAAACCAACTAGTGATGTATTGTATCGATTATCTGTTAAATATTTTTCATGTGTTTTTTAATAAATCCCTAAACAAGCCACGTCGTGTATTTCTCGCGTCTCCCCAGAACACGTTCAAGGCCTGCTTGTTTTTCCGCATTGTGTGTCTTTTGTTGGATATCTTGTTTCTTTGGACAAATAAAATTCCGATTTTCTCTTTTAGTTGTTTGGAGATACATTGGTAACAACTCCAAGCGTTTTAGCAAGTACACAATGGACCACTATGGACGCTATCCGTGTTCCAAATGTGGTAACTCGTACAAACAAAAGACGCATTTGATACGCCATCTGAATTTCGAATGCGGCATCGAACCAAAGTTCATTTGTAAATGTGGAAGGAAGTTTAAGCAGAGGAGTAATTATAATACTCATGTGCGATCTATGAGGCACTATTAGGCCCTGTTTTTCAATCAGTAATTAACTTTAACTATAAGTTAATTTCCTTAGACAATAGTAACCAAGATAATTAACTATCAGTTAAGGATAACCATCGATTGAAAAACTGGCCCTTAGTTTTTTAAGTCTAGCTCTAGTCTGTCTTAATCTTTATATACTTATACAGTATAAGGGTAAAGCACTTTAACCCTTAACTGGTGACGTGAAATTTTGGTACATAAACGGTGACGTGGAATCTGAATTCAACAAATCGAATAATTTTTTGAATTTGGGGGAAAATGTGGAAATTTCTGTAACGTCCATTGGGGATGAAAATTACCACCGCGCGAAAGGCGGCGCTAGTGAATCAAAACGAATATGGCAGCCATCGGGGACATTGTCGAGATTGAAAATTTTCATTTTTATTAAATATAATAACATTTAAGAGGTGCAAATATTGGTTTTGTTGTTGGAGGAACTGAAATTACGCGAACATAACGCCCAGCAAGTATAATATGAAATAAAATCAAGAAGTCATAAATTATGTGCGGTGTTATGAACGAACACAAAATAATATTGTTTGTGTGTGCAAACAAGTGCCAAGACATCTGAACCGCATATTTTAACTGGGATCTTAATCATTGTCCTTCGAGGTGGCCATCTGTAATAGTTCGCGCGGTTAAGGGTTAAAATTATGTTAGGTTATAGCTGACAGTGCTTTACTCGACGTGATACTCAAATATTTCATAACCTACTTAGATATTTTGTACAATATGTGTTGGATCTGTTAAAAACCAGTTGTAGTAACTCAAAATAAAAATTCCCAAAACTCGCCAATGTTTTCGTCAGATAACCCACCGTCCTTATAAATCAAAAAGTGATGTTAGGTTCACTTTTGCCATTGTACAAACTACTCTACTAATTCAATTTTCCACTAGACTTTTCTGTTTTATTAAATGGCCAAATAGTTTTCAGGCGAATGTATTTTGCCCAAGACAAAAATGGACGGTTCCTGTGCCCCCAATGCAATTCATCGTACAAGCAAAAAGGACACTTGGTACGACACATACGATATGAATGTGGTGTTGAGCCACAGTTCGACTGCAGATTGTGTGGGAAAAAATTTAAGCATAAGTGTAATTTGAAGGCCCATTTAGTGTTTTCCCATAAGGTAAAACAGAGGGATAAGTGTTAAGGTTTTTAAGGTAAATATACTACTTTTAAAGCAATCACATGGTTTATTTATTTCCCTATTGGAATATAAAGCTTTATGTATATTCCTAAAACAAAAGTGATGTTATGCGGCGAATTAACTTCTCTTTTACTCTTCCCCCACAAACTTATAATAACATAAAGTGCGGTTATATAAACTTTACCTATCTATAATGTGTGACACAAAAATATATCGTTTTATTTCTTATTTGAAGTTTATGTATATATTAGAAAATATTTATTGGTTTAACAATTTTTTTCAATATTTTAATTTTTAGGTTTCGATTTCTATACCCGCTACTTTTGCCAGTGTGGACGAAGCTATAAAAATCGCGAGAGCTTATCGAGACATCGTCATGAATGTGGAAACACCGAGAAGAAATTTAACTGTCCATTGTGTGGTTATAAAACTCACAGATCTGATAATTTTAAGCGACATGTTTCTTTGCACCGTCAGTACAGCAATTTGCCTTGAAATTATTTTGTATAAATGACTTGTAAATAAAATTATTATAATATATTACAACGACTGCTTTTAAATTTCCTGCCAAATTTAGATGCAGAGGTGCTAAAGGGAGCTATTAGAGGTTAGTGACTATTTCGGTTGAAACTAAAAGAGTCCTAATGGGTTCTTGAAATACTGAAAATTTTAAGTTTTCTCTCCCAATTTTGCCATTAAGAAAACGACAGAAGTATCATTTGATTTTTTTCTGCACTTTCTCGCCTAAAATTAGATACGTTAGGAGGATTAATGGACACTATTTGTGGGTTTTATTTTCATTAATATCAAATTTTTTCTCCTAATTTTCCCATTAAAACAATGGCAGTATAAATATTTGTTATTTTTTGCAATGCAAATTTCCAAAAAAAAGAAAATATTGTTACACTCCTAATTTCTTGTATTTTCTCGCCAAAAAATAATCATAAGTAAGACGTGCAGCCAAGAGATCTAAATATGCTTTAGCTATAGAACGAAATTTGAGTTACTAATCCTTTTTAAATTTAAAGACAATTTCTTATCAATCTTTTTTTCTATTTTAGGACATCGTGTCTATTGCTACTGTGGACGCAACTACAAGAACCGTGAAAATCTATTGCGACATCGCAGATATTGTGGTAAAGAGAAAGCATATCAATGTTCGCTGTGCACATACAAAGCGCACAGATTGGATCATTTTAAGAGTCATGTGCGTTCATGTCGCCAGCGTAACAGATTAATTTTGTAACAATAACACTTAAATAAAATTGGAGGTATTTCAAAAATTGCGTTTTACTTTTCTTATAGAAAATTAGATACAGTAAGGGGAGCGTAGGATCCTAATCGGAGTAATTGTAGGTTAGAGCAAATTATCGAGAATTTTTTTCGGAAACCTGAAAGTGACATTCCTATATTTTACTAGGAAGACATATTAAATGACCTTTTCTGGATTGTCCCGTCGAAAATTAGATGCTTTGGGTGGAGTAAAGGTTCAAGTTCAAGGAACTTATTCTAGGTTAAAGTAATTTAGCGAAGGAAAATTTTTTGGCTTCTCAAGATATAATAAATGATTTTCTTTGGGATTTAAGCGCCTAAAATTAGATGCGTTAGAAGGAGCAATGGACTCTATGGGAGAGTTTTAGTGTCTACTATTGTTTAGTCAAGGAAAATTTTGAAATTCTGAAGTTTACACTCTTAATTTTGCGACTTGACTTTTTTCTGGGCTTAGCGGTGCAAATGGTTTTAAGGAATATTTTTTTAGGTTAATGTCATTTGGCTATAAGAAAAATTGAATTGTGCCACTTTTGACTATTCTGTTTCCTTATCTAAACTCCTAACCTCATACGTTTGTTTATTTTTAGAACCTCGCCACTTTTGCTACTGTGGTCGCCACTACAAGACCCGTGAAAATTTCTTACGACATCGCCGATTTTGCGGTAAGGAGAAGAAATGTCACTGCCCATATTGCGACCACAAAACCTACCGATCGGATAGTCTGAAAAAGCATATAAGCGTTGTACATAGTTTAAATTTTGTACCTACCAACAATAAATGATTTTTCATATCACGTTAAGCTTTAATGACATGCGTTAACCTAATATAACTTAATAACTTTGGTGATTAGATTATAATTAATTTTGTATTGTTTTTTTAGCTGGTCACATGTGTTCTTGTGGCAAAAGTTACAAACATTGGGCGAATTTACTGCGGCATAGGAAAGAATGTGGTACTGGAAGGCGCTTGCAATGTCCATATTGCCCTCATAGAACCCACCGAACTGATAGTTTGAAACTGCATATAGCTAATCGACATCCCCAAACGAAACCTTAACAAAATTTTGTATACAATTCAACTTAAATAAACGATTTACCCGTAAATTAAAATGTGTTTTAAGCATCCTCCCCCACTGTAATTTTCTCTGTAAATATTTTAAGGTGTCTGGGTAAAATTTCAAAACTAAACCACGCCCCCTACGTGTTTACTTCCAACCTATTAACACGTGACTGGTTTTAGGTTGGATGGTCCGAAATCCCCATGTTAAGGCTGGTCATCTATGCATACGGTGCGGCAATTTGTTCACCCGACTAGATAATCTAAAGCGACATATGAAGTTTATCTGTGGGGTGGCGCCACAGTTCAAATGCGATTTGTGCCCCTACGCCTCCAAACATAAATACGTGCTGATGATCCACATGAAGACAAAGCACCAGGAAACGATGGAGAAGAGCGAGGGGGCGAATTTGAACCAATCAGATTTTGTCAAGTCTGAACGCTGAAGAATGTAGTACAGTCTATTATAGAATTTGAGTTTGATTGGCTTTTTATCGACCAATCTAATGAATGTATTAATTTTTCCGATAAATATTTTTAGTTCCAATTTTCTTTAAGTACTCAAACATGGACTACGCTACTAGTGCATAGACTATACGCTTTGTAAGGATCTTATGTTGTATTTACATAGATCGAGGGAGTTTAGGTTTAAATTATTTAATTTTGATTAAATTCCAATTCCATTAGGTACTAAGGAGATGATTAATTTTATGTTAAGTTATCGACAATTTTAGTTTAATTTAAATATTGTGGTGTACTTATTATCATTTGTAAATAAATTACAACACGAAACCTAACCCAAACTCATTTTGTCATTTTTCCATTAGAACATCAGAAATTAACCTTAGCAACTGTACTCTGGCTCTGTACCCCAAGAAAACTTTTTTTCAAAGAGGGGAAATCTGCTAACAGACACCCTGGGCACTGATGTTCGGCCGCCCAGGGTAGTGTCGGGTTGGAAGTCCTCTGTTGAGGCCCCGACAGACTAAAATCCCTCCTTTCATTCCTCCAGAGTAGTGGGATCGCCTCTCGGTATTACTTTGCTGCTCTGGGTCACTCCTCCTCCCCTTGACTCCAAGAACACTAGAAACCGATTGTAATTACTTTTATTTGTTTTTTTTTTATTTTAGAAAATATTCTTTTAAAAAGCATGAAACTCCACGATATTATTTTCCAACGCCACCTAACCTCACTTTTGAAAATCGTGAGATTAATTTTGATCTGTGTCGTTTAATTCTCAGCAAAATTTTTTCGATTTATTTTAGGTGGTCTCAGATGTCCAAATTGTCAGAAGTACTACAAAACACGAGGCACATTGAAACGTCATTTGCGTCTAGAATGTGGCGTAGAAAGGCGGTTTGGTTGTCCATTGTGCAACAGTCGATTCCGCCATGAGCACCACTTGAAAACGCACATGAAATCCAAAAGATGTCACAATCTTATATAACTTACATCGATTGTGTGATGCATGAATGTCTAGGAAATAAATATAACTGTAATGACTAAAGCATGTGATTTTGTCCCACTGTAACATACTTCTTAACCTTGCATAACCTACCAAAAAAATATTCCGCCCATTTTAAAACTGTTTTTATTCTTCCAGAAAAAGTCTTCTGCATCCGCTGTGGTAAAAGTTACAAATACAAGCACAATTTACGTAGACATATGCGATATGAGTGTGGAAAAAACCCACAGTTTCGATGTGGGTTCTGTTCCAGAGCCTACACGCAGAAATCTAGCTTAAAAAGTCACATGTTTCTATGTCATCAAGTCGGCGATGTCAGTTGCATCAAGCGGAAAAGGCGGAAGGAGTTTGCACCAAAAATCGAGACGATTTATTTGAATTGATGATATTTTTACGGGATATTGTTATAGAATACCAGAATTTTTTTCAGTAGCCATTTGCGTCACACTATCTCTAGTTGTACCACACATACCTACTGAAAATAATTCTACCATATTAGTGTTGGCATAGTTAAATATACTAGATATTGATTCGGATTTAAGGTTATATTAATGAGGGTCTAAAAATAAATTATGTACTAGATGCTGATTGTTTTGCATTTACCCCACTCCTAAGTTGCCACGCCTACCGCGCACCCAATTCCCAGCCACTCTATCCAATTCTTTCGTTTTATTGTGGCATGTTCCCATAGACTTCTCTCCGTTCCCCTGTATTAATTTCTGGATTTTTTTCAGATGTTTATGATCATCAATGTCCTACATGTTATAAAACATACAAGTACAAATGGAATTTACTACGTCATACACGCTACGAATGTGGCAAGGCCCCACAATTTGTTTGTCGAATTTGTTCCAAAGCTTTTACCCAAAAAAGTAGTCTAAAGTCACACGTAGCATACATTCATGGCTTCCATTTGACCATAACTTAATTTTATTTGTAACTGTATATGTAACAAAATATATTTAAACATAATCTAACTGCAGTTTTATTTCTGTCACACTGTCTTAAACGCCCAACATCCTAAAGTAAGTTTGTAATTGTTTATTAAAATTGCCTTCTATATCGTCGCAGTTGCTTGCGGTGTCTGCTCAAGAGAAAACACTTTTGGGTACTTATACTATACTCTTTCCATATTATCCAACATGAAACTTGTTTCATCCAACAATATTTTCTTGTTTTAGAACCCGATGAGTCTACTTTAGATCCCCTAGCCACCTCTGATGAAATCTGTTTTATTCCAGCTGACGAACTTAATAAAGATGAAGTGAACAAAATTAACAGGCAAACTAAGGCTCGTTTATGCAACAAATGTGGAAGGGTAAAAATAATGTCATTAAAACCTCAAAGCAAATTTCAAAGTTGGTGTTTTTTTGTAGATTTATAAAACAAATGGTAATCTACTGCGACATATTCGATTGGAATGTGGCAAACCGGCTTTGCTAGAGTGTCCCTTATGTGGCGTTTCCATGAAGCACAAATCCAGCTTGAAGCGACATGTGGAGCTTAGACATAAAGGCTACAAAGTATATTTTTCAGAAAATTAAGTTAGACTGTGTAACAGTAAAATACATAGATAATTTGTATAAAGTGTTTAGAGCAAAGTTTACACCAGTGTTTTTATTGAATTCCCTGAAATTTGAAAACTCACATAAGGTAGGTTACTTATTAAGAAGGAACTACACGGGGTCCCAATTTTACTGTAAGATTTTTACGCTTATATGTTTGTTTTTGTTTAGTTTGCCATTCGTCGATACTCATAGTCTAACGTAACTATTTTTTTTAGCTCATATCCTACGTACGGTACTAAAACATCAGTGTGAAACCTGTGGGAAGAGGTACCAAAATAGGAACAGTTTGACGCGACATTTGCGTTTGGAATGTCAGAAAAATCCGAGCTTCTACTGTCAATACTGTAATCACGCCACGAAGCGCAAGGAGAATTTAGTGGCGCATGTACGGAATTTACATGGAATTGTGGAAAAACAACCATAATTTTTGTGTATTGTTAGATAACTAGATATAGGTATTTTAGAGTAGGAGTTAAAAAATCATTTAAATTACAAAATTCAACAAAACCAGCAGATACATGTTTGTGACGTTTATAGTGGCGGCTTGGTGAAAAATTACCTTAACGTACATGTTGTGTTCTATAACGCTTTCTTCATCGAATTTTATTATTTTTTAAATGATCTTTTCGCAAAAACGAAATTTATTTAAGCATTTGATATACCGACATTGATATTATATGTATATCTGCTATCGAAATTTATACTTGGTTTATAAATAAACGTGATATCAGAGTGGTCGTTGGTTTTATTGAAGATACAGTAGAGTAGGCAGCGACATGCAACGTGGGACGCCATCTAGTGTCACTAAATCTAGACGATGCAAATAACCGCGGAGGAGTTTAAAATTGTACAGTGCATTGCGCAGCGATTACGCGAGGGAAATTTCCTATCTCTAGTCTTTCTGGCTATAAACATAAATAAGAAACTATCACTCACTCTTTTTATTCTTCCACTGTCTGTAATATAAGGGGGAACTAACAAATTTCTCTTTCTTCCTGATGCACGTTTGTCATTTTTGAAGTTGTGTTTCCTTAAACTAAATTGTTTTTAGATTTCCCGAGTTACTACGAATGTCCCACATGTGGAAAAATCTTTAAATCCTCGAGTACACTATCACGACACCGCAACTATGAATGTCAAAAAGAGCCGAGATTCCGATGTGGTATGTGCACTTATGCCTCGTACCAAAAAAGCAACTTGAAGCGACATCAAATCTCACGTTCTCATTTTCTTCTGTAAAAACTGTACTAAATAAAAATAAATAAATATCTACTATTTTTGAAAATGTGCAAGTTTCACTTCTCCCAACCTTCGTTTTTGTGTGTTGTTAACCAGACAGCATTCTAACTAAATTTTTTTGCAGTTCCATCACGTAAATCACGTTGGCGATGTAACCTGTGTGGAAAAATCTACCGAAAAATCGTTTCCTTCAGGTGTCACACTGCATATGACTGTGGCAAGTTGCCCCAGTTTGTGTGTCCAATAGCTGGTTGTCGTTTTCGCACCAAACGAAGTAATGACCTTAAACGCCATATCAATAGAACTAAACACTAAATAATGCCCGGTAAAGTAATGGTAATTAAAGCTTCGAGAACTAGTTGCGGCGAAACCGCTACATGTGAACCAATCTTAACGTTGTTATATTAATTTATTATAACGAAAAGTTTTATCTAAATAAATCTAGTCTAACCTTTCTTCCTCCGCCGACTTTTTTTTATTGTTCGCTTCCTTAAAAATGGTAAACGTTTATTCGCAGAATATTAACCAACCATAACATTATTATATAACTATTTTTTTATTGTTCGTTTGTGGCTGTCGTGTTCGTATCAAACGAATTGATGACCTTAAACGGCATATCAATAGCAAAAGCGCTACATGTGAATCAACCTTAATATTATTATATTAATTTATTATACCAAATAATATTTAGAAAGAATTCATTTGAACAAACTTAGTCTAACCTTACCTGCTTCACCTACTGCCTTTTTTATTGTTTGTTTGGTGAGGCTTTTAAAATGATTAGCGTTTTTTTCCGCAGAGTGTGAATTAACCATAACATTATTATATTATAGGCAGCATTTGCATAATGTTCATATTTAATGAATAAATTAATTTGATAAGCTAAAATATATTGTTCTTCTGAAAATGTTTTGAAATATTCAGCTGTGGCAACATTCGAAATACGAAATAATGCATTTTCTTTTATATTAAAAAATATATAGAGACTTATCTTGTAAGTCAGGCAAGTTTTCCTTCAAAACCTCTTCCTTTGTTTCTTAAAAAAATATTCATTGCATAATATTCTAATCTTTGTTTTTTTTTGTAGGATATTCACAGATGTGTAACAATTGTGGAAAATTCTACTACACCGTCGGTTCCTTCAGATATCACACTAAATACGACTGTGGCAATCTGCCGCAGTTTATTTGTCCGATGGAAGGTTGTCCTTTTCGCAGCAGACGAAGTCATGACCTTAAACGACACCTCGCTAGGAATAAACACAAGATTGTGCCGAAACATAATGGCAATTAGAACTGAGAAGTAGTTACGATATGTTATTTTAATTAATAGATAATTATGTTTTTTGTATATTTACAAAAAAAATTAAATAAAAGGTTACGGGAAATATTGCACATATTTCTATGTGATTACACGTGACCGAAAGATGCGCAATCTACTAAACTATGACAAGTGATTGCGACAAGATCGCAGTGCGTGAAGTTACCTTAACGCTACATAAACAGCTTTAGTTATCTCTTTCTACTACAGTCCATTTTTTGAGTACCTAGAGAGACTTGGAACTAAAAATATTTGGAGATATTTAAAATATATTGATTGGCACTTTTCCGATCGGAGTCTTTAAATAACCATTCAAATTAGTGTATCTTAAATTTCCCGCTAAATATATCTAGTTCCATTTCTCTTTACTGAAATAATGGAATTTAAGGTGGGTTAAAAATGACTAAGCGATTTTTGTTCTTTAACCCGACCTAATTTAACGTCAAACTAATCTAACATCACTTTCCTTTTATGTGTTTTTTCTAATTTTCTATAGTACTTTTCGTCTTAAAATCTTACAGATTATTTTCGTTTCAGGGTCAACAGATGGTCGATGGGCCTGCAATGAATGTGGCAAAGTGTATTTCAAAAAAACATCGTTTTTTATTCACCAAAAATATGATTGCGGCGTCCAACCACAGTTTAACTGTCAAGTGACTGGTTGCATTTTTCGATCGAAACGAAAACACGATCTTAAACGACATATGGAGAGAAATAGGCATAAGTACAATGTGACGTTGTAAAAATAAAGTTGTGCAGAAAAACTCGATGTATAATTTGAATATCCCGCCAATGATGACGTCATTAGTCTTTTATGTAGCACTTATTTATCACTCGTCTTCATCACAAAGTAAAACCTAAGGTTTTGTTTTCAGGTCTATGGACTTGCGAGAACTGCGGACGAGTTTACGACAAAAAATCCTCGTTTTTCGTCCACCAAAAATACGACTGCGGCAAACTGCCACAATTCAGTTGTACAGTCGACGGTTGTGTATACAAAACTAAACGAAAATACGACCTCAAACGACATTCCATAATTCACATGAAGGAAGCTCTCATGTAGTTAGTTAATTTATTTGTACTTTTAGACTTAAACTAACTTAAATCAACTGGAATCCAAATCTATTTTTACACGTTGACATTTCAGATTATACGTCCGATGCTTATTTCGTCTGTAACAAGTGTCAGCGACGTTATAAATACAAAAAATCTTTGGTTAGTCATCAGAGGTACGAGTGTGGAAAAGAAGCACAAATTGCTTGCCCTTTACAAGCTTGCCCATACAAAGCTAAGACCCGCAACCATATCATTCAGCATTTGGTCAAAAAACATAACCTCGAAATTCCTCGGCGTACCTACAAACGTCACTACAAGTAGGCGAGGTAGAAGAAACGTTGGTGTGGTACTTTGTTTTTGGAGATATTTTAGGCGCTGTGAATGTTGTTTATTTTTATTAAATATTTACTGTTTTTGAGGGTAATAAACTGACTATGATGTAATAGAAATTGTTTGATTTTCCTGCGGGGATTCCCCCAAAAGTCCTATAATTTCAATCTAAACTACCGTTAGATTTTAATTTAAACAGATAGATAAGGTCCAAACAATTTTATTCAAATATACACTTAAGACTTAAAGGAATGTCTATGCTCCAAACAAAACGTTTCTACTATAGACTTAAGACAGTAAACTAGAGTCATGTTAAGTATATGGTCCAAAATGGTCGCTTTTCATTGACAGTTCGTCACCTTTTTTCCTCCAACTAACGTCCTAAATAAATTTTCCGCATGTAACATTCCTTCCTAACCTAATATTTTTGTTGTAGGTGTCGGAAAGTATCGTTGTCCCAACTGCGACAAGACCTACCAGAAACGTAACTCATTCTACGTGCACAGACAGTACGATTGCAAGAGTGTGATGGCTTGGAAATGCGGCTTCCAACCGTGTTTCTACGAGAGTGCCCGAAAGCACAACATAAAACGTCATGTGATCGTACATCACAAAGTTACGGACTATCAAAATTTCGTGGTGAAGAAGCAGTAGTAGAAGTTATTTTTGTTATAGTTTTAAGAGTATTAAATGTTTTAAATAATAAGAAGCACGTTTTTTTAATTACCCCAATGACCTTATTAAATTGAGGTTATTTTCTAGTTTGTGTCTGAGTTATATATAAAGATTTCTGCATCTTGTAGCTAAAGGTAATTGGTAACTAGTTTGTTCAAGTATACTAACTGCATCTCTTCCAATAGCCGAACTCAGTCTGAACTAACCTCAACTCACCGCCACTTAACCTAACTCATTTCATATTTTTTCCAGATTACTCTATAACATCAATGTTGAAAGGTGTCACATTCCTCAATAACACTTGCCCACTATGCCTAAAAACATTCAAACGCAAAGACCACGTTCAACGTCACTACCTCGAGTTGCACTTGTACGAGGAACGAGGAATTGGTTTTGAGTGCTCAATATGCAACAAGATGTTTAAACGGAAGTACTTGATGGACAATCACCAGAGGGTTTGCACGGGGATTGTTAATACACCGGAATGCCCAAAATGTCACAAGATTTTTAAGTCGTGGGAAAAGTTGTATGACCATGTGAAGAAAATACATTAATCAGAGAGACAGTGTAAACGGGGCTTTAGTTTAAAGTCTATAAAATCTTTTGGCAAATATCTATATGAGAGTTTCAAATCTTCAAGCATTTATTTTTTATACCTACTACTACTTAAAATTATCTCTAATTCTATGTTACGATAAATTACTTTATATGTTATAAAATAAACAGTTAGATTCTTTACGCATTACTTTGTTCTTTACCCATATACCTTATCTTTTGTTCTGTGTTATAAACTCCCTCACGCCTACTACGCCCTAAATTAACCACCCCCATTTTGTTTTAGACGAAGAAGATGGCGACGACTGCGCCATCACCACCACAAAATGTTTCATTTGTGCGAAAAAGTTCACGAAAAAAGCCCATTTGCAACGCCATTTGAAAGAACAACATTTGCACAAACCGAACGGGTACATGTGCACCATCTGCCGGAAAATATTCAAACGCAAACACCATTTGACACGTCACGAACCCATTTGTGATCGTCGAATGGCCAGAGCCAAAGATCGCTTTAATTGTTGTATTTGTGACGTGTGGTTTCTTGAAGAAATCAAACTGTTCTACCATTACAAGGAATATCATACGAATGTGTAAGGAAAGTGAGGTTAGAAGACATGTCAAAGAGAAGTAGGGTTAGGTTATTGTACTGTGCTTGTCAAAGATATTGGTGTTTAGGATGTTAACTGTGTTCTATCAAAAATGTATGTGGTTAAGATGTGTTTTTAGTTTAGGGAGTCACCGGAGGGCTGAGAGTCATTGCCAATACGCCCCTGATTGTTATCAGTTTGATCTCATTTAATAAATAAATTGTGTTCTGTGTGCATGTTCTAGTCATAAAAAGTCATAATTCCAGGAAATAAACTAAGTGTCAAAGAAAAACGCAATTGATTTATTCGCAAAACAAACATAACCTCACCTAACTGAAATATATACCTACCTATCATCTTTCCTCTTTTATCTTTACGTCACCCATCCCCACTTCTTTAATTCGCAAAACTTATTTAACCTAGTCCAACCTGATCCCACGACCTCATATATTTCTACCAAAACCTAACTACCTAAAACAATTTCATCTTTTATTACTTAAGATAACCTTATCAAAACAAACTTATCTACTTGACCTCATACCTTATAATCTAGCTTTTCTAATCCAATATACCCTCATCTACCCTTACATATTAATTGACATCATGGGTTCTTGCCTCTTTTATCCTAACCTAACCTCACCTAATTCTACGTTTATTTAAGAGTTTCTAATAGAGCCTTTTTTTGTTTTCAGATTGTCTTGGACCGTGGAATTGTTACAAATGTGGTAAAGCTTACGATTTGAAAAAGTCTCTGTACGTTCACCAAAATTACGATTGTGTTGATAAAAGTCAGTTCGTTTGTTGGGTGGAGGGGTGTGGTTACAAAAGTAAGCGAAAGCACAATTTGAAGCGACATCTGCTGTCTAAGCATGTGTCGCTGAAAGTGGATGATTATTATTTGTCCAAGATGTAAGTTTGTTTTTGATGAGTGATGTTGATTTTGAGGATATTTGAGATTAGGTTCCTAACTGAAAAAGTCGATTGTAAATAAAATTGTAGAGATTTAAATCTTTGTTTTTTTTTATAAAATTAACCCTGTCCTATTTGTGAAATATTTTAGATCTAAAAATGATTTTTGTGTTACCTACTTTAATCCTGAAAATAGTACTGAAGTTTTAGGTTAAGGTATGCCTACAGTGTCTTTCTTAGTACAGAAAATTGGAGCTAACAATATTTGGCGGAAAATTTAAATTACTAGATTATAATATGGTGTTACACAGAACCTACGAATTTTCTACGTCTCAGAAAAGGTTTGTTGTTTCCGGACTGTTGTAGATCTAACACTTTTTTTCCAGGCACGCTACCTCTTTTCATTTGCAAACAATGTGGAAAAACCTACAAGAACCAGACGACGTTAAGTCGACACATCCACCATGAATGTGGCAAGGACCCCAAGTTTTCCTGTCAAATTTGTTCAAAATTGTTCAGGAGAAAGGACAAAATCAAGCTGCATATGAGAGAGAAGCATTTTGTATACTTACAATAAAGCTTGTAAAATCTGAGACTTAGCTAGGATTATTCAGGATCTGACTAGGAATCTGTTTTGTAGGTTCGGTACCCTTTACATGTTCTTGTGGTACCTAAATCCTTTAAACACCGAATTAGATTAAGTGTGGAATTTGTACGAAATTGTTTAAGAGAAAGGATAAATTACAAATTGCAGCATATGCAGCATTTTATACAATACTAAAAACATCCATTTGTAATTAGCCTAATTAATAAAAATTATTAAATATACAAACTTATATTTTTCCGAAAAATATCTTTGTTTTGAAACTTCTCTAATTTACCATATTTTATAATTTTTTTTTAGCGGCGCTGCTTCGTTTCAAGTGTCCTTGTGGAAGAATGTACAAAAACCAAACTAGTTTAAGTCGACATGTCTATCAACAATGTGGTAAGGATCCGAACTATTTATGCACAATTTGTGGCAAGAAGTTTAAGAGGAAGGACTATCTGGCCGTCCATGTGAAAATGCAGCATGCTGGAAAGAAGTAGAAATTGTTTATGCAATACTAATATATTTACTACTCGACATAAAATTGTTTTTTTTTTTTGTTCGAGAGATTGTCCCACTCACTGCTATGCAGTTTATCGACAAATTCTCACCTCACGAAATAAATACTAAACTTCCTCTTCTTACTTTTCTTTTAGTAAGTAAGAAGTATTTCTAGTACCTAACTGTTTTTTTTTTGTAGGCCTGATGCTCTTCAACTGTCCTTGTGGAAGAAGCTATAAGAGCAAAGCTACTTTAACTCGACATATTCGTCATGAATGTGGCAAGAAGCCAAAGTTCTCCTGTCATATTTGTAGGAAAAAGTTCAAGAGGAAGGACCATATGAAGGTTCATCATGACACCGTGCATAAAAAAACTCAAAGTGATTCTGAAGACTTATAGTTAAGTTAAAATGTAAAATTATTACAGGAAAAATGTTTACTCTAAACCTAGAGCATTGTTGGGTCTATAGTTTTCAACCATAGATTTAAGACAATAACTTGATTTTGGACCATAGACTTAAGACAGTAACCCAGAATGAATTTTTGTCAAGTCTATGCCCAAAATATTTCTGAAATAACCTACAATAAATAAAGCAAACCAAAACGTTTTTTCTTTCCCCCTTTTGCCACCCCCTGCTTGTACGCTAATCTATGTTGTCCATGTATGTTTCCATTGTAATACTGATTTTTTTCTTGTAGGTTATTACGATAATTCATCGAGATTCCATCGGTTTTTTTGTCGTAGTTGCAATAAAAGCTACAAACACAAGCGACATTTGTCCAGCCATATTAAGTACGAATGTGGAAAGCAGCCATCGTTTGAATGCAGCGTGTGCAACAGGAAGTTCTATCAGAAGTACACGTTGAATGCCCATTTGAGACAGACGCATAATATCCATTGAGTTTTGGAGGAAGGGTTTTTCATGTAGGGTTTTGTTGGTAGAAATAAATTGTAGAGGAATTCATATGCACAGTTCAGTTCTTCTAAGGACGCTCAGACTATGTAGGTACTTCATGATGTCATAGCGTTCTTAGAAGAACTGGATTGTACCTACGTAACATTTTATTTGGTTTTGTACATTTTATTCGTATTAATTAGGGTTATTTTGCCAAAAAGTAGTTAAGTTCCCATAATGTTATGGTGGAAAATTTAATTACTTACAATTTTGGGTCGCACAATTGTAACCCAAAATAATTGTTTGTACCTATTTTAATAAAGCGTTTCTTATCCACAGTTTATATTAATCACCTTGATTTAATCCAATTTTAGAAACGACATAAACAGGGACGGATCCAGTGTTGTTCCTAAACTGACTCGGAGACACACTTTCTTTAATAATAATCAAATACAGAATTCGGTGTATTAGTTTGTTTTAATTTTGACACATTTGTTCCTAGTCCAGTCCTGACCTAAAACTACAAAATTCGTTTCTTACTTCGCGCATTCTAAAAATAACTATGAGTTGCCACCTACTACCTCCTTTATTTTATTTTTTAGGTCAAAGCAACGACGACCCCCTTGTCTTAATCAAGATTGAAAAGTTAGAAGAATGCCTTTCCATTCCCAAACATATACATAGATTCATGAAAGTGCCAGGTCTCAGTCGTGTTGGGAGAAAGTCGTGTAGAGGTTGTTATCAACGGACGAAACGCGGTGAAATCCCCAGAAGCCAAATTTCCAAAGTCAAGACCTACTGTTACGATTGTGTGGAAAAACCGTTTTTGTGTATTCGGTGTTTTAACGACAGGCATTACCAATGATGTTTTGATAAAATAAAATAACACGAGAAATAAAGACGTAGTTTTGTTGACGGTCATTCAAGGGTTTTTTTAATAAATGCAACTTCTGACCTTAATAATATGAATAAAGTGCGGATTCTATAAAAAAATAATTTGTCTTCATTGACATTTTCAAAAGTCATACCTCCTAGGACCGATCCTGGTTTTGACGTTATGACTACCTGAGATCCGCTCTCTATTTATGAACATCTAACAAAATGTAAAACTATTATTAAAGCCACTAGATTATGTTATTGTGCAGTTCCAATTGACATAATTTTTTTTCAGTTTTTTCGTGGTATTGTGATTGTGGACGAAAATACAAGCAAAAGGCTGTATTATCTAGACACAAACGATATGAATGTGGAAAAGTAGGTCAGTTTCATTGTGATCAATGTCCGAAGAAATTCCACCGGAAATATACTTTGCTCACGCATTGCAAGAAACTACATGGTGAATTACAGTAACAAAAATTTTGACCTAAGTTAGGTGAAAGAAACAAGATTGCTTTGTAAATAAAATACAAAAATTTCCTTGCGTTATTCTTAGTTATTTCCCTTATTTTTCCTTAAGATTAAAACACTAAAAGACTCCCATGCCGGATTTAGAACAGTAGATAACTGAAACAAAATTATTCAGTTAGCTAGCATTTCGCCTAGAAACCATTTGGGATTCTTCAGAGCAATTGAAATCCGACACAAGAGAATCTAGTAATAACTACAATAAAATCTCAGTGGGCATGGCTAAACTTGCCACGCCTACCATGCAGCTTTTCTACTTGCATCCTAGCCATACTGGATAACTAATAACACTTTTCTAGGTTATTGGCCTTGTACGGATTGTGGACGCTTCTACAAACACAAGACGGGCTTGTATTGTCACAGAAAACACGAATGTGGCCGCGAACCGCAGTTTAGCTGTGCATATTGTGAGAGGAAATTCCATCAGAAGTCGAATTGCAAGAAGCACACGCAAAGATGCATACAAAAAATGAAGAAAAATGGCTTGGTAGTAGATTAGGATGACGAAATGTAAAATTTCAATAGAAAATAAAGTTTTGTTCAATATTTTCAAAATGGTATACTGTATAACAAAATATCTGATTCTGACGTCACATGATGGAAAGTAGTTTTGGCTACATTTCTCTCAGCTCAACTTTCTTCTACTTAACAAACACACTTATGTAGCATGCCCCCCCTCGTCACCCCTACCGTACATCCGTCTATTTAACTGTTGTTCTTTCGTAGGATATGGCATGGGAGTGTCCTTTGGGCCCTACCAGTGTGACGTCTGTAGAAAAAGTTATAAGTATTCGCATTCGTTGAGCCGCCATCGGAAATACGAATGTGGAAAGGCCCCCACTTTCGAATGTTTCGTTATGGGCTGTCAATACAAATCAAAACGTAAAGACAATCTTAATGCGCATGTGCGGACGCTGCACTTGAAACAAGTCAAAATGGAGAACATTGAAAACGCGACATTTTAAATGTGGAAGAAGAAAGAACGAATTGTGGAAAATTTCAATAGATAATAAGTTTTTAGAATTTTTTCATAACAGTTCCTCTATAACAAAACAGCTGGTTCTGACGTCACATGCTGGAACGTAGTTTCGGCTACATTTCTCTCAACCCAACTTTATTCTACTTAACAAACACACTTATTTGGCATACCTTCCTCACCTTGTCCGAACATTCGCGTATTAAACTATTGTTCTTTCGTAGGGTATAGCATGGTAGCGTCCATTGATCCCTTCCAGTGTGACGTCTGTAGAAAAAGTTATAAGTATTCACATTCGTTGAGCCGCCACCGGAAATACGAATGTGGAAAGGCGCCCACTTTTGAATGTTTCGTTATGGGCTGTCAATACAAATCAAAACGTAAAGACAATCTTAATGCGCATGTGCGGACGCATCACTTGAAACAAGTCAAAATGGAGGACAACATTGAAAACTCGACATTTTAAATGTGGAAGAAGAAAGAGGGAATTGTGTGATTAATTTTAAAGTGTTTTTTAGATTTAATCTGACTAAATTAGCTTAAACTAGTTCATAGATTTATTTTTATTATATACAGGGTACGCTTACAAACGTGCCAAACTGGACGGTCTAATTGATTACGCAGGAACGTACTCACAAAGTTTCATTCGCTGATCAAACCTTGTAAAATCATGTAAATATACAGAAAAATCGAATATATACTCAAGAATTTTCACGTGTTTTTCTTTGGCACCCCTATTTAACTTTTAAATGTTTTCTCTATTGTAATTGTGATGTTTTTACAGGAGGTTATGTATGCAAGATGTGTGGAAAAAGCTATCGAACTGCCACATCGCTTGTTCGTCACAAGAAATATGAGTGTCTGAAACCGCCACGCTTTTTCTGCAAACATTGTTCGTTTAAGACAAAGTACAATTTTACATTGAAAGCACATATACTTCGACAACACCCTGTAAATTAACTATGTTTAAAAAATATTTAGTATTTATAATAAATCATTCACAGGAAACACTAGTTTTATTTCCAATGTAAACTACTTGTCAATAAGTAGAATTAAATTCCAAACTCTTAAGCAGGATTAGCAGAGATTATGCTTGTCGTAAATTTACCATTAAAATCTAATTATTTAGTTAGATTCCTAGTTCTCGCCATTTTTTCTTACTAGACTTGTTTTATTTCCAATATAAACTTCTGTCAAGAAGTGGAATTAGATTAAGCTAGGCTAATTGAAGTTACGCCAGCTACGCCACTTTTATTCCAATTGTAAATTTACCATCAAAATCTCGGTTATTAAGGTTAGATTCCTATTTCCTACCAGTTCTTCTTACTAGATTTGTTTGTTTTAGCCTACAAATGCCGACTTTGCAACAAGGCGTACGAGAAACGAAAATCGCTGTACGTACACGAAAAGTACTACTGCAGTAAGGAGACAAAGTACGAATGTCCAGCTAATGATTGTCACTACCGCAGTCATCTGAAAACGAATGTTAAGCGACACATTGGTACACACCACAAAAATTTGTTATCGCAACTAGAGGGACGTTAAACGAGGTGACCTAAAGTGTTGATAAATTTTAAACAAATAAAGCAGTTTTCGTTCAGCCAACTCGTAGTTTTATTTCAAGCTTTCCCTGTTATTGTAATGCGACTGATGAAATTTACACAATTTTTCGTTTCAGGTTACATTTTTACATGTGACGTTTGCTGCAAGACCTACAGAAAAGAATCATCGTTGTACGCTCATAAGAAATATAGCTGCAACCAAGAACTGCATAGGCGGTTTCATTGTGGTATCTGTAGATACTCCACGAATTTCGTGTTTAATTTCAAACGACACATGGCTAGTAAACAGCATAAGGAAATGACGGGAGAAATAAATTTTTCGTAGAAAGTTAGCTTCGATTACATGAGCTATAAAAAATCGTAATATAACCATAATAAAACTGTGTAGTGAGTTTTTATTGTATTTCCACATAAGTTTGAGACCATTTCATGTTACCTTGGAGGTGTGCAACACTTCCGGACTGGATCAATAAGGGGTTCATTTAGGTGTTTAGGGATCAAGTGATTCGGCTGTTCATCAAAAACGAATGAACCTCTTGTTGATCCACTCAACACCCTGATGAACCCGTTGTTCTGCTACTGAACCTCTTGTTGATCTACACCTAAAATGGATGAGATCTCAAAGTTTGCAACAGACACCCCCAACTAAATTTATTGAACCTTAACTTTTCTAATCCAGCTTTATTCAACTAACCCACTTCTTCATTTCTAACCTTAATAATTAGCAAACGTACAATTTTTTTTCATTGGTTCTTTTTTTAGCTTTATATCGGTGTGAAAAATGTGGCAAAGTATACTATAAACGAGACTCATTGAGGGTACATCTGAAGCATTATTGCGGCATTGCCAAAAACTTCATTTGTACCATGCCTGGTTGCCACTACCGAACCAATTTGAAAACGAATTTGAAACGACATGTGGTTGGTGTACATCAAAAATACATTCTTCTGGACAATTAGTGTTACGAGGGCAATAAATGAAAATATACTCATAAGAAATTGTGTTTTATTATAGTTAGTTGTGTTAGAAATTTCGAGAGGATTCCCCGAAGTTTCCACGAAATTTTACTAAGTAGGTAGTTCTATTCAAAAGACAAACTAATATTTCCGTTGCATTCGCTTAAAACCACTTCTTACGCCTTTAATTGTCTTTAAACGAAATATACGAGGACTGTTCAAGAAAACTGTATAACTACGCATATTAACATTTATACTTTTTAGAGCGACAGAGAACCCACGTTTGCGAGAAGTGTAACAAAAGCTACATGCATCTGATGTCGTTTAAACGCCATCTTAAATTCCAATGTGGCAGCAAGGAGCCGTTGTTTGCGTGTCATTTATGCACCCACAAATGCACTTATAAGAGTAACTTGAAAAGCCACCTGTTGCACAAACATAAAATTGTCGTTGATGTAAAAAAGTTAAGCCAACTAGGCATAAACAAGTCAGTGTAGTGGAAAAAAATAAATTTTATCTAAATTAGAATTGTTTTTCATACCTAGTCTCATACCTGTCGTAGTTATATCTAATAGAGTACAAAGTAACCAAGCTGTAGATTAGCTTGTAATGTAGATACTAGGTAGCTAGTAAACGAGAGATTCCACTAGTAATTGTGCTTGGTTTTAGGTCTGTATCAATGTGGAAAATGCTTGAGAAAATACAAACGCAAGGACACATTCAACAGACATATAAACAGAGAGTGCGGATTTGCACCACGTCAAAAATGTCCTTATTGCCAACATGCTACGAATCGATTCGATAATTTAAAGACGCATGTGCGGAGGATACACAATGTTCTGTTGTAGCGATGTTGGTCTAGGATGACGTCACACCGCCGTACTCCCTAACCTGACCGAAGACGTAGAGTCTTGAAGACATCCAAATTTTAACAATTTCCTAGTTTTTACCGTAAATTTAGTCTGTAAGTGAGGTCAGGTACGATCAAACAAATTTACAAATGTTTTATTTGACAAAAATTTTTCGAAATAAATCTAACTAAAACCTTTCCATTCGTTTCCTTTAATCTTCCCCCCCCCCCCATGCACATATCTTCCCAGCAACGCTGCTCTAATTCCCCTCTGTTTATTCCAGAGTTGCCATTGTTTCCACCGTTTACTTGTAAACTCTGTAGCCGAAGTTACAGCCGACGTGACACTTATTCGAGACACATCCGGCTACAATGTACCACGGTCGTGAAGAACAACTGTACACTCTGCAGTTATACCACAGGCCGAACGGATAATCTTTATCGACATATGCGGACTGTACATAAAGTTGATGTAAAGTTACGACCTTATGTAATTGATCAATAAATTATTGTAAAAAGTTATTGGTTTGGTTTATTTTATGTGAGAATTATTACTATAATCTTCCGCTGCTAGAAATTATTCAGTGTCTGTTGTTTTTTTCTAATTAATTTCTGTTTCAGATGTCGAAACGATGTGGACTTGTGAAAAATGCAAGAAAACGTACAAACAGAAAATTCATTACTTACGACACATCCAGGAGGGTTGTAATAACAAACTTATGAAAATGTGTTGTCGTATTTGTAGGTACGCCACACCAATACCAGAAAGATATAGAAAACACATGAAAACCAAACACAATATGGATAGTTCAGGTTAGAAAAAAAAATTGTGATTGACAATTTTATCCCAAATAATAAATGTAAACTATAGCTACCTTTTTCTACGTCTCAAAAAACTTACCTCACCTTAAATTCTTTTGTAGAGGAGGCCACTTTGTGTTTCAAATGTATACATTGCAACAGACGCTTCAGATGGCGCTACTCGTACTTACGACATATGCGTGGAGAGTGCTGGAAGAAAATTTTCGAGAATAAATGTCAAGTTTGTGGATATTCGACAAGAAAAAAGGAGTATTATAAAACACATATGCTAGTGAAGCATCAAATTGAAGTGTGATGTGGAAGATAAAAATAAAGTTTTGGTTTTATTGCTGTAGCAAACTTGCGAGTTATTTTGTAAAAATGTCCCTTGTAACCTGAGTGTAGTTTAAGAAACGATTATTGTCCAAAAATTAGAACTACATATATCCACTCATGTGCTGGTCACATCAGATATTTTTATAACCTAAATCATTTTATCGCAATTATAAATAAATATGATAAACCTAGCTCATTGTTAACATAAACAAACTTTTTCAGGACGCCAACGATATGGGCGATGGCAGTGTAAAAGATGCCGAAAACAATACACAAGAAGTGACAGTTATTCGCGGCACATCCATCAGGAGTGCGGCGATGTTAAAAATATTAAGAAGTGCCATCTGTGTAACTACAGCGCAGGTAGAGCCGATAAATTTCGCTCGCACCTGCGCCTGAAACATCACATTATGAATTTTAAATTCAACTAATTGTTTTGAAATAAATAAAGAATTTTTGCGTTGATTTTTGAAGGTTGTTGTTGAACCCCGTCGAAATTTCACAGCTCTATAACAAATTAGTTTCACGTCGGAGTAAACTCAACGTGTTGCGCATGTTTTATATACCAATTCCTCTACTTCTCTTGAAACTAACATACTTAGCCAAACAACTCGTGTGTATTATGACGATTTTTTCCTGGTTTTAGATGGAAAATGCATTTGTTTCAAGTGCGGACGTTGCTTTATGTATCTAGATGATGTAAAGGAGCACATGATGTTTATTTGCGGAAAGAAACCGAAAATACGCTGCGCTTGCGCTAAGAGTAGAAAAACTTAATTTTTCCCTTCCCCCTCCCTCTGACTGTCTAAGAAACTCTCGTCTCTAAGCCGGCTCAAATTTGTGTTTTTTAGGACGCAAGTACATCTGTGACGTCTGCTATCGCAGTTACCGATGGAAACGTGGCCTGCAACAGCATAAGAAATATGCTTGTGGTATCGAGCCCCAGTTTCCGTGTCCTATAATCGGCTGTAATTATAGGGCAAGGATCAAGGGCAATGTGAAACAACATATTGCTTCTGTACATATCTACAATTTGCAGTTTGTAGAGCAGTTTTGAAGTAACTTAAGATTTGTGATGGTGTTGTAAACTATTGTAGATGTAGAAATAAATTATTCGATACTTATGTGGATGGTGGATTATTTCTATCTTGTCTATCTTGTCATTGTTTAAAACTTAACTTTTCCTAACTAATCTCTCCTTAAACTGTCTAATTTAGTTGTAATGTCCTTGAAAGTTTCGTAGTTTTTCTGTGAGATGCCATATTATCTATTTTTTATTAGTTTTTGAACCAAAACAGTAGGCATGCACTTAGTTATTTCTTTATCCTACAGACCAAAATGTTCATTTATAAATCAAAAATTCATCAAAGTATACTTACAGTTTTCAAGTATAAATTGGTTTCTTTAAGTTGTCAACTTATACGCCTATAGTTTTCAATTTAGAACACATACTGACGTCATTCAAGATGTCTGAGTAGAATAGCACCTATTTAACATTTCTAACTAAAATAGAATTAGTAAATCTAATTTTCCACTACTGGGATCCTTTTTTATTTCTTACAACTTCTGTCATTTATATGATTTGAACTAGAAAGCCAGTACAGACCTGATTTTTCTTAGGGGGGAAAACCTTACATAGTGTGAAATTTCTACTCACTAAAAAACCCCGATGCGTCCCGGAACCGCTCTCGAATTACTTCGAAGATAAAGCTTAACCTAACTGAACATAATTTAACCTAACATAACATAACATAAACATAAAATAAAACTGTTCTTGTGCGGAGGAAATTTTTTGCAGACTTGGAAATGTAGCAAAGTTTTACCATAGCGTGTATGTATTTTTGTTCCTTTTTCCAATCGATCGAAACCATCACACTTACATGCGTCCATTTTTATCTTTTAGGCTTTTTCAATAAAGGCCGCTACAATTGTCCAGACTGTAACAGAAGCTACAAGTGGAAGAAGGGCATGCAACAGCACAGAAAATACGAATGTGGCAAAGACCCGCAATTTTTCTGTCCATTTCCCAGTTGTGGTTACAAGGCGAACATCAAAGGCAACTTGACGAATCACCTGAAATACAAACATAAAGATTTTGTTATCACGTGGAATAGTAACTAAGCGTGCCAAAGAGTAGAATTTTTGTGATCGTAGAACGCTTGTTTTTATGCAACAAACGAAATAGTCAATAAAATGTGTACGAAACAAACAAGAACATTGTTGTAAACATCGAAACCCTACATAACGTACCTCTCCTGCATTTTAACATCAATCAAATCTTTTTCTTGGTTATCTACTCTTTGTCGATTAAAACTGTTTTTGTTTCAGACAAAAAGTGGCAATGCAGAAACTGCCACAACCGTACTTTCAAATATAAAAGTTCGTTGAAGCGCCATCTGAAATTTGAATGCAACCAGGCGCCCCAATTTACTTGTCCTGTGTGTGGATTTAAGTCCAAGTTGAAGGAGAATTTAAAACAGCACATTAATCGAAAACACGCCAATTATAATATTGATAACGAAATACATGAGATTTATATATGATTTTTTTGTAGTGTTGGATGAAATAAATTATTTTCTATGCTTATAGTTTATTTTACTAATGCTGGCAATGACGTCATGTCCACTTTGTCGCACCTATTGTGTACCTAATCGAATAAAGCATTTTCAGAATGTTTTTCAAGCAGTAAACTTCGAGAAATTGGGCAAATTGGGCACCGCAGGTCAAATTTTGATTTCTAGAATTTTAATTTTTAGAATAATTTTGAAGCAGTGAACTTCTAAATATCGCGAAATGTCAATATTCACATTTTTAAAGTCTCACCATTTTGGAACCACTTCTGAATTTACTTTGGGATACTTCAAAATTGTCCTCCAAGAAAAATTCAGAGGGTTCGTATCGTAAATTTACCTATTTTACTAAAAACTTTCTTCTGGCTGTTTCCAAATAACACCACTATGTTTCGAAAAAAGTCATAATATAAGACAGTCATGTGACAAATGACAGTTGTATTAAAACCAGTTTTTTTGTAGATAACCGTTTTGTTTGCAACAATTGTGGACGGCGTGCATACAAAAACAAGAAATCCTTGTTGCGGCACATGCGCTACGAATGCCAGAAGGATCCACGATTCAACTGTCCGTTTTGTCCTCACAAAGCAAAGTACAACAATTCGCTTCTTTTACATATTAAACAACGGCATATTCACCTTTATTCACAATAAAAAAAATTTTAATGTTGTTATTCTTTGAAACCCAACAGTTTCTTATTAGATTAAGTAATTTAATTGAATTATTGCTGATTTTTGTTGCATCAGGAAAACATTTTAATTATAAATTGTGTCAACGTGGCTGCAAAGCTAAGAAATCTTCAATCAGAGCGTACAAGCATAACGCTTTAAGTAATCCGCTCCAAAACGATCGATCCCTAACTGATCACTTTTAACTACTCTGTATTTTATGCTCAATAAATTTATTTGAAAACGGTTTTAATTAGTTTCAGTTAGATTATGGTATCCACAATGATTGTAAGTATGTAAGGTTTTTTGTCTAACTCAAAACATACTTTTCTTACTTATTGACTTACTTAATTTTTAATTATTTGAATAATAATAGCAGGATTTTTTTGCAGGAAAACAGTTTTTTTGTGACACATGTCAACGTTGTTATAAGACGAAAGGTTCGTTAACCAGACACATGAGCTATGAATGTCAAAAGGAACCAGCTTTAATTTGTCCGTTTTGTCCGAAGAAAGCTAAATATAAAGCTGATTTAAAGAAACATATAAACATTGTGCACATTTTGCATACAAATGTACAAAATAACTAATAAAGAGATTATAGGCAGAAACAGTTTATTCTCCCTCACTCCCTCCCTATACTATCCCGGTCATATTTGTATTTTGTGCATAATAAAATATCCGTTTTACTTTTAGGTTATGTTAGGTTATGTTTTTCGTAATGTAAGTATGACTATCTGACTTTTTTATGTCCCTAAAACTGATCATGGTATGTTTCTTTAAAATTTCATATCTAATCTCAAAATTGCGGTTCTATCTCCTATAATTCCAAGCTTTTGTTACAGGAGGACGATTTTTTTGCGACATATGTCAACGTTGCTATAAAAATAAAACTTCTTTAACCAGACATATTAAATGCGAATGTCAAAAAGAACCAGCATTGGTTTGCTCATTTTGTCCAAAGAAAGCCAAGTACAAAGCTGACTTGAAAAAGCATATAATGGTATTGCATCCTGAAGAACTGGACAAAAAATAAATACATTTCTCTTCTTTTTGAAACTGGTTTTAGCTAGTATTTGTAGTCGGTTTTCAATCTATAAGTGGAATTTTTTACAGAAAATCTGTTCATAAAACTGACGAACGTCAAAAAGCGCACATGAGTTTGTCCGTTTTGTCAGAAGAAAACCAAACCCGAAACGCCAACTTGAAAATGCACATAAACACCTCAACGCATTTAACAACAAATAAAGCAATTTCTGTCTCTGAAACTTTTATTTGATTCTCCCTCAATCCTCAATAACTTTCCCCATTGTAAATACTTCACAACATGTACAAATCTAACGCTTTCCCTCACTAATCTCGGCGCCCAAACTCCGCTCCAGTAAATTTTTTTGACTTGTGATTTTAATTTTAGATAATAAATGTCGGACTTGTGGACGAGTTTACAAACAACGACAGTCACTAGTGCGCCATGTTCGTTACGAGTGTCAAAAGGCGCCGATGTTTGAATGCCCCCATTGTCCGTATAAAGCCAAACAGAAGGCCCACGTGCTGGCGCACATTGTCGCTAAACACCCTGATGAGGGCATTGAGAACTATCCGATGAAGTACAGGAAGAGGTACCTGAATTATACTGTGGATTAACATTGGAGTTTTTGAACAAGCCTCGTATATTTCTGGATTTTACTAAGATGTTTGAAGGAAAACCAGTTCACTTAAAATCTAAGTTAGATGTAATTTATGATTTTTGGACAATTGTTTAGTGTTAAAATTAAATTTTTTGATTTAACCTTACTTATATTTGAAAAATTATAAAATCGGCTTCCACATAGCCTTTTTCTAGTTGAAAGATTAAATTGAATTTTTCAGCCTTGTAAGAATTTACATGTTTTTTAACTTGTGTTCTACTTGTTATACCGGGTTAGCTCAAAAACAACTAGAACAAAATATTTTTTTAATCTTCTGCAAACTTCCTCTATCTATAAATTTGAAATTACAGATCAATGCAATACAAATTGTCGTTGAGATATAAAATTGTTGGGTTAGCCCGGTACGTACTTGTTATTTTAACAAATCCTTACCGTTAATAATTAATTATTATTAATAATGTATTTTACTAGAGTTTATACCATTAAGTATGTTCTTTGTACCTTAAAGTGTATTTTATTTATTGATAATTAGCAATTTTTTATTAGTTCGTTTAGAAATAATCTCAGTTTTTAAAATATTACAGTTATTATAACCAGTTTGTTATAAAATGGTTAAAATTGTACATAAGGCAATATATTTTGTTACAAATCTAAATATATATGTTAAAAAAACAGTTTTTTTGTTTCGGAAAACTTCAAATATCCCGCCAAGTAGGTACCTTCGGATCTCCCGCCAAAATTTACACTTAGTTTTGTTGTAGAACACGACATGGCTTCACGACAATGCCCGAAGTGTTTCAACATCTACAACTATAAATGTTCAATGTTGCGTCATTTAAAGTACGAATGCGGACAAAGCACCACATTTCAATGTTTATACTGCGAGAAAACCTGCAAACAAAAGTACAATTTGATGTCACATGTTAGACGAAGACACCCGAGGAGCTTCGAGGAGTTTTCCGCCTGGTACTTTACGAGTAAGAACAGGGAATGACTAGCGCCGTGTTTATACAAATTTATGAAAATATATTTTATACATCCAAATATTTGTGTTTTGTTTCTAACCTAATATAACCTAAAAAAAGATAAGTTTCCTCTAACCGTTGTTTTCTTCTAGATTCCTTTTACATGGCCCAAGATGGACGTTTCGGGTGTTTACACTGTCGATTGTCCTACAAATCCAAATCTGTTGTAATACGACATTTACGATATGAGTGCGGTGGGGAAAAACGGTTTACTTGTGAAGTTTGCTCGGCGAAATTTGGAAGAAGCGATGCGCTAGTTAGACATAGAAAAAACAAACACTAAATCAAGTAATCAAGATGAAGAAAAAAGATCAAATATATTTGTGCTCTAGTTAAAAAAAAGGGCGAATACAAAAAGTAAAAGAAGTAAAGATTGTATATTATTATAAGTTTTATAATCAAGGTTTTTTGTTAAATAAATTCTGTTAAGTTAGCCATTTCTTGTCGCTCAAAACTGAACTCCAACACATATTTAGGATGTAGAAAGGATATAGAAAAAAACAAGAGATTAGTGGGTGTCTTTCTTGTTTTTCCCCACGACTCAACTGACTTCATTTAGAATACTGTTGTAGGCAATTATCGCATGACCCAAGATGGACGTTTCGGTTGTTTTCACTCTACATCTTCCTACAAGCAGAAATACCATTTACAACAGCATTTACGATACGAACGAGGCGTGGAAAAACGGTTTGTTTGTGAAATTTGCTCGAAGAAATTTGGAAGAAACGATGCGCTATTAAGACATCAACGTATAAAGACTAAATGCTTCAAAATTAAGAAGGAAGATTGTAAACCTACTCTATATTAATAATAATAACAAAATTCTGTAAATAAATTAATTGTAAAAATTTGTTTTGTGCTTCTGATGGGTCTAAAACTGACACAATAATTCTAGAGGTTCCTCAAGGACCATAATCTTGATCATTCATACTCCAACATCATTCTCAATGTTTTATTTAACTAACTGCTTCTTCACTTCACTCAAATTCATCAAATATTTTTTTTAGATATCCAACAATACATAATCGAATCAGACGATGGAAAATACTTCTGTAAAAAGTGCGGCCTTCCCTATAAACATCGTGGAAACCTGCGAAGACATTTAATCTATGAATGTGGTGTAATCCCGAAATTCCAATGTGGCTACTGTTCTAAGCGATTCAAACAAAAGGGCAACTTTATATTGCACGTGAAGAACATCCATAAACAATTTGTTTGAATTGATTGTTTTTTTTTTGTAGTTGACAATAGATTGAAGTTTGTGCCTTTTTTCTGTTAGATTATATGAAATATTGATGAAAATATTGTGTTTTGTATTGGTTTTATTTGCGTGGATCGATAGGTGTAGAACTGAAGGTAGCTTAGGGATCACAAATTGCTTATAGTTTTGGAACTAAAGCAGATAGGCACATGGTTATTTTTATGCAACCTAAAGGAAAGTTCGTTTAAAACCCAATGTAACGCCGGGCGTACCACGGGGATCATTTCCCGGGGCCCTATTTCTAATCGTTTATCCAGCTTGATTTTCCAGCTAATTTCTTTTTTTTTTTAGATTATCCAACAATCCAACAACAATCCAATGGCGATTACATTTGTCCCGGTTGTGGAAAAACCTACAAATATAAAACTAGTGTTTACACACATTTAAAAAACGACTGTGGCAAATCACCCCACCAGTACTACTGTAGTTTATGTCAGTTTTACTGCAAGTTTTATCACGTGCTGCAACGTCATAAAACGACAGTGCGCCATAAGAAAATGGCGGCTTTGAGCCAGAAGCCCAGATAGATTTTTGTATGATTAATTTTGTGCTTTTGAAATAAAATTTTCGAAAATCGACGTTGGTTTCTTGTATATATATATATATTTGTATAATATCGAAATTGTACATTATTGTTCTATTGTAAATAAATCCGTTTACGCCTGTTCTCTTCTTTACACTTTTCTCTGAAACTAAACCTGGAAAAAACGTATTGAATCCTATGTAATCTATGGTTTTTTTAGGCACTACCTATTTGTATCCGCTGGTGGATCCGGATCCAGTGACGTACACCTGTAAAGTTTGCGGCAGGGAGTACAAGAGGAAGAGCTCATTATATAATCACTGTCGATGGGAGTGCAACAAAGAGCCACAGTTTAAGTGTTCTTACTGTCCGTACAAGGGCAAGCAGAAAATTCATTTTGTTATGCACGTGATGGCCAAGCACAAGGAGCATAAACACGAGGTTTTCAATATTGCTGGCAATAAGTATCCTAATTAAGTGACGAATAGAGAAGTGTGGATAAGTTAGATTAGCCAACTTTACACTGTAGTGGCCTGCTCAAGTTTCTGATGAGATTTTTCAGTTTAATTTTTCAAAATAATAATAAGGTTGAAGGGTAATTTTATGTTTGGTGTGGTGAACAAATATTATGTAAGTATATTTTTATGTGTGAGATATTATATTATAATAATAAATAAAAAATGTACAAAACTTCGATGCATAAATTTTTAGCTTAGTTTGTTTCAAGTGTCAGATTTTTGACAGGTATATTATAAATATAGA
This sequence comes from Pediacus dermestoides, assembly GCA_963942485.1. NCBI lineage: Eukaryota > Metazoa > Arthropoda > Insecta > Coleoptera > Cucujidae > Pediacus > Pediacus dermestoides. The sequence goes on along the minus strand of OZ012630.1, from coordinate 223,709 downwards.
TTCATTATCATATATTTTTTATAATACTTGTTAGTTATATCTAGTTTGGATAATTGTTTATTAATATATTTATTGCAATATTTATACATATCTTTTATATAAAATTGAAACCGAGGTGTTAATAATTTATATTTTATATTTATACAAAAATAAACTGAAATAAAAGTTTTCTACTTTTTAACTTTATGTTTATTGTGAAAGTGGACAGTTCAAATGGTCCTATTCAAATCCATTTTGGATTTCCTGAAGATTATTTCCTGATTTTCTTCGAATTACTTCCAGGCATCTTTGGATTACTTCAAAATTTCTCGTTTGGTTACTTCCGAATTGTAATCCTGAATTTCATTTAGGGGGAAATCTTTTAAGATTATTTGTATTTCCTCAAGATTTTTAGGATTTCCTTTACACTACCTCAAATTTCCTTTAAATAATCTCGATTTCATCTAGGTGGCTAGATCACAATCGATGGTGTTTCCTCAAAATTACCTCCTAATGATATACCTGAGCTCGTCAGCAGTTTACCTTTTTATAAAGCGGAGAATAGATAACTTATCCTAACCGATACTTTTTTGAAAACCACGTCAATTTAAACAAAATATAATATATTATTTATCAAGTTTACAACGATTTTTTTCATGTTATTAAATCTGACACAAAAGGTAAGCTTAATTTTTAAAATTGAATGATTTGTCTAACATATTTTTTGTAGGTTTAACATGAAAACAATGGAAGATGTTGATTTTGTCTTATGGACAAACTAAATATATTCGACTTGTTTCGAAGAAAACCAAGGAAAGCACTTTTAGTTTTGTTTTTGTTCCAAATATATTTTACCTATTCCAGTTTTTTTTATTTTAATTTTACGCCCTTTATGTAAATACGTCTCTAACGCTTTGCTCTATGTTTTGTGTTGTATAACCGCCTCCACAACGTTTATTTTTTTAACAATTTGTTCCCCCTGCCCCAAACACGGCCCCACTCCCCTACAATTTTTTTTTAATTTCTGCTTTATTATATTTCAGAGTATTTAGAATTTGACAAAATTATAGTGCCCCCAACACTCGAATCCCTCCTCCAAAGTCCAGTAAGTAAATTGCGGAAGCGCACCAACGAAAACGGCCACTCAATGCGTAAATTCAAGATCCTCTCGGAGGACATTGTGAGGCCGGGTTACTCCAACGAGTCGCAGTTTGCCTGTCGACATTGTGGCAAACGCTACCGATGGAAGTCGACAATGCGCCGCCATGAACAGGTCGAGTGTGGGGGCAAAGAGCCCATGTTTCAATGTCCGCACTGTCCGTACAAGGCCAAGCAAAAGGGGAATTTAGGGGTGCATGTCAGGAAGCACCATTCAAACGCTGAGGATGAGGAAGGGAAAAATGACCAAAATTAGACTAAGCGAGATTATTTATTTACTTAAGTAGGTTTAGGCAAGGCGCGGTTGGCGCAGGATGCTTCAAAAAGCGGATATAACTTGCGGGGCGGATCAAGGATTTTGGTCAAATAATAAATAGAAACCCTTTGTTATGGAATGTTAAAAAAATCGAAGGCCCCCGTGGATCCGCCTCAAACTTTCACAATGCGGGCATTTTAAATTTTCTAAACCGTTTTTTGAAGCACTCTGTATAAGACCCTCACAAGACTTCCAAGTATTTGTTCTTATTGATGAATGAGAATAAATCAACAAATATTAATTTCATTAGGATTTTTCAAAGTTTGCTCATACTGGAAACTCACAAAATAATGTGATCAAACTGAAATTGATTTTATTCAGTAGATTCTTGTAACGTTTACGTGACATAATCTATCAGAGGTTTTTTTGACGTGTCTAAAACTAACCACATTTTCGAGACAACCTAAAATTTGTTGGCTGTACCACAATTTTTGTCTACCTTTGGTATAGAGTCGAGGAGGTTTTACACAAGCTGACCTTATTTTCTGTAATTTTCCCCTACCTGGGGTTTTTTTCAATTTGATCACTGTGTTTTCCAAGCAAGCAAATCAAAGACTAGCCTACGGTTTTCCGTATAAAAAACAGATTAAAAGTATTTTTGTTGTTGTTTATTTATAGAGAATATTTTGCAATAATAATCTGTAATAAATTGTTTTATTTTCTCGTATTAACAAAAGAAAATTGTTAATTTTAGATATTTTATAGTTTATTACGATTTATATACATTATATTAAGAGAGTGTGCAATATAACATTGTTTAAACAAATTTAGTGCCTTACAAAAGAAGCAATAATTCAATTTATATATTTTATGATAGCTGAGACTATAGATTGCATTTTAGCACAATGTATAGTCTCAGCCAAACAAACATTGTTATTTAGTTGTAAAATTAATTCATGTTGTTTCTAAACACGTAATAATTATAATACAAAACACTATAGTTTATATTTATATACTTAATTGTAGCAATTTATTATATTATAATTGTATTAACATACAATTTCGTTCATTAGTTGCTAAGTTTTACTTATTATGTTGTGAGTTATATAGGGTTTGGTTGATTAAATTTTTCAAGGGATACACTGTGTTGATATCTTTCATATAACATCCTATCTTTAACCCTTTAAAGTTTTGTTTTAGTCCAGAGAAGAAAGGAAACGGCAAGCTTATCACAGAATGGGAACGACTTTAATAGGCTAATTTCTCTAAACAAAATATTTTTCCAGGAAAATTCATTTGTGGACGAAGCGACAAATCGTATCAATGTAAGCCGGGCTTAGCCAGATACACAACTGTGGCGAAAAAGAGCCTAGCCTCTAGCTATCCTCTGAACACCTAAATGTACTTGAGGACTCCATTTTTTTTAAATATTCTTTATGAAAAAAAAATTAATGATAAGTTATTTGAATTATAAAAATCTAGAACTAAAAATAACAAAATCCTGATTCCTCCAGTGTGTCACATCTTTGTATGAGTGTAAACCGCAACCTTACAGACGCTGTGGTACAAATTATTAGGAAAATGTATAAAAATAAATTATTGAACCATAAACCATCTTCTTTTAACCAGTTGGCCCCTCACATGAATTTCTCTAATATATTTATTTTTTCAGTGCTATTTTTTTGTGCAAGTTGCGGAAAGAAGTATCGATGGAAGAAAGCCTTAATTCGACACATACGCTACGATTGTGGAAAAGAACCACAGTTTAAATGTCATTTGTGTTGTTACAAATCCTATCAAAAGATTGCACTGAAAAGCCATATTTTACACCGTCACACAATTGATAGGTACCACATATAATACATTTTTGTAATAAAGCAAATGAAACTGACAATTTAAATAAAATCTCTAGCTACTATCGTGTTTTTTTTTAAAGATACATCAGTAAATGATTTGGTTGGTTCAGTAGGCCCCTTTAGAAGGCTAGACTAGTACGCCCCTGGAATTTCTCTATAAAGTCCACCAACATCACAAAATTCCTTTCCCTGTAGGTAGTACCCAACTTCCTTCTAGACATTTATCTGACCACCATGTATATCTAATTTAATTTTTTTGTAGATCGTCCCTTTATTTGTGAGACTTGTGGTAAAGGCTACCGGTCTAAAACAGCTTTAACGCGCCACGTTAAGTATGACTGTGGCAAAGAACCCATGTTCAAATGTCATGTTAACAAGTGCAACTACAAGGCGTATCAAAAAATCCACTTGAGAATGCATCTGATGAGCTCGCATAATATATTTTGAAATATTGTTAAATAAATTGAAAATAAAATTTTAGCATACTGACTGAGTTTATTTTTCTACTTCTGATCATTGTACTTTAGTAAAGTTTTTATATGTATGTAACTTGATTATAACTGCTCCCAATTTCTTTTAGTTTTCCTGTTCTGCAAAAACTGCGCTAGAAAATATCGTTCCAAATCGGCTTTAACACGCCATCTACAGTATGATTGTGGCAAGGAGCCGCAGTTTAAATGCCAACATTGCAACTACAAGGGGTACCAGAAAATTCATGTTCTGAGACATGAGACGAAACATCATGGATCTGAAAGAGTTAGAAATTTATTCAGAAATATTTTATAGGAGCGATTAGGCGGGAAGTGGCCAGAAGCGAGAAGTCTAACTAATTTAAAAAAAAGTTGTAGTATTTGAAGTTAATTTAGTTGAATAAACGACTATTTACGAGTTTGTGTCATTTTTTAAACCAATTTTTTTCAGGTTTATAAAACGTTATATAAACGTCAATACTACTTACGCTTACGTTTTTAAGACATCTTGAGTCTTTTAGTTGTCAGCGGTAGAACTCGTGGCAGACGTTATTGTTTCAAAACATCCCTGAACAGTCAGGTAATTTACGACTGTAATAAATACCCGTTTTAATGTTGCCAACAAAATTGTCACTACAGGTCCACTTGAAAGCTCATTACATAAAGTACACTGAGTAGACGTTGGCTACAAGTAAAAGAAATAAAATTTAAACGAAATTAAACGTTTATTTGAAATTTACTTTAACTCTGACCGCTTATTAATCTGGACAAAGTGACGAATTGTATGCACCTGCAAGAGATGGCGCAATGGCTTAAATTTCGCCGCTTTCAAACTCTTACAACTCCTACTTAGTTAGCTTAACCTTCTGTAGTGTTTCAACATAATAAAATTATTGTTTCCCCACACTGTGTTCTTGTTTTTTGCTCATGCTTAAACAATTTTAGGTCCCATCCAATGTGACGATTGCCATCGACTATACAAAACCCGTCGCTCCTTCCAGAAACATCTGAAAATTTACTGCTTGAAGGCTCCAGCGTTTCAGTGTCACATGTGCGACTCCACGTTCTATCAAAAAGTGCACGTGAAGAAGCATTTGTTGAAAGTGCATCATATGTTGGTGCCGTATGCCGAGATAAAAGAAAACAACTAAGTTAATTAGGTTTAGGTGTTGTGGTGGAGGAGTCTGTAGGCAAATAGTTATTTACGTGACTAGGGGGTAAAGTGGTATTTACTGAAGAAGAAGGCTTGTGCGTTTGACATTCGCCAGTAAAAAAACTTTCCTCCCATGTTACGTACACTATTTTTTAAAGCGTTTATTCCAATGTTACTTTTTAAGGAGCTTTTTTTGTAATCTAGAATATACGAATAAACATTCTATTTTTATGTACTACACCATTATTTTCATCTTCTAGTCAACTCCCGGGCGCCTAACCAATCTTGTAAATACCGCGGGCTGTGCCCCAACCCCTCCCTCCAAACACCAATCTAACCTTAAATAAATTTTAGGTGAACCAGGCGGCGAGCACCTCTGTCCAACTTGTAACAGACGTTTTAAAGTGTTGGGTTCGATGCGCCGCCACCAGCGCTACTATTGCAGCAACAAACCGCCCCCACTCACTGGCTACATTGAATACGACAAGGACAATTATGAGTGTGAACGCTGCCATCGCCGCTACAAGACATTCAATACGATGAAGCGCCATCTGACATATGAGTGCGGTAAACCACCGACGATTCAATGTCCAGTGCCTGGCTGTGAATACAAAGCGAAGATTCGCGACAGAATGATGCAACATTGTCGGATGGTGCATAAGATATTGTTTTAATATAGTTAGATTAGGTTATGTTAAGATAAGTTGGGACACTATGTAAACCCAACTTAATGTTATTTGTGCCTTAAAGCAACTAATGTGTAATTTTATTACGAAATATTTATATAAATAAGTTGTTGAATAAATTTAAGAATAAGTTTCACAAAAGTAAATTAATGCCTACATTTCCTCTAGTAGTCGAGTTTTGAAACAACGAATGATTTACTTAAATATTCTAGGTGGTGGAATGTGCTAGCAGCCGGAGGCGTCGCCAATTTTTTCTGTTCAAAATATTTACCTCTACAGTATTTCTTCATTTTACTAGATATTTTTTTGGATATACCTCAAATAACCCAAATTTTTTTCAGATTCTGTGATTTTTCCTTGTGAAACTTGTGGCAGGCGGTACAAACTGAAGCGTTCGCTTTGGCGTCACCAAAAGTACGAATGTCAAAAGGAGCCAGGATTTCACTGCCAATTTTGTCCGTACAGAGGCAAGCAAAGGGCCTCAATGATGTCTCACATGGCTACGCGACATCCAAGCAATGTTAAAACATACACTCCGATTTAAAATTATTTCATCTATATTATTTATTCGTAGTAATATTTATTTCATCGATTATTTGCCCTCCTCTTGTTCTTACTATTCCTTGGCATGTACCTTGATAAACTTTAATAAATAAAACTAAGTTGAAAATTGAATTTTGTGTGAAAGCAGCGTAATATCAGTCTGAAGGTGCGTTTACACTATACCTACGTTTTATCACAAACGGTACCTACATGTATTTTGTGGTTACTGCTGTTCTTTTAGATACTTACCATTGCATGATGAAACACTATGGATTAGTACTAAAAAGTGTCTTACAAGAAGGTAGAAAAGTCTTTAGACATTATGACGCCTCGTGTAAATCCAGCACATATGAGTGCGGTAAACCGCCGACGATTCAACATCCAGTGCCTGGCTGTGAATACAAAGTGAAAATTCGCGACAGAATGATGCAACATTGTCGTAGGGTGCATAAGATATTGTTTTGTTATAGTTAGGTTAGATTTAACTTCCTGAAATTGCGACACTATGTAAACCCAACCTAATGTTATTTGTGCCTTAAAGTAACTAATGTGTAATTTTATGATAAAATATTTATACAGAGTAACTAGTGCCAATGGAATGTGCCAGCACCCGGAGACGTCGCCAATTTTTTCTGCTCAAAATATTAACCTCTACAGTATTTCTTCATTTTAGTAAATATTTATTTAAAAATACCTCAAATAACCCAAATTTTTTTCAGATTCTGTGATTTATCCTTGTGAAACTTGTGGCAGGCGGTACAAACTGAAGCGTTCGCTTTGGCGTCACCGAAAGTACGAATGTCAAAAGGAGCCAGGATTTCACTGCCAATTTTGTCCCTACAGAGGCAAGAGAAGGACCTCAATGGTGTCTCACATGGTTTCGCGACATGCAAGCAAAGTTAAAGCATACACTCCGATTTAAAACGGTTTCATCTATATTATTTATTCGTCGTAATATTAATTTATTTCATCGAATATTTGTCCTGCTCTTGTTCTTACTGTTCCTTGGCATGTAAATTTTAATAAATAAAACAATTGAAAATTGAATTTTATGTGAAAGCAGCATAATATTAGTCTAAAGGTGCGTTTACACTACCCGTTTTAACGCAAACGCTGCATGTTATTATGTTGTTGTTGTTGTTTCTCTTAAATTGCTATCAATGTGTGATGAAACATTATCTAGACTATTTTTTCAGGTTGTCTGATATATCGATGTGAAGCTTGTGGGAAGCAGTACAAAATAAAAGGCTCACTTGGACGCCATCAGAAGTATGAATGTCGAAAGGGACCAGAATTTCAATGCTCTTTTTGTTGCTACAAAGCTCAATACTCGCTGTTGATGAAGCATGTGATTGCGCAACATGGAAACGATATATTATCTGAAGCAAACCCTCTTTAAGACGATTTTTTTTATTTTTGTTTAATCCGTATTGTCTAAAGAAGCGTTTACACAATGTGTTTTTACGCAAACGCTGCATGTTATTTTACCATTACTGTTGTTTCTCTTAAATTATTATTAAAGTTGCAATGTTCAAGAAGTTAGAAATATAACGAACAGCGCTGATTGCATGCCTAAAGGTAGATCGGCGTAGTCGTTAATGTGTAAAAGCGCAATAGAATAAAGAATACAGAAAAGTAAAATTGTGAGTCATTATAAAAAAACACTTTGTTCCGTATTTAAATCCAACTTAACTAAGTCTACTGTGTTTTATTACAACAAATAACTTTTTTTCAGATCCTCTAATTTTTCCTTGTGAAGCTTGTGGTAAGCAGTACAAAGCAAAAAGCTCACTTGGACGTCATCAGAAGTATGAATGTCAAAAAGGGCCAGGATTTCATTGTCCACATTGTTCCTATAAAGCCAAACAAAAGGTGTCATTGGTGACCCACGTGATGTCGCGACATTCAAACTATATTAAGACGTATGCAGCGTATGCTCCGATTTAAGCCTAGTTTATGTTTTTGTAACAATAATATTAAAAATTAATAAATAATACTAATATGTTTTAATAAACAATTATTGAAAGTTATTGATTCGTTACTCCTAAACATAAAACTTTTCTTACTGAGCCTTCAGTGTTTACACTATTGCTTTTTTCCAGAAAATTTAAAGCACCATTTACAGGCAATTTAAAGGCAACACCTTATACCCGCCCTAACATTCTCATAGATTTTAACACTTATGTGTTTGTTTTTTTGTAGCTGCCCTTATGATACGCGGGAAATTACAATGTGGCCACTGCCTAAGACTGTACAAAAACAAGCAGTCGCTGTCATACCACAAGAGAATCGACTGCGACAAACAAAAAGGCTTCACTTGCTATCTATGCGACTACCAAAGCAACCGCAAGTATAATTTGAAACTGCACATGAACAAGAAACATAACCAGAACTATTTGTTGTAATTTGATAAATACATCATAAGTTGAATAAACTTTAAATAACTAACACTTGTATTTAAAGCTGCGTTTACCTGTCTCTGATACAAAAACGCTTGGATGTGTCAAAATTCGCTGTCATGCTGTTTTGTTTTAGCTGCCTTCATCAATGGAAAGTTGCAATGTAAACAATGTGGCAGACTGTACAAGAACAAGCAGTCGCTGACTTACCACCAGAAAATCGACTGTGTTAAAATTAAGAGCTTCAACTGTTTTCTGTGCAGCTACCAAAGCAACCGGAAGTACAATGTGAAACAACACATGAACAAGAGACATCATTAATGTAATAAAGCTGTTTTCCCAAAATAAAATTGAGCAGTTTGATATCTACTTAACTTTAAGTTTATGTTGCTTTTAACATTATTGTATTTAACGCTGCTTTAACAGCCTTGCGTGTGTTAAAAATTTCGCTGTAATGTTCTTTTGTTTTAGCTGCTTTGGTCGATGGAAAATTACAATGTGGACAATGTCGAAGACTCTACAAGAATAAGCAATCTTTAACATATCACCAAAAAATCGACTGTGGGAAACCCAACACGTTCTTATGTAATTTCTGTAATTACTCAAGCAACCGCTTGTTTTGTGTTAAGAAACATTGTATGACTTTACATCCACATCAGATGAGCTTGGGTGTGATTGCGGCATGTCAATATGTAACAAAGTTACAGGAACTGGAATGAGAATTTTAATTTGTCTTTTGTAGTTAGTATTAAAGACTTTTTTGAGTTATTGTAGTTTTTATTTTGGGGAGTTTCTGCGACATGTCGCTAAAATTCAGATGTTGTAAATGCGGCTTCAACAAACTACTAGCTGGTTTTAAACTAGCTTGACGTATTTTCTGAACATTTAAACTATTTTGTTTTTCGATGGCCCAGCTTTAGTTTATGCAGTTTCATGTAGCCCCACCTTAAGGATTTTATGCCAATTTCAAATAAATGTAACTTTTGAATGGAACAAGAGATTTATAAACTGATGCACGTTTATAATCAGCGTTCAATATTGAAATCATTAACAAAAATTTTATTTTCACTTACTTTTTTATTCAAAGCAGTTTTTAGTTGCCCATACAATTCCTTAGTGATTTCTAAGCTAAAAGTGGAACAATGTAGGTAGGTTTCGATTTGTTCTATTTAAATTTTGCAAGTGCATAGCAATATCTCACGTTTACGAGATACCTATACACATTTCAAACTGTAAAAAAAGGCGAACATTTTAGTTTTCCAGTAGATATAAAAAATCATTTTTGGTAGCAGCTTTAAGTTCTTCATTTACCCAACTAATTTTCGGTTTTTTGCTTTCAGACAGTCTGAAATGTCCCAAATGTGAAAAAGTTTACAGTCACAGAGCCTCGACTTTACGCCACCTGAGATATGAATGTGGAAAATTACCAAGTTTTGAATGTCCCTACAGCAATTGCTTGTATGTTGGTAAAAGAAAATCACATCTTAAACTGCACATTGCTAACAAACACACGAAACTTTCCGTCAGATACTAAAGAAAACGAGTTTAAGGCGGGTTTACAGTGTGCGTCTTTAGGGTTCGTTTACACTGTACTATGCATCATCAATAAAAGTTTCATAAAATCTATTTTATTTTCTTACCTAACAATAACACTTTTTGTGATTTGGATTACTTAAGGTTGTTAGTTTTCAGGGTAAACGGTGAACGGTTTTTCAGTTAAATTCCCGAAATATTATCGTGTGTTATTCCTAAAATTGTGCGACGTTAACCTTCGTTTACGTTTTTAATGACAAAAGTTGTTTTATTTATCTGTTTTAATTCATCATCAATAAAATTTTGTATGAAATCTGTTTTATTTTCTATCCTCTCTTTTGTGCATGTTTGATGTATTTGTCGTTTGCTTGTTTTTTGACATAAAGGTAAATTAATACCCCCCACCAATTGTAGTCTAAACTAATCGTTTCCATTGTATTTTTAGGTTTCGAGGAACTTTTCCCGTGTTTGCGCTGCGGCAAACCGTACAAAACTAAAAAGGGCATGACGACCCATTTGAAGTTTTCGTGTGCTAAGAAAAAGTCGTTTTTCTGCCAGTTGTGCACGTCATCATTCTTCTACAAGCACCATCTACAGCGACACATGTTGTTGCATTAGAATCTAGTTAGTTTTATTGTGGCGTTTTTTTAGGTTAAGCTGGGTTTATCAGCACTGAAAATTGAGGTTAGGTGAAAAAGTTTGACGAAATATTATTGTAACACGTTTCAAATCTATCGTCGTTTTGGTGAATTCATGTTTGTATCGAAATAAAAAGTAAGAAAGTAACTTGGATTTTGGTTTTTCGGAAAATTGCCCTTCAAATCTTTGAGTTTAAGTGATTAAAGTGAGCTTTAAGTATTCTGAGGATGTCTGAGCGTGCGCAGAGTCACGGCCAATCATACTGCAGTATGATTAATAAAAAGACTAAATTCTAATTTTAAATACACTTAAGAAATTAATTAATAGAAATGAAAGTATTAATATAAGTTGAGTATAACACAAAGTAGATAGTAGGTAGATGTTGTGTGGATACAATTAAATTTGTACATATGTATAAAGAAGAATACCTACGTACATTATACATTCTAATTGGATGATTTTTTAGACGCATACAAATGCGACCGTTGTGGAAAACGTTACAGAGTGAAAAATTCGCTGACTATGCACGTTAGACAAGTATGCGGAAAACCGAGAACGTTCTTCTGTGGAATTTGCAACATGTCATTCTATTACAAACATCACCTCAAACGCCATATGTTGAACAAACACAACGCCAGTTAATGGAAAGCGGACTTAATAAATTCTGACAAACTTTCGTATTTTATTTGTGTACACCCTGTAGAATTTTTCCAATAAACACTAACCTTTAAAAACTTGTTGTTAAGTTGGTATTAGTTTTGTTTATCTTTTATATTAAACTGTATTTTTTTACATATGTTTGAATTTTGTTTGATTTTTTTTAGGCGGACTCCGTCGTCCTAAAGGATTAGGAAATTACAAGTGCGCATGTGGACGCACCTACTATCAGAAGAAGAATCTAGTGCGACACCAGCGCTTCAAATGTCAGGTTATGTTTATTGAAGTGGATCAAGTTGACTATCCCTAGAGTGCGTTGCGATTATTTTTAAGTATCAAGCGGACTTTGTGCACTTAAGGCTCTTTTACACTATCTGATTTTTCATTCGATTTTCCATTTTTCGTTACTTACGATATTGATTGTTGACAACAATGAATATCCCAGGTTACGAAAAATCTTATGGAAAATCGAATGAAAAATCAGATAGTGTAAAGGCACTTTTAGCTATTAATTAATTGTTTAGAATATGTATATTTTTCTAAAATTTGAAAAGTTATTTTATGGAGAACCCTGTTTTTCGATAAAAATTCTAACTATAGGCAATCTTTATCGAAACTTGTTTTCCTGAAAAGCGTTCCAGTTCTGTTTTATTATTTATGTTTCAAATTAATGCCTGATTTATATTAATTCTGGAACTGTCACAGTAAGGGCGCGTAATTAATTTGTTATAATTGATTTGTTATTATATTAATTATTTAAATTAATTGGTGCTTTATTAATTAACAAAAGCATAAAAACTAGGTTATGTTGTTTTGTATTAGTTTCACAGGGCAAGGTTATAGAAGTATAATTTTTTACTTATATTTTTTGCACAGTAATTTTTTTGTAAGTTAAGCACTATGTTTAATATTTATCGTATCCAAAAAAGTTCTAAGTACAATTTAGTTCATTATGTTAGTTTTTTTTTTTAGTTTAGAAACTTTGGTTTTATGTACTTACAGTTTATTGTTTAATAGGACTTGATCAAAGCCAACTGAAACCCTGCGTTTTATTTCAAAATTATACCCAAAAAAATGTCAACTTTAGTAGATAGAAAACCGGTCTACCCTAATTGTGATTTAATTTAAATAGATTTATTTTTCGAAATAAATTTCCAAAACCCGTGAATTTAGTTCGAAAACCAGAAATAGGCGTTTGGACCCATTTCTCGTTATTTTATTATTATTTTAGTCTAATGTAATTTTTTTTTCAGATAAGCCTTTTCGATGCCCAAATTGTCCCACAAGAACATATACGCGACAAAGGTATTTGGTTAGACATTTAGAGGTGGAATGTAACAAACCACCGACCTTTCAATGTGAAAGATGTTTGAAGGCGTTTAAATATAAACATACTTTGGACAATCATCGACTTTCCACTAAGAGATGTCTGAACCGACCATTCAATTAAATATAAAATAAAAGATAAATTACAACAAACTGGTTACATTTTTATAAAACTACATAACTAATAAAATAGTTTGTAATTGAACGTTTGTCTAGAATCTATCGCAGTGCCCTTGTTTTTTTTGGTAACCCCACAATGAATAAATTACAAAAAACTGGCTTCATTTTTATTTTTTTTTGTAACGCCACAATGATCCATACTAAGCCCTCGAGTTAAGTCTTGGAACATATCGCAAAACGACCTGCCACGATTATTAAATTGTATTAGATTATGTGTAAGATCACACCCTGTAAATATATTTTCCTGTGCATCCTCGTCTTTTTCTTCCACTGAAGTTACTAAGTTAGTATTTTATGTTGTAGAGACGGAGCCGCGTGTCATCTGTTGGAAATGTGGGAGGAGTTTTAAAAATAAAAACACTCTGAAAGCTCACTTTATATTGGACTGTACATCTCAAACACGTCATTCTTGTAATAAATGCGGCAAGTCGTTCAAGCGCAAATACACCTTAACAAAACATTTAAGGGATAATCATTTTATATGAAACAAAACAATAAATGATGATCGTTTGATTCTAATTCACTTTCATTTTGAAGTTTCTCTAGTAGTTCATCCACGTTGAAGGATTATCGCGCCAGTAGACGAATGTGGGGTTACATATTACATAATGTTAAGCCCTCTTAGTCTAAATTAAATACCTACTTGTGGAATATAACCATAATTTGTAAACAGTTAGGTTATATAATATTATGTTGCTTTATTTAATGACTTATCTTTTCTTCCTTCCCTTTATTAAACTGTAATTTTGTGTTGTAGGCGAAATGCAGAAGCGCGTCACCTGTACTAAGTGCGGCAAAAGTTTCAAAAATGCAAACACCTGTAGTGCCCACTATCGATTGGACTGTAAACTCAAAACACGCTATTCATGCACAAAGTGTGAAAAAACGTTCACACGCAAGTATACATTGACTACACACTTAAAGAAACGTAGGTGTATAAATAAAGAAATGATTTAAGAAACTTTAGTACTGTTTTTTATTTTTGCCGCGTACCTCCTTAAAATTTCATTATTGTGTGGTGGGTCCTGAGCAAAACTATCTTCCCCTTTTTCATCAAAATTTCTCTTTTGTACTAATTTAACGTTTTTTCCAGTTGACGAAAAACCCGGCTGTTGCTACTGCGGTAAGAAATTCAAAAATCTCAACAGTTTGCGCGCCCACGTTTCGCTCGATTGCATGAAAGTGATTCGCTTCAAGTGTGTCACGTGCGATTTCACATCGAAGCGACGTTTCAACATGAAGATGCACTGTGTTAGTAAACATGGCATCCATGTGGAGAGTCACACGTTGAGGACGACACTGGATGATGAAAACGATGGGGCCAGAAGATAGTTGTTTAGGTTATGTGGGTTTGGGGAGCGTAGGATTTTAGGTTTGGCTTAAATATGACGCGTTGTGTGAAGAAGGCTTAATGCTTAACAGCTTAACAAACAACTTACGTCTGTTTTATTCTAATATAGAAAAATATCATATAAGTACAGTTTTTTGTTGGGGATACAAAAATATATTATGTATATTTTAACCAAAAAACTTGTTTTATTCCAAAAAAAATGTCTAAAGATTTTAAGCAAAACACGTCATGGTTCCGACTTCGGTAATGTGCAGAAGCATTTCGGATAACAGATGTTTTTTTATTAATTAGAGCCAGCTGGATTGGAAAATTACTCAAATTCTCAACCAGAAGTTTATGATTCAAGAAGGCGACCGATCGTGTTTTTGTTTTTAAATTTTCGTAAGAAACCAACTTATTTTCTTTCGTTTTTAGGCGGTGCAGAGAGCTACGATTGTCCAAATTGCAATCGAAGGTACACTCACAAGCGATCACTGAATCGGCATTTGTCCTATGAGTGTCTTCAAGAGGCAAGATTTAAATGCCAGTACACAGATTGTGACTATAAAGCGCATCAGAAATCCTCTCTACATCGACATCTGTTTACAAAACACGGAATTCCTTACAATATTATGTAATTTTGTTGGAAATATATCTCTCTGTATAATACACGTTGAGATGACTACCAAAAGTCCACCTGAGAATTAGAATCTATTAATGTGTTTTTTTTTTTATAAATTCAAATGTCACAGTAAAGACAGATCACTACTAAATTATGTTTTTTTTTAGTTACGGGAGGATATCTAATTAATATTTGTAAAAAAGTTTCTTATTAGGTTATACCTAAAAATATACGCATATGTTTTGACCAACGAACTTGTTTTATTCCCTCAAATTAATTTCCAATGATTTACCAAAAAACCTCTGCTTCAACTGTATTTTTGTTTTAGGACAACACTTCTGCAAAATCTGCGGACGAAGCTACCGCCACGCTCAATCACTGTACAACCACACGAAATTCGAATGCGGCAAGGACCCAATGTTCTCCTGCCCATTGTGTCAGTACCGCGCCAAACGGAAAACCCAACTGAAAAGCCACATGAGACGGCACAACTTCACATTATTCGACGCAACTTACTAAATTGTATTCAATAAATATCAAAATAAGTTACAAGGTTGTTTTATTTGGTTTGGGCGACTGAAAAGGGGCGTAGTCTATAATACTATATAAGCAGGTTCGCATCAGAGTTGTGCTAGTCGGGCTTCGCCCGGCTTGGTGTGATGAACCAACTTGGTGTTGAGTTTAATTCACCGTATAACAACATTCTTGTTTCAGGTATGCACTTTTGTATATGTGGTCGAAAGTACAAGCATCGCCAGTCGTTGCACAATCACATCAAGGCGTTGAATTGCAATGAGCATAAACGCGTTTGGCACCCGAACGACTTCACTGGATCATACCACTAATTTTTTATAATATATTTAGATTTTTAGTAAAACTGTTCCAAGTATTTATATTAGTTTTATTTAATATTTAGTGCAAAAATTCATTTTTAAAAACAACTAAGAAATAGACGAATTCTATAATAAATAAAAGTCATAATATATTTAATAAAATTTATAAATATATTCCACCCAAGAATACTCTCTTAAAAAAACAATATATTGTCTTGAAGTAACACATATTGTTCAAGCATTAATTTTTCTTGGTTTGGGAAATCTTTTTCTTCTACAGGGTGTCTTTTATTAGGTTTGGGCTACTGTAAAAGGGCGTGGCCTTACAGTAGGTATATAAACCGACACGCTCAAATATCCAGCCAGTCGGGCTTTGCCCGTCACGGCGTGCTGAGCCTGGTGATCAGGATCACCTGATGTTAGTTCACTGTATAACTGCGTCTTTGTTTCAGATATCCATTATTGCAAATGCGGTAGAACGTACAAACACCGCCAGTCGTTGAACAAACACGTCAGAGTGCTTAAATACAAGGGACATAAAGGACATGAACGCATTTCATGTTACGAGTCAGAAGCTGTAGCATGTGTAAGCTGTGGTAAATCTTACAAATACATGCGGAGTTTATGGAGGCATCAGCAGTTTGAGTGTCGTGGTCAATCGAAACCGAAATTCAAATACTCGTATGCTAGTAGTAAATTTTAAATGACTTGGTCGAGGGGTGAACCGCAGGCAAAAATTTGGAGACCTGAATTCCTTAGCAGTTTATACCCCTGTGATTCTGAACGTAACTATTACATTTTCTTTTGTCCAACTAGCACTGTAGTGTTTTTTTTTTGTAAATAAAATAACGTGTTTAAAATATTTAGTCGTTTTACTCCCTTACATAAATAGATATTTTATGTAATTACAACAGTTTATCTTAAAGAGCTATCCCTCTTTTAGTGTCACTGGAAGAGTCTGGATCCAAGTAGTTCGACGGGAATTTAAACTACATTAAATTGATTGGTTCTTTTTAGATCTAAGTCGTTAAATTACCAAGCCAAATATTTTTTATTCTAATTTAGATGAATTTCGCACTACGGGAATACCATAAATGAGATAGGGAATACACACATATTTTGAGTCACAGAAGACGAGTTGTTGTTAATAAAGTTTTTTTTTCTAGGACAAGCTGCCTCATGTCCAAACTGTGGCAATTCTTACAAACACAAGCGGAATTTGTGGAGGCATCGCAAATTTGAATGTGGCGTTGAACCGAAATTCAAATGTCAATATTGCGAAAAATTGTTCAAGCACAAATCCCACTTTATCAACCATTTAGGGTCGTTTCATTCGCATATGTATTTAGCTTGAAATATTATATTTAATATATGCAATAAAGCAGTGTTTTTTTGTGCCTTACGACCTAAACCTCAAATTATAAACTTAACTTTGTTATGTGCATTGCTAGCACTAGAAAAAGGGGAGGTAAACATTACGGTGCAGACGATATAGCAACCTGTCGCTCGCACAGTGGAAAGAACGTTCGTTGTGCGCAGTGGCGGATTTACGGGGGGGGTTTTCGGGTTCAAACCCCCCCCGTGGAGATCCAAAAATTAATACTCATCGAAATACTGAACTTACAAATTTTATTGTAACGTAATATTATAGAAAAAAACTATCCAAAACCCCCCCCCCCATGGTAAAGTCCTGGATCCGCCACTGGTTGTGCGCATGTGCTTGCTCGTATTCAAATGATAATCAAACAGGCAATTTTAATATCTACAGTTCACTTTTTGAGCATAGACAATTTAAACTATAAATACTTGACGGGAAGTTTAAAATACGTTAATTCTATTTCTGATCATACAGCTGCTTTTAGCTGTCGAACCCTTCCACATTTCATATGATTTTTTCTTGTAGGTATCTCAGGCGTCCAATGCCTAAGGTGTGGAAGATCCTACAAACATGAACGAACCTTGACGCGACATCGCAAGTACGAATGCGGCGTTGCCCCGAGATTCAGATGTTTCTATTGCCCCCAGATGTTCAAGCGAAAAGCACATATTCAACGACACATTGCTACTGTTCACTTTGACAATTGATTTTGAATATATTTTCACGCAAAAAACCGATTTTGTTATCATATTAAAAATACCGACATATGGACTGGAGCGCTAATCTGGACTGTGCGAGCGGAACTCCAGTAGATAGTGGGAGAATAATTTGGTCATTTTTCATTTTTGTCAGGGGCAGTAATCATCGTCACCAATAGGTAACTAATAAGAAATCGCCAGGAAGAGAAAAAATGACAACAAATTACTCTCTCGTTCTCCTGGAGTTCGGATGCGCAGTGGTACATTAGCGATCCATTCTATATGTCGATAATTAAAAAGCAACATGATCTGTAGAAACTAACAACGACAATATAATAGAACTTCCAAATGAGGTGTCATCTATGTTGTAATTGCATAACTAACGTCTGATTTTCTTTGGTTTCAGGTAAAGGAGATAAACACAAGTGCGAGAAATGTGGAAAGGCCTACACTTACGAAAGCACGTTAAAAAGGCATATTCGGTACGAGTGCAATAAACCTGCCACGCATATTTGTAATATTTGCCAAAGGAAGTTCAAACATAAGTTTAATTTACACTCGCATGTAGCCACTGTACATTTATCTTAATTAAGTAGGTATAAGGAAAATTAATAAAATATTGGTTTTATACGATAAGCTTCTTGTTATTCTTAAAAAAACCTACAAGCTCGTTAGGTTTCTTCTGAGGAGAAGAAGGCCACTACTAGGATGAAATTTTAGTTAAAGATGGCTCATATTAAGTAGGTGGGTCTTAGTTACTGTGTTTTTCTAATTTAAATTAATAACCACTAACCTACGGATTCATTTTTTGTTAAACATTGGAAAATCGAACTTTTATAACTGATCGATGTTCGGTTATTTTAAATTCTGGTTAGCCAGTGTCACCATTTGCTGGCGTTGGATTTACGCACAATTTTAAATAAAAAGGCCGAGTTTCGAGTGACTCGATTATCTAAAGTGTCGATTATCCAATCTGGGTAGATGAACCAAAATATGTCTGTTAATCAAACTAAAGTGAGTCACTTAACAAAAGCAACCGATTATCCAAGAAGAATTTTAACCAGTTAATCATTTAGTGGTTAGAGAATTTTGATAAAATTGGTCATAAAATAGAGTTTTAGCAATATTAGTGTTAGGCCAGTCCATCCCTGTAAGCACTTTATAAATCTCTTTAAACCAGGGTTGCTTAGTTGTAATATTAGTTTAATTGCCCCTAGCGCCTTCTACTGTACCTACCTACTAATCCTTTTTACGTTTCTGTTGTAGGTCAAGTCAGGTTCAAGTGCAAGATATGCAATAAGTCCTACAAGTACAAAACGCATTTACAACGTCATATCAAGTATGAATGTGGTAAACTTCCGTCTTTTGAATGTGCATTGTGCAACTATAGAACCTATAGGAAGGATACGTTGAAAAGTCATTTTTTATCTAGTAGGCACAATTCACAAGTTTATTATAACAATGTGTAGACCAGAAAGGAGTTTCTGAATAAAACAACGAGTTACTGAAGAGTAGTTTTTTTTATTGTAGTGTTTTTTTTGGAGGACAGCGATATGTTGTAGTTGTGTTAGGTCTTGGCCGAGAGTGGGGGAAGTGGGCGGAGCATCGGTTTAAAATCCAATGTCTATATCTATTAATATAGACCTTGTTGTTTTTCTAGGTTACGTCTTCACAATGCACTCTCCTTCCACCTAGCAACTAATCAAACTGTTTTTCCTCTCTCTTGTACATACTTGTTTTGTATTCGTTGTTTGTTTTGTTTTAATGTATTTCATTATTTCCAGGCTTATATAAACCGTTTTTATGTGGAAATTGCAATAAATGGTATGCAAAAAAATCGACTTTGTCCCGACACATAAAATACGAGTGCGGTAAGCCGCCCAAGTTCGGTTGCTCCAAGTGCTATTACAGGGGCTTCCAGAAAACGCACGTGGAACGGCACATTCGACGTATACATGACGTGAATGAAAAGACGGATGTCAATAAGTTTATTTTATATTTTTGACAGAGAAAACGTGATGGAGACGATATCATTTGAAAACATGTTTTGTAGGTTTCTGTTTCCTATAAATTAAATCTAGGTACTTGAGTTTTTTATTGGGTCGTCATGGTAAATATTAAGGCACCAGCTACATTATTGCCTTGTAAACAACGTGATTTTTTTCGATAGAATTTTGAAGTACCTAATAGTTTTAAAATAAGGAAATAGGTACAAACACTCACTGTTTTTTTTTAACAAATACTCGCATTTAACCAGAACAATTTATATTTTAATAAGTTTAAAGTTATTTAATAGGCAATTACAAAACCACGTTAGATAATTTATGTGATTTTTGAGTTTAGTTTTTAGTTTCTTTAAATAAATTCTCGTTAAAAACGGCACATTTGGTTTTAAACATAATTCTAATTTCTACAAGTTAATATTTTTGACCAAACGTTAATTTTTTTTACAAATGCATACTCGGGTTAAGGCTAACTTTTTGCAGGGCATCGAATTTTGTACTGGAAAACTAGATTCAGTAAAGTATTTGCGAGAAAAAAGATATCTACAGATTTATTTTTTATCAAGAACAAATTAATGCTGCTCAATTGTAGATATTGTTGAGGTTCGAACGTAAATTCGTGCCGTAATTAGTGCCTTAAAAACTCTAAACTAATCTTAAAACCTTTTTTATCTAAAAAAAAATGGTGTATTTGTAGGTTACATTTATTTTAAATATAAATATTGTACATTTCTAGAGTTATATTATTATATATAAACAATGTTATTTATATTGCTTTAAATAAACTATTTTCTATATCCAAAACTGAATTTTTCGTTTCATTTTAATCACATCCAACTTATTCTAATGAAATTCAATCTACTGCACCCTGTGATAATCGTTTTTCTAATGTAAAATGTTTTTTAGGTGATGGTAAAGTCTACGCGTGCAACACGTGCAACAAAAAATATCGCCACACCCAATCGCTGCATAGGCACAGGAAATTCGAATGTGGGAAACAGCCACTTTTCACGTGCGACTACAAAAGCTGCACATTTAAGACCAAGGTCAAGTGCAATTTGAAACAACACTATTTGAGGCATTATAGGAAAATGTAAAATAATTTCGTGTAAATATAGAGTCTTTAAAGAACCGAAATTGTTATTTTTGAAGTTAGGAGAAAAGAAAGGGAGTGACTCAGTTTTATTGTAGAGAACGAAGCTAGCTTAGTCATAATTGACAAAAAAAAATAAGTTGGCGCTTACGAAGTCGTCTAAAACAACCAACTGGGAAGGTTCTGCAATCTCCAATGCTTCGAGTAGTGCGCGCATCTAAAATCCTAAATCTCTCAATCTATCCTCACTTCCTCAATTTCTTTTTCAATTCTCCAAAGTCTAAACTATCTTTCATTTTTTCCTCCACGCCTAACCTAACAACCTCACTTTCTAATTTCTCTACTGAGTACTCTTGTCAACTTTTCTCTAAACTATTTTCTTTTTTCTTTGTAGGTTACTTCTGCCCGACATGTGGCAAGCGTTACAAAGTGGCAAGGTCTTTGTGGCGCCATGAAAAATACGAGTGCCAGAAGGAACCCTCGTTTAAGTGCCAAATATGTACTTATACAGCTAAACATAAATCCAGCGTGGTAAAACACAATTTAAACGTGCATCATTCAGGAGCAAAGTTTGTGTAAAGTGTGTAAAAATTAAATAAATAATTAATCAAAGTTTCGTGTTTTACAACCACAGAAACAAATTTAACCTCACATAACCTACAACTTTTGTGCTTAGAAATCACCCAGTTGGGTCCAGTTTTAATCCAACGCTACTTCTCTTTCAGAAGATTCTCATCGATTCCGATGCAATACATGCAGCAAATCCTACACGTTGGCTCAAAATTTGTACCGACATCGAAAAGTCGAATGCGGTAAACCGAAACAGTTTGTCTGTCACGTGTGCTCAGAGGCTTTCTACTACAAGTTCACGTTGACGAAGCATTTGTGGAGTTTGCATAAAATATCGCTAAATAAACTGAAGACAACTAAGGAGAAGATGACTAATAATAAGAAGTAATGTAGTAGAAGTATACGTGAGAAACAAAAGAGCAGTCTTTATAGAAATAAAATTGCTTTAAAACATCCGTTTTGATTATTTATTTTTCACCATTTCTCTCGAGTTTGTTATCGCATGCCCCGTAATGTTTTCGCCCATTTTTCTTAGCGCTAGCAATTACTACATATTACATAATTTTACATTTCTTATTCTACGCCGTCATTTAAGATAGTTGACTAAAGTGAGGTGGTATAAATAAATTTTGTCCACTGATTTTTCTTCCTGTATAATTTTCTCAACTGTCACCGACACCATCTTTTTGTTTTAGGGGAAATGAAGTACGAGATGCACATTGCCGATCCTTTGGAAAGGCAACGTTATCAATGTATGAAATGCCTAAAGTACTACAAATCTGTTTATACGTTGCGCCGTCATAGTATGTATGAATGTGGCATTGCTCCGAAGTTTACTTGCTGTGTTTGTGGACATAAAAGTAAAAGAAAATACGAGCTGACGTTGCATTATAGAGCTAGACATGCCAAACAATATGCCAAACGCATCTTAAACAAAATGTCTTGAAATTTATGTAATTTGTTTATTTAGTGGTTACAAATTTGGCAAAATGTCAAATAATTGAGTAGTTTTACTTTCCTGCCTTTTTTTAATAAACATACAGTGGAAAATTAAATAAACCTAATTGCTACAATTGTTGTACTAATGAACTAATTCATTTATCAATTATAATCTTATAACCTAAATAACTTGTTTTTTTTGTCTAATTTGAGGCATTTGCGGTTTATCTCATTTTTAACAACTATACTCTGTTTCAGTTCCGAAACGTTTTGTTTGCAACCAATGCGGAAAAACCTATAAATATATGAGTAGTTTGTGCCATCATCGCAAAGATGAATGTGGTAAAGGTCCTTCATATTTTTGTGAAAAATGCAACAAGGGTTTCAAGAAAAAACATGCACTTAAGCGACATGCAGCTGTCCATGAGAGGATGAATTTTGTCTGATATGCGAATTAATAAAATACCTATAGAAAAATATTCTTTGTCGTTTATTTTATTTGTAAGAGCTTGTGGTGCTTGGATTTGAGTAAAAAATCTAATTTGGCGCGCCTTTTATTGTAAATACCCTATTTGGCGCCCCCTATGTTGTACTTTGTATAATCTAACACATGCGCTTTCTGTTCCAGCTGAGGATCTACGCGTGGGTCGCCAATGGGAACGCTGGCCCTCTCACTTGGTCCTACCCATGATGCTTATGCGCGAAAACATGAAGAACTCAATGATCCAAACTGTCAACTCCTCGTCCATGGACTTATCCCCCAAACTCAAAACGCACAAATCCACCAGTTCTAGTCCCGATAATGGCTCAGGTGGCGGTGGATTTGTTTGTTCAGTTTGTGGACGCACCTACAAGTTGAAGAGTTCGTTGCGCAACCACCAAAAGTGGGAATGCGGAAAAGAACCACAATTTAAGTGTCCTTACTGTTCGTACAAGGCCAAGCAAAAGATGCACATGGCCAGGCATATGGAAAGAATGCACAGGGAGATTGATTTCTCCACGTTGAAGAACGAGGTGGATGCTAGGGACGAAACGTCGAAGGAAATTGAAGATGAAAATACAGATTCTAAGTAGCGTGGAAATTGATCTTAACATTTATCACTAATGCGGTACTTTCACGCTCCATCCACGCACCTCTTAACAATTAACGATTTTCAGATTACAACTAATCAAGCATTCTGGGAACAAATAAATTTAATTAGGTTATGTTAATGGTTCCTAAAAACATTCCGCGGGTTTTTACTAACAATAAGTAACTCAGCGATTTTTGCACAAAGTTTGTGATGTTTTCTATACTTACAGAATCAGGGTTCAATTTAGAATGTAAGTAACTTCAATTTGCGTTTGTGCCCTTTAATTTTTTTTTTATTATCGCTTGCTTTGGCTGTAGATTTTTTAGAGGTTAGGTGCTTTCAAGCAATATTTTAGGATTTAGGTTATGTAAACTATTTTAAATGAAGAAAAACCCATTTAATTCAGCTTTTTACCATTTACAACGGCTGACTATTACTTTACATATCTATAGGTTTTAAGGTTAGGTTTAAGTTTTGCTATTATAGGTGATATTTGGACTGTATATAAAAATAATTTTTATATATATATATATTATATATATTTTTTATATTATAATAATATCTATAGTCGATATAGTTTAGAAGGAAAATATTTTGATATAAATCTTTTTTAATATGCCTGTGTTAATGCATCACTGTTTTAGAAGTTAAATTTACATACATTACTACTAGGAGGCTTTGAAAATACGAAAGTTTATCAAATGTGAGGTTTTACATACTTCGCTGATATTTCCTTGGGTAAAATCATGATGTGCCTTTAAGAATCCAAGTTGCAGACCCTTATGATCACCTAATAAATTTAAGTCAATGGATATTCATAGATGTTCATTAGATGTTCATAAGTGTTCTATACTTAAGGGTTTATTAACTTGTTAATTAAGTGTTCTTTCGATGTTCGGAGAGCGATAAATCGACCAATCGGTAAGCTACAAAAGTGTTAAAAACCATATTTTTCGACGGTTGTACAAAATGCTTGTTATAAATAGTGTGGATATGCCTACGCGTTTTTCTATTACATAATATTATATCGTATGCTACTATTAAGGTGACGGGAAATATGTTTCCGATGAATTTTTAATGTTCCTCAACCAATAAATCCATTTAATAATACTCATTTAGGAATATGTGATTTTTACCATATTTTTTACATTTATAATCAGCAAACAGTTCCTTTGATTTTTTAATACCTACATGTATGTATAGTTTGTTCAGGAGTAATAGTACCATAATATTTACAGTTTTAAGTGTTAACTTTGTCAATTATTTATGATGTTTACAGACCATTATTTTTTATGATTTTTTTTTTGTTCTAATTATTGTGGCTTTGTGTTTTAATTTTAATCATTGCTTTTAAGGTAGTGGTAGAATTTTTTAATAAATTTCTTTAAAAATCCTTAGTTTGCGTTATTGAACGTACCCCTCCTCTTTTCGGACTGTCTCAAGTCTTAACCCAGTCTAACATCGTCATGTTTCAGGTCCCATGGTGCCTCGCGTCAAAATCCTCACAACTGAAGAGTTGACCAACGAAGACACAGTGGCAAGGATTCTAAAACAAACCGAAACTGCCCCCCCTTCTACCACTGAGCCAACTAAGAAATTTATGAAGCCGAAAAATCGCGTGTTTGTCAAAATTATCCAACAGAAGTTGTCTAAGCAGGCTGTACAACAGCACTCGCATTTAGCGAAAACGGTGACCAAGGATAAAATTTCGGTTTGCGCTAAGTGTGGCCTGCTAGATTCCGCTTTGACACTGTCAAAACATTTGAATACTTGCGAGGGGAAGCGGAGTTGCGTGCGGTATCGGTGTACCATTTGTAATTTTGTAAATTCGAACTTGGAAAAGCTCCGGCAGCATATTGAGAGCCATTATATTACTTAAAACAAATTTGGATTTTTTATAGGTCATATTAACATAAGGTAGATTTTAATAAAAATTTTAACTAGACATTTTAGTTTGATTTCACACAGTAAACTGTATGTTAAATACAAAGAACTTGTAATATTGTATTGTTCTTTTCTTCCAGTGCAAGTTGAATGTCCTCAATGTTTAAATGTTTACAAGAATATGCACACGTATAGAACGCATAGAACGCAAGATTGTGGCCAAAAACGAAAATTTCAATGCTCGAAGTGTGCCATGAGTTTTAAGAGGAAATTCCATCTGAAAACGCATTTGGCGCGGCTCCACTTTGAGGAACAGTAACGCCCTTTTGTGAAAACACGAGGGATGAGGTGGCCATTATTAATATTAGTTATGTTACTATCTTAAATAAAATCTTCCCCCTCCATCGAGCGTTTACTTTACCTATCTCTACCCCCGCTGATACAAATCTGCTTGACTTCCTCCTTTTGTTCTTGTCTATTGCATACATTTTTGTTTTTTTCCAGAGTACTCCTGCACAAATTGCACTCGATCCTATAAATACTACACATCCCTACACAACCACCTCAAATACGAATGCGGTAAAACCAAATCGTTTGTCTGTCAAGTGTGCCAAAAGAAATTTTGGCACAAGCAAAGCCTACAGGTCCATCAGAAATTCAACCGTTGTAAACTAGATCAACTATTGTTGTAATAATTGTAGATTATATGCATGTAGAATAAATTTTTATAAATTGAGTTGCCTTATCTCTAATAAACCTACTCAAGCAAAAATGAGTGCGTTAGAGCACAAATAATGTAACTAACCAAAAGGAACGCTCTTTCGAGTGTGCAAGCGAGATATTGCAATCGTCTGCACACATTTTACCACCTTAAAACTGTTTTCCATTCGCGGGTGTGGTACCACTGTTTAATACAGTTTTATTTGCAGAGAACTGGTACCGCTGTAACGCCTGCCACAAAAGCTACAAACACTCCACATCTTTGTATAACCATAAGCGGTTTTATTGCGGCAAAGAACCGTCATTTGAGTGTCCAAATTGCGAATATAAAAGTGCCAGGAAACAAGGTCTTGAGAAGCATATTCGGAAGAAACACACAGAGAGAATGCTGGAATTTGCTTAAAATTTGTAAATACATAATTTAATAAAATTTTCCATAACGCAATTTGTTGTTGTATCGAAGTGGCACTGATAGATCTTCGTGGTGCTCAACGTTATATAGGCCACGCTCCCCCCACCACTTCCAACACCCTCACCCAGCCAATGCTATTAGATTAACACAAATTTATTCCAGATAATCTCTTGGGCAACAAAACTACGTTCTCCTGGAAAAAACCAGTGTTAACATCCTTTGAGGAGTTACCCCTTAAACTTACAGATATTCAATATAAGGCAAAAGTTATGAATTTACTAGAGAACCTCAATGCCAAACAAGACGTCATACTGAATTTGTTAATCCCAACCGAATTATCTACGAAACCAATCCACAAGACGAAGTTTCACTTTCCGATCGCATCGGAGTTGGAGCTGCATGATTTGGAGGCGCGAATTAGCGATCCAGACGAACTAGAAGAATTGGTAAAAAAATGTAACCTCACTTAACTTAAACTATTTATTGTTTGATTCCAGACCAAAGAACTCTTACTATTCACTGGCGACAACGAACGTAAATCCATTCAGAATATAATGAAGCGAATCTTTACAAAAGACTTAAGTTTGACGTATTCGTCAAAAGGTCGGAAGGGTAAAAAAGATTTCTCAAAATTGAATCTACGTAAAGCTGTTGGAAGTAAGTGGAGAGTTTTAGTTTTGAAATTGTCTTGTTCTTCTATTTTTCATTTTAGGTGCTTTAAATACGAGGTTTCCATTATGTACCGAAACCTTCATTGATCGTACTATTAGTTTGTGTTTGGCACAAGCTGGTTATAAGCCATACCATGAAGTTAGTGTTTAAAATTTGAATTTTTGTAGTAGAACCTGTGCAATTATTAAGTTGTTTATATGAATAAAGTACATTGAATTGTTTTTGTTACTATTCCCACATCATGAGCCTAAGTACCTACTACAATAAGGAGAAATTATTCTGTAATAACAGTTTAGATAGATGGAAGTTGGTACTTTTTGATAATTCTCTATAAAAGTGTAGATCTTAGTTAAATTTGGATTTTACCGATAAAGATGAGTACAATTTGGAGGAAATTAGAAGAATTTTAGGGTAAACTGTAGAGATAACTATCCTCCTAAAACGAATTAAATTGTTCAATTTAAAGGTAGTCTGAGGATACCCAAAATTAATTGATTACTTCAAGGACCACAAACTTTCGTATGCATTACCCTTAACTTTTTAAATTTTTGTTTCAGATCAAAACAAATACGTAATATTCGAAAGTTCTGGATTTCGGTGTGGTAAATGTGGTAACAAATACAAAAGACGTTGCCATATAAACCGCCATTTGAAATTCGAGTGTGGCAAAAGAGCCCAGTTTGAATGCAGTTTGTGCTCGTATCGTGGTAAGAGGCTGGACAGTCTTCAGAAGCATTATACCTCGAAGCAACATCTGAAAATGATTAATGCCAGCCAAATTTATAACTGAGCAATGGGAAGTTTTCCTGTGATAGAGTAACAGTTTTGGATAAATTTTCGACATCGAGAGCTTAAAAAAATGGTAGTTTTTGGAAATTTTGCAAATAAACCCCAAAAACGAAGATTTGTTATTACATTATTATAATAAGCGAAACATTCTTTATAAAAATTTCAATTAAATTTTTTGAAAAATGTTAAAATATATTTCTAATAAAACTGCTCTAATGGTTTCAATTTTTTTTTAGGTGCAAAACGCCGATTTCAATGTTTAAACTGTGGTAAATCCTACACCACGCAAAACAATTTGCGTCGACATCAACGCGTTGAATGTGGCAAAGAAAAATCCATTTCTTGTCATGTTTGTGGGGTGAAATTTTATTACAAAGAAAAGTTTTTAGCACATTTTAATGCCAGGCATGCATAGAATATTATATGTGGAAGTAGAACTAACTCATAAAATGTATAAAATATATTGAAGTGAATTTTATTTCAATGAGCCTCTTTTGAATAAGTTATTTAATAAAAAATAAAGTGAAGAATTTATATATCTACCTAGCAAGTTAATGGGATAGAAAAAGATATAATGAAGTTGTTACTCCAAATCACCATGTCAACCATTCTTCAGATGCGCGCGCAGCAGTAAATCTGAGTAGGTAGTTAAATACGAAAACTGCTAGGTGTCCTTAACAGGTCACTAGATTAATACTTCTAACTCCTTAAAACCCTCCCACAAACCATTTTTGAGGTCTTCAACAAAGTAACATTATTTTTATTTTCTTTTGTAGCCAAACCATCCCAATGGAAATGCGAAAAATGCCACAAAATCTACGACAAAAAAAACTCCTACAAATCGCATATTTACTACGATTGTGGCCAGTCAGACTCTGTTATTCAATGTTATGTACCCGAGTGTGATTTCAAATGCAAACGAAAGTACAGTTTACTCAGACATTTGAACAGAAGACATCACATATTTTAAGTGATGGGTGGCTGTGATTGAAACGCTGCAGGCGAACTGAGCTGGTCAAAAGGACCACAATCATGATGTATTTTAAATGTAGAGTTGTGTAAAATAAATTAGATTCCATCATTTTATTTAGTTTTTATTAGAACGTATTTTATTCGTTACTTGGTGATGGTTAGTATTATCCTAACCTTATGAATTTTAATCTCAAACTCAAAATTAAAAGTTCGATTTTTTTTTGTAGCTAACTCGTTGGCTTGTCCGAACTGCAACAAGCGCTATGCAAGACAAGCCTCTTTATATCACCATTTCAAGATCGATTGTGGAAAGAAAGGCTTCCGTTGTTTG
The DNA here is from genome assembly GCA_963942485.1 of Pediacus dermestoides. Lineage (NCBI taxonomy): Eukaryota > Metazoa > Arthropoda > Insecta > Coleoptera > Cucujidae > Pediacus > Pediacus dermestoides. Next base: position 194,555 of record OZ012630.1, on the reverse strand, counting down.
TTTCGTGGTTGTACTAAAACTTGCATAAGAAAGGATAATCTAAAACAACACATCTACAGAACGCATAAGGATATTATTGAAAGTATTGAGGAGTTTATACAAGAAATCGATTAAAATTTGTACATACAAATAAAATGGAGAATTATTTTTTCATCACATTCACAAATCCCAAAACGCATAAATTTTTTGTATTTTCCTTGTCTAACTATATGTTTTTTTTTTGTTCCAGCACCTGCGCGTTATAAATGTACAAGTTGTGGTAAAGGCTATAATAAACATAATTCCTTCTACAAGCACATCAAATTCGACTGTGGGGACAGAAAAGGCTACAGATGTATGTATTGTCTGAAGCAGTCGAATCGTAAAGAGAATTTGAAGAAGCATATTATTACGTACCATAAAATCCAGGACTGGGAAAAGTATATACACACGTATTCCCTAAGATCCTGAGGGAGTAATAAATATATGTAGATACATGCTTAGTTATAGGTTATACTTTATAGGAATATTTTAATTTGGTGTAGGTTCAATTAATTGTCTGCAATAAAATTATGCTGCTTTAACTTTGTTTTTTTTCAGGGGTTTTTTAAGAAATAACTTCAGTAACTTAATAAAGTACAAAGGTTAGTTTAATTTGGGGGATAAAAAATTTCTAAAAATCTTCCTACACGAAATTTACCACAAAATCCGAAAAAATCCTCAGTATCACCTGATGGTATTTAATACAAAGTTTCCATTTTTTCGTTTCCCTAAACCTCTTATACTAAACTTGACTAATCCATATAAACTTTGAGGTAGCATTTCTAAATTTCTAACCACCTTTAGAACATACCTACTCGTAGATGTAAGGTAAAAGCCAAAATCTTACACAAATCTCACATATAATTGTCTTTTTTCTTGTAGATAAGGAAGGATACTACTGTAGTACTTGTGGCAAAATCTACAAGCATAGTTCAAGTTTTAGTCGGCATGTCAACCACGAATGTGGCAAGAACCCACAGTTTCCCTGTCCGATATGTCGACAACCGTTTAGACGAAACGACAGAATGAAGGCCCACTGCATCGCTTTTCATCCATCGGAACAAATATTCTAAAAAAATTGTAAAAAATGGAAATAAAGCTAAGAATTAATAATTATATAAGTGAGTTTGTTTTAATATAAAAATATTTTATTTTATCAAAATAGTGAAGATATTTTGTGTTATATAACTTGTGTTATTGTGTAAACTAATCAGGAAAACCGACTTACAAAACTAAAGTACCTTTTTTCCAGGTCAAACTTCGCAATCATTCCGCGCAACCGCCTCTCACTTATCCCTCATGATCAGTTTCATGGAGGAGCACGCCGATTTAGCTAGGGGTAGCCTAATGGGCCGCACTGGTAAAAGAATGCACAGAGACCTTTGGCACCAGTTGGCCAACGAATTAAACGCGTTGGATCTGGGACAGAAAAGCGTGAAGAAATGGCAAAAAGTACTTACTAAAACAAACAGAAAATTAAAACTGTGCTACTAAAAAAATCAATTGTTGTTGTAGACTTGGACTGATTTCAAGTATATGCTCAAGAAAAAATACGAACATCAGCAGCGGGTCAACCAGATACGTTACACCCCGTTGGAGATGAAGATGTTAAGTGTCTTAGGTATACAAATGTCAAAGAATGAGGACGAGATTGATGATTTCGCATGGATTGACTCTGGTAAAAATTTAGTGGTTTTGTCGTAGTCAATATTTAATAACAGAAATTGGTTCTTTTAGGTTCGCTGTAAACGCAACGTTGTAAACTTAAGAAGTAGATACTATTTGATTATTTTTCTACTGTCTATTAGGAAGGTCCGTGCAGGCTCAGCGCGCCCGCGTCTGTCGTTTCGCCGAAGCTTTATAGCTGCCCAATGCACTCCACAGCACTCCAGATACCTAAATGTTACATTATATTAGTTTATGTTAAAATTCAATAAATGTGACTTGAAACTTAATAAAATTTTCTGTAATTTTATGCATGTTGTTTTTAAATGTACTTAATTTTTCTACTTATCATTGTTAGATGTTGATTTATTATTAAGACATAAGAAGTGAAATAAAATGTATATTTTGCAGGTACGAGTGCTGGATATCGTTGTACGAACTGCACTCGCGTGTACAGTCGAAAGGACAACTTGGGTAGGCATCTGAGAGAATGTGGAAAACTGCCTAATAAGTGTTGTCCTTATTGTCCGTTTGCTACGTTTAGAGCGTCGTATTTGAAGGTTCATATTATGAGGCATAATCTAATAAAGAACAGTTAAAAAAAACAATCAGTAGTTTTTTTGTAGACTATAGAGTTAAATTAAAGGTTCAGTACGTCAAGGACTAATTTGAATTTCGCGTATTATTTATTACGTCACCACTAATTGATATGAATTTAGATCAGGTCCGTTGATTTTCAGAAAATGCAAGCAATCAAAAAATTGACACTGCTTGATGTTAGAAAATGTTTGGTTCAGCAACATCAAATTTAAATTTCAACTTTCCGCTACATTTATAACTAATTAGATTTATTTTCAGGCGTTCCAGTCCAGGATTTCATCTGCAAATCATGCACAAAAATATACAGATCAAGACGCTCCCTCTTACGCCATGTCAAATACGAATGTCAAAAGGAGGCAAAGTTCCAATGTCCGTATTGCGGACATCGCACTAAACAGAAGGGCAACCTGCATTTGCACATTGTTAACAAACATTCGAGAAGAAATGTAGTTTTTTCAGACAATGATAATGTGTTATTACCTTAGATTTTCGATGCAATGTACTTAAAGTTCAGTTTAAATAAAATATTTGGCGGGAAGTTTATAATAAATTAATTTATTTCAAATGACTCGCCAATTTTGCCTACTAAGCAATGTGTATCGTCTTCCTCCTCAGGTTGTGTAATAAAATGGAGAAGCATGCTATAGGTTCCCTATAGATTCAATGTAATCTCCCACAATTTTTTTCTTCCATTCATTCCAATTTCTTTTGTCATAGGTGTCTACTGTCACATTTGCGGAAAGTACTACAGACACGTACGCTCATTATGGCGTCATCAGAAATTCGAATGCCACCAAGAACCCAAGTTCCACTGTCCGAAGTGTCCCTACAAAGCCAAACAAAAAGTCAGTTTGGTAGCACACATGACTCGGCAACGCTGCAAATATTATAACAATGTAACCAATCTGTTTTAGAATGTTAACCAGTTAAATGTACAATAAAGTAAAGTTTTCTTAGAATACAAGCCATTTATCAATCGGGCTACAACTAGAGGGTTCAATGGTGAAACGGTTAAATCATTTTAGGTATAGCCATTTTGGTTAACCGACTCGCTTTAGATAACGGAGCTCACTTTGTTTTATTGACTTATTTTGCTTAAACGGGCTAAAAATTTTGAATTTCGGCATCGACACACAGGATGGAACCTTGCGGTTCTCCCACTTTTACTAATTGTTGGGTTTTGTTTGTAGGTGCGAAGATTGCCTGTCCAAACTGTAAGAAAACGTATAAGAATGTCAACTCGATGAAAGCACATTTGTCGCAGGATTGTGCCTCGAAAAATTCGTACACCTGTGACATTTGTATGTATACATGTACCAGAAGATTTGTGTTGAAGAAGCATATGTTCCTTAAGCATTCACAAAAAGTTTAAAGTTGAATCTAGTCAAGCAATCACCGAAAGATGAAATAACCTCTCTTAACCTTAAACAATATGTATTATTGTCTGAATGTAATTTGTGTTTAGTTTCGTAGTTTCATAAAAATGATATAATAAACTACTCGAATATAACTGATGTTTTTTTCCATTTGGTTTCGAACTCATTTATTTTTGTAGACTATTGCACGTCGTAGGCCCCACAAAGGAACTGTGTAGGTTTTGTTGTGTGTGTTGTTGTAAGTAAAACCGAATAAATCTTCCTCTTCTTTCGCCTGTTTTTTTTTTTGTAAAATTCACCCCCTGATTTTGTTTTTTAGGTCCAGCACCAGTCGAGCTCGATGTAAAACCTTACAGTGTTACCGACGATGCGGTACCACCACAAAAGTTCAAATGTCTAGCTAAGAATTGCGGTTTTATAACGAATGTACGCGAGGAGCTGTTTATGCATTTGTTAAAACATGATTAATGTTTGGGTATTTTGTGTGATTGTGATGTGTGTGTGTTTTGTAAGTTCTTCATACGAAAATAAATGTTTGGATATCAAGTTTGACGTTTCTCTATACATATATTTATATGGTGGTAGTTGGCTGAAATGCCTATTCCGTTATTTATTATTTTTAGCCAAACAATAGCTGGGTACCTAAATCTAACCGGCTAACCACAGGTGAGTCTTTTGACAAAAGCGAGTCGGTTAACCAAAATGTGTCGATAAACCAAAATTAACGTAAGAGATTTACTTAAACGAAAGATAAAAATACTTAATATAAATTAACCGATTAGCCAAGAAATCATCTACTCTTTGTTTGGCGTGTCCAATTAATGAAACTAACATTATTTTTTCTTTCTTTTGTAGCCAAAAAAAGCGAATGGAAATGTGGAAAATGCAGCAAAATCTACAAGAAAAAAAGCTCGTATAATTCACACGTGTACTACGACTGTCGCGAGTCCGGCTCTGATATCCTTTGTTATGTAACCGGGTGTCAGTACAAATGCAAACGGAAATACTGCTTACGCAGGCATTTGAACAAAAAACATCATATTTTTTAAAATGGGTCGCGGTGATTACCGCAAATTATCCAAAAAATTTCATACACAAAAATTTATTAAGTTGTACCTTCAGGAATTCAGTGTGATGTATTATTTTCTGATTATAATAAAATAAGTTTGTACATATTATCTAAGTATCCCTTCTTTTTAATTTTTCCATTGCCTGCTCGTTTGTTTTATCCAATCAAATAATTTGTCCTTCATTTCTGTTTTTTTTTCAGATAATTCTACGATGTTTCACTGTATTTGTGGCAAATACTACAGATACAGTACTTCGCTCTACAATCATCAAAAGTACGAGTGTGGTAATAGAAAATTGTTTAAGTGTCCTCATTGCGAATATAGAACAGCCCAAAAAGGAAATTTGTTAGGGCATATTGGGCGCCGCCATAAGAAGGTCACTAAGAAAAGCTGGAAGGAATCCATGTAGAAAGAACTACAAAAAAAGTGAATCTCGTAGAAAAACGCCATTATAAAAAAAATAACTCGAACCTCGTTCTTGTCTATTATACATATTTTAAGATACATTCTATATTCAAATATAGAAAATAGTCCTAGAAAATGTTTTTCTTTTTCTATTTATTATTCTGAACGATATGTTGCTGAATAAATACTCAAATGGAAATTGTAATTTAAAGTTATTTACTTTTCATATCCCTCTTATGTAAATCAAATTTACTATTTTGATTAGACCGCTGCAACTGAAAGTGAGATGCAAGGACCTCGTTGCTAGGTTCGAAAGTAATACTTTCGTATGAAGGCGTTGACAAAAATATTATGTACTTATGTAGTATTTACAGTAAAAATTTCGTTTTGCCAGAATGTTTTTGTGACGAAAAATTCAAATACTGATGAGAAAACTGGTTAGTTTAGGGAAAATACACACTCCAATCTGTTTCAACATTTTTAACACAGTTTGTGGGTTAATGAAAATATATTTTGTAAAGCTATCCAAAAAAAGAATTAGTAAAATTTTACATACTTACTTCTGGAAAAGTAATTATTTATTTTTGTAGTTCAATCTATGGTCGCCAAATTAAGGGAACAAAGCGAGATATTATTGCCAACTCCATCCAGTTCTATGCACAGTTTTCTCCATCCCACTGAGATCTCAGATATATCAAGATTGTCAAGTAAGCGTAAATTAAACAAGTTAACTATTGCATAATGTATTAATTTTTTTAGTAAACACTGGTACCATCACGTTACTTCACCAAATACAACAGCAAAACAAGGAAATATTGCAGTTACTAAATCGACGTGGAAAGTTACTACAACATGTAGACATTCCAAAAACACCAGTAAGTTTGCCAGTTATTTCTCTTGACGCCCTTCAATCTCTTGAGGAATGGTTACGAACTAAAGAGAATTTTAATGAATTGGTAAGTATTGCAATATCTAAGATTAGGTAACTTTATAATAAATCTTCTCTTTATTTTTAGACTTCTTACCTGTCTAGTTTGGGAGGGAGAGACTCAACTTCAATGACGTATAATATTTTGAAACGTTGTTTATGTAATGAAGTGGCCTCTAATTACAGTTTTATGGGAAAAGGTTTAAAGAAACCTTTTGCTAGTTTACTACTTAAGGGAGTTGTACTAGGTAAGTTTTTATGTTTTTACACTTAGTTTACATATAATATTTATATAGGTAGTTATGTTCTTCAGTGCGCGCCACTACTGACACCATAATATGTCAGTGGATGCGAGCTAATGGTGAATGTTTTGTTGAATCGGTTAAATTTAAACTTATACTTGTAAATATACATAGCAAAGTTTGGTTTTTATTTTGATGATTATCGAAAAGTATTGAAAATATAAGAATAAGTGAAAATCGCTTTTAAATTTAATAATAATTCATAATTTTCCAGGTGCTGTTAAGGAAAGAAATCCACTGGTAACCGAAAGGGCGATTGAAGATAATATTAAAGTTTGGTTGAAACACTCCCCACAAAGGTTAAAAATGGAACGCGCTAAACGGCAAAATTAGTCCAATGCAAAAGTTTATTTTTAATGTTTAATGAAACTAGAGAAATCGCAGTTTTTCATTTCTAAATAAAATGTATGGGTATTCTTAAAAATAAAATCGTACTATTGCAAATACGAGAGATTTTTTTTATACAAATCCCCAATCATCATTGTGGTATTTTCAAGAGTTTGGAAGGTAGGTACTGTAAAATAAAGACTTTTTGGAAAAAAATTTCCAACTTCATTGAAATAAGAAAAGTGACTGATACTGGTAGATTTCAATATGATTTATCCAAATATCTAAACCCCATTGTGATATCTCTACTCTTTTAGAAATTATAAGCAAAAGTAGCGTTTTGAAATTTTGGTGGATGCGCCGGTGTTAGAAAATATTTACTACATTTTCAAAGAGCCATAACTCTAGATCTCGACAAAGTATTTAATAAAATTTTACACTTCAATATTCAGTTTTTAATGCGCTTTACTCTCTATCTTAGAATGTCTATCTCAAAATTACCCGCAGACTAAAAACCTCGCAACGTAAAACCTCCTTACTCAAAATTTTCCACAAACCTCAGAATAATACTATCTTTTCTTGTAGAGTTCGTTGGGTTCCGTTGTAAGAAATGTGGCAAAATCTACAAGAATAGTTCAGGTTTAAGCCGACATTACCATCACGAATGCGGCAAGGACCCACAGTTTGCCTGCCCAATTTGTGGACGACTATTCAAGCGAAACGACAGCATGAAGTCCCACTGTATGACTGTACATTCAACGGGAAAAGTTTTGTAATGATCTGAGATTAAATAATTAATTACTTTTTACATGTTTAATTGACTCCATTAAGATCGTCCATTTTGCAATTTCTAATCTCAATAAATGCTTTTTAATATGTAGATAAGTATAGACAATAGAAGTTTTAATATAAGGAACATTTTGGGCTTTTTGAAAAAACCGGCGTGGCCGCGGAGCTTACTAAGTGATCTGCAAAATTTGAACCGTTAATTTTACTGTTGTGTTATTATAAAATAAAGATTTCAATATATTTTTAACTTCTTTCTTTTTTTAGTCCGTTACGAATGTAACAAATGTGGTAAACTACTAAAGAACGAACATACAATGCGAGTACACCGCAGCGAATGTGGACGAGCAAGAAAATTTTCATGTGAATCATGTGGATACAGTTTCCAAAGAAAATACGATTGTATACGACATCAAAGACGAACTAACTGTACCTACTTTAAAATCCAACGGAAAGAAACTTAATTAACTTATAAACTGTACACTGAATAAACTTGTTTATATTCATGTAAATTTCGTACTTGTTATTCTAATCTCTAGCCCAACTCAACACGTTAGGAAGAGTGACTACCCTCGCGAGCGCACGCTCTTATATACCAAATCACCCCCTACCTCCTCCCCTACTCACTCTAACTAACGCTTTGCTTGGTGGTTCTAAGGTCAACTACCCACTCTCTTCCCACAAAAATAATACGTGAATTTCTGTTACAGACACAGGAAAACGTTATGAATGTCCACGTTGTCATAAACTGTACAAACATAGACAGTCGTTGAGTAGGCATAAGATATTCGAGTGTGGCAAACTGCCTTCGTTTATCTGTCCAGTAGAGGGGTGCCGTTTTGCTACGAAATCCAAGGAGTCGCTAGGGAAACATACACAGAGACATTACAATAATATCTAATATTTATTTGTATAGAAGTTGTTAATTTAGTTAAAGAGAATAAATTTAATTATCTAGGTTAAAATTTCACAATTTTTTACCCAATTTCCAAAGGTAATGGTGTTTCCTAAGCTTACTTGTATATAATTAAATTACCTACACTTGAGGTTATGTTCGCTTTAGTTTTAGGTCCCAACCTTAAAACTAACGTTTTTTTCTTTTTCTTTTAGACACACGTTATCAGTGTTTCAACTGTGTCAAGTCCTACACACTGATAAAAAATTTACAAAGGCACATGAATGTTGAGTGTGGCAAGGAGAAAAAATTCAAATGTGTCTACTGCCCCAACAGATATTACTATAGAGGCGACTTAAAAAAGCACATTTTTCGGAGACACAACGTTTGGGTGGACTAGGTGTAACACACAAAAAAAACTGTTTTAATGACTTATTATTTTTGTTAAATGGGTTTTGTTAGTAATTATAATTTATATACACACGCTCGAAGCTTTTTTTTTCAACTCCAACGCCTTGTCTTTATAATATCCAAGATATAGGCGTCTTTTTTACATTTGAACCCCAAAAAGGAACTCTCAATTTACAATAGCAGGTTGCAATTACCCCTTCCACTTTTTTGGGGATTTCCCATGACCTGTAAAGTGGATCATTGAGGATTTCACTAGATCCAATCATGGAGACATCTGCCTATTTTTCCCTTTGGATTTCATCTGAAATCCGGTAACTTTCTGACTGGGTGGATCAAAGTCGCGGATTTGTTCAGTTGAGAGCAGCTCCTTCACTTTTTTCCTTGGAATAACCGGACCTGATCATTTTCTGTAAACTTGGGACTTCCCTTATGGGTTTTGGGGTTCAATGTTCACAATTTGTAGCAAATTGTGGCTGCTATAAAAATGTTGGTTAATGTCTCTTGTTGGAGATGATTGAGTACTGAACCTTATTAGGAAACTCCCCGTGTTACATACGCGTATTTCACTCTCACTTTGTATTTCGTATGGTTCTAACGTAAGTTTATTTTCTAGGAAACCATCGCTACAAGTGTCCAAATTGTCCAAAATCCTACACGATGTACACAAATTTACATCGGCACCAAAAAGTGGAGTGTGGCAAACCGAGGAAGTTTGTATGCCGACTTTGCCAGAAACATTTTTACTATAAATCCGGCTTGAAAAAGCACTTTGTGTCACAACATACTGCGGAAAAACCATTAAATTTAGAATTCTGATTTTATTGTAGAATATGACTAGGTACCTACATATAGGTACTCCTGATTTTATTGAATAAAATTTCGGTTAAGGAACGAGTTTTTTCTTTCGAAATAGATTGAATCATATCAAGAATCAAGGACAATATTTCCTGACATCGTTTTTTTTGTTTCAGTTAATGGATTTGTTTGTCCCAGATGTTTTAAAGTGTACAAGACGAAAAACTCGTTATCAGTGCACCAATCTAGAGACTGTGTAAATAAAAAACAGTTTTTGTGTAATTTGTGCTATAAAGTTTTTTCGAGGAAGGACTCACTGAAAGGACATATACTAAATATACACAAACAACGACCGGAAAGCAGCTTCGAGTATAAAATATGAAGTTAGATTAGATTATTTTGTAGACACAGTATATAATAAAGTTTTGGTCAATCCTAATTTATTACATTATTATCGAATATCCAACAAAAATGTTTGAGTTGACTGTCATGATGACATAGCCATTTTGACCCTAACTTAACCTAATCATCAGCCTGTTTGACGTTTTTTCCAATGTAATCCCTTTCCACACCAACGTAAGTGTCCCTTACAACAAAATACAACAATCCAACGTGTATTTTTCTATTTTGTTGCAGAGATAATTTTCTATGCCGCCTCGTTTGAAGAGTACATTAACCTCAAGTCGTTCACGGCGGCCGGTGTGCGTTACGGCTGCACAAAATGCCGCAAAACCTACCAGCAAAAGAAAACCCTCGGCAGACACTTGAAGTTTGATTGTGGGAAAAGCCCATCGTTTTCCTGCGATTTGTGCAACATGAAGTACAAACATGGATACATGTTGTTGGAGCACATGCGCAGGAAACACCAGATGCATATACAAAGTTTGAGACAGAGGCGTGCACAGTTGAAGAATATTTTTTAATTTGTTAGGTTAGGTGCCAAGAATGTTTGTAAAGCTTTGCATGTCGTTTTTTTGTTATAGTGCCATATTTTGACTGAGTCTAGTCTTGTGTAACCAAAGATTTCATTTATTTTAATTTCTTATAAGATATTAATGCCATTAGAAAATTATACTTATATTTATGTACCAATTGTATACAAATATACTTAATATATTTACTGGATATTCTGATTTATGTTTGGTTTAGTTTTGTAACCTTTTGTAACAGTATCTTAAACTTTAGGTTTTTAGGTTTCAAATAAAAAAATCATCTAAATTAATACGGTTATCTTTTTTCTAGGTTATTACATAAATGATGCAGGTAGATATGTGTGTTTAAGGTGCCAGAAATCTTCCTACAATCTCGCATGCAACATAAAGAGGCACTTGCGCTACGAATGTGGCGTTGAGCCCCAATTCAATTGCGATCTCTGTCTTAAAAAATTCAAGTTGAAGTCCAATATGAAGCAGCATCGAACTGTGTGTTTTGCAAGACGTACTTCTTTGTAAAGACGCAATAAATTTTTTCGAATTTTATGCTTTTCTTTTTTCCTGTTTTCTCATCTTTCACCACTTTGAGAAAACTTAAAGAAATTTTAAAAAACCCTTTTCAATGTGCTGTAACTCCTAACTCAGAAACAACATTCCGATATTGTTTTCACCTTTATAATCACAATTTAACCGTCTTCGATATTTGGGTAGGTATGTGCCTTAAATTGTTTGAATTGTACTGTCAATAAAATCTTAGATTAAACAAGTTAGGCAAAAAGCAAATGAAAATACTACTAGTCTAACACTCTTTCCTTTTCAGATCATTACATCATAAATCGTGCTGGTAAATATCAGTGCACAAGATGCAATAAATCATCCTACATTGCCTTAAAGAGCTTAAGAAGGCATTTACAGTACGACTGTGGCGTATTGTCCCAATTTAGTTGCAACTTGTGCGATAAAAATTTCAAATCGAAGTACAATTTGAAGCAACATCGCATGGTGTGCTACTTAAAATGTAGATATTCTTTCTAAAATTCACTTGCAATATCTGCCTTAGAAATTCAAATTGGAGTCCAATATATGAAGCAACATCGAGCTTCACATGCTCTTCAAGATTTGTAAAATCGCAATAAATTTGTTCTAATTTTATGCTTTTTTTTTCTTGCCTTCTCATCTTCAATAGACTATTAGACTAAATCAGTTATGTTATGAACGAAGTAAAATCTTTTGTGGTAGCACTAATACTATCTACTTTTCAGATAATTACATCATAAATCATGCTGGTAGATATGAATGCACAAGATGTAAGAAATCTTCCTATACGGCCTTAAGGAACTTAAAAAGGCACTTACAATACGAATGTGGCGTTGAGCCCCAATTCCTTTGCGTCCTGTGCCATAAAAAATTCAAGTTGAAGTCCAATATGAAAAAACATACCACAATCTGCAATTTTAAAAATAATCTGTTGTAGTAAAAACACTAAAAACCCATTAAAATAGGCCTTTGAGTTTTGTAGTTTCTAGAAACTCTGTCCTTTTTCTTGATGTCTTCTCGTTGTTGTGTTCCATTAGTTCCAACTCTTTATTTACTTAAGTACTTTGTTTTAGGAAAATCCTTTCTTCCTCCTGGCGAAGACGGCCAGTACATTTGTCATCAATGTGGAAGGAAGTTCGGCTACAAGGCGCATTACGTCACGCATATCTTGTACGAATGTGGCAAATTGCCGGTGTTGCAATGTCATTTGTGTCCGAGGAGGTGCAAGCGAAATGATATTCTTCAGCACCATTTAAAGAACATCCACGGGATAGACTAAGTTCAAGTTGTAGTTTATATTTTAAGATTAGAGTGTGTTAGTTTGACGATATTTTTAGAGATTGTGTAAGGAGCTCAATAAATATTGCTGCTTAAAACGAAGGTTTTCTTTAGATACGTTACGTAGAGTGTTAAGCGAGTACCTACCGCAATGCGGACATTTGACTACAAGATAGTGCACTCTTTTTATTATATGCACTCTAAAGTTATAGCTTTGTTCTTTAGTAACATTTTTTCAAAATGCAGCAGTCATAGATCCAAAAATTAATCGTAGAAGCAAGAGTCTAGTTTCCTTAACCCGCATTATCTCTTATTTTTGTTTTAGCTTCCCAAGGGTTCAACTGTTACTCATGTAAGAAACACTATCGTATGAAAGGAAGTTTGTCACGGCATTTGAAGTATGAATGTGGCAAGGAAAAGCTGTTTTCCTGTAGCTCGTGTTTTACGCAGTTTACACATCGTAGTAGCTTATATACACATATGAGGAATCATTGTCGGAGCAACAAGTGATTTTTGTCTATTTTACCCAAATTTTCAGTAAAAGTTTTGAAAAAAAAGCGTCTTGTTTTGATTGTTGTGAAACCTAACGTAACGTTTCTGAAAAATGCTTTGTGGCTTTTTGAGGTCCTGCTATTTTTTATATAAAAACTGTGTAGTTATAGCCAGTAGTGCAACAGTTTGTTGTTAGTTTGAGACTAACCTGACCTAATTACGTCGTATACTCGAAGTTCATACATCATAAATATCTGATGTGTCCAGCACATGACTTTCTTATGCGATACGGATTTAATTCTGATCTTTGGAAAGAAGTGAAGTCGTATAGTCATTCAACATTTTATTGATGCAAATTAATTTAATTATTATTTTTATATCTGCACTACCAACAACACAGAAATGACATGTTTAATTTTTGATGTTGATATTAACAATTTTATAGTAAAATGGTTTTGTTTTTCAGTGACTTTGTATGGCTGTGACACATGTAGTAAATCGTTCAAAAACGAAAGAAGCTTAATATCCCACAAGAAAATAGAATGTGGACAGAAGCCGAAGTTTTCTTGCACACTATGCCCAAAGAAGTTGTACTACAAATATAATCTGGAAAGGCATATGTTAGTGAACCATAATATGGAAAATATTCGTTTCAGCTGTAACAACTGCGGTCGATCCTACACTAACAAACGTCACTTGACGAGCCATATAAAGCACGAATGTGGAAAAGACCCACAGTTTTCTTGTTACAATTGCGCAAAACTTTTCAAGCAAAAATCCGGTTTGAACAGACATATAAAAACATGCAAGTTGGATAGGATTCTTTCTACCTAGGACAAAATGAAACAGAAAGCACCTACAAAACATGAACTATTATTGTAAATGCTTCGCACTTTCGGTATACAATTTACTGTATTATAAACGTAAGGTTTCTAGAGTATACGGTTCTTTATTAATAAGAAGCACAAGTCACAATAAGATTATATACTATAAACTAGTACCACAACAAGATTATACAATACACAATACACGATTCCTTCTTACAATTATTATTGTAACTAATCTAATAAAATTTCGTCTTACAATGCTGCGTTTTCCTCGCCCAGGTAGATACTAAAACTTTTTAGAAAAATTTAAAGTTATGTTAACACTACCTAACTCTAGTGGTTTTCAGAGTATTCTTGCGACAAATGTCTAAGGAGTTATTGGCAACGTCGCAGCTTGCAGCGTCATCTCAAATATGAATGTGGAAAGGCACCTCAATTCACTTGTGGCAGTTGCCAGAGAAAATTCTCCCATAAATCCAATATGATAACACATATGTCTAAATGCAAGAATATCTAAGAAAGCAAAAATTAAATATGAAATCTCTTGTTTAAGGTAAAATCTAATAAAAATGCAACTTACTACGTCGCTTTTTCCTTGCTCCAACCATAGAAATTATTTTCAGATCATTGTTACGATTTTTTTTATCCATTTTGCAGACTTTTATGTCATTTCAACGTGAAAAGAACATCTTCCGTTATTAAAAAAATATATATTTTAAACATTAATTAATAATTTCTAGGACGTGTAAGAATTACAAAACAAATAATAATTTCAAGTAAAAAATCTTTAAAGTTTTTTTAAGATCTTTTTTAAAAAATTGGCACTCTGTACAACAACATAAATAATTTAATAGATAAATTATTTGTTTTGGTAATATAAAAAAAAATAAAATAAAATAAATAATTTTAAACTGAAATTCTGTTTTTCAGATATTTATTACGGATGTTATAACTGTCCTAAAACCTACAAAAATATAAGAAGCTTACAAGCACATGTTAAGCTAGAATGCAAGAAACAGTCAAACTTTAGTTGCAAACAATGCCCGAGAAAATTTTGTAACGAACAAATTTGGAAAGAACATCTCGAAAGGGTCCATCAAGACTATCAAGAACCCAAGAAAAGTAAGGGCAGAAGGTGAAATTATGTAGATAGGAAAAATATAACAATATCATTGTTTCTAGTACGCTGTACCAAGTGCGATAGAGTCTACAAACGCCTTAGTGAGCCATCTTACGTACGAATGTGGGAAAGAACCACAGTTTCCTTGTAACAAATGCGGAAAACTTTTCAAGCAAAAATCCAGTATGAACAGACATATAACAACATGCAAGTTAGATATTCTTTCCACATCTAGCATGACGGAAAAATGAAACGAAAAACAACATGATGTGTTCACACACAACATGAACTATTATATTGTATACTTATTATTGTAAATAATCTAATAAAAGTCCATCTTGCATTGCTACGTTTTCCTTGCCCAAAACCTAAAACTTTTTAGAAAAATTGAAATTAATGATAATTTAATTTTAATGTAATACGTTCCTAATTAAATAAATTCGTTTGTTTCACTTATAATAAAATAATTTTTGCTTTTTAAAAACGACTTTTATTTTACTAACCCAACGACATTAAAACTGTAAACGTAAGGTATTTGTGTTGGTAATAAAAAAAATTAATAAATTAAATAATGAAATAACTAATTATAAACTGAAATTGTATTTTTCAGAGATTTATTACGGATGTGATAACTGTCCTAAAATCTACAAAAATCAAAGAAGTTTACAAGCACATGTTAGACTATGTTGCAGAACGCAGCCAACGTTTAGTTGCAAAAAATGCCCAAAAAAACGGACACAACACAAAAGTAAGTGCAGAATGTAAAATTATGTAGAAAGTAAAAATATAACAATATCATTGTTTCTAGTACGCTGTACCAACTGCGATAGAATGTACAAACGCAAACGCGCCTTAGTGAGTCATCTTAAGTACGAATGTGGGAAAAACCCACAGTTTTCTTGTAACAAATGCGGAAAATTTTTCAAGCAAAAATCCAGTATGAACAGACATATAAAAACATGCAAGTTAGATATTCTTTCTATCTAGCAGAAAAATGAAACAGAAAACAACATGATGGGTACAACATGAACTGTTATATTTATATTATTGTAACTAATCCAATAAAATTTCATCTTACAATGCTGCATTTTCCTTTCCCAAAACCAAAAATTTTTAGACAATTTTAAGGTTTGTTAATACTAGTTAACTCTAGTAGTTTTTAGATTATTCTTGTCGAAATTATAAGAAAGCAAAAATTGAATTATGAAATCTTGTTTAAGGTAAAATCTCTAATAAAATTTCAATTTACTACGCCGCTTTTTCTCGCTCCAACCATAAAAATCTCAAGTTTATTTTAACACTACACTCTTTTCAGATCATTGTTGCGATATTTGTCTAAAACGCTATCGGCAACGTTGCAGCTTGAGACGACATTATAAATATGAATGTGGAAAGGCGCCACAATTTACTTGTCAACATTGCAAGAAACTTTTCCACCAAAAATCCAATTTACAACGACATTTAAAGAGTTGTTTACACTAATCTAATAAAATTTCAATTTACAACGCTGTTTTTATTTTATGGTTATGTTTGGTTATGTTAACGCTAATATTTTCAGTTTTCGCTTGTGGCAACTGTCCAAGGCGTTATCGACAACGTCGCAATTTGCTACGACATTGCAAATATGAATGTGGCAAGGCGCCTCAGTTTTCCTGTGTAAATTGCTGGAGGAAATTCCATCAGAAATCCAATTTGGTAACGCATATGGTTAAATGCAACAAAAGGTTAAGTTGCTTAATGGTTAGCTTATTTACTTTAATACAGATAGAAGTTATTTTTTAGGTGGCACATGGACAATTCTAGTCGTATATGAATGTTTAAACGTGAATAAAAACCGTAGTGCTATAAAAATCTTGTTATTTCACTCTTAAATACCTAACGTAAATAATTATTTTTCTCACAAGTTATTCTATTGTTTTAGTCTTGTACTTTGGATGTGACGGTTGTGGTAGAAAGTACAAACACAGAAGTGGTTTACACTGTCACAAGAAATATGAATGCGGGAAGGCCCCACAGTTTACCTGTGAAAACTGCGGAAGAAAATTCCATTTCAAATCGAACTTAACCAGACATTTAAAAAGATATTTACACAAGGATGAAGCATGTTAGAAATGAAATAGAATTTATTTGTAGGGTATATCAATAAAGTCATCTTTATGTCATTTGCTCTTTTACCACTAGATTTTAGGATAGAATGTAAGAAAAAAATTGTCTAATAATATATTATGCAATGAGCATTTAATAATAGATATTAAGACACGAGTGCCTTAATAGCCGTTAAAAATGTGAGTTGCATACACTATTTTTTCTTCGTTTAGTCAAAATAATGAAAAATAAGAAAATAAATATTATGGCAACTTTATCATAAACTCAGAAATGTCAGATCTGTCAGATGTTCATGGCAATATTTGATATTAACGGAATATTGCTGTAATGTTGCATTTCTTGTATCGTAATGAGAAATTTGTATCTTAATGAATCTCATTACAGTACAGGTAGTAAATGTCTAATAAATCAATTAAAGTATGGCAGTAGAAAAAGTAATTTATACAATTTTTTTTCGTTGTAGGTTCCTTCGGATGTAGCCGTTGTGGCAAACGTTATAGACAAAAGAGCACGTTAGGTAGCCACCAAAAATACGAATGCGGCAAGGCGCCACAATTTGCTTGCAATCGCTGCCCAAAGCGTTTCCACCAAAAGTCCAATTTGAAACGCCACATGAAAACGTGCTGGATTTATCCAAAAAGTGTCGCTTTTAATCGTTTGTAATTTTTAAGTACTGTAATGTGGTTATTATGTACTTTCTTATATAATAATAAATATAAAGAAGTATACATGAAGTATAAGGAAGTATAGTAATCCTGATTTGTCAATAAAATATATTAATTTGTCCGAGCGACTGTGTTTCATTCTAAATGGGAACAGCTGTGGGGAAGAGTGACTAACAAGACTGCGTAAATTTGAGCAAAACCTAAGCAGAGGTGAATGGTAGAAAAAAGTAATTGAAACAAAAAGCCAAATTACACCTGGCTCCAAAAAGTCCTAAAAATATTCAACCTGATGTTTTATGGTTATTTCCACTGATAAAAACAGTTATTAATAAAAATTTTCCAGCTATCCATTGTGAGATCTGTGGAAAGAACTACAGACACAAGAAGTCCATGTGGAACCATCAGAAATACGAATGTGGAAAGGATCCGCAGTTTACATGCGAGCTATGCCAGAAGAAGTTCTATCAAAAAGGAAACTTTAAACGGCATTTGAATTTGGTTCATAATGACGAATGTGAAAAGGGTTCTCAATATAACTGCGAGTACTGCTATAAAACATTCTATCAAAAGGGAAATTTGAAGCGACATTTGAACTTGTTCCACAATATTGTTTAGTTAAATAAATATATATTACTACTTGAGTCGTTAAATTTCTATAACCTTTACCTTTACCTCGATTTAAATTACAATAACTAACGTGTTTTTCTTTGTTTGTTTTGTAGTATTATTCACCTGCAGTACCTGTCAGAAGTCCTACAGGCACAAGAGGTCGCTTAGATCTCATGAAAAATACCAATGCGGGCAAAGTCCGCAGTTTTCTTGTGATCTATGTCAGAGACAATTTTATCTTAAAGGCAATTTCAAGAAACACTTGAAGAAATTCCATTAAAAGAACTGCAGGGAAACAGAATGCATAATCGTAGTTTAAGAGGGGGTAGTCCTTCCTCTTTCCGCCAGCGTGATATAAGATCCACCGCTTAAGTATTCAGGGTGGATCCCCTAACATACATAATGTTCACGACTTATTATATCATAATCATTTTCTGGATATTGTCGCGAATTAGTATAGTGGATGCGAGCGCTAGAGGGCGCAGAGTCGACCAATCTCCCATGCTAACAGTTAATGATCTATTTTTTCAGCTTTCAATTAAGAATTTTTTTAATAAACAATCATGTTTAATAAACTTTCCATTCATAAATTGCCTTATAATTTCAGTAATCCTCACCGATTTCCTGCTTTAAAGTTATACCTAGTTACCTCAATATTTAGGTACCATATTTTTTCAGAATTATTCGTCTGCACTACCTGTCAGAAATCCTACAGACACAAAAGGTCTCTAACAGCCCATCAAAAATACAAATGCGGACAAAACCCGCAATTTTCTTGTGATCTATGCCAGAGACAGTTCTATCTTAAAAGCGCATTCACCAAACACTTGAAGAGATTCCATGCTGATACTGCGCATGTTTAATGAGATCAGGTCGAAGCACCTCAACCGAATACGCTTCTTCTATTACCGCAATTTTCAAACACTTGAAGATGTAGTCCATAAAATAAAGTTTTCTGCCACTTAATTATTAATTAATTATTTTCTGAACATCTTTTATCTCATTAGAAACCTGCATTGACTGTAATTTAATTTTGACTTAACAGTTGTAATTAACCCCCGCTTTTTTAGGTTATCCCTGCTTTCGCTGCCGCCGCCGCTGGTACAAACAAAAAAGCTCTTTGAAAAGCCATCTGAAGTTCGAATGTGGCAAAGAACCGCAGTTTACTTGTACAATTTGCTCGAAGAAATTCCACCAAAAATCCAACTTAACTAAACATTTTAAACTCTGCTTGAAATTGAATAGTTGGCATTTGAGGACAATGAAAAACAGAAGCAAGTAGACTAGAATATACTTCTATAGTACTAGAATGACGCCATATTTAGATTGTAGAAAAACCAATACCAATTATTGTAAAATCTTGTCATAACATTAATAAACAGTTATGAATCATGTCCAGGTTTTTTTTGGAATTTTTTTCTCTAAATCCCCCCTGCCCATAAAACAGTAATAAATTTAAAAAATTTTGTTGCAGGTCCCCCGTATAAATGTGAGGTTTGTGACAAGAGTTACGCCAAACAAAACTCGCTTTATGCTCATAAAAAATACGTGTGCAACTATGGTTCCAATAGGGAGCATAAATGCAAAATTTGTGGTTATGTTACTAGATACAAATATAATTTGAAGAGGCATTTCACTCAATATCATACTAAAAACATGAAAATGTAGATTATTAAAAAATAAATATCAATTTTAAGTGTGTATTAGTTTATTTGTATTATTTTGAGAGTAAAGTTTTTATTCTTTCGAGAAAATTTGTAAAGATAACTCAAAAAATTTCATCTGTACCTACTTCTGTAGGTAAGTAGTGAAATAATTTCCCCTAAAATTTATTAATTTTCTCTATCTGTCTAATCACGTGATTAAACTAACTAAATTTTTTGTTTCAGATTTCCAAAAAACTCGCTTTCAATGTATGAAGTGTAACAAGATTTTAACCAGAGTGGACACGATGAAACGCCACCAGAAGGAATGTGGCAATGCACCAAATGTTCATTGTCCTTATTGTCGTTTCAAGACGTTTCGTGCCTCATATTTAAAATATCATATCGCTAGAAAACACACAGAACATCTATAAATTATTCCTATTGAGGGAGGCCATGATGAAAATGAATAACAGAAGAAATCTACGATATGTGCCAAAATGGCACATGAAAAACTGTTTGATTGAATAAAATTTTCTCACGTTTCTCGATTGTTTTATTTTCCAAGTGCTCATTTATTACTGTTTCGTCAGATTGTGTTGTTAAAATTGGTTTTGTTTTAGGTATTCTAATGTTCGAATGTCCGAAATGTTACAAAAGCTACAACAGAAGAAATAATCTGACGCGACACATTAACAAGGAATGTGGTAAAGAGCCTACAAAATGCCCATATTGTTCTTTTGCAACACTACGACAAAACTATTTGAAAGTTCACATTTTTAACCAACACCATATTAATATGTAATTTTGTAAATAAATCTAGTTGGAAAAGACGTGGTGTTTTAATAATTACAAATCACGTTGGACGTAAAAATGGCGTTGATGACGTGCGGGCCAAGTTACTCATTTTTGACTGTAAAAATCGAGTTTTCATCTATTTTCTTTTATTTTAAGGTTATAAACTCTATCGATGTGCTTCCTGTGGCAGGCAGTACAAATACCAGAAGAACTTGAAGTCGCATCAACGTTTGGAATGCGGTGTAGCGCCTCAGTTTATGTGTCGTTATGAAGGGTGTGAATATTCGACGAAAATTAAAGGAAATTTAAAAATGCATTGTTTGCGAAAACACCAATCGAAATAAAAATGTTGTTTGCCTCTTTTTGTTTTTATAATGTGGCTACAGCACCCAAAAAGGCTAGAAACCTCATTGGGCGGTAATGGAAAATTTAAAAAATGAATTTGATTGATAATTTTCAAGTACAAGTTCAGAGAGAATGTCAAGGTAAAAAAACACACGTAAAGGAAATAAATTTATATTTCTAAAACGTATTCTGATGTAATTACAGTGAGTTTTTCTGAAAATGTTCTAAATATAATCAATAAAATCTAGACATATATCGACGAACATTTATACAATTATCTTATCGGTACGTACACGTAAAATTGTTTGAAAAAATAAATAAACACAGTTACATATAGATATGTTCTTGAGAAAAAAATCTAACATACATTCCAACACAAAAATTCTACAATAATTTATTATTCATCAGTCATCAGGTACCTTAGGTTTTACTTCAAAAATGCATAAGTACAATTTGAATTTTTAAAAAAGTAGATTTTTGGGGCAAAGTAGGGGAAACTACTGTTGGCGTAGATGATCCCGCCATCTCTTGGAATCTTCTGCGGGATGACAACCTTAAGCTTACTTAAACTAGATTACGAGTAGATTATGGTGTTCACTGAATTTGAGACAAAGTAAATTAGTGCCGATTCTCAAATCGTGGATAAATCTAGACATTTACTAAGATATGTTGCCATTCAGACGAAAAACAACAGTGAAAATCACAACCATTTTCCCCTTATAGATAGAAATTTAATAATATACATCTCCTTTCGTGTCATCGCCTACTTGTCATCAAACGCAGTTTTCACAAAGTACGTCGTCAAAGTCCCCTTGCCTTTTACGTAAGTTGGACCACGACATTCGCACGAATAGCCGGCATTCATGAGGATTTTCGCTGTGTTCTCTGTCACTTGAATGCGGCCCATTATGCCGCAGGAGTCCATGCGCGAAGCCACGTTCACTGTGTTGCCCCAAATGTCGTATTGGGGCTTTTGAGCACCGACAACTCCTGCTATCACTGGACCGTGGTTTAGACCTAAAAAAAGTTCACATGGATGAGTTTGGATGAGAGATAGTTGAGGGGAAAGCTTTCAAATATAAAATCAAATCGTCACCTATAGCTACAGGAAATTTTTTTACCACTTACCAACTCTCAGTTTGAACCTCTGGAAAGCATCTCGATTAATTTGGTCCAAACTGGTCATCAACGACACGGCAAAGTCCACCAAAGCGATAATAATGTGCTCCTCTTTTCTACTAGCTTCCTATAAATTCAAATCCTCGCATAAGTTCTGTGAAATATTTAGAGTAAATTAACAATTTCTAGGTTAATTACCTTGAGGATATCCTAGAAAAATTGTGGGAAATGTGAAAGAAAATTAATTTTATATCGGATAAAGTGAAAGCTACGGGAAAAATGCATAACGTGCACTTCTAAACTAACTCGTAGACTCACCGTACTATTCTCTTCTTTCCCTGGACGCAAACCCGATGCTAACATATACGTACTACCAATAGTCTTAATCTTTTCAATGCAACTAAACTTCGGCTTAAGAAGCAACTGCAAGAAAAGTTTAATTCCAACTCCATAAAACTTTAAACTTAAAATTGAGTTACCTTGTCAAATTCGCAAATTATCTCATTGAGCAACCTGAGGCACTCCAAACCTTGCTTATTGACGTCACTCTCATCGTAAAACTCCTTGTAGTTCGGAATCGAAGCAAACATCACTGCAACACAAGAGTAGCGTTCGTGGTACAAATCCTGGGTGATTCTGGATGCAAGAAAATGTTCTGCTACGTGTGCTGGAAGGATGTTTTCCAGCAGGATCTTCAACAAAACTCAAATTTACCCCAAACTGGAAAATACTGAAGAAACTATAATAGTACCTTGTTGATACCTCTCATAGTCTCCACTTCCTCCTGTTCAACTTTAAGCTTAGCCTTCCATAAGTAGTCAGTACGCGAAGTGAACTCTATTTGTCTATCCAGGATGTGGAACAAAATCACCACAATAGCTAGGACCAGAGCGCTTTTTATCTCGAATGGTACCGCAGGAAACCTTCAAGAAGAACAAATAAGCTTTCTAAAAGTACTTGTTTACAACTAGTGCTTACTCATCGTCATGTGCGTCATGATAATCTTGGAAAAATTCCAAGTAGCTGTAGATGATGATGTGCGTGATGACGGATGCGACCATTAGACCTAGTTTCAGCAGGAAACCCATGCGTAGGAACACGGAGATGGCCGCGAGTACCAGAGCAGAACTATAGAGGTACGTCTGGAAATGAAATTAATAAAGTTCGGTTATGGATACTCGCCGAAAATTCGTTTGAGGACTTAAGTTTATACTGAAGTTGAGCTTGGCAAGAACTCAAAGATTCTTTTGAAAAAAAAAACTCTTTAGAAATGGTTAACTTACAGGCACATACTCCACAATAGGACTACTTTCCACCATCTCCTCAAATTCCTTTAGAGCCGGTGATAACGTATAACTTTCATTGAACACCAAATCCGATTCGTTTATCCCCAACGTTGGTAACACAGACAATAGAACATCAGAATCTGGCACTGGAATCGGTCTGGTATTGTAATCTACCTAAAATCCACACCAAACCGCCATGAATTATCGCCTACTACGTCATAAAACACCCCCAATACCCACAAGGACTGCTCAATAATTAACTTGTATAATCTTACCAGTGTAATAACGGCACAGGCCGAAATAAGGACAACGGAAACCAGGAATATGGCAAGACGTAAACACCGGCTGTCAGCGACGATCTGCCCAGGGGGAGAACAGGCCCCCAGCTCATCCGAGGGGGTGTCTGAGGGTGGTCTCGGGCCGCAACAACCGTCTAACCAGCAGAGGTAGACGAAAATTAATAGGACGACCATTGTGGGGGTTAAGGTGCCATACAGGACGATGCTCCTGGAAATTGAAATAAATTTCGTTTGGGTTAAATACAAACAAACATTGCGGAGTATGAAAATTTGAAGGAAATTTTGATAGTGTTTGGGGCTTTTTCAAAAAGCTACAATTTTTAGAGGGATAATGTTGTATGAGCACCACTAAAACATCTTATGGCTATTTGCAGATACTAGCGATATCAGTCTTTATTAAGTGAATAAAATAAAATCCGACCATGGATTTTGAAATTATGGCCGTTATAAAACATGCAAATTTTCTGTGAATCAAGCCAACTGGAAATTGAATGTAAATTTTCGAGTAGATTTCTATCTAAACGCAAGTAATTTAATTTCTGAAATGTCTAATTAAATATGTAAAACACCCAGACAGTTTAAATTAGCATGCGGAAAAATATAAATTTCCATGCATCTCGCCCAATTACATTTTTTGTTACCTACCTTGGAATGGTGCTGATTTGCATGATACACATAGCGACAAATATAAAAGAAGCACAGGCGATATAACATCGAAACTCCCCGTCCGACTGGCTGCGATACTCCACTTCCTGCTTCCGGTTCTTGAACCATAGCAAAGCCGGATGTAAATCCTCGCTGCTCCACCACTTTCTTAAATAATGTAAAGAAAAACAACTTGTATATTCAAGTTAAATACCTGATTGTTGTACTTTTTTTTTACTTACCTGCACTCGAGGCACGTGCTTCGATCGGGCAACAAGTTGGATTCTATCATGGCCAGAGTCTGCAAAAACAACGAAGGGAATTAAATAGAGTGAGACAGAGGTAAACAAACAAAACCGTTAATTAAGCTGCAGCAAGGATTTATTTGCGTTGTTGTACACAAGGTACAGGCGAGGCGAAAGGGTATTTAATATTCTTATTTTGCGTATACACTGGAAAAGTTCCAGAGTTCCAACTGTGTGGGGGGTGGGTGGTTATTATTTTATAGTTAACTAAAAACTACAGTTAATTTTGTGGGGATTAAATGCTGAAAGTTATTAGTTTTAATCACAAGTTAAACCAAACAAATTAGAAGTGTATTTTATTCACACATAATTCTCAATACAAACCAACCTGCAGATACGAAGTTGACTGAAAAAAGAAAGAAGAAAGAAATTTTAAGGAAATTAATGAAAGATTCGACGACTCCAAAATCTCAAATCTTGGTTTGGTTTATTTGCCATCAAAAATTTTAATAGGTTTTCACATTATATAAAAAAGATGTAGGTACTGATATATTTTTTGAAAAGTGCAGCTTAGGACTCCGAACTCCAAACTTCATATAAACAACTCGAGATATTTTCTAAAACAAAACTGTCTTTCTGCTTAAATTGAAGATTTTTTGACAAAAATGCCAGTAACGGTTCCAAAACAGTTATTTTTAAAACAATAATAATTTTTAAAAAGTGCAAATTGATGATGACCCAAAAAATACACAAAATAATTTAAATATACACTGCGTGATATTTTCAAAATAACAACATTATTCAGCTTTGTAACAAAGGTACTTTGTCATAAATTTGAACAGCGGTTCCAAAACTATTATTTTTTTGAGAAGAATCATCCTCGAAAAAAATACTAAAATATTTCGCTGGAAATTCAAATAAAATACATTAGTTCCCTAACTTACAATGAAACTGACACAAAATTAGATCACTTACAGTGAGTTCAATATTCTTGGCCAAGGTGGACTCGGCAATGTTAGCAAAGGGCTTGTCCGCCCCCCAACATTCCACATACTTAGTCATCTTGCTCGATGGACGGGATCGCGTTGGAGGTCCTCCAGGTGTCGCCATACCCATGTCACAAATGCTATTGTTTCGTTCCGACACATTGGACACCCGTTTCACATTACCATTTTGCGACTCCAAATCAGTAGCCTTCTGCAACAATAATCACATTGAAGTTAATTTAGGTTAAAAACAAAAAGCAAGGGAATATTGTTTTGATGTAGGAACAAAAAAAGCTTGATGGTTGGTGGTGTTTTGGGATAATGTTACGTCGTTCTATTAGGGATCAAGTTGTTTTGCGGGAAAGTTCATTAACGTCGGGTTGATCTTTCTACGCAATTTATGACAATTTGCTGAAATAAATTGAAACTCGTCGAAGCTGAAAATGAGAAAAATATTTTGGCGAATATGCGTTTGTTTCTTTACGTTCGATTTTTGTTAGGTACGGGAAACAATTTACATTGTTTTAAGTTCCTGTCTCTTTGTTTAGTGTTCATTTCTGTGAAGTTTTTATAGAAATGTCAATTTCTCACTTGTGTTGAATGAAACAAAACATCAACGAAATAATTAAATATTTCAGAATAGCGTTTAGAATTTTGTTTGTAGTTAAACAAAATAAGTCAAATTCTGATGCCTGATTATAATATCTTCGCTTAGATATTTTTAGTTAATACCGAATAAGAGAGTTAGTTTTTTATATGTAGTTATACTTAATAAAAAATTTATTTAACAGCCTGTAGCGTACTTAATCTAATTCATCCTCGCACAATTTCTATGTATTGCCATAAAGCGATTATCTTGTTCTCTCGCATCTTATCTCCAGAGTAATTATAATTAGTTACTTGTTTTGCCACAAGCGCTTTCGAATATAATTCAACTGCAAAACTGTCATAAATCAAACGTGAGGAATTGAATTTGTTACATTTAAATTATTAAATGATGTTGTGGATTACTAACATACCTATTATAATAAGTATCGAAAGTCTGTTTTATTTTTTAATTTTCATTGTCCTGAAAAATAAAAAATGGACATCATTATCGCTTTCGGGCTTTCGCCTTTCTATTTCCTGTGCTCTCAAGATTAATGTCGACCACATTCAGTATTTTCCGTAACCTATAATGCACCAGGGACGCATTATAATGGTGTCATGAGCGCGAGGGTAAAAACAGATTTATATTTATTTAGCCCCCAGTCAGTTACACTGGAAACTTTCAATCCATTATTCGGAACTCAAGTCAATATAGCCAAAGAGTGCAATTTGCATTTTATCCGCTCTCTAAAACTAGCTAATTGTTTCCACAAACCAAACGTTGATCATAACTTTAATCAAATTGGTTCTGGAAGTGCTTTAGGCAATGATATTCAATTTTGTAGCGGATTTTTGTCTCATCCCAAACAGGAAATTGGCTCTAGACACTTAGTAAAAAATCGTAATTTTAATAGCGCTTATTGTTCTGAACGTATATAGACATAATGAAATTCGATTCTTTG
This sequence comes from Pediacus dermestoides, assembly GCA_963942485.1. Taxonomy (NCBI): domain Eukaryota; kingdom Metazoa; phylum Arthropoda; class Insecta; order Coleoptera; family Cucujidae; genus Pediacus; species Pediacus dermestoides. The sequence goes on along the minus strand of OZ012630.1, from coordinate 167,492 downwards.
TTGAATGAATAAATATTGACATTAGACTGGAATTACAAATAATCTCTAATCTAATGCAGTTTGTTTACTTTTCAGGGTTTGGTGTTTAAATGTACACAATTTGATTTAAAATGTAGGATTATTGAAATTAGATATTTTTACATGGAAATCAGGACCGGCCAGAGGTATATAAACCACTGAACCTTGCAAATTTAAATATATATGATGTGGAATATGACCTAAGGACTTCAAAAGTCGGAAACTGGAGAACAATAGCAGTTGATAGACCCAGATGGAGAAATATAGTAGAGCAAGCTGAGGATTATAAGCTAAAAGAAGAATAATATCTGAAACGAGTTACCTTTTCATCTAAAGTATTTTATAAATATTTTTCTTCTTGATGTAACATCGTATATAGCAGGATTATTTTCAGCAGATATATGCGTCACACTATCTCCGTTCTATCATTTTCGCTCATAGAAAGGAAAGGGGGGGAAGTGTGATGCACATGATCACTGAAAATAATTATTGTTTCAAACCTTAAAGTTTATACAATCCAATAATGCAATGGTATAAAAGAATTTAACTTAGATAGATACTTATTTTTTTGTATGTAAGTAATTAAATACTATTTTTTTTTGTTTTTAGCTCAATCTACGGTCCTAAATTTAAACGAAGAGACTGAAAAGTTATTGTTAAGTCCATTTACTTCTAAACACAACACCACGTCATGTAGTATTTCTGATCCCATTGAGATATCAGATGTATCAGGTAATTAAATTAAGTAAAAGTTAAATATGTATTGTATAATATAATTAATTTTTAGTAAACAAAGGTACAATCACTTTACTTCACCAATTATCAGAGCAAAACAAAGCAATATTGCAGTTACTAAATCAACGTAGAAATACAAATATTCCAAAAACACCTGTAAATTTGCCAGTTCAATCTCTTGACGCCCTTGAAACTGTTGAGGAATGGTTACAGATTAAAGAAAATTTCAATGAATTTGTAAGTGTTATAAAATATCTATTATGAGAAAAAAGCGATATTTTTTTATTAAACTATAAGTCTTAATTTTTGTTTCTAGACTTCCTACCTCGCTAGTTTGGGAGGGAAAGATTCAGCTTCAATGACATATAATATCCTAAAACGTTGTTTATGTAATGAAGTGGCCTCTAATTACAGTTTCATTGGAAGAGGTTTAAAGAAACCTTTTGTTGTTTTACGACTTAAGGAGGTTGTATTGAGTAAGTTCTTTATTTTATATTTTAGCACTTTCATCATGCTCGCCTTAATTAATATTAATACTTTGATGTTACTTTTTTATATCTAATCGAATTATTATATCAACATATAATTGGATCGTTGTTTTAGCTTTTTGAAGTTAAATTTAACTAAAAACAATTTGTAAAGAGTGTTATTGTATTATTGTCCATGAAAATTGTCATTTTGTTTAGAATCTTGCGTTTGACGGTATGGCGATGGCAAAATCACTACTTTCATTTGATTCAAAGTAAAAAAGTTGTATGTAGAAATATGCAGGGAGTCCCATTTGAGAACATTGTTTGAAGTTTGTGATATTTAATAATCACCACAATTTTTTCAGGTGCTGTTAAAGAAAAAAATCCACATACTACTGAAAGACAGATTGAAAATAGTATTAAAGATTGGTTGAAGCAGGCACCACAAAGATTAAAATTGGAACTCGCTAAACGGCAGAAGTAATCCTGTTAAATAAAACTACTAAGTAAAATCTCTGTTTTAAATTTTACATAAAGTGTATGAGTGATTTTTTAAAATAAAATATGTGCTTTTAAATATGCATTAAAGTGTGTTTTATATAAATCCCTAACGGTTATTGTCGTTGTAAAATGAACAAAAGGTAGCATTTTGTAAAAAAATTATACCTAAAATCGTCGTTTTTATTCCCTTTTACCTCACTAAACGCTATTAAAAATAAAATATACCTAATTATGCTAATAGAAAATCTTTGTTAAATTCATGTGAGTGCTTTTTAAAATAAAATTGTTATATATCAATTCCTAACAATTATTGTTATATTTCCACGCTTTTGAAAAATATGAGCGTTACAAAATGAACAAAATTGGCGTTTTGGACCAAAACACTCCATAAAATCGCCCTTTTATAATTACTCTAACCTCACGAAACGATTCTTAAATTAAATATGTCTAGTACTGGTAGAAATTTTTGAAATTTCAATCAAACATATGGAATGTTTGATTGAAATTTCAAAACCCTATCGCGATATCTCTGCCACTTTAGAAAATGCAAGCACCTAAATATTAAATTTCGTGTTTCATTTTTGGCGGATGCGCCGGTGTTAGAAAATGCTTGCCGTATTTTCAAAACACTTTAACCCAAGATTTAGATTGATATTCCAATATGTGTAATAAAATGGAACAAAATAATTTTGTACAAAGTTCTTATCATACCATAAAGGAAGTAGTGCTTTAGGGTCAATTTTAACTGCAATATTTGGCGAGTTTAGGAGAAAAATGTACAAGAAAGTTTTCTTATTTCGATATTTATCTTTTAATTTTACGGAGCCAGTTAGATTTTTTCTAATAAGTACGCTCATTAGCCCCTTGTGAAGTTTGATTTAATTACGTCACAATACTAATAATTCTGTGTTTTCAAGTATATATTTCTTGGTTTCTTCCTATAAAGTTGCAAGAAGTTTGCATGCTTAATTTTTCTATCCTTCCTATTTGATAATTAATTTCAGCAATCAGGGCAGTACAAATTCTCAAGAATATTTTCATATTAATTAAGATAAACTTTTATATTTGAAACCGTGACCTAAAAAAATTAATATTGAAGTATACAAAATAACTAAATTTTTTGTTCCAGCACCCCCACCGGAATATAAACGACGAGACCGGACTGCTTTTACCTCCGTGCAATTGCGTTATTTAGAAAACCTATTTGATCGTAAAAAGTATTTGACGAGGACCGAACGCTTCCTTGCAGCCAATGAACTGAATCTCCGTGAGCGCCAGGTTAAAATATGGTTCCAAAATCGTCGCATGAAATTCAAGTGCGGAAATGAATTAACAGGAGACTAATAAAAAACACAAAAACCAATGTATGATATGTGAGTCTTCAGCCTTTAAGTCGATTTCAGTATTAGTGCATATTAGTACAGTTATTGCCAAAAAACCGGTTTCGACTATTTAAGTTTAATGGTCTACAAGGAGAGCAGCACCCACTGGTGTGCTTCCAAAGTCCAAAAGTTATGTTTATAATGTAGATGTAAGTAAATGAATTATTATATCCTATGGTTGTCGACTCTAGAGCTATTTCATAAAATATCGTAAAAAATTGTAGTTTTTAAGGCCACCTAAATCATATGAGTGCTTTTTAAATAAAATTTGTACTATTGCAGATATGTAGTTTGATTCTGTTTTATATAAACTCCTAATGACTATTGTCCTATTTAGATATTTTCGAAGATGTGTTGTAAAATCACCTTTTTAACCTTGCAAGATTTATTGCTGAAACCAAAACAGTACATCAACGTACCTTAGGGGGCACAATAAGGAAAGTTTCTATTTTATGGTCGGCTAAATATCCCTCTCGGCTGATGCCGTCCCCAGGCTCCACCTCGAATCTGTCACCCAACTGCAGCAGGGTGGCTCGCGTTATGTGAACTCTCCTATAACAAAAATAAAAAAATTGAAAAAGACAGTCATTAAGATTGAAAGCCTCAGAAAGTCTTTTCAAGTGTTGTTCAAAAGCCTTTGTAATTCATATTCGAGGGAAAAAAGTATTAATTTCCTTAGGCGAGTAATTAATTGGAAATTCTTTGGTTGTGGTTATAAAAGATTTCACATGGAAACAAATTGCCTCAATCAGGAAAAATGTAAAAGTATTTGAATTGGAAAATTGGAGAACTATGATAGAGCTGTGGGGAAATTTACATTTTTATTGGATTTTTCAGACGAAAAATTGCTGATAGGATAGAACCATAGACTAAAAAATGATAAAGGCTAGATCTATTATAATTTCGACATATTTTCCTCTGTATAAAAACAGACTCAAAAATAATACCTAGATAAATAACTGTTTTAAAATCGAGTTGTCTCTGTCTAACCATTTGCTTCTATTTCTTATCATTATTTTGTGATAGTACGAAAAGCAAATTGCTACCTTTAGCTAGAAACACATATTCAAAGTGCAATGGATAACATCAAAGAGAATTGTTCATCATACAACCCAATGAAGTTAAAACAACAGAATTTATTTCACTTTAAAAGCGTCAATTATTTATATACCTGCGCACTGCTTATTAATTGGCTTGTTTGAATTGTGGCGGATGCGCCAGGGTTAAAAATCCGAATTTAAGCGGACTATCAGCAATATCCTGGAAAAACATTATTTAAAAAATACAGACAGATTTCAATTAAAGTTTTCACGATAAACTAATGTCAAATTGAAAAAAATTAGCTTTTCCGACATAGTTTTAAGTTGAAAAGAATATTGATTAGCAAACAATTAAACTTCCGGTTTTAATCAACATCTATAATGGAACAAATGGACCATCAGCAGAGGTCAATTTCGATATCAAAGGTGCCCCAGATGATTGCATTTAACCATCAATAAATCCACTAATTAATATAGAACGTGATGGAACTAACGTCAGGATTTAAAAGTGATTATGCATAAAAATTGTGACATCGAAAAACTCCATTATTATCAAGAAGGCGAAATTCAAATTATTACTTACTGTTATTACTCTGTCAAAGTTTTGTTTTGAAAGCCAGCTGGATTATATTATAATTAATTAATGTAAACAGTTTGATTATACATGTTAATTTAATATTACACGAATAAATATTTTATGTAATTTATCATAGTATATTATGCAAATTCAAATAAACTCTAGTGAGTTACAATTCAATTAATCTAGTCTATGTTGGATTAAATTAAATTATTTAAAATAACACACGGTATTGGTTTTAGGGAATTTATTTAATTAACATCCATTGATAAAATTTTGTGTTTCGTTCATTTATTTAATGACTAGATATTGTACTCACCCTGCAATCCCCCCAGATTCCATGTGATTAGCCAGCGTGACATCATCACTCCAAACGTCAAACTGCCACTTTCGCAGACCCAGGACTCCGCATAGGACATTACCTGTGTGGATTCCTATTCGCATATCCACGTTAAATCCTGTGGCCTCTCGGACGAATCTGAAAAAAAAATTTACACACACTAGTTAGACACCTTGTAGTTGGTACAGAAAAGTACCGTTAATTATAAGAACCAACGCCCTTTGGAACTAATTACTAAATCTGTAATCAATATATACACCCCCAGCCTCCGCCCTGTTGAGTTAAACCCGGCCCTGTGTCCCACTCCCACTTAATTAACAATTCACAGATGCAGTTACTCAATAAACACAAGTGCATCACAAAGAGGTGATCAGTAATCAAAGCTGCCCATCACACCACAGTGTATATGTGCATTATCCAGATTTTAGACGAAATTGGTATACCTGATAGCTTCTATCATTTGCAGTCCCATGTTGACACAGTTGTAGGCATGATTGGGACGTGAGACGGGCAATCCGGAAACGCAGTAATAGCAGTCGCCTAGGATTTTGATGCGCATGCACTGATTGTCCTGGAAAAGAGGAATTATCAAGTTGGGTTAGGTGTGGTGGTCTAACAGGACGGGTTTTGAATTATGTATATTTCATTAATCACAATCTATAACAGGGCTCAACTCTTTGAAATATACAGTTTCATCTGGAAAGATTATCTGATAAACTATGACAAATAATATTTATTTAAGATTTTAAAACGGGGCTTATAAAATGTAAAAGTCTAAAAATTATTACCTATACTTGAACTGCTAAAAGTAATCCTGAAAACTTGTACAATCCTTTACAAATTGAACTGAAAAAACCTCCTGTACCTACTTATGTGTGACTTTGTTGGATTCACCACCCCCAAACTACCTCGTACTCCCCGCCGTTTTCATGTTAAGCACACAAACCGCCCGCGTATCACCATCAAAAATCCTCTCTAAAGGACATGAAGTCAAACATCAGCTTTAATTTTATTTACCCAGTCAGGGTTTTTTTCCCCTGGCGCGCACCGTGTTTGCACGTGTAATTTCACGGATTATGAATAAAACATTATTAACAACACACATGGTGTAGCTAACCAATTTTTTTGTATCCATTAGTGAGCTTTTTATTTTTTCAATAAATAATATAAAGGAGTCCGTTTTATTACCTACATTAATTATCAAATTTAAAGTTTTAAGATTAGGAAGCTTGTTGTCTTTTTCATCTGTTATTATTCACTTACTTGTGCGATTTGATCGAACCGGCCAAACAACTCGTTGAGAGTTTTCACCAAATCAGAAGCGGACAATTGTTCGGACAACGGTGTAAAGTTCACAATATCCGCATAAAGGATTGAAACGTTGTTGTGGCGTTGGACGTACATCTCGTGGAAACTTCTGTTGGACTGTTCGTTGCAGGCGTCGGCCATCTTCAACATTATACTGCGTTTCACCTGCAGGAAAATAAATGAAAGGTAGATAGAATAATTCTCGTAAATTTCGATATGTTTTATTCAAATTTGAAAACCCTATCGCGATATCTCTAATACTTTAGAAAATACAAGTACTTACATATTAAATTTCGCGTTTACTTTTTGGCGGATGCGCAGGTGTTAGAAAATATTAATTAAATATATATTTGCAACAACTTTGCGCCTTAGAAATAGGAATTTTATATAATTTAAAATTTGTTATTTTCTCTCTAGAGGCAATAGAATATTTTCTTACTGGTGAGAAAAAATAAAACTTTCATATAAAGTACCTACCTATATGTCATGGAAAAATGGCTATTTTCATATATAAAAATAGAAAAAAGTAATACTTTATGCACTTGTTGCATAAATATCTAAGTATTTTATAGATTGATCTAAGTATTTACTTGACAAGGGACTGTATATCAATAGTATACCAATACAAATAAAGAATGCGGGTTTTTCATGATGATATGAAAGCAATGTTTTAATTTTACACCCCACTGGTTTATGTTTTGACATTCCATAATAAACTACTCGTAGGTACACTAGTAACGATTTCAATTAAATTGTGATGTAGCGTTAACATTGTTACACATTGGAATAGATAGGAAATTTACATACAATAATAACTTTGTGTGTGTGAAGTCGCCTCGACAGTTTTTATTTTATTAAAAGTTTAATAATTGTGTTATATTTCCAAGTTTTACGCTTGAATGCCTCGTATTATTATAATATTATACTCTGGAGATACGTGTGTGTTGCCGTTGCCGCGAACTTTTCCAACAATCGCACAAACACATAAATCTTTTCAATTTAATATTCTTTTGTCAGGTATAAGAAAAGTATTTTCAAAGTACAAGTTGGAAAAATAGATATGAGTGATAAAATTTATGACGTATTGTATATTGTTATTTACATGTTAAAGGGGGCACAGTGGTAATAAATTATTGATTATTCCAAAAAATTCTATTATATATACAGGGTGTCCACCTTGTGCGTGGGTCTTCCATTATTATAACGGATAATTTCGAGATTAAATTAATATGCTTTCAATACTAAATTATGCATAACTTAAAATTATTTTCAAGTATACAGAGCGTTCGCTTTTTGTTGGACGCACACCAATATATTTGAAATTTAGACAGATTCATAGACTAAAAGTATACAATTTTCTAAACGATCGTACAAAAAAACTACTCACCTCAGCAGCAATGTAAGCAGGAATAACGCTTAGTAAAAGTTGTTCTTGTTGCTCCTTTTCGCATTCCAATTTCACTCTAGATTCAATGCACGTCCTTGTACCGACAAACGTGCGTCTGTGCGCCTCTTCTGTCATGTGACGGTAGTAAAGCCCGGTGCAACTTGCTGACACCAACATCACCACCTCGGGGATTAACTGAAATGAAACAAAAAGTTAGCATTTCAAAGGTAAATGACGATTTTTTTGGAAAAACTTTTCGAACTGTTAATACTAATGATTTTTCTGAGATTTTCCAAAATTGGGTTTTTTTAAAAATCTCTTTTTTGTGGGAAATTCTTTAAAAAATCACAGTTTTGGAACCAGTGCTCACATTTTTTAAATTTACTTTGTTGCAAAGCTTTTAGAAAAAAATTACATTATTTTTGACCTTTTTTAGAGCCTCAAACTAAAAATTGCAATGGCCAAAAAATTTTTAAACGTAATTTTCGTGTACTAAGTATATAACTATTTTTGACCAGAGTTACCCAAACAGTTACTTACCTGCGTGTAATAAGCATGCTCGCCGGCGTTGATCCTGTAGGCTACCGATGTGGCTATATGCGCCACAGTGACAATGGTGGCCAAGGCCAACGCCACTGACCTTGACAACGGCAACATGGTGTGTATGGCAATGAGCAGGGCAAACAGTGGCAACGGTGCATGTCGCCCAGCCAACAGTAGCATCGCCGTGCTCACAATTCCTGTAATTAGTAGGGACGACACCAGGGCCCATGCCTCCGATTCTAGTACCACGGGAAATTGTGAGGCCATTAAAACTGAGATTAATGTAAATGTTAGAATTGACATTACGACGATTGCTAGGATGCTCTTCTGTAAATCCTGGAATAGAGAGGAAATTTGTTTGGTTTACAAGAAGTTTGATAGGTACATCACAAGAAATTGTTATTATTAAAATATAAATATTGAATAAGTATATTATAAAAGAAAGTTAAATATTGTTTATGAAGTTGGGATAAATTCCTAACACAAATCTATTAATATTAGTAGAAATTTTCCGTAGATCAAAAGTTCCTATTGTTTTGAATATCCAGGTTTTTAACACCGGCGCATCCACCAAAAATTAACTAGTTTGTATCTTTGAAACACCCACAGATATTTTAATGCCATTTGAAAATTTGCATAGATGAAGTTACCACTATTATGACATTGCATAGAAAATTAAATTTTATTTACATGTTTCCAACGCGTAAAGAGTCGAGGTAATATTTTATCATACTTTTTTTCGTAAAGAAACCTGACAAGCCATATAACCATCAAACATTGGTGGTAAATTCAAAAATTCCCAATAAAATATTCCATAATCCCCAGACTTACTAATCCCAGTTGGCACATTTTTTACTCGAAAGATAACTGCTGTTAAACTGTTGGGGGCGCAATATTAAATCTGTTGATACACCAGCGTCTATAATGGCCACAAATATAGGTGTTGCTATTGATCCTGCTTGTGTCCCCTATAAGAGGATTACCGTCCCCAAACGACCACTGACGCCTCACTTCAAATAAACTTATAAAGGAAGGACGTGACATTGCACGCATCATTGCAGGAATTCTAATCCGGGACAAAAACAGAATAAATGCTATATACTCTATAGATATATTGACGATTTGAAATCCGATAAGCACGGCGCGGCGTGGTATCTCTAAAATATTTCGCGGGTTTGATATTGAGGGAATATGAATGCAATGCAGGATTTCGAGCAATGCACCGACAAGGTTTTCATTTGCATTTTGCATTTCAATGGGAATTGTGCTGAGGAAAATATAGAAGATGGTGGCATGATGACAATGTTCGTATTGGAGTTTTGATTTTGAATAAATCAATAAAATCAAATTTGGTCAAACCGTATTTCGTAGGTTCCAAATCAGAATGATATTTTTGAAAAATAAATCAATGTTCCAAAATATTTACATACTGCAGGTATAATACTCTATTGACATTTTCAAGGATTTTAATTTTTTTTTTATATTGACTCCAAATGTCAGTGTGTACATATCCTTAAGTTGTGAATTGCCCTGTATGTGCCTATATGGAAATACAAATCAGTAACCAGTGGTCCTCAAATCTTGCTACAGCTTAACATTCGGAATCAACCAAAAGTGCAATTAAATTATCATTGGGACCTAAATCAATTAATCGTGAAGGCTAAGGATATTAGCTTATAACACGTAATTTCAGTTTCACCCCCAGCTACCTACATACGTCACTAGCATTAACAAAGTCGTTGATGCTTGCAACGTGAATTTCCTTCATCCATTTCCACCTCGCAGGTGTCCAATCCAATTAGAAAATAACTGTCGTAGAAAATGTAATTAAAAAGAAACGAGAAAAGTTGGACAAAACAATAAGTTTACGTATAGAGGGCGCTGCGCTGTGTGGTACATGGAAATTATTGGTATAGCGAACAACTAAAATTAATTAATTTAGTGGATGATAAGCTGTGGATAATTAATTGCAATTCCAATGGGACATGAGGCTTTTTGTGTATACCATCAACGTCATGTTAGAGGATTTACTACCCAATTAAATTTTAAATACAGTGTGTGTTACCGCACGGATCTATCCATTTTCATAGATTAACCACAATAATTTAGTGTATATAGAAGGGGAAATTGTTTTTTAAAATATTCGCTTTCGAATAAATCACCGTGCGCTCAATATCGTTTATAATTCGATTACAAACTGAAAGGAAATAAAAGCAGACGCCATTAAATTAATTTAGTGGAACATTGGGCGCCCATCAAGCGCACAAATACTTATCGGAAAAATATCCAAGCGAGTAGCACAATACGCAAATTTTTCTTGTAGTAAAGCTACGAGGAAAAAAGTTTGAAAAAGCTTGCCGAGTTTGCAAAGGGGAAAAGTAAACAAAAGAAGCTTTTGTTCTTTTATATATGTATGTACAGGATTAGATTCTTACTATCTCTATACAATCTCATTGTTTGTTCATTACGAGGACGCAGAGAATAATTTTTAGAAAATGTAAAAAGTATCAAATTTAAAAAAATATATACTTTTTTCTATTCACCTGTACTGTAAAGTCAAAATTAACATTGTCTTAAATTTCATATGGCAATTTGCCGAGGTTAAGACGCAAAATCCTCTTTATAATCTCGTTTATTTATTTAATTTCCCCACCTTTCCTCCGTCCCTACTCTCGCTAACACTGAATACAATTTAAACTTTGAGCTAAAAAGTAAAATACACAAAAGATAATACAGGTATAGGTACCTTGAACATAAATCTTGGTGAAAAGTTTCATTAGAAAATTTTGTAAATGTTAATTTTTGTTAGACGCTACATAAATATAGACACAAAAGATCAAAGTTTAAATTAGCATAAAGCGAAGGAAGGACGAACGACGGGAAAGCGCCGATGTGCCACGTGGATTATTTAATCAGAATTTAATTCGAGTGACGTGTTTTAAGTTAACTTTTTGTGCCCTAACAACATTACGAAAAAAACATTGTGCGTTTTCGTATGTACCTACAACATAATTAAAACAATCAGAAACTCATCCAATTTAGCATAATTGGGACTGAGGGGACTGTTTACTACCTAACCTAACTTGATTAATTAGAATTTAAAGTGAGAATTAGTTCCAAATGAACGCTGTTAAATGCGTTTAAAACGTAAAAAGAGACAACTTACAATCGAGCCTAAATAGTCTAAACTAACTTCCATAATAAGTTTTTTCTTAATAAAGATCATATTGAACTTTGCATTGCTCTATTCTAAGCGAAAATCCGGATATCCGGTGCAGAACTACGAATTTTCAAAACGAACCATATAGAAGATTGATTAGAATTTTTAGTTTTTCTTAAATTCGTTCAAAAAATATATAGTAACTTTTATAAATTTAATGATTTTATCCTTAATAAAGGCTTTTTTTCCTCAATGAAAATGTGATTTTTGTACAAACCTGAACTTGCAGTACACAAGTAGCAGTCAGCAGTCCCAAGCATGTTAAAGTTGACACTGATAAGCATGACAGGAAGAGGGCGTGCTTCAAACGGATGCAGTAGCGCTGGTAGAGCGTTTCCAACTCCATTCCGTCAACTGAAACAAGAAACAAGTTGTTTTGGAACCGCTGTACTGGTGTCTGAACTGTCCCCCAGAGGGCGTTGTTGTCATTAAGGAGTTATCAGAGAAACCGCGGTGTAACTTCCTTTTAATTATCCAAGGAGTGTATTATAGAGACACACTTGACTTGGTATTAGGTAAGCTAAATAATGTTTTTGAAACACAGGGATGATGCCATCATCAGGTTCCTCCTCTGCACTCAACAAAGTTTAAATATAGTCTGACTACGATGATGGAAACTTTAATAACTACTCACTCTAGATTGAAACTTTGATTACTCATTAATTGAAATGGAAAATATTAAACTTTCTGTTGAATAATTCCGTTTCTGGTAATATTGACTAAGTTTTAAGTAACTGATTGAAAGGATAAAATGGTAATTTTTATCTCATTTCTCGGTCAAATGGTTGAACTGTTATCTAACAAACACTCTAATGTCAGATAAATATTTAATCAGAGAATAGCGTTAATTGTTCGGTAATATTCGAATTAATCAGAGAATAGTTAATTATGAATTTGTTGAATCGGTCATAAGTCCAGTGTCTTACATTTTTTTTCACTGTCCAATTTTGCTAAAAAATAATAATTTCTTGGCTAATCCAGCACTAAGTCCCTTGTAAAATATAAAAACTTGGGATTATTCATGCTTTACACCTGAAAAATCCACACTTTATACTGTATAAAGTAATAAAATAGAAAATGTAAAATGTAAGGGGTTTATTAATGCATCACAGCCACCTAACTGAAATTTCACCATTAAAAACTTTCGCTCGTAAAATTATATCCGTGGGTAAAGTAGCGCGTAATATGTGGTGTTCTTTTAGCTAATTGAAATTTTAATTATGGAAAAAACGGCTGTGAAATTTACAAAACTTGTATATAGTGCTTCGCGTGTTGTGAAATTAATTTAGTCTGTAATGGAGTAATGATAGTAGGCGCAAGTGGGAAAATACGGTTTTTCATAGAAGAAATTCAAATATTTTTCATCAAAATTTACATTAGATTAGTCCAATCTCAACTAAAACTAGTATTAATACCAAATTTTTCCCTGATTTACGCGGTTAATCTGATTTTATAACATTTTTTCTACCACATTCTAAAAATAACTGTCATGCTTCGTAGAAATTATATCAATGTCCAAAAGAAACGAAAATAAAATCAAAGAGAATCCATTAGCTTTAATGTGGAAGGCAATAACGAGACAAAAACTTAATGAGTATTAAGCTGTAAGCTGGAAAGAGTACGAAATGAAACAAGGTTTTGTCTGAAAGAAACCCATAAAAATTTGTGTTCATTCATCGAGGAATTCGAATGGAAAAAACGATGTTAAGGGGGTCGCATAATGTGTAGTCGAAGGTAGAGAGAGGCGCTGACTGTTTTAATATTTCACATCAGTGTAGATTTAGATTATACAATTACTACATTTATTTGTGTATATTACATAAAACATTTATTGTTTTCAGTGAAATAAATTTTATTTCGTTAAAAAGTGGATAAAAGAACTTTTACTACAATATAAAAAAAACTTTTTCACTCACAAGGTTTCATTATTTTCTTATCTATAAACATTTCGAGGATATTTTTACGAATTTATTGACAAAGGTAGACAAGTTCTCTCCAATATAAGTATGTTTTATTGTCGGGAGTCTCAGCAAGAAAAGATTTTTCTGGTTGACTGTGTTTTACATTTTTTTTTCGTGTGGTATGTGTTTCTTTTTCCCCAACAAGCTTCACATTACTACGCTCTAGTTAACTAGTCTTAATACTGAACAGGATACTAAAAGTTTTACAACGAATATTATTCCGTATAACAATAAAACGTCCCCCACAAACCACAAGCTTTTTTGATAAAAATAACCTGCAAACGCCTGAAAATTGGCGAAATTAAACATCACCAAGTTTTAGTACCTACCTACGTTTCCATTGGTTATTGTCCATGTAAAACATTTTTATCTCAACGTCTTATCTCATAGCAACACACTGAATAATATTCAAGTGAAAATGTCGTAATCAGCTTGATTCCGCTTTGTACATGTTTAACCCTGTGTTCTGTACATTTTGACACAGCGTTTGTGATGTACAAAGCAACCGAGTTGGGGTTTTGTCCCTCATTTGCACGGGGCCACAAACTTATTTGTGCACGAGGTAATTCCAAGAAGTTGGAGAAGTCACGTCAGTTAATGAAAATTTGGAAAATGTGGGAACGGTTGAATTTAGGAATTGTGAGTCTGCAATTGTTTGTTTTATTGTAAATTGCGAATTTTCACGAGGTCCTCTATAATATTTTACACCACGTTAAAATATCTCTGGGGGTTTAAAACGATGTGTTAATAATTTTGGTGGATGCGCCGGTGTTGGGAGTTTTCTGCATATTCAAACAACTGCAACTTTAGAAATTTTTCCCATCAGGTTGAGAACATGCAGGTCATCGTATCAAAATCCAAATTTTCTAAGAATTCAAAAATAAAAAAGACTGTGTATTTAAAAGTTTTTAATAGACTTATCTTGTCTAATTACATCATATTATATCGATGGAAATGCCATATTTAATTATCTGAATAACAGCCCAAAATTTCTTTGTCACCGTTTCAAAATCCAATTTCGTACAAAACTTTTTTTTAGTCATAGCACAACCTGCAACATGTACTTAGATGTGTATTTTCAATTAATCCGCTAGAATAACACAAACAAAACCGTTTCCACCATCGATCTATAAATGCTCCAATATACAACAAACCAACAAAACAGTTTCTGTAATTCTGTATATTCCACACACACACACACACTCAAACTCAACCATGTGCTCCAGAATTTAATTTTCCGTTTGTTTGTCCACGTTGACAACTTTCATACTACTTGTACAACCAAACAGCTATACTAAAAAAGCTTCTTAACAACACAAAAGATGGTTTTATTCTAAAGCAATTAGTACAGCCATTGTTCTTGTAGACAAAATCTTTAGATGTTATCCTTTGCAAGTTGAAAGCTGGAATCAATTCTAGAAATCAAACCGAGGAAATTAAATGTTAAAAACAATGAGTTTAGCCTGGAACTCCATTCAACTGCCATCAGTTGAGTGGGGACTACGAAATAGTTTATTCTGGGAATGTAGGACAATTAATAATTACCCTTGTCAGGAAATAGTCCTGCCATTGTATGAAATAAGCAACCAAGTTTAGGTTATGTTAACACGCCAACGTCACATCGTTTGTGACGAACCAAAAGGTGCAATTTGTGATCAAGTCAATCCATCCGATAAAAAGCAACTAAACTGTCAAAGGAAATGGATTAGATTTTAGGGGAGTTGGATATAATTTCCAAGGCACAAAAGCGACATGTTATAGTCGTGTCTCAATGGGAAATCACGTCGTAATTCCAGATTACTCTCCAGTTGGTACAATTTATATCTATCGAAGGTTTCAAATAAATATTTTGCTATTTCTTGGACAAGAATATCGACAGATAAGGGTCAATTTAAACGCAATTAAGGTCAAAGGGGTGGCAAATTGGTTAAAACAACATCTTTATTGCCGGGCATTGTTTAGATACCCCGAAAACTGCTACCTAGCTGATTTACTAGTGTAGCGAAAATTTCAGCTTGATTAAACTTTTACATTTAACATAATGAAAATGTTTTACACGCCCACACTTGAATTTTTAGGTTTTTGGTGACGGGTTTGTTTTCGCACATTGCAAAATGTAGTGAATATCAAACAACCAACTGGGTTGTATCGAGTACAAATTAATTAAGTTTGATTAATTTTTTGATAAAAATTAAATATTTATTTGAAATGTCTGTTAGCATATATTTTCATGAAAACCACCATTTTAAAAAGCTATGATGATGTCTGGAAATCTTGCCACAAAAAATCTAATTTTTTCCCTTTTTAACCCTGATAAAGCAACGAAACAATTTCAAGGAATCGCCCCCAAAGGACATCACACTGTCTGCATGTAGTTGAAAATTGACAAGTCGTATTCCCACCAGGGACACATCTACATAAAGTTCCTCTGCATAAAAGTGCTTTGTCATATAAAGTGGGAACAAAGCAATCGTTTGCACATCATATACGTCAATTTCTGCGTGATGTTGAACTTTAGTTTCTAGAATTGGCAAAAAATAAACGAGTTGGTAATGAGTACAGGCTACAGGGACGTATTTAGTTAAATAACATTGACGGGACGCCACTGTTTTATTTACTTCGAGGTTACAAGCTGGATAATTATATAACTCAATTACAGTTCGCTTCTCCTTAATATTATAACATAACGAAAACAAATTTTCAGCTCGCGTTTTTAAACAACACAGATTTTAATTTAGCATCATTTGATTTGTTAAAAATCCGTGTTTATGATAAAAATACCTTGAAATATTCTGGCAAACTCGCTCGCCTTATTATTTAGATTAATATTTACCGTATAATTTAAAAATAGGTTTTTATGACGTTGAAACTATTATTAAAGTTCTTTTTGAATAAAATGATATGTCGGATAGATACTCACGAATTATTTATTAAACAAAATCGAATGCATCTAAGTAATCAATATCATGTCTATTCATAGTATGCAAAAATTTGCCCTGGAAAAACTGAACCAAATTGATAATCAAGTTATATTGGCCTCATCGGGAAAAGTCATAAAGTTGTTAAATTCAATGGGGGCTCAATTCCAAGAGAGGATTTTATGTGGAACGTGAGAAGTTTTCCAAAGCCTGGGGGATACTATTTTATTACATTATTTATTCATGATGGTTGATCTGCTATTTGTAGATTTCGCATAAAAACTGGACAAGAATATTTTACAGGAAAGAAAAGCAGTTGGAGAAAGGTTTGTTTTTGTACTGATTACGTTGTTCAAAATGGGGAAGTGTAAAGGCAATAATTTTCTTTAGATGTATTAAAAATAAAAATGTACAACTACAGATAGATTGTGATGTGCTCTGATAAAATTTTCAAATTTCGATGTGATAGCGATTATCACTTTCTTAAAATATGGTGGATGCGCCGGTGTTAGAATTTTTATTTATAATAATTTCTGTAAGTGATCTTTAAATTAAAACTGCAATATTACAGGTAGATTTCGTTTAGTAGCGTGTACAATTTCAAACTACGTGTCATTACAAATTATTACTAATAAAAATTTGCTCCTCCACACTTTTTTAGTAATTTCCACTTAAAAATTCCAAAACTGTTTTCCTACGCCACTGACACATAACAAACGTCCCCCAGATTCCAATCTGGTCCTGAAAAGAATTCAACCAATTCCACAAATCTTTTATCCATGTACAAAGCGACAATCTTGTCATTGTTCCCACTGAACGTTTGTTTGAACGAAAATGTTACAAATAATTGATTTAATAATGTTATACCCATCGGCTGGTGTTGCAAGGTGTAAAAGGAAATTGAATTTCCACTTTGGGACGTTTCGTTTACCCAGCACACCAAATGTGTTCTCCAAGCAAATAAAGTTTTTTGTGATGGTGTGAAAGAGGTGCTAAAAGTGCCAATTTGCTAAATAAACTTTATTGTTGTGTGAAATTTTACGATGGTTGTTTAAATTTTAGATTTATGGGGATGGAGGTGTTAATGTTTTAAAAAATGTATCCATTAAAGGTGGTTTATTGCGCCTTCCTGGTTATTTGGAGCGAATAAGAGGGAAATTTCTGGCAGTTTATCTTATAACGGTGGTATTTCTGTCGGTAGTTTACGTCGATTTCAAGTTGTTTGTTTTAAGTTTAAGGAAATTATCGCTTTAGTTGACAGAATTTTGAATTGATATGCTTGAGTTTCCCGCTTTTGGTGAAAATTATACAAACAACAATCAAACTTTTATTACCTTCTAAATAAAATATTGCCTAATTGATTTATTATCTGCGTACAAAACCATGTAAACATTTCTTATAATTACTCTTTACATTTTCAATTTTCCTCTACAAAAACAATTAACCTCGCATGAGTTGCATTCTAATAATGGAACAAATTGGAAAATACGACTCGCGTTTATGCACAATTTCGAAGAAACTACAGCAAATGTGCAGAAAATAAAGCAGATAAAACTGCATAACAATATTTGAATGCAACAAGCGTTTATTTCTTTGTGTGGTTTGACGCTTATTGCAACAAAGTGCACAGAACCATCACCAACTTATGTAAATTGGTCTGTGTATGGATGTGCTAGAAAATTTTTATTCAGATAAAATAAATTACATTTAGTTTTGGAAGTTGAGTTGGTGCGATTTTTTGGGGATTTTGTGGGGTATTATCATAAAATCAACATGTTATTCTAACAGAATGGCCAACGCCAAATAAACAACATCCCTGCGGATTTAACGCAGAATTTTTTAAATTAGTTACTTAACCTAATATTGGAACACACTGTATAATTGTCTGTTACAACCACTTTTAACTGAGTATTTTCCGTCAATAAAACGCCGCGCTATTAAAATTGCAAAGCATAAAACTAATTACGATATAAAGTTTGAGTTTACTGTCGAATTTATTGCCTAATATCCATCACAGGAAAATACAAGATGCGTCTTAATTGTGGAGTCAGGACGAAAAAATTTGGGTTTATTTATAAAAATGATGAAATTTAATGGGATGGAAAAAGCATAGAAAAAAACAACATGATCTTCCTCTTAGTTTATTTGGTGTTGTTATGTTGATGAAAATATTAAATTGGTACCACAGAGTTTTAGTTACAAAGTTATCGGTTTTAGAACTTCGGGTCTGGGTTACATAATAGACTTCTTATCATAAACACAAACATCTAGCTGTTTGAGGAATCAAAAATTATTAAAATTGGTTCTAATTTTACAAGTTTCTTATTGAAATTGTCCAAAAATATTTTTCTTCTGGATCTTTATTTAGGTTCCATCCATCAGCACCTTCAACTATAACCCTGTTTTTATCACAGCATATCACAAAACTGTCAATTTTAACCACCGTGAGCTTAACAAATACCACATTCTTGTCTTGTTTCATAGACTAACTACTCTGATTCATTATTTTTTGGTCACACGATATTAGTATTAGTGGGATCAGCGTCGCGACGCCTCTATCTCGTTAATCGGTGAGGGAGGTGCGACGGGTCATTCCGAGAGAGGACAGTCTAATTATAGATATCAAAAGGCACAGAGACTTGCGCTTAGGTACCGGGAAACGCACTAAACCCACAACATATTGTCCTCTCCCCAAGTATCTTTTTTTTTATATGGAGACAGCGTCCAATGAACTCACAACTTTAAAAATACCATCGAATCGAATCAATAAGCCGCTAAACAAGCTCGATGCGAAACTAGTTGAGTTTAATGAGGACAAGAATTTGGTTAATTTTGGTTTTGTCGAGGGCACAAAGGAGAAGTCTTTGCTCTAAATTATATTATAAGGGGGCGCTCGGCGCGCAAAAAAGTATCCCGATATGCTGCTTTGCCAAGCAGGATTTAATTATACTATAGAGGGGGAAGACACAAAAATTATTGTGGGTTATGACGAAGGATAATTAGTGTCCTATTAACTAGTTAAATTGATGGCTGTTACGATTAAATTATGGGTTAGCTTTCAATATGGCGGTAAAAGAAGCTTTCAGAAAAACAGTAAACACAATTTATTAAAACTTTCGACAAAATTTGTCTGATAGTTTATAATAACAAAACCCCCTCGATGATTATTTTAATAAACGCAACTTTTATAAATAGTTTTTCATTTTTTACGATACACCCACATTGGTCATAATAATTTTCCGTGTCACTGGATAAATGTGTCCGTTTTATAGTAGAGAAATATTAGAATGATGTTGACAAAAAATTAAGTTGGCATTACTCTGTTTAAGTTACCTACGAAGTTACTTTATTTTCATAAATTGTTTTACTCTTTTCTATGTCTATTTTCCATATTTGAAATGTATAGAATCCATTTTTTGAGTTGAAGTCATTCACAAGCACCAAGCTTCCCTAGGGACGTAAATAAAGCACCTTACGTCCCGTTGTCAATAACAACCAATAACATTGTGGTAAAATCAAGTTATGTCCCTATCAAAAATATCATTATAGTCTACTTAGACTTAGACTTGAGTTTTTTCTTAGCTTACTATAAACATACCTCATACATTCGCGTCTATAGGTTTTTTTTTTCATTTAACTTGAACTTTGAGTAATGTAATGCACACATCATATCGATAAGAGAGTGTGTATTTCCTTTCCACTTTTCCTATATTTAAAATTCATTTCGGTTCGTACGATAAGTCAAGCACGGAGGCGAGTGTACTACCTAATGGATTTATCTGATCTTACCTTTCTATCTCTGTAATGGTGAGGCAGAGTCACGAGTAGATATATCCAATTTTCTTATAAGATCAATTCGCATTCATTTCGTTTGACTTTTTAAAAGCCTTGCGAGGATAATTAACACAGAGATGAAGTTTGGGGAAAGCAAAATGAAATAAAATCGTGATGAGTGAATTGTTGGGGAAAGACAAAATTGTAAACATTCCATAAAACTCGAGACAGTTTTTTTTCTATGAGTATAAAAAGTTTATTTTACTTTTTGTTAAACGATCAAAGTACGATGATGTTTGGATGGATTTTAACAAAAACTTTTTAAATAAATTTAATTAAAATTCTATCAAGTGGCTGAACACTAAACAAATTATTCATAAAATCTTATAAAAAACATTTAACTTAAAATACACTTAGACTGTGACGGTATGTATGCCTTGCTGATTAATAAGTTACAGTCTAAGTGTAATTTAGTTAAAACGACTTTTTATGTGGGTAAATTTTTAAGATTATTGCAAAGGGAGCTCTATCGAACTAACAATTTTTAGAAAATGACAATTGTACCAAAAAACTACTTACTCATGATATTTTTTTAATAGGAAATTTAAAAAAATATTTTTGATTATCGAAATATTAACTCTATTTACGAGTATATGCCAGCGTTTTATATTTGGTGAATATTTATTATTTTCTTTAAAGATAGTGTCCTATTTTACTAGAGTGCAGTGGGCGTGGAAACTTAAGATTTCGGAGCACGTTTCGCACAACGCGTACAGCTAGATGGAATAATTTTTTAACTCACTGAACAAAAAAGTATTTGATGCGATCTTCGCATTATCAACAAATTTATATTTGACGCTCCAAGGCACAGTATACATAGAGATTTTAAATTATACGTCAGTCGATGCCCCATCCATCGGGAATTGACTTTAAACTATAAAGCAACATGGGAAATTCAATCTTGGCAAGCCGTTACTTGTTAACAACATTCGCTGATGTGTTATATGCGATTTTATTTTCTTATACAGGTAATAAGAAGGACTTTTTTATTATTAACATTTTTAAATTATTTTTTGAGAAATTCGATTTTTGAAAAGCGAAATAGGTTTAGGTTTGTATAAGAAAATGCTGGCTGCATCACAGTTTTTTTTTGTATGTCTAAGTTTCTTTAAACTGCTGTATTTAATTAATATGTTTAATTTATGTACACACACATCAAGATACAAGTCGCTTACGTAATTTTTCCCTATTGCATTAAAAACCGAGAAGTCTGCAGTAAAACAGCGCACGCGATATACTACGGCTAATAAATTAAAATTGTTTTACAAAAATACACATTTTACAAATTCCAATTTTTTATTATACCGCAAAAGTGTTTCAGTTGGTGCCAAGGAAAAATGTTTGCAATGCCAATAAAAACTCAAATTTTAATCACTCGATAATTCATAAGACAAAACTTTATGCGAGGAGAAAATACCAGTATGCAAATGAATTCGCCGGAAAAATAATTATGCTAAAATATGGCCTTAATGAATTCTCATGAAAAAAGTAAAACCGATTTCGTTTCATAGAAAATACTGTAATTTGTGTCTGGGTGACAGGATAAATTATGACAAACTAATAGTTATGTCGTTTATTTGTCCAAAGGTGACGGATGAAGATTTATTATTTGTCCCAAATAATGAGCAAAAAAACACTACTTGGAAATTGAGTTTCTACTTTAAACGCTTGTTGTGAAAATCAAATTCCCTATTGAAACATTGAATCTAAACAAGAAATAAAAAAGTTATGTATGCACATCCAAATCCAAATCAAATTGTGCACACTGCTGCTGGTGTGTTCATCAATATTCCTATAGGAAATTTAATTTGCGCGCCTCTAGCGACGAAATCTACAAAACGACAGTCGCAGACACTGCCTAGTTGATTTTCTTCAGTTGACGCCTAAAAACAAACGGCAACAACTTATATAAGAAATCAAGAAAATATCAGATGTAGTTCTTATACAAACCCATTTTATATTCTGCATTTATTGCATGCAATTGTATCTACATTAAATATTTCGCTCAGGCGCAAACTTGTCCTCGACCGGTAAATATTACTTACCTCCCTTAATGCTTAAATAACTATTTCATCTCTTAAGAGAAAAAATTAAACTTTCATAATTATAGAGTAGGTTAGTTTCATGTATTGATGTTTTTTTTTTAATTAAATATATAAAGAATTCTTCTATCTGTAAACGATTATGAAAAAAATTTCCTCGCAAAGGTCACCCCAACACAAAACTCTCAACTTAACTTCGTATAATCTCCTCGAAACATCGCTGTTGTGACTTTCATATAAATAGAAACCAGATTGTCAGTTTAATCTTCGGAGGGGCCACAAAAATAATTCCCACCGAAACTTTCCTTCTCAAACGAAATAAACGCTAAATTAAACTGTGTTCCTCTTAATTAAAATGTTTTTCCAATTTTATGTCAAAGTCGTTTCCGTTGGACGCTAGCCAAAAAAAGCGGTTTTTAAACTCAATAAAACAAGTGGCAGTATTATTCAGAATCATTGTAGGGTGCATTGTATTGTGTTATGTTCTCAAGCACAAGTTCAATTTGTATGGGCTAGTAATAGCTTTGGAATTAGGCTAATATATACCTACTTATACTGGTGGAAGTGAAATTATAAATCTTTTGGCATGTTTCCAGGGCACCTGTTGGTTATTCGTTTTCCAGGCGCTCTGGCTCTACTGTACACTTTAATAAAGCCCCTGCTTGTGCCACGTAATATGTTTTTATCGAATTAGCACTCCAACAACATCTTGAGTTAAGTTTCAATCATAATTCGAGATAGAATTTAGCTCATCATCTTATCGGTTTTTCTCATGAAATTTGAATGAACTTTTTATAGTCTTTCGTGTTATAAAAATCCTAAAATTTAACCGATTTCGATTCTGTTTGAGATTTTGTGAGAAACTTCAACCGCATACTTAATGAAAATCGCTAATAATTCCGAATTTTACGTCGACATACAATTATTTAGTTCATCGGCTTTTCTGATAAAATTTTACTGAATTCTTTGTGAATCAACAAAACTTTCTTTATACGAAATTATAACAGACGATTATTATTCTGTTTATTTTTTGTGTAACCTGCAGAGGATAGCGTGTGAAGTATCCTTGAGGGAGTTTTAGTTGTTTGAACAGCAGCACAAGAGCAGCACAAACAACACGAAAGTCAACAACAATTTTTTTGCTTAAGACATCGTTTATTTTGTTATTATATCTTACGTTAAATGAATAAATTTCTACGTTAATCTGGAGTAGGTACGCCAATGAACTTTTTGTGCTCTTCAATCTATTATCTTGTAATCTATAGAATACAATAACTAAATTGTAAAAATTTCAGTTGAAAATAAAGTAGCTAATTGGTAAGCCAATGGATGGATTTGGCATTAAAAGTTTCCTGTAGCCAAAAACATCACAGTGCTCTTGTGCCTATAGAATATTGTACAAATTTCCTCTAATTACATGAAATATATACTTTTTCAACTAAACACCTAACTTTATGTCTAACCCAATTAACTGTACTTTGATGCGAGTAAATCCACAACAAAATAGACGCCACTCTCTGGATTTTATCCTGCTGGTTTTTTTGGTACATACAATAAAAAAACTGGAAGTTCTATTCATTCTTTCCATTCCAAGTTTAATTTCCACACGGAAAAAGCATAAACAAACATATATAATTCAAGTTAACACCTTTTTTATTCGACCCCACATGTGTAGAAATTGCCGAATTTTCTTCGCTTTACCGCCCATTGGGGAACAGTTACCTACAGGAAAACTGGCCGTTAGTTCCTATAGAACGAAAATACATTTTTAATTTGCAATGGTTTTTTTTGAAAGATTTATTAGAATTTAATCCATAAGATTTATTAGAATTTGATGAGCATTATAGTCAAACTGATGAAATAGTATAGCCCCTAGTTTCAGGGAAGTGACGTCACGGCATTTTATTGTATAAAAGCTCACACAACCGTGAAATTATCTAGAAAGCTATGGTATAGTAGATTGCTGTCTGATGTAGAACTGCAAGTTAAACTGCAACGTATTTATCTATATAAGTGGATTGGATTGGAAGATATATTATGTAGTTTAAAAAGCGAGTTAATTAATTTAACAAATCGAGCAAATGTAACATAACCTCTAGTAACCTCTAAGAAAATTTCTTTGAGTTTAGACTATTATTCCGCTTGTGCGTGGTGTTTAAGCCTTAATACCTTACTTTATATTAATATATTCATCTGGGATTTTGTAGCAGATTACACAATATGCATTTTTTAATACCAGCTCATCTTTTAAACATATTGAACTTCGACTGACTGGAAAAATGTAAATATAACGCCCGGGTATAATATTTACTTTATTCGAGTAAACACCAACCGTTTTCCCCAACACAAATTATGATTCTTAAACTACTATGATGTATAATCCCATTTCAAATGCATAAGGAGTATGTTAGGGCGTGGAGGGCGCACACTTCACTGATGTTCGTTTTAATTAAACTAAGTGTTGTATTATTTCAGGGTTAAGCATTCTAATATCATGTAAAACCTTTAACCATCTACATAATTAAAAACACTTAATTTGCTTCTGTGTGTGAGTAATTGAATACTGCTTGAAGCTATTATATTTAAAGACTATAATCTAAATTACTGCTGAAGTTACGTAATTTATTTTTGAAATTCCCGCCTCTAAAATCTGCACAATTTCAACTCTACGCCCCTGTAACATTGTATGCGGAATTTAACGAACCATGAAAATTCGTCAATTTCTACATTAAATTTTATGTTATTGATCTCGTTTAAAATTCATTATTATCTGCGGATATGTTGGATGGATGGATAAAATTTTATTATTAATTATGAAATAACGGCTTTTTCACATTAGCATGTAAGCTGGTTTTATGTTTTTCCATCGAATTTATTATGATTGGTAAGCCCAACAAAAGAGAGGAGTAGGTAGGTAATTATTGGAAACTAATTTCGGATTTATATGTAAAATTTATCTGGTAATAAATAATAATGAGTGTTTTTGGTTCGTTATATCGTATCATCAACATAGTAAAATGTAATTATCTGGACGATTTTCATGTATAATTTAGTTAAAATGGTAAGACAGCTTAATATACTTGACAAGATGACCAGAAATTGAAAAAATAATGGGTTTAACAGAACAATTACGTATCGATATTGTTGTAATGGCCCCAAATAAATTACACAAACGATGCTAAAAAAAAGAATCACAAATGGTAAATATAACCAAATAAAAATATGACCAATGGTCCGATTTTCAAATTTATTAACGTCACAGTTTCTTGAAACATCACAAATAAAAACAGCCAATCGCGCATTTTTTTCAAAATTCCAACAGCTTTCGAAATATAGGTAAATATTAATAAGAATTTAAAAAAATCGAGTATCTGTGTATCGATGCGGGCGTTGTCAGTAAAATTTTAAAATCAGTTCGGCGCTCACCCTTTTTTATCACCTATCGATTTTTCTTCTGTAATTTGATAAGCCCTCACACCAAAACCATAATCCACTTAAGTTTTTTACAATTATCTATAATTGTCTAGACCAAGAGGTTATTAGAGAAATGAGCTTAATAATAAACTAATATTCAAACGAGTTATGAATATGATCGTGCACGACATACACAAATAAATTTAGTTTTCATTATTTTAATGGAAAAAAGTATATATTGTAAAATAACATATTGTTATGATGTTGTGGTTGTATAATAAATTCATTATTTCTCGTAATCCCTGCAGAGTTGAACGAGATAAAAGTTTATGGTGTTTAATTAAACGCTGGAAAAAGCGCATAATTTAGCAAGGCGCTTAACGGCAATTAAAAACCAAATATTTTAATAGGTTTCTGGTTTAATCTACATTTATATAGGTAACCTAAAAATAGTCTAAATTTTTAGGCGAAGCGTTGTAGGTATGCAATATTTTTTGCACTATTACCAAAATCCATAAATATCGTTTAGTTTAAACATCGTGCAACATTTTCACCGTTTTCAAATTTATGTCAATTTATGTCTTGGCGTTTTCGCCTTGGATGTACAATAAATTATTCATCAGATGCTACATGGCATCCCAACAACCACAACAAACAGAAAACTGTGTTTATATTTTACAGCTAATGTGGGGTAGTTTACAATAATCGACTAAGTCGCATCAATCGGTTAATGATAACTAATTTTTCTACAGCCGTCCAAAAAACGTCACATTTTTACATAGTTATGTACCCGAAAATATCGAGCGATCAAATAAATTTGTAATCGAGTCATCCATGGATTTGAATCCGAATGTCTTTAACTTGAACCATTTTAGCTTTCATTTTTTTGTAATGCAGTTCAAGAAACTACATACTATTTCGGGTTCATGGATGACTCGATTACAAATTTATTTGATCGCTCTTTACATCGGTAGTTAACAGAAATGAAGAGAGGGATAATAAGAGGTAGTTTTAACGAAGCTTTATAATTATTTAACAAACAAAATACCTGCAATTCCTTTACTTTTCTAATTTTTTTCGTGCAACACATTGCTGAAACTGAACATAAGTTTTTCGTAATGCAGACGTAATGATTTGGCCGGCAAAAGATTAGAAACTGCTATGCTTGTAATTTCCTTTATTTCTTGGTTTGCACTGCTAGAAATTATAAATAAAACTGCTTTTGAGACAAATTTTTTGCAATTAACTGCAATTAACACTGTTGTTTACAATTGTAACCATAATAGCAACAAATATGAAGTAGCAAGCTACTTAGATATTTTTTTGGAAATAATAATTACTGTTTGCTTTCTGCCTTTTTAGCGGCTGTAGAAAAAACGTTGCTTGTATTTCGGAGCAAAATCCGTGTTTTTTGGCGCCTTCGAATGCATTTTTAACAGCTTTCGATTTTCGGGTTTTAAACGATAAATGTCGATACCTATTAGTTCTATATAATTCTTTCGGTCAAACAGGAGGTAGGGATACATAAACTTCTCCAAGGTATTAACCGCCAAAAGCAATAACTGACCACTAAAATTAGGAATCCTAATTGATGTTAATAATATGAGTGGCCACTGATTTCGAAAATTAACAGGGCGCACCGCCATGCATATGTCCTTGTCCCTTAGGGTCGCAAAGTGAATCGTTACAATATAATAATTTAATCTACTCCTTTGAAATTTAAATAAATAATTGGCGTTTAGTGATAACAAGATGGCAGCCCGTTATGCATTATATTATCAGCACAAAATGGATACATTTTAACGCCATCCATATTGATTTAATTGTTCATTTATGGTTAAATGCACTTCATTTATGCAAATTGTGATAATAATTATTGTAAAGCGATTTATTGAAGCAATTTGCGAAACAAACATCTCTGGGGTTAATTTAACATTAAGTACGCAAATTAATAACAAGGCAAGAGAGGTTTGATAAATTATCGATACCTAGAGAGACTTTAATATAACGAAAAATACGTAAATAGAATACATTTTTGTGTAGCTTTTTATTTATTTATAACTTTGGTGGTTTCAAAATTCAAACGCCGACTGTAGATGTTTGATGATAATAAAAACATTTCGGTATTTTGGACGCAAAAATACATAAATTATTTTATGATGTGTATTTATTTAAGGAGAATTGCGTTGAGGAAACATAAAAATAAAATTGTGAAATTTGGAATATTAAATATGTATGTATATGCAGTATGAATGAGGATAAAAATAAAAAATTTCGAAACGACTTCGTAACTTGCATATAAAATCATTTAGGTATATACTGCCTATTGTAAACCAGTTTTTCCTTAGATTACCTACTGATAATTAATAAATATTAACTGAAAACCAAATAGGATCATATTATTATGCACGTCTGGCCTTTTAATTGACCTTTTTCTATAAATATCAGACGAACAATTTTGTGTTTATACAGCCTAAACTCTATGCGATTTTATAAATAAACATACACAAAGTATTTTCCGTTATAAAATTCACTATAATCAAGTGGGGCGTTGAAAGCTGGACATTTTCTGTTAATTTTATGAGATGTACATACTTGAAATGGCGCACAAAATCTGAGAGCGTTTGAAATATTTTATATAGTATAGATATGAGTACCTATATAATTTCTGCGAAATTAAAATTATGCATTTTTTATTTCAGCCATATTTCAAGACTTGACAAAAATGTTTTTTAAAATATACCTGGTACCTCATATAAAAACTTGGTACTCAATTTTAACACCCTGTATATTTTGAAGACAATGAGGTTTAAGGGTTTTTCCTTGTGACAATAAACTGAGAAACAAAAATCAAAAGCTCTTAACGCTTAATTCGACACGCTATAAATAAACTTGAAAATTTATAAATGATTGATCCAAATATGTAACACATTTCCTAAAAGCAAAACCAGGATATCTTTTTCTTATTTTCATATCATATAAGTATTCCATATAACCTATCGAATATTGAATCTAAATTACGGTTTGGGTTTGTGGGTTTTTGCCCGTGAAATGTTTTAAACCAATTTGTTTTCTGTCCCTCTGCGCGTTTTAGTTCTTTATTTAATATCTATAGGTATGCGTGCGGTATTAATATTTTTTATTTTTTTTTCACTGAGATTATACGTAGATGTGGAGAAAAAAAGGGCGCCGTGAGCTAAAGAAATGTTCCTAGTTGTATTCCACCAACCACCTTCATTATAATTTGGTTCGGCGGGTTAAAGTAAAATATGGAAGCGAAAGCAAGATAATTTAGGATCAAATTGGAAATTAAGATATGATAATAAAATAATGATGCGTTGTATTTTATTTCGTATAGCAGGTAAAAGTGATGAAGATATAATTTAATTTGTGGATGCGAGCCGACGACTATAAAAAATATTTGTTTTGTTTCTTGTTTCAAAAAAATAAACTTTGCAAAAATCCGACCAACGACAACGTAATACAGATACA
Source organism: Pediacus dermestoides (assembly GCA_963942485.1). NCBI lineage: Eukaryota > Metazoa > Arthropoda > Insecta > Coleoptera > Cucujidae > Pediacus > Pediacus dermestoides. The sequence continues at coordinate 138,310 of OZ012630.1, read as the reverse complement.
TTGTTAACAGAACGTGATTTTCTTGAGTAAAACACGTTTGTTCCTTTTAACCTAAATGGTAGTTAATTACAACCATAAAATTGTACACTTTATGCATTTATAACACACATTAAAACAACCATCTTCCGTTTGCACTAAATATTTATATGTAATATTGTCAATTCAAACTGGTGCCGACAACAAATTATTGTCCTTGATATAAACAAAGCTATTAATAGAATATATATAGCACGAATTAAATGAAACATTAATTCCTTAGTATTATTTATTAACATCTCGCTAAAATAAATGTAAACGTGGTGATGGTGTTTCTATCCAGCAAATTAATTTTACTTTAGGTGAAATTGTTCAATTCATTGTAACATCGTTTTAAATTAAAAAGACTATTTTATTTCAATTGTTGTTCATTGTCAGTGGGCACGAACAGAATTTACATTGAACCATTAGGGAATTACAATAATTGCGAAATTGAAACAGATTTCTTGAGGTTATGTCGAACTGTTTGGTCGTTTACTGTCACAGTCGTCACATGTTGCAGAAAACATCATGCCCAACTGTGGAGAAGTTTTTTAATGATTCTATTGATACATTATTAAAACTAATTGCTAATAAAATCTGCTTGAATTTCCAACAATCCAACGCGCCGTAATATACCAAAACCGGACATTACAATAAACAAACTTTCCAGCTACAACTTCGTGTTGTCGAAGGGAATCAATTCAGGGAAAGTTTCTAACATGAAACAAAACTTTTGCGATGATCAATGTCTGCATTCATATAGAACAAAACAGATGATGATGTTGATAATGATGATGATGATGACGGAGAAACTTGTACAATGCTCACAAGTTACAAACGTGTTAATTACGCGAGTAGAATTGAAATAAAAGCACGAAATAATGGAACGGACGCAGAAAATAATTAACAAAATCGTTCTGGGTGAATAGAAACTGAGGTGTGTGATTATTATAAATCGTACAGTTTTGGAACCACTGGTGGAATTGCCATGAATCTTTCATTTTATTAAAGATATACACTGTTTTATTAATTCCAAACATTTTTTTCATTTTTACCTAAATCTAATTTATTCCTTATGGTTCAAAATTAAAAACTTGTTTTTCAAAAGTACACACAAATTTTATTATTAACATCTAACATGATTAAAATAACGGTGGGCCCGGGAGTGGAACCCTGAAACACTTTTCTAACCGACTGGAAAAAAATTAAATTAACCATTTGATAATTTGTCCTGGATGAGACAATATAAAATATTAAATAACTTTTTATGAGGGTTTTCCTTCCCATATTAAAGCACTAAGGGCAAAAATAGTTACTTATTTAAACCCGCACAAAACTACAAACGGACAAAATTAAATTTCTCCGTGAAAAACCGCAGGCTGTGTGGAGTGGATTACACCCGCGTTGTCATTATAATAATTAAAAAATTACCGTGACAGTCCATTGCTATTTAATAGCATAATTTTTAATTTTGTTCCTTCATATATTAGATTAAATTAATCATATCCTGTTAATCACAACTAAAAAAACCTTCACCATGCATAATTTATAATTACATATAGGTAAGTATAACCATTTTTCCAAAATATTTTTTTTTACCTTGGTTATCCATTTTTTTGTAAAATAATTTTTTCCTCTCACATGTGCGATAGAAAACACGCGCGAAACTCACGCTTTTCAATGTGGAAACGACGCCACATCAACAGTCGTCCGAAACCGGCGCCTGCCGGCTATCAACTGGTGGATATTTTGTTGGGATGTATCCCGCCATCTGCGATTTCGGTTGGTGAGTCAAGCGTCGCGACGTGGTTTAGTTTTGTGCAATGTGAGGATAGAGAGAGCGTGGATCAAGATTGAGGAAGCGAATTTGATGTTTTAAAAACTTAAAAAAAAAAAGATTGTACCACAAATTGATTTCGTTTGCATATACCTACAGGGACAGGGTGTCCAGATAACACGTAGGTCTTCCATATCTCTGTTGTTATTAATCCTAGCGAAAAATTTCCAACAGCTTGTTTGTTACTGAAAGCTTTACAAAACTATGCATATTCAAAGTGAAAATCCTGAAATCTAGTGCAGAAATACGAATTTTCAAAATGAACCATGATAAAAAAAATTAATATTTTTTCCATTCGCGTAAAATTATTCTAAACTTACTTCTATAATGTTGATGATTTTTTTCTTATTGAAAGCAACATATTTTTCTTAATAAAAACAATATTGAGCTTTGAAAAAGTGTACTGTTATATTTCCATGCCGAAAATTCATTTCTTCTCGAATAAAGTTACGATTGTGTGCTGCTCATATTATTTAATACAGTGGCCTAAACAAATAACTGCAACTCCCAGCTTATATAAATGATGGTGCCATGTACTACACGGAATTTATAATAATCGCATATTACAACTGGAGTTGTTTATTTAGGCACATAATGGAGAAACAACAGGAAATATTTTAGTAAATTGTCAAGCTGAAAATATCCACCATACATTAAATAAAACTCAAATCCACTACATTATAAAGTGTTTATTTTTGCTGCACAAAAAACTCAAATATAAAAACAATTAAGGTATAAAATTGCAAAATTCTCTAAGGCTAAGGGACTAGATTGGATCAACTGGCAAATGGCAACAGTTTACATGTAAAATTGAGTATAAATTGGCACACAACACAAAATTATACGGGGTTAATTTGGATGATAATGGAGAGATCCTGAAGTAGATTGAGCCTTGCCCCTCATAAACAAGCCTTATGTGAATAAATAGTGAGGAAACGATAGGATATGTTATAATATACTGGGTGTTCACTTTTTATAGAAGAAAAAAATTGTTTTTCAACTCTCACAAACCGTTCTGCGAGCCATGTTTATAGCAAATTTTCTACATAAAAAATCCCCTATGAACTGTTAAAGTGTTGAAACAAAAAAGTGGAACACCCTGTATTTGATATAAATTAAAACTAATAGTCCTAAAAATCGACCTAACTGGGAAATAATTTGAACAAGTTAAGTTGTTATTAAGTTAAATTTCCCGTAAAAATCGTGTTTAAATTTTGAACGTTTTCAAGGAACTTTGAAATAGTTTTCGGAAGTCTCTGTTATTCTTATTACAGTCGAATTTTTGGCCAAAAAAAAAGTATTGTGCTTGGAAAGACAGACACATACAAACATCCTGGCCAAAATAGTCAAAATTGATTCAGGAACACTCAAAGCATGTACCATCCATCAAAATCGCAAACTCGAAAAAATACTTGAGTTTTTAATAAGAACCACTACAAGATCTACAAATTTTGTTCAAATTCTTTCCTAATCAAACAATCAATTAATTGGACTATAAAGGAATTTTTAAATATAGGTGAAACTTATCATATAAAATACATTATATAGGCACATGTTTTTAAATCATATAGCAACTTTCAGCATAATCTTCTAACAATTCAAACTGTAACAACTCTTACCCTGTGTGAAAACACCATTCGTTCAAAAAAAAATCATCGTTCACTTTGCGTTGTTATCTTTCTCAGCATCCAAATGCACCCCCATGGACTCCAATAGATTACTCGACGGCCCTGCCTGTCCCATCTGCGCCTTGTAACTCTCCAACAAGTTCTTTAAGGCGTTCACATCGATATCCACCGGCTCAAAACTCTCAATATCCTCAAAACCATCCTCGCCATTCTTTGGTTTCTTCTCAAAACTACTCCCAATTGTCGTACCAGCTAGTTCCCTGTCCATCTCCTCCATATACTGCTGCATCTTCCCTTTGGTCTCTTCATAATTCTCCACATTCACGTAATTGTCGTCTTCGTACTCGCTCATATCAGAACCCGACTCCAAGTCCCAGGAGTCATCTTCGGGGATGACGAAATTTAGAATGTTTTGGACAGCACAGGAGAATGAATTGGGGTCGAAGTTGATGCCAGTAGGCTGCTCGAACGAGACTTTATTCTTGTTTTTTCTCGGGGGGCGCGTAGGGAATTCTACGCCGTCCACATCGGAAACCTGGTGCAGGAACGTTGTGAGTTTCTCTGTGAGCTCCTCGGGGTTGGTGTTGTTGTTTACGGTAACAAACTTCTTTTGTCCGTATTTTTCCTGTAGAAGCTTGTCAAGTGCCTCAGGGGTTATGTCTAACCAGGAGTCGTCGTCGTCTGGAGGTAAAGGAGCTTCACTGTGGGTTAACTCAAGATTTCTAAGCAAATCTAAGATTTCCTGGCCTATAGCTGGAGTAAAGTGCATGGTATCCCGGTGATTTACGTAGTATTCTTTGGCTTTGTTCAAAAGGTCATTGTAGGGTTTCGAACATTCCATCAGTCCATTAAAGTACCCTTTATTCTTCAAACTATTTACATAATTATGCCATCCTTTATCTTGTTCAACATCCGCGCTAGGTTTGGCTTGTGAAACCAAAATTTCAAAACCACACGCCACTCTCACCCCCAACAAATGCGCTTTGTACTGTGGACTGTTGATTTGAGGCAAATTCCAGCCAGTTCGTTTATCTGGCTGGTATTTGGAGTGCGTCAACATCGCGTAAAGGCATTTGGTAAAAACCACGCTAGTGTTGACGCGATTTTCTGGTGGGAAATATTTCATAGCCTTACAGGCTTTTACATCGACCGAATCCCGGTTGCAAAAAGCTTGAACTGCGGGCGCGATGAGGTGTGGTTTGGTTTTAAGAATATTTGCTACGCCTATAGGAACGTAAATCGTGGCACGATGTAAATTGTCTTTGATTTTATCTGGATAACTTGCAAGTTTCCTTGAAATTGCCGTTTGGATTTCAGTGGAAGCCAAGTGAATGGGTGGATTTGTCCGAAGGGTGGAAATAGCGTTGGAGACTGAGTTTGTCTCGATGGATTCCAAGTCTTCTGGTTGGATTATATGGACAGCTCCTTCATACATGTATACCTAAAACCACATGCAAAGGTGAATGAGTTGTAGTAGCTAGTGTTCCTATTCCTAGTGCACTTACTCTATTTTTACTGGTGTCATAGTTGAGCCATTTCGGTAAATATTCGGCAGCTTCAATCAATAAAAACTCACCGTCTGCGTCGTAGACTTTAGCAATTAAACCTGGAAGCTCCCGCGTAATACACTGAAGAATATACACCATAAACCACTCATCTTCTATATTATCTCCAAAGTGTGAAACCCCATATAAATGCGGTGGCAAATCTTCTACAAAACACTCGTTAAAACCACTTCAAAACTGTTTGTTTTATTAATGCATTTACCTGTTTTCCCTTCGATGTGACTCAAGCGATTACTAATCGATGTCCGAGCTGTAAGTTTAAAAGCATCCTTGTGCCACAAATAATCCTTGGTAAGATTTCTGATGGTTTCGTTTACTTTTTTCAACGTGCTGGACAGCAAGACTTCTTGTTCGTTGTCGTCCTTCGTTTCCACTAGAGGAAACAAATAGTATTCGACGAAATCGTCTTCTCGTACCGATTCTAGCACGTTGTTTACGGACATCTTTGTTGTTAATAATGTTTAAAAAACGACGGTTTTTAACAGAAACACCGAATTTGTGACGTTTGAGCGCGTCTGCTTCTTCCACTGAATAGAAGATCGTGGTGCCCTCTTTAGGTGTTATTTAGTAGCTCAAATGCAAGTTTACACAGCTAAAATGTTTTGTTACAGCTTGTCCCAATATGTGAATAGATTAGAACAAAGTCGGAATAAATTAGAATTTCTTTATTACTTCGTATAAGGTATAAGAAACTAAAAATTCATAAATTTGCATGGTTTATGTTTGCATGAGACAAACGAATATGTCGAGAAGTCACGTGTTTCTTCACTCCCTGCTGCCATTGGTTAATTTGATCTTGGGGTACTTCGGCAGGTTTTGATTCTTGTGATTTGTGTTTATTGTAAGTCCCTATTTTACTAGATATTCTATGGTCCCTATTTTTCTTTAATTTGTTGAACAATCGTTTATTAAATTGTTTCAGCGACTGGTGGATTAATTATGCCTGGTGGTCGATGTGCAGTATACGGTTGTAACAACAGCAGAATAGTTACAAAAAAGAACGGTAAACCAATTATTTACCACGCATTTCCAAGAGGGAAAGATGCTTTTTCGGAAACTATACTAAAAAATTGGATTATATCGTGTCATCGTGGCGATAAATTTAATCCCACTAATTGTGCTGTTTGTTCTGTACATTTTACTAAAAAGGATTATGTCAGGGATCTACAAAATGAGCTTTTAGGTAAGATAACTTTTAGGTTAGAAAAGTTCATGAATAGAGTTTTCTATGCCCACTAAGGAATCTCGTAAAACATAACAGAGATACGAGCATTAAATTCGGTATAGATTAAAAATACGGACGCGCGCTAAAAATTTCACTCACCACCCTCTAGATAAGTATCTAATACTTAACATAATTTGTAGGTTTGCCATTAAGGAAACTTTTAAAGAAAACTGCAGTGCCCAGTTTAAATTTACCACAACAAGCGGAAAATGTTGATACCACCGCATCTATACAAAAAAAGCCCAAGACAAAAAGAAAGGAAGTAGTCGAGCGTCAACTGAAAGAAACTAGTCCTCAAAATGAACTTTCCGACCTGTCCACTCTGCCAGAAACTGGACCACAGCCTGCTTTGCCAGAAAGTGAACCACAGCCTACTCCGCTAGAGAGTAAATCACAGCCCACCATGCCAGAGAGTGGACCACAACCTACAGCTTGTACTTCTGACTCAACCTCAAGTCGATCACTTGAAACTGTTGAGAAAAAATATTATGAGCTGTTGAAAAGTTATAATCAATTAGAAACTAAATATTCTGATTTAAAAAAGCTTAGTCAAAATAAAATGAACAATCTAAATGCTCAGACAAAGAAAATTAGTGAACCTAGTTTACGCTCTTCGAAAAGAAAACGATGCAGTTGAAGTGGTTTTTACAAATCATCAAATTGATTTACTCGCAAAAATGGAAAAGGTCAGATGGATCTAAGAAGAAAAAAAGCCTCCTAGGAATTTTGCAGCCTGAAATCAATTAGTAAGAAAATCAAGTTTAAATTATGACAAATTTCCTTTATTGGTAGTCGTTATAAATGTATATAAAATATAAATTCATTGTATAATTAAGCATTATTTTTCACTAGAAACATCAAATTATAAATTACATACACACTTACAAAAAATACATATACAAAAGGATAATACAAAAGTTTCTGTTATAGTTTCCTAGGGAAAAAACATGAACTTTAAGCTTATAAGAATAATTGCGCCAGGCGGTAGACAAAAAGAGTGTGCACTTCAATAGCCAAGCCACTTTGGTAACGAATCTTTCAAGACGGATAAATTTTAAATGTTAGCCATGACTAGACACCAAAAAAATAATTTGAATATTTTACTGTAATGAATACGCAAAAGGACACTCTTTTCGTAATATTGTTTTAAGCGACAATAAGAAATATATAGACTTTCAATCTGGAAAGTTTTTTCTCTAACTCTAGCCTAACCTACAAACAACGTCGCGTTTGCCTGTTTTTTTTACATTCGATAAACATACAGTCATTCATAATATTATACATAATATACTTCATATAAAATAGTTTTGGTTTTAAAAATTACCCTTACAAACTTATCTACAAATTTTCTGCGTGTTACTGCTGAGATCCTGCAGGTAACAGTAGAGAATCCCCGCTTGGGCCATGACATCCACTGTACCAGCAGCCAGCGTGTCCTTTTGCTTACCAGCGTCGGCTTTGGTCCCTGGCCGAAGGAGTGTAGGCCCAAAAACAGTCGCTAGGTTGTGCAACGACATTTTGTTCTCTGTCTCGTGCATGTGAACTCTGGAAAATAAACGAGTTTAAGAATTATTAGGAACAACGCAGAATAGATCAATTATTAGTTTAAAATTTGGCGGATGTGCCGGTGATAAAAAATTAAACGTTTTAACTTTTAACGAAAACAAGATTTTCTTATACCTTATAAGATGCTCCAAAATATACTGAATCGTTGCACTGTTTTGTGGTGGCAGTTTCGTGAAACATTCATTAAGAAGTTCGGTACGTCGCTTTAAATTCCCAGCGCTTTGGTTGAACGCCTCCAGAAGCGTTGGGTAGAGTTGATCGGTGAAAAGCGCCTCAGGCAACTCGCGAAGGTACAATTTCAAAATCCCTGTCACCGAGTGAATGTCCACTTCCTTTAGAAGTTGCTCAGCTTCGTAGGAATCTGTGAAAAAAACGATAAGTTAAAAGTTTTGGGATGGATTGAAGGAACCTACTGGTTTCAAACGACTTCTTCAATTTGGATATATCGGAAGCTGATCCCGACACGCGATAGACGCCCACTTCCGACATCCCTCGACGTTCCACCTCGCGAATGCAGGCTGTTATTATGAAAGGAATGTCGCGTTTTTGTCTCCTGGAAAAAACAATCAAATTAGACAAAAAATTAGCCATTTTATTTCATAAAATTTTTTCAAAACTGACGAACTAACTTACTTGCACACAGCTTGGATTTTCTCCCCAAACAAAGCCCCAATTTTCCCAGTGGGCACCCGTCTCAAGCTAATTTCACACGGAATAAACTTCAAACCAATCATCAAAGTGGCCCCATTTATAGACAGTTCTTTATCCACAACATGTTGTCCTAACCATTTCCTGCTCAGTTTCTGTGTGTGTCTTCCAAACAACGTATCCATCGGTTGACTGTCCCTATAAACTAAGATACGCAGATTCTCACAACCCTCCAAATCAATAACGAAATTCTCATTCCAACGCGGATTGTTTGTGCCACAAACCAGCTTGGTTTTGGCTTTTTGGAAGAAATGTCCGTAGAAGTCCACTTCGATGCAAACGTATAAATCACAATTAAACTCCAAGCCTTTCATTTCGAATATATGAATATGTAAGTCGCCGACTAGCAGGCGTTCATCTTGCCCACTTCTCAACAGATAGGAGCCCATATTGGTTTTAAGGAAAGTCCGACAGGCGGTGATCCAAGTCTGCAACTCCAGCATACTATAGCTTGACGATGGTGTTGGAGGCTGTCCAGTGCGCTGTAGGTTTTGTATAGCCTCAATCCACTGTGTTCGTTCGAAATCCGAACTGAGGAAAAACATGTAGGTGCGACTGGTTTGTCGATGTTTAATTCTAAAAACTAAATTTGGTGATACCAGTACTAATTGACTTTCTAGTTCTATCAGTCTTTTGCGGAATTTGTCTGAACCTCTCGTGATTCGCAGCTTCTACAATAAACAACAAACATTAAAATAAACGGGAAACTTCCACAAAACCGCACCTTGTCCTCCGTGGCCTTCTCTTCCTGGCGAAGCTGGTCGCGGACATTCGACGCCTGCGACTTGAGGGAGACAATGTTACTCTGGGCAGTCTCGTGGAGGTTTGCCGTAGTTTCCTCGAGGATAAATATGTCCTCGACGGGAATAAACCATTTCAGTTCAAATGTGTACTTTTCAGTTCGTCCAGAAGACTGTAAACGAAAAAATGGTTCAGAATTCAATTCAATTTTTCGGGCCCTAAAATGAAACTTGAAAAAAATTGTAATTTTCATAAAACGGCTTTTTATACCATGACAATTTTAGAACTACAGCTTCTTCATAAAATTTTCATCGTCTTGAGTTACAAAAAAATCCACAAACTCTAAGGCATTTTTTAAAATTTTTTGGCAATTTGCAATTGGCATTTGGTATTTGTTGTAATTTTAAGGTGAGTCAGTTTTAAAAAGGTTACTGTTTTAGAACCACTGATCAAAATACCATTAAATCCATTTTTTATACTAAATAAAATTGGATCTTCTTACGTAATAAATAATCAAAAAAATTCTAGTTCAATTTTTTTAGACTTTAACATAAAATTTTAAACTTTTCCCATAATTTCGCTAATTTGCCTCGACTATAACACCATTTGGAAAAATTTACCTTGTATTTGGCACAAGCTATTACGTCGTTAAACAAAAACAGATGGCGCAGCTTGCGATGACCATCAGCGAACTCCACAATAAAAGAATTCTTGACCAGACGCCTTTGAGCTCGATCATTGGACTAAAAAAACAATCACAAAAATTAGTGTCGTTTTTTAACACACTTTTGCTTCAACTTACCGGAAACATGCTCTTGGTTTGAATCATATTAAACTGATCCAAGAAACTTTGAGTCAAATTCAAAGCATCGGACAAACTGTTATAATCCGGATGGACATTCGACACACACTTGAGTAAATCATGCAAAACCAGTGCATTCTTCTGAACTCTGGCTACAGGCTTATGTAGCAACTCCTCCAAACTAATTGGCTGTCCAGACAAATGCTTACAAGTGATATTCTTAGTGATTTCACTAAATTGAGAATTGGCAGCGCTGCATTTGTGAACTGTATCTAAAGCACGCCCATAATTGCTTAGAAAAGCACCATAGAGCGCCAAGTTAGAAGCCTAGAGATATTTGTATACGAAAATTACACAAGAAGCGAAAGTTTCATTTGATTTCCTTACCATAATCTTGAAACTATCACCGATTTTTGTGTCCCATTTGATAGTATGGCGCTTCAACGACTCGAGGAAATTGGCATGCAGATTGTACAACTCTGGGATTTTATAGAAAATCGTGCGCAGTTCTGCTTCGCTTACTATGGGCTGGGAAGTACCAACAGTTGCCTGGATGGCTTTCATATACTAAAAGTAAAAGCAAACAAATTGATTAGGTAACAGAAAGAATATTTTTTATATAACGCAGTTACCTTAATTAAAACACTTAGCCACTCAACGTAGTTGCTTTCGCTGTCAATAATATTGTATAGGATGCTTTTGTACATGGAGGTCCTCTCAGAAACATCCACGTCCTAAAAAATTTTCAAAATTGCGCTCGGATTTATGCAACTTAATATACGTGTTTACTTGTGTCACCCTCTATTAGTAGATACTTTGCCCAAACTATTTATAGGTAACGTTGTTTGGTTTGTTGTAATGAGTCATAGAGGGCGGCAGGAGTATTTTTTGTTTTTAATTCATAATTAATTGATTGTCTAATCTAATCAGCCAAAATTTTTGTAATTTTTGTCAATGGATTTTTACCTGTGTAAATTTTCGTTTGGTGTTAGGCGTCATCGACTCTAGAGAACTAGAACTGGCATAAGAGCCATTATCGTTAGTATTTTTTTTAAGCTCAGGTACTTCTTCTTGTTCATCTTCGCTACTGCTGTGACTGTTGTTTCCATTAGTCTTTGTTGATCTACAAGGAAATACCGAATGATCTCAAGGGACACAACTCACATTCAATTAACCAACTTACTGTATAAAATACTCAATATTGACATAATTTGAGGTACCAGGCGATTGGGGCTCCGCCCCAGGTTCCTTTTTAGCACCCAAAGGTAATGTACTTGATGAACTGAACACGTTTTCAGTACTGGAATGGTTACCTATTGGGAAACAATGATTATTACAAAAATGGCTTAGTAATGTTGGAAATTGTACTTTTTATCAAGTTGTATTCGTCTTCATTTGCCACCATATCATAGTAGGGCTCATCTGCCCCGACTAGAAATTCCGACGAAGACGAAACCGAATCACTGTTACTGCTGCGTTGTTTCCGAATGTTTTTCAACGACTCAGGCCGAGCAGGAAGTCTACAATATAAGCAAAATTATTTAGAGAAGCACGTTGGAGAAAGCTATTTACTTTGGGGGTATTTTCATGGGAGATGCTGCAAGGGGCTGTTTTAGGCCATTGACTTCTATAACCGTGACAAAAGTCGCGGAATCAGCTTCACCTGCCCCTGCAGAATTCTCGGTAGATTCAACTAGTTGTTTAGAAATCTCGCTGACGCACATTTGTGCTGAAAAAGCCTCCGTGTCTTCCGGATTTGCAGCTTTAGAAGACGACGAGTCGCCCTAAAAAATGTTTTCGTAGTAAGCTTTGTTATCAGGGGTAAAGTTATCATCAGGTTTGGAGATGAAATTGTCGTTGAACTAAGTAAAGAATCGTACAAAAAAACTGTTTACTTTAGATATGGTATCTGCAGTGACATCACACGCCTCATCACTGCTAATTTCCTCTTCAGGTTTTTCCTTGGCGGCCAGTTTTCTTTTATGTTGTTCCACATCGTGTAAAAGTCGCTCTAAATACTCAACGTAAAATTGCTCCTTTTCCAGCTCCTCTTTCAGCAGGTTCAATTTGTGTTTGTGTTTGGTCAAATTGGCCCGAACGTCCTCCTCCCAAGCACCAGGTAGGGGACTGTCGGGGAACCGTTGGAACCACACTCGTTGAAAATCACCGAAAACACTCATTGTTACATTGCTTTTATTCATTTAGGGGTGCCTGTGCACGAAGCGTGAAAAGTTCAATAAACAAACATTTTTTTCTACGCTACACCACAGACACTTTCACTGTCAAAGTAACTTTGACAGTTGAAAAAGAGTTGCAGAAGAAGAATTAATTGGTCGTTCAACCGGATCGGCTACCAAGTCACAAGTTTAAAGATCCTGACACGCGTCATTGGTAATGAAAGTTTGACGTGTGAGGATTACTGCGAGTTAATGAGTATATGTAAACAATGTTCCGGTGGTAGTGTTCAACGAACTTTCGTTGTAAATTCGTATCATGCCTCGGTAATTTTTTAGAACATAAGTTTCTATTGTTGTTTGTTAGCGGGGGTTGCCCCTCTTCCAAAACTAGCGCCCTCGGTTTGTCAAGTTTATTGCCGTTTGCTAAGTAAAGTTCACACAGCTCAATTTGAAATTACAACTGCCCTTTTAAATTACAGCTCTACCTTTCATATTTGTTGTGTAGAAATAACAAAAATAATCTCTGATATACATATGTATAATAAAATTAAACTTTGGCACAAGACATCAAACTATCATCTATAATCCTTGGGACATCTATAAATTAACAACTGCCTGGTGTAAACTTGTCTTCTGGTAGCTTACCAGCGCTTCCAATCGCTACGTTCATACATGTTTTGTCACCGATAACTTCACTGTATACGACCAACCACTGCATAACCTTACATTTCCCTCAAGTTCTTCAGGCGAAAACCAAACAATGTTATATAACAATCAAAATGCGTGACTCCAGCTGGTTAATTATTGGAATAAGCGGAGTAACCTGTGGTGGGAAGACAACAACTGCGACAACACTAACAAAAAACCTTCCAAATTCCACCGTAATTTCTCAAGATGATTACTTTCTGGATGTGAAGGATCCTCGCCACCAGTGGATTCCAGAACTTAATCACATAAACTTTGATATTTTGTCTAGTTTGGACATGGCGAAAATGCACCAAGATGTTTTGGAAATTATCCAAAAATCTTGTAGTAATAGTAATAAGAAGAAAGTGTTGATCATTGAAGGGTTTTCAATTTTTAATTACAAACCTTGGTTGAGTTTGTTCCATTTAAAGTACTTTTTCACGTTGGATATGGAGGAATGTTTCAGAAGGCGACGGGAAAGAACTTATGATCCTCCAGATTGTGAAGGGTATTTTGAAAAGTGTGTTTGGCCTGAATATCTGCTACAATTGGAAGATGTACGGATAAATGTTGAGGATGTTTGTTATTTTGATAAGTTTACGTTAAATGCTACGGCAAAAATTTTGCAAGATGTAAAGGTGTTAGTTTAGAATTGTTATTGGGGTAAATAAGATAACATTCCATTTGTTAAAAGTTGGTTATTTTTTAATAAATTTTATATCACTTCCAGTTTTGCACATTTTTCCTGAAAAGTATCTCGGTCATAAACCGAAAGTTTCTCCAAAGCTTCTTTGTAAACCCTACTAATATGAACTTTATCCTTTAAAATACATTTACAAAAGTCCAGGTACCGAACCCAGACATCCATGTCTTTGGGGAATTGTTTACATGCCAACTCCCAAACTTTCTGCGTAGCCCTATTATCAGACACTAACTGCAGCACCTCAATATCAGCCATAGTACAATGCAAATCCTTACAATACGGTTCTAGTAAGGATATCCACTCATAAGCCTCGCGAGCTTTTATCAAACCTCTAAATTGAACTAACCACTCGAGATACTTGGATTTTAGTACATTGGATAGAGTTGGGTGTTCTGTTTGTTTGATGCCATCGTTGTACATGTTCTCGACTATCTTGAAGTTGGAGGAGAAAAGACAGAAATAGCGAAACGCCAGGAGCCACAGTTCTAAGGCAGTGGTATTGTCAGGTGGCAGGATGCTGATGGAGCTCTTTAAGGCGACGATGATTTCTTGAGGATTGTTGCGCTCTATAGCGGTTTTCATCCGGTATTTGCAGAGTTGTGCGAGGGAATTTGGATGGGATAAAGCACCTGCAAAACGTGACATGTATACGGGGATTTTTTCGTCTAATAGTGAAACGTTTGATTTTCCTCCTACTCCTTCACGTTACCGTTTTTAATTATGTTGTCCAAAACCTTCGGATCATTCTCGACGACGAGCCAAACCAGGAAATACTTTTCTTTAAGCACGATTTTTTCTGAGGCGGTCTTCAAAGCTTCTTTCAGATGTTCCGAGTTTATATATAAATTGTTTCGAAACTCCAACAAAGTATCCAACTTGTAGTTCCAAAGTTTCTCTTTGGTTTCCATTGGTCTCAATTCGATTAACTGCAGGCCTTTATCATAAGTGGCCAGGCAGCGTTCCACACAAGTTTTAATTTCGTCGTTAATTATTTTATTACGGTAACCTACAATATAATTATCGTTCTGTATACTATATGGTCAAAAGTTCAAAAGCCTGGCAATATTCTATAACTTGGTTCCGTTTAAAAATAAAAAAATTATGCAAAGAAAAAATTAGTCAAAAATCGACTGCTCTAGTGATGGTTATAAAGTTATAGAAGAATACCAAAGTTTTGACGGATCCTGTTGTGTAAGTTCGTTATACCATGTTTTTCCCTTTGCGCCAAAAAATGCCAAATCTCCGCAACATCGCTATCCAATTTCAACAACTTGTTAATAATACTTTCGTGAAACTTAGCGAAAGAATCCCTAAGAATTTCCAAAACTTCTACGTAGAATTTGTAGTCTTTGATGTATAAAAAGGCTTGGTCGATACTGAACTTGATTTTCGATTCCTGTTCTTGTTCGCTCCATTTATTGCTCCCCATAATCAACTTAATACACTCCAAATAAAGCAGTTTGGACTGTTTGTGTTTGTCTATCCCCTCAGATATTACATCCAACGCCTTAACTGAATTTTGAACATTTTTATAATAGTTAGTCACCTCTTTGTATGTTTCGGGTTTCTCAGGGAATTTCTAAAAAAACTTTTGTTTACCTCATGGCATCTTAGCATAAATACATACCTTTAACAAAGTCTCCGCTGTAGTTATATTATTACAAAACTTGAAATGGTTTAGGTACAAATTGAAATCGCTTGGAAAATAGGTTAAAGCTTCTTTGAAAACGCTCTCGATTTTTTTTAACCACTCTTTCATATCACCTCCTTGTGCTCTTACGGTTTTTCGGGATGTTTTCAGAAATGTTATGTATTCTTCGTAGGTTTGCAGGCTTCTGTTCCGTGTGAGTTTCGTCTGGAACTCACTAGAATCACAATGGTAAGAGATGTAAAGGTAAAATGCACAAGTATACTAACAGTTCTTTTTTCTGCAGCAACTCCATTTGGGTAAGTTTGAGTTAACGTTAACGCTCGATTTGTTTATTTTTTATTTGCTAACATAACCATATAACAAAATTGTTATATGAACATAACCCTCTTTTAACCTGTGGAAACGTCAATTTGAATCATAGATAAACTAAAAATAGATCCTCTTTCAAACAAAGATTATCAGCCATAGGCAACCAGTTATACACATTAAAAATCTTACTCCTATAAAATTGTAGGTCCTTTTTCCCAATATTTTCTTGAAATAATATAAAATAATCTTTAATAACATAACTTTATTCCCCTTTCAACATCTCTTTCAATACACTCGCACATTTAGCCATATCAGCCCTGTCCTGACTTTTCTTAGCCACAGCCCCTAAAAACGCCTTGAAAACTTTCTGTTTCCCCGACTTGTACTGCTGGACACCTTTGGGATTTTCTAGTAAGACACTTTTACACAATGCCTCAAGTTCTGCTTGGTCTGTAATTTGTGTCAGGTTTTTTTCTGTAACAATCTACGAAAAAAATCAGAAACTCAACTCGTCAAAACGCCGATTATACCTGCAAGGGGGACGAGATTTGCTTCTGGGAAATCAGCTCAGACAACAGAATTTTAACTGTATTACGATTGATTTTTCCGTCTTGAAGTAGCTGTATGGTTTCAGCAAAATATTCCGCATTGTAATTACTTGAAGTGTATCTGGAAAATCCAGGTGAGTTTCAAAAGAAAATCACGAGGTTTACGTACTTACATTTTCTCTGGTTCTAAGTTTAGTTTATTCAATAGTGTGTTCAGCTCGTTTATCAGGACATTAGCCAAAAGTTTTGCATCTAATTTATCTACCAGCGCTTCCTCAAAGATTTTCAATAAATAAAAATCGTTCTACAACTAGATGCTTTTAGAAAATTGTTTAAAAACCCCTCTGGAAATTTACCACTAGTATTACAGCTTGTTCCGCAGTTAGACCCACAGTTTCCCTCAACTTTTCCCTGGTTTTCTCCGGTAATTCCGGAATAGCCCCCCGAAGAACATCCACATCTACACAACCGTGCTTCGCCTCGCCCATAGTCAGATGTAGAGGTGGTAAATTCGGCTCAGGTATGTACCTATAGTCTTGCTGTTCCTCCTTGTCACGCATGGCCACCGTCGTTTTACTAACAGCATCCCAGGCTCTTGTTTCATTAATTATTTCACCTCCTTTATTCAGGATTTTAATCTGTCGCTGGATCTCGTAACGAATTGCACTTGCAACGGCACGAACTGAGTTTATGTTCTTGATTTCCGTTCGGGTGCCTAGGGCTTCTCCTGGTTTGTTTATGGAGACATTAGCGTCGACTCTAAGCGCCCCCTCTGGAAAATATCTGATGTACTCAGCACATGATTTTGCGATGGTAAAAATATTCTAAATTAATTTATACTTTGTTGTGTGATCGTGATACCAAAATATTTACAGTTTTACCTTCCAGTTTACAAGAGCACGTTTGAATTCTCTGCATTATTATCGCTAGTTCTTTAACGAGAGCTGCAGCCTCCTCCCCATCGACAAGATCCGGCTCAAACACTAATTCCATTAGAGGGGCGCCTGCCCGATTTAAATCCACTAAACTCCGATCTGAATCATGCAAACTTTTCCCACTGTCCTGCTCCAATTGAACCTGTTTAATACGTACACTTCTTTTGTAAGGCTTCCCCGTAATCCCTGGAGTAAACACTTGGAAATCCAGCTGGCCCTTCGTAGCTAAAGGGGCCCGTTGTTGGGTTATCTGATACCCTGCCTGGAATCCTCTGTATTAACAACAAACAAAATGCAACGAAGGCTTATCTCACCGGTATATCAGCATAGAAATAGTGTTTTCTGTCAAACCAAGACACGGGACTTACAGTACAATTCAGTGCCAATGCTGTAAGCACCCCAGCTTCAACACAACGCTTATTTAGCACTGGTAAAGTTCCAGGAGTTGAACAGTCAAACAGCGAGACGTTTGTGTTGACTGGTGTGGAGAATTTCGTCGAAGCCCCAGAGAATAATTTGCTGTTGGAAGCGATTTGAGCATGAACTTCCAAACCGACCACACTTTGCCACTTCGTACTGAAATTGTAAATAAACATTATTGATGATGGCGATTATATGTAGGTATTGATTGTACCTGTTTGTCGAGGCACTGCGAGAAATTGTACGCGGGAGACGCCAGGGGATATTGTAGATCTGGTTTTGGAACATTTCAAAATGGAATTGACAACATAACCAAGAAAACACACATAACCTTAAGTTAGTAGTTACGACGAGAAGGGTACAGTAGTTCAAATGTCCTATAATGAAGCATTGTGTTTTTGGGTTGCCTACTAAGTATTTATGTGTACATGGATTGTATTGGTGGTTGCCTAAAATTTGGCGCATATTTTTAATTCAAATTTTATTAAAAACTATCGCAATTACTTAAAAAATATTTATTAAGAATTCTAGACAATATTCATATTAGATAACATGGATTTGTTTAGAAAAAACTTTATTTAACAAAAAAAAAATGCTCGCACAAATAATCCAAATTATGTATAAAGTAAATAGGTAGAGATAATGTAGACTCTACAAATATGATATAAGTAATTCTACATCGTGTTACTTAACTTTAACAGATTTTATGTATAATATATACTTATAAAGTTTTGCTTAAAAAACAAATATAAAATATAAATGATGTTAATTTTGTGTCAACCCTTTTTTGCACTTTTTCTTTGGGGTTGCAACGAAATTTTCTCAGATCTACTAATATTGTAATACAAAACAAAAATCTTACATCAACCACTAAAATACGAATAAACACATTGATATATTATTATTTAAATAATGTTTGTGTATTTCTTAAAATTATTGTTGTACTACAGGCATTTTCGCTTCTCATTCGTCCTGGTAGGAAACTCTGCAAAAAATTGCTTAATAACAAATCTACTCAGTGCATAGAATTTTTTCGTACCTTCCTTTCCCCTGCTGTCTTTTACTGGTACGCCTTCCGGAAACAGCGTCCGGAGTATACTTCCGCACCGCCCTTACCTCCCTTCCCTGGTTTTTCTCCACTTTCGCCATGAATTTTTCAATTAAATCCTTGCAGTTCATGTTTTCTTCCGGTTCCCAAGTGTTTTGCGACGCCGGGTATCCCTTCCAAGAAACCAAAAACTCTCGATGACCATCTTTAGTGTAATCCACTTCCACAATCCGTTCCACCTCAAAATTTTCATTTTCACTCCAAGTGCTGGGCGTTTTTTTCGCTGGGGTTTTCGAGGGACTTTTAGTAGTGCGCTTCTTTTTTTGCTTGGACTGGAAGTCAGCTATTAAATCGGGACAGTCGAGTGTGGACTCGGGTTCCCAAGTGTCACTTTCAGGTTCGTAGCCTTTCCATCGGATTAAGTAATGGCGAATGCCTTTGATTTTCTTCTCATCCAAAACGGCTTCCACCTAGTAAAGTACAAATCTGGAACTGTGCGCCAATGGGAGATTGTTGGGGGGGGTCATGTGACTGAACAGCCAATTGGATGCTGGTATAGTGACACTTGTTTGGGTTACGAGAAAATGTCCAACTGGGATTTTTTTTGGAAAAACAACGAGATTTCTTTGAAATTTTGCAAACTTTTTCTACGTACCTCGTAATTTTCTCCGGAATCGTCGCTTTCCTCCACCGCAGCTATGATGCTGTTTTTCTCCTTTTTTTTGCTAGCACCTCCTCTAATAGATGTTCTGGATTTCTTCTCTTCTGGCTCACCATTTTCCTCTACGACATCACCATTGATTGCCTCGCCATTCTTTTCATCTTTCTTCACTGGCCGTTTACCACCTTTCCGTTTCATTTTCTTTCCAAATTTACTGCCGAATTTTTCGGATTGTTTGTATGTTTACTGTGCTGTTCTGCTTTGGTTAAAAGTGACGCCACAGCAGTACCACAAAATACACATGAAATAGATCGCAAACAGCGCTTTAAAAATTGAAAACAGGGGGCAGTTGTGGCGACACAACGAGTGTTCTTCGTAACAACTGTTACAGGGCGCTGTTTTGTGGGAACAATTATGTGACTTTTTCAACAGATGTATTGTTCAAATGCAATTTACTTTAAATATTTGCAGTTAAACTAATCTAAATATATCTGAAATGTTACATTTTTTATTTTTAATATTAATATCGTCAAAATAATAATCCATTAAAATACTCTTTTGAATGGTAAATAGATGTCGCCACTTTCTTTTTTGGAGGAATTTGCAGAAATTTGTTTGATATTTGCGCTTATCTACCTCAAAACATTACTATCTTGTATTTACTTGACACTATGGAAGATATCCAAGAAATAAACAAGCTTTGTTGTGCTAAAAATTACTTGATAAACTTCATTCAAAGCACTTTCCATTAACAACTAGGAACAACTCCCATCCTTCTTGCGCACACACTTTTGATCAAGTTCGTGTACTCAATGAACAACCCCATGAACTTGTCAAAATATTAGCAAAAACTGTTTACAAAACATTCTTATCGCAAAAGAAAGGATGTGCAACGACAAAAAGATAAAAATGCGACATCGTTACTAAACCCATGATACAAAAACTAAACCAAGCAACTGTAAGTTCATCTAATATACCTTAGGCGATTTCCCGTGGTAATTTTCGTGTTTTAGTACGAGTTACACCCAGCTGAAAAATGAAATTAAAGGATTTGTTTAGCTGGCGACCGCGCCAGGCTCAATTAACCCACTCAGATACTGTGTCCTTTGAGGCGTTTTGTAATGATAGTCCGGAGAAACAAAGACAAAGTAAAGAGTCGTCGTTGATCGATGGATACAAACTTTCACCTGCCAAAGTTAAAATAGTAAGTTGTAGTTCGTCCTGAATCCCGATCTATAAGGAAGATTCTTCTTTAGTGGTTTTGTTGTAGAATGAATTGCCAAGGCGTGGTAGTGTTGAAGTACAAGCCTCCTCTTGCCCTAGCTTATGGACGATTTTTTTAATAATCATCCTCACGGCTGTGTTTCTAATCCTTCCCATTGCGTACCTTCTGAACTGTTTTGATGTTATCTACGAGCACAACACTCGAGGAGGCAACATTAAAGCCAAGGTATAACTGGCGCGCATTCGTATTGTAAATACTCAGCAATTTCTTCTAGGAACACTATGAACCAAGTGCCAAACTCCTGGAAAAGTTCAAACTAATCGAACGCGGCCGAGTTCCACGCGTTCTTCCTGCGCCTCCCAAACCAGACTACCAACAATGTAAACTAGTGAAAGAACTAGAGCGCTTCGACTGTTTCCCGGATAAAAACGCCGATCAAACCAGTTGTGAAGCTCGTGGTTGTTGCTGGATTCCACCGAAAACCAAACCAAAGAACTCCAAAACACCCCTCAATGTGCCATATTGTTTCTACCCAGGGAACTACAACACTTACGCTTTTATTAATGTTACGGAAACGGCGTTTGGATTGGTAGCGTTTTTGAAACGCAATTTTCGCAGTGCTTATCCGAATGATGTGGAGGTTCTGAAAATGATTGTGAAATATGAAACGGAAAATCGACTGCATGTGAAGGTACGAGATTTTGCAGGAATTGTACAGGGTGTTCCTCAATATTTTTTTCTAGCTTGTTGATCCTGTTAATCCACGATTCGAACCAGCGTATCCTGAGCTGCCCATCGTGGACAAAGCAGCATCTAATTTGTTTTACAAGTTTGACTACGACATCGTTAAAACCGGTTTTAAAGTCCGGCGAAAATCTGATAACTCAATCATGTAAGTTTTCCGTAAATATATAACATTGTGATAATTATAGAAATTTCAGCTTCGACTCCCTTGGTTTCAACAATTTAATTTACGCGAACCAGTTCCTTCAAATCAGCACCAGGCTACCGTCGAAATACATCTATGGAATAGGGGAACATAGATCTGAGTTTTTGCTATCTACAGATTGGTCGCGTTTTACGTTGTTTAACCACGATGCAATTCCAGCTTTCAATGTAAATGAATTTGGTTTATTTTTATGAGAAAAATTTTATAAAAGTTTGTTTTGTAGCGTAATTTGTACGGAAGTCATCCTTTCTATCTTCTGATGGAGAACTCTACGAATGCTCACGGAGTTTTTCTATTAAACAGCAACGCTATGGGTAAGAGTATGAATTTTTACTTTCTCATACAACTTCGAGGTTTCTATTCCGCTTTAGATGTAATTTTACAACCCACCCCCGCCCTTACTTTTCGTCCAATCGGCGGCGTCCTAGATTTCTATTTCTTCCTTGGCCCTACACCTGCAGACGTCATCGCCCAATACACAGAGCTAATCGGCAGGCCACACATGCCCCCCTACTGGGGCCTCGGCTTTCATCTATGTCGCTTCGGCTACAAAACCCTCAACGAAACACGACGCGTTATGCAGCGGAATATCGATGCTGGTATTCCATTGGTAAGTTAAGGTAAATCACCAAATTTAACCAGAAATTATTTGTTTAATTTTTGTAGGATACTCAATGGAACGATTTGGACTACATGAACAACAGTAATGATTTCACGTATGACCGCGTAAATTTCCAAGGTCTGCCTGAGTTTGTTGAAGAGTTGCACCGGAAAGGGATGCACTATATTCCCTTGATTGATTCGGGAGTGAGTGCTAGTGAGAAACCGGGGAGTTATCCGCCGTACGATGTGGGAATTGAAATGGATATTTTTGTTAAGAACTCGACTGGGGGGCCGTTTATCGGAAAAGTGAGTATTAATCCATTGGCATAATTAAAAAAAATGTGCATGTACCCCATTGTATAGGTATGGAATCGTGGCTCGACTGTTTGGCCAGACTTCACCCACCCAAACACAGTGGACTATTGGACGAGAATGCTGCGAAATCTCCACGACGAAATCGCCTTCGATGGTGCTTGGATCGACATGAATGAGCCGTCGAATTTCCTGTCGGGTTCATTTAATGGTTGTCCCAAAACTCAACTAGATAATCCCCCATATTTTCCCGATATAGACGGGGGTGTTATTAATTATAAAACCATGTGTATGAGCGCTAAACATTACGCAGGGTTGCATTATGATGTACATAATTTGTTTGGGTTCACTGAGGCAATAGTGACAAGCTTGTAAGTAATTTTGTTTTAGGAAATTAAAAAAATAGCTTTCACCATTTTTGCAAGATTAAACTCACTTTTTTTATTATCTACAATTTATGACATGTCAACACTTTTTTGGCTTTAATTGAATATAAATTCTGACTATATAAGCGAGTTTACAAAGAGTTTTTTGTAGTGCCATGGCAGAAATCCGCGGGAAAAGACCGATTGTTATCTCCAGGTCGACTTTTGCAGGACATGGACATTTTGCTGGACATTGGAGCGGGGATGTGGTATCAGAGTGGTTGGATATGCGCTACAGCATCCCGCGTAAGCTTCTAGTTACCCCCAGTAAAATTTGCAAAGTAACTTTGGTTAAATTTCAGAGTTGTTGAGTTTTAGTTTGTTTGGGGTTCCACTGATGGGTGCCGATATTTGTGGTTTTAATGGAAACACAACTCAAGCGCTTTGTAATCGTTGGATGCAACTTGGAGCATTTTATCCGTTTTCCAGGAATCACAACACAGATGATGGAATTGTATGTAAATTTATAGCTATAAGAAGACAGTTTTGTTATTGCTTTGGTTTTAGGATCAAGATCCTGCTGCATTAGGTGAGCTAGTGGTCGCTTCTTCGAAGAAGGCTTTGTCCGTGAGGTATTCCTTACTACCTTATTTGTACACGGTTTTTTGGAGAGCACACTCTGAGGGGGAAACCGTAACCCGTCCACTGTTCTTCGAGTAAGTCCACGACGACGTAAAAATAGTAAACTTACACAATTTTATTTTAGATTCCCTGCTGACCCAGAAACTTACGCTATAGACACACAGTTCCTCTGGGGGGCTAATATCATGTTCCTTCCTGTTCTCCAGGTAAAATTCTGTAATATCTAATAAGTGAAACTTTCTAGTTTTGATTAAACTTTCAGGAAGGTGCGCTGAGTGTTTCCGGGTATATCCCTCGAGGCATCTGGTATGACTTCTACACCAAAACAGCGTTCATTGGAGGCTTAACAAAGAATTTTTCTGCACCACTGGATACTATTCCGATTTTACTACGCGGAGGCTCGATTATCCCACAACAATCCCCAGGGAAAACCACAACGGAATCTCGTGGGACTAAATTCGAGCTGTTGGTTGCTAGCGATGAGTATGGAAGCGCTTCTGGGGAGTTGTACTGGGATGACGGGGATTCCCTTAGTAAGAGTTTGTTGAATAATAATTGAAACTATAGTTCGATTGTGATTTTTTTTTATTCAGACACTTACGAGGAAAAACGCTACACTTTAATTAAATTTCAAATGGACAGTAGCGTTCTCCGCTCGGAGATTCTTCACTGGGTGGAGAAGGCGCCTGCTTTAGGTAAAGTGACGGTTCTAGGAATGAATAATCCTGTTTCGCAAGTGACTGTTAATAATGTTTCGCAGTCTTTTCGCTTCGATACAGTTCACAAGGTTTGTTTGGTTTAAATTTGTAGAAATAACTTTTAATATTGTTTTTTCTAGTATTTGGTCATCGACAGTTTGGATGTAAACTTGGCGAAGCCTCTAGTCATTACATGGAAACATACTTAAAAACTTAACTAATCTTAAGGAAATAATATTCTAGGCTGTAATTTATTGCGTCCTCTCTGCATGTTTTTCAGTCAAATTTATAAATCAAGAGAGTATTGCACCTATAAGTACGCAAATAAATATACTATATGCTGTTTGTTGTCCAAATTTAGCTTAAAATTCGGTTTTTCTCAGTGTAATACTCTCTATTTGTTAATGAATCTCAATTTTAGACGTAATATAAGTGATAATTATCCAAATATTAAATAAAGTATGTGAAGCTCACTTAAATGTGTTTTCGTCATAAAATTATTATACAGTTAAGTCCCTTCCAGTACCTTGTATCTACTTCCAGTTAGGAGGATGTTAAAAAATTTATTATTTTTATTTATTTATTTTATTAAAATTTTTAATTACTTAATTTGAAAGAATTATATAATTACATGTTTAACAAAAATTAATTTCATTTAAAGATAAAATATTTAATTTGATAATTAATTATTGGGAGGGGTTACAGTTCACCGCCAAAACATAAGTGTTACATGTGTTGTAGGCAACCAACAATACATAACGTTTACACATATGTTTGGTTGTTCTAGATATTTTTTATGTCTGTGGCACTTTTCTTAGGGCGTCTTCGATTCCGCACTGGATAGTACTGACTGTATCTGCATCTCTTTTTATCTTCACGGTTTGAAGCAGGACACATATACAGTACGTGCAGAACCAAAAACCCGATTTAGTAACTTTCGCGTTGTTAAGTTTGTGTTTGTTAGGTTACAAAACGGTTTTCATGTTTATGTTTTTGTGCATCTTTCGAATTTTTCTTGAAAGTTTTCAATAAAACGCTATTTTTACTTCCAGTTAGACAATGTCAGATAAACCAAGAAAACGCAAACTGAACGGTACTGTGACAAATAACAACGCAAAAACCAAGAGAAAATCCGCTGTTGGGATCGAACAATCAGAAAATGATGAAAGTTTCGACAACGAGGAGCCAAATGCCTACAACTCCGATGATGAGGAAGTGGTGGATGGTATTAGAATACCAGCAGCAATAAAGCCAATTACGTCGTTAGATCCGAATGGACCACGTTTGATTATCACCAGGATTGATAATGATTTTTTCAAGAGTTACGCTAATGGACAAGTTTTGGGGCCATTTCACAAGGTAACAACCAAGCTCGCGTAGTTTGGTATATTAAAATGCTATTTTGCAGTGTTTCAATGCTATTGTGGGCCCAAATGGAAGTGGCAAAAGCAATGTAATCGATTCCATGCTATTTGTGTTTGGATACCGTGCCACGAAAATCCGCTCAAAGAAAGTGTCTGTTTTACTGCACAATTCTGAGAATTTCCGGAATGTTCAATCGTGTACTGTTGCTGTGCATTTTGCACTTATCAACGATAAGGTTAGGAAAATAAATAGTTAAGTTTGGCTACGTTAAATATTTTATTCTAGGATGGTGATGAATACGAAATTATACCAGGCAGTGAATTCGTCGTCAGTCGTACAGCTAACAAAGACAACTCGTCTTTTTATATGCTGAACGATAAACGGGTGCAGTTTAAAGAAATTGGAAAATTACTGAAGAAATTTGGCATTGATTTGGACCATAACCGATTTCTAATCCTTCAAGTTAGTATAATAATGAAAACTTTAGTGACTGTGTTTAATTTTCTTGTTTAGGGCGAAGTGGAACAAATTGCCATGATGAAATGTAAAGGGGAAAACGAGAATGAGACGGGAATAATTGAATATTTGGAAGATATCATTGGAACATCTAGGTACAAAGTACGTAATTATCATGATTTCGATTATGGATTTTTGTGGACATAACTCGGTTTGGTGTGACTATTTTTTGTTAACATTTCAGGTGCCATTAACTGAGCTAAATGAACGAGTCGATGAATTGTCTGAACAACGTAATCATAAATTGAATCGCCTGAAATTGGTTCAAAATGAGTTGGATGAATTGCAAGGTCCAAAAGAGGAAGCTGTTGGATTTCTACAGAAAGAAAACACGATAATCGTCTGCAAGAATTTGCTGTATCAGAAAGGAATGTACGTGTATTATTATTGATTTATTATACAGTGTGTCTCGTCCCATAAAAATCAACAACCGATTGTACTAGAGTACGAGTAGTAAAAAAAGTTTCACGTCTCTGTCAGTTCATGCGCTTAGAATCGGGACTTTGTTTATTTGTATTGTTTAGAAGAAATTTAAATTTTTTGGTTTTGTAGATTTGATTTAGAAGATGAGTTAAAAGTGGTAGATGCCGAAAATGTCGAAATCTGTGAAATTCAAAATGGTTTCGTAGAAAAATTAACCAAATTATCTGAAGAAAAATCGCAGAAGGAGAGTCTTTTAGCCAAGGAAACTGCGTAAGTTAAAACATTTAAATCCTTATCAATTTTTATGATCTACCATTGTTCTATTTTTAAAAATTTGTCAGCGGCTCACCGGTTTTTTCTAAGTACTGAATTTTATCTCAAATTTATTTAGAAAATACTCAACTCTAGAGAAGCGAAAAGAAAGCTTAAAGGAAGCATTCGACAATGCCAACAAAAAAGACATCCAGCTACAAGAAACCATGACAGATGTGAATAAAAAACGCAAAAAAACCAAAGAACTTTTAGCGGAAGAACGTAAAAAATTGGAGAAATTGAAACGAGTACCAGAAGAAAGTAAACAGGGGATCATAGAGTGCGAAGAAAAAGAGCGAAAGTTGAGTGCCGATAAACTGAAGTTTGAAGAGGAGAAGAGTCGGGTGATGGCTGATTTGGGCCAGGAAACTGAAGGTCTACAGCAGGAGAAGGAGGTTATTCAAACGGATCTGGCTGTATTGAAAAAAGCGGCTGATGATGCCAAGGCCCACGTATGTGCTGCTCTTTCTTCGATTTTTGCAGAATATATAAAAATTTACAAAAAATGTGTTGTTTTTGTAGTTTTCCCTCGCCGAATCCGAATTAAAAATTTGTGTGAGCACCGAAGTAAATGAACGCAACAAGTTGGACATGCTGAAACAGTCGCTCGACAACTGCACCAAGACCCTCAGTGAACGTACCGAGGCATTAACATTGTTAAAGAAAAAAATACCAGCCACTGGTAATTCGTTGAAATCTGCTAATGACGACTTGCATCATGTTAAAAGGCAGCAGGGCGAGTTGGTGAATACGATTAAAAGGAAACGGTCGAGTTTAGAGGAGTCTAGAAGTGCCATGCAGGCGTCCAAGTCACGTGGACGTGTCTTGGATGCGTTGATGCAGGAGAAGAGTCGCGGGAATTGTGATGGGTTGTTTGGGCGACTGGTGAGTTGTTTCAAAAATGCCACACCCTGTGCATCTCCAAAAGCATTACACGCACTATTCACGTGCATTTTATTGTCTTTACTTAATGTACGTTTCTTGTAGGGTGATTTGGGTGCAGTAGATGCAAAATACGATGTAGCCGTCTCAACAGCATGTGGACCGTTGGACTACATTGTAGTAGACAAAGCATCAACAGCCACATGGTGTATAGAATATTTGAAAAAACATAACATTGGAAGGGCTTCTTTCATCGCACTGGATAAACAAGAACATTTGAGGGGAGCTGCTGAAAGTAAAATTAAAACGTATGTAATTTATACTAGTTATAAGGATTTCTTTCGACCGAATCCATCCGTTTTTTTTTTAGTCCAGAAAACGTTCTGCGATTATTCGATTTGATTAAAATCCAAGATGAACGTGTTCGCACAGCGTTTTATTTCGGATTGAGGGACACATTGGTGGCTGATGATTTGGAGCAGGCGTCTAGGATATCGTATGGAGCGCAACGGTTTCGTGTTGTTACGTTGAAGGGGGAACTTATTGAAACGACAGGTAAGAAACATTTAATAACTAACTATACAATAGACTAGGCGAGACAAAGAAGTCTCGTGACATTTGCTGTTTGAGACAAAAAAAATTGTTGTTTTAAGGTACCATGTCCGGTGGCGGTGGCAGAGTGCTAAAAGGTAGAATCGGCCGCTCCGTCGCAGTCACCAACATCGACCCACGTGACGTAGCCGAAATGGAAACCAACCTCCAAGAGCTCGAACACCAATTCCAACAGTTCCAACAGCGCCAAACCACATTGGAGGACCAAATCGCAACCCTAACACCCGAACTGCAAAAGATGCGAATCGACGAGGAGAAATTCACAAGAGAGTTGGCAACACTGCGACAACAACAACCCGAATTACAGAAACAACTCAAGGAGCAGGAGGCGAAGACCAAACGCACTGTTGCCGATCCCAAAGAGAAAAGCCGTTTGGAGAAAGTGGTGGAGGAGCGTAAAACCAGCTATGAGAGAGCGGCGGCTTTGGTTAATGAGCTCCAGGTGCAGGTTGACAGACTGACGAAGGAAATCAACGATAGAACTTCAGGTCGGCTTAAGCCAGTGGAGAAGAAGATACGCGATGCTCGGAATTTAATTGAGAAACTCAAAGCGGATATTGTAAAGATGCAAGTAGCGGTGCGAACGGCGGAGCGAAATAGTACGAAAAGTGCAGAGAAAATCGCCACGATGGAGCAGGATATTAAAGATATGGAGAGTCGGCTGTTGGAGATGAAGAGCGAACGTGAGCAGATTGATGAAGATGCGCAGAAACTCCTCAAGTGTATTGATGATTTAACAGTGAATTTAAATGAGGGACAAAACACTTATTCCGGTTAGTAAATGGTTATTGAACTGGGAATGTTAATGTTAGGTAGTTTTTATATTTAGATTTACACAAGGAAGTGGATGAGTTGAAGAAAAAGGAGAACAAGTTGAGATTGGAGAAAGTTGATGTGGATCAAAAAGTAAAGGTGGTGGAGAAGAAAATGAATGAAATTACGTCTGCTATGCATCATTATAATGTTAAGGTAAGATTTATATTTTAAAGAAAGCTGAAAGCTGGAATATTCATCAAATCTCTCGCATAAGTTAAAATATCTCTTGCCTGTTTTCATTGCTTTGTTTGTATTCTTGTTGCTCTGTTATACTTTATATTTAACTTTTTATATTCTTGTTGCTTATTTCTAAGTTGCCACACTTTTCTTTGTTTTCAGATTACACAACTGAAACTTCACGATATTCCAAAAGAAACCGTAGCACCGCTTAAGAAGTTTACACGTGAAGATGTGGAGGAGCAGGATTTTGAGGCAGTAAAAAGGGAGCAACAGGGCGCTGAAAATCATTTGAAGGCCGCCAAGCCTAATTTGAATGCAATTCAGGTTATTCCGCTTATTCAGCTTATTATGAATTTGCAATAGTTTAATTATAATTATGGATGTTCAAAATATTAAATTAATGTGTTTTTGATCCTAGGAATATTTGGACAAGGAAGCGGTGTTTATTGAGCGTAGTAAAGAATTGGTTGCAATTACAGAAAAGCGAACTTTAATTCGTAATTTGTATGAAAAGTTACGCAATCAACGGAAAGATGAATTTTTAACTGGTTATCATATAATTAAGATGAAATTGAAGGAAATGTATCAGATGATTACATTGGAAGGTGATGCGGATTTTGAAATGGTGGATTCGTTCGATCCGTTTACCGAAGGCATTCAATTTAAGTAAGCTATTTTGAAATGTCTATTTTAAATAAAATCAAACTTTTTATAATTATTTTCGGTAAACTAAAAACTAATTTTAAATATAAATCTCTTTTAGTCTTGCTTTCCCCAGCAGTTTTTTCTGTTTAATACATTTGATTTATTGCAGTGTGCGCCCGCCAAAAAAATCCTGGAAAAACATTTCAAATTTATCCGGTGGCGAAAAGACGCTATCATCCTTAGCTTTGGTGTTTGCTCTTCATTATTACAAACCATCACCGCTCTATGTAATGGATGAAATCGACGCTGCCTTGGATTTTAAAAACGTGTCAATTGTTGCACATTATATCAAGGTAGGTCGCGCTCTAAAGAATTGTTCAAAATCAATAACTATTTTGTTTAGGAACGCACAAAAAATGCCCAGTTTATAATAATTTCATTGCGCTCTAATATGTTTGAGTTGTGCGATAATTTGATTGGTATTTACAAAACTTATAACACAACGAAAAGTGTTACCATTGATCCGAGGATGTATGATAAGAGGCAAGGCGAAGGCGAGACGAATAATGCACAAAATGATAATGTAGAAGTAGCTGTGGATATGCAGAATGAGAATGTAGAAAATCAAGAAGAAGCAGTTGAAGAACCAGTAGAACAACACGATGAGTTATTTGTTTAGTTTTATAGATATATTGTATTTTATTTTATCTTTTTTTAATAAATTTGCAATCAAATTTCAAATACTTTTCGTAAGTCTCTCGCACTTATTGCAGTATGCATAAGTCTGTCCTTGTCCCACTCATTTACAACTGAATTTTTGGACAAAAAAATATTGTGCTTGGAAATTACTTTATTTAGATTCTTTCGCATGCCAAAACAAAATACACATTAAAAAAATAACTCAACATATTTATTTAAATCCTTTATTATCCACTTTTAAATAATCCAGAGCCACATTATGTAATAATTATATAGTCCATAAGAATATATATATTGTTTTAAAAAATTATAAACCGGAACAAATGCAAAAGAGAGACCGATTAAAAAAATCCGGGTTAAATGAATCTCTTCCAAAATAAAATCTACTTCTAATCCTCCAAAAAGAAATACTGCCCAGCTCGTTTCTGTTCCACATCCTTCACCGACTCCTGCTTGTTGATCCTTGGTCGGAAATTATTCGGATCTCTTCTGAATGTTATACCTAACAACTCTAAGAACCGATTCATGCCAGCTAGAAGCGTCTGCGGGCAATGCGCCGTGGTTTTCACAGAGGGCTGGCCTTCGAACACAATCACACGATCGGCGAGGTAAGTTGCCATGATGAAATCGTGCTCTACCACGAATCCTGTCTTCTTGGCGTGCAAAATAAATCTGAAAATTTTGATTAGTTAATCAATTAAGAGTATTGTTCAAGGGGAAGTAGGAAAAAATGTACCGTTTTATAACTTTGGCAGCAACTAAACGCTGTTCAGAGTCTAGATAGGCACTTGGCTCGTCGATTAGGTAGACATCAGCTGGTTTGCCCAAACAAAGTGTCAAGGCTACTCTTTGTAATTCACCTCCGGATAAATTTTGGACTTCTTGGTCGATTATGTCTTCAATTTTTAGTGGTTTCATCACATCGGCTATGAACTGTTGACAAAAATCGATTTTTATAATGAAAGTTGATGGTTACATTTTTGATAAAAACTGGTGGTTTTGAAAAAATCCGTTTTAGAACCTCTTAGAATTTTGTTTAAAATCGTAAATTGTTAATTACCTGCGGATGAATATAAGCATCACGTATCTTCTCGTGCAGCAATTGCCTAACCAAACCTTGGGATTTTGGACTGATTTTCTGCGGTTTATAACTTATATGTAGCTGGGGCAAATCGCCTGTAAACAAAATATATTATCAAAAATAAATTTAAAGAAAGATGTAGTTTTTTTCCAGCCTTATATAACATACAGAGTGATTTATAATGCGAGCCAAAGTCGAGAATATTTACCTGAACCAGTATCCGCATCCAAATTTCCAGCCAACATTCGAATGAACGTCGTTTTGCCCGTACCATTCTCGCCCAACAAAACCAATATCTCCGAATCGGAAAACTGACCTTTGACCACACTCAACTGGAAATTACCCATGGTTTTCACCATTGATGGGTACTCGTAATGATTCATGCGTTTCACTTCTTCTTCCGTGGCGGATTCGGCCACTTTGAACACTAGGGACTCGTCGCGGAAGCGCAAGTTTTCCGTTGGTACGAAGCCATCCAAGAAAATGTTGATACCTGGAATTTTGAAATTGAAAAATATACATATGATTAAATATATTATTTTTTTTGTACCTTCGCGAACGGAAAATGGCATAGTAACAACACCATAAGCACCTGGCACCCCATACAAACAACAAATGAAATCGGAGAGGTAATCCAGGACACTCAAATCGTGCTCAACAACGATTATAAACCTGAAAATAAAAAAAAATCAATCTCCCTTCTAAATGTTTTTCCAGGCAATTTCGACGAAATTAACAAAAAAAGAGTAAATGTAACTTTTTTGTTGTTATCTATAGTACCCATAGCATAAAGTGAAATAGTTCTTACCATGATAATATTTGTTTATATTTTAATAACAGGTTCCGTGGGTCGCTACGTTCATAAAGCCAAATATCTTGACAATTTTACAAAAACTTACTTGTCAGGATGCAACAACGATCGAATAGTTTTAGCGGCATTCAAACGCTGCTTCACATCCAAATACGAAGAAGGCTCATCAAACATAAAAATATCGCCGTCTTGAATGCACACCATGGCACAAGCGAATCTCTGCAGTTCCCCCCCAGATAGCGCTTGGATTTCACGCTCTTTTATGTGGCTCAAATCTGTAAATAATATTAGTTAGAGGTATGAAAGGTATTTCAGTTTTTTGTTTAGTTACCTAGCATTCTACAGATATCATCCTGGTTGTCCATCTCGCACTTCTTGTCCAATAGCTGGCCTACAGTGCCTTTAACAGCCTTGGGAATTTGGTCCACATATTGAGGTTTGATTAAGGCCTTGAGGTCGTCTTCCAAGATTTTCGTAAAGTAGTTTTGGAGTTCGCTGCCTCTGAAATGACTGAGGATTTCAGTCCAATCTGGTGGTTCCTGTAACATAATTTATTATTATTTTCTAAAAATTACAAGCATCGACTTGGCCACTTTTTGCTCAAAACAGAAGCGTTCTGTCTATTAAGCTATACATGAAACTAACCAGATAGCGACCCAAGTTGGGTTTTTGTTTGCCCGCGAGGATTTTCAACGCAGTGGACTTCCCAATACCATTCGTCCCAACCAGCCCCAGTACTTCGCCTGGCCGTGGAATCGGCAATCTATGCAACTTGAAGGAGTTCTTGCCATAACGATGGGTGGTCTCCCGTTGCAAATTACTCGGTAAATTAATGATGGTTATAGCTTCGAAAGGACATTTCTAAACAAGAAAGCACGTTGGTATTTGTACACAAAATGCAACTAACTAACAGTTTACCTTAACGCATATACCACAACCAATGCATAATTCCTCGGAAATTGACGCAATTTTACTGTTGGGAGACACCTCGATGCACAGTTTGCCCATACGGACAACTGGACAAGACTTTTTACATTCTTGTCGACAGCGTTTCGGTTTGCACTTGTCAGCATTCACAATGGCAATTCGGGTGAGTTTGTCCGTTTCTTCTGTGCCTTTTCTACGAGACATTTTCCTGGAAAACAGTACAATATGTTCACTTTCACATTGTCTAACCTCAAAACTTCTAAGTGAATGATGTGAGAGGTTTTTGGACAAACAATTTTTAAATTTTGACAATTACTAAAGTAGTTTGTTTGTTATGTGATTTTGTGAATCGATATTTACCGTTTTTTGTTGATTTGTTTAAATAAATGGTAAAATTTGCACGGTCTCAATGACCGGCCATGAGGAAAGGATGCTTACCCACCTGAAGTTAGTTGTTGTTGTGTTAATGGTAATTTAAGGAGAAATCCATGATTTATTGATACAACGTCATTTTAGATTGTTTTAGCATTTTCCACAAATATAATTGACTTAATTTCATCAAAATTAAAATTAAATGTATTTTGGGTTATCTACATTTCATAAATTTTCATGTCGGTGTTAGTTGGTTACACTGATATTTAATTTTTTACCATAGAAATATAGAAAATAGATGCAGAACAAGTCAAATTTAAACATTTACACCTATTTAGTTTTGCGAATCGCAATGTTGTCTTTATTAGTAGAAAAATTGTCGATATTTTAGCTTTAACTTGGTATGTTGAGGATACACAAAATATTCAAGGATAGAAATGCGAACCTAACGGTGCATACGAGAAATACGGATTCCCCGCGAAACTTTAAAATTCCGTAGGTTTTTGAGTTATTACAGATAGACAGACATCATTGCGGTTGCGGAATTATTGAAAATGGATTTAAGGGCCCTCAAAACGTATAAATCCATCAAAATCTCTTCGAGCTTTGGTGTAGTGGGAGTAGTACCCCTTTACCGTAATAATAACAATAAATCCAGAAATGATAATGATATAAGATCAATATTTAAAATAATTGGATGTGCGCGTAATTTTTCCCTTATTATCCTGTTTATAGATCTAAAAAGCTAAAAAGTATAAAGGAAAAAAAATTGCGCCCAATTTACTCTAATAACACTAACAGCTTTCAAGCTTATCAAATGGAAATATTAATGCACCCTTTTAAGTTACGATAAATTAAATTGGGTAGGTATTCGGTAAATGCTTATTCTATAAATATTTAATTAGTATACCTACTTAACAACAACATTCAGTTTTCTTGTATTTAGCTTTATTCACTTTATGTGTACGTTTAAAACGAATCGAACAAAGCAATGAAGACGAATTTTCTAATTTCTATTATAATTTTCTTACAGTTTTTATCACCTAGTATACAATATAAAAACCATAACCAAAGTATATCGTTTATCTTAGAATATTTACGATTGAAGCAATTCGGTTTTGGATATTTCTTCAATTGTCGTTCGAAAAATGGTAATAAGTTTATAAAAACTACTTTCCTCTCTCTTTCTTAATCCCTTAACTATTCCAGACAATCATAATCTGCTTAAAATAATCCAGTCGGAACCAAGATTAAAAATAAGGACGACGTTTATTTCTTTAGAAAATTTACTAGTGAAAAAGTTACAGTTTGATCAAGTGTATAACCGAATAGGTTTTGTGTTAGATTTACAGTCTTGTGAAGGAATACATTCAGTTTCAACGTTAGAACAGGTTAGAGGCAATAAATAGTAATTTTTATTAACCCGGCGCATCCGCCATAATTGTAGCATTTTTCTCAAGGGAATTTATTTTTGCCTAAAAATCACTGGCTAATAATTGAAAATACTAATGGAAGTATTGAGGTTTTCCGAAATCTTTCATTAAGAATGGACGCTGATTTAACAATTGCTATTCCGGGGGAGGAAATAAGTGGTGATTACAAAATGTTGTCTTTGTATAATCCGGGCAGGAACTCCAAGATTATTGTGAATGAAATTGGAAGCTTTCGAAAGGGTTATTTATATTTAGAGAGGGCAAGATTGTACGACAGAAGAAACATGAGTGGTGTTTTTATTAAATCAGCTACAGTGGTAAAGTATAAGAAAACTAGTGTAGGTATTATTATACTGAGGTGAGTTTAAATATTTTTAGCTCTCGGGTAACTACAATGGTACTTTAGACTCGTATATGCAAAATTTAAAATATAAAGATGTGGATGTTATCAGTAGATATCACTATCAGATTTTCTTGCTGCTGCAGCAGTTCCATAAATTTTCGTAAGTTTAAAAAATCCCAATAAGGAAATATTTCCTTCAGCTTAAAAATTTTTTTAAAGAAATATTACTGAGAAGAGGTCTAAATATTGATTGAAAATGTGCAAATCCTATAAGTACAAATATTTTCCATCATTTCAAAGTTATAGAACCTCGAAATGACTTTTAACACTGGTGCATCCGCCAAAAATTTAAGTGCTATTTTTATACTATTTCGATTACTTTTATTTCGTTTCAAATTCGAAAACAATTTTTGTTTAAAAATTACACACTTCATAAAGGACAATTATACTAAAATATATAATAATAAATTGTAAATGCGATCCTTTGTACTGTTTTCAATATTTTCATTCAGATTCCATGCAACAGTCACATCAGCCTGGTTCGGTAATTTAACAAACGGCACAGACGCAGGTGTGGCAAAGCTACTCTACGACCACACCGTCGACATCAGTTGTACAGGTGGCTTACAAAAAGTCGCTCGAATCGACGTCATCGATTACCTAATTCCCACTTACAAATTCCGGTATATTTCACTATAAACAAACGGTTAATTTATATCCTTTTTAGCGCTTGTTTTTTCTTTCGCAATCCAGGCATTCACAACTACTTCTCCAATGAAATCCTGAAGCCGTTTTCTATTAACACGTGGTATGCCATCCTTGCAGCCGCTGTAGTTATGTGTGTTTTTTTACGATTTATTTATTATGTGGAAGGGAAGCGGCAACCAAGGGGCAGGACTGTTTGTGTTTATTCATGGGTTACGTCTGTTTTTGTCATAATTGCTGCGTTTTGTCAACAGAGTAAGGAAATTTTGGTTTTGTATATGCAACATAGGTAATCAAAAAATTTTTACTTCGAGGTGTCTCAACTATACCCCAACACCTAGCCGGAAGAAGCGTCTACCTAACTCTCCTACTCCTCTCGCTACTTCTCTACAACTACTACACCTCCAGTTTAGTCTCAGCTCTCCTCAGCATTCGACCTGCGCTGCTATCCACCATTACCCAATTAATTCAGAGTAAATTACAAATATCTATTGAGAACCAACCTTATACCATTACCTATCTAAAGCTAACAAACACCGAAGAAGTGCTTCGGTTAAACGCTACAAAAATACATGTTTATAATGTGGATGATGGTATAAAAAAAGTGCGAGATGAGAAAGTTGCGTATCATACCGAGACATCGACAGCATATCCGTTGCTTGGGAGGATGTTTGATTCGGAGGAGATTTGCGAATTGGCTGAAATTAATTTGATACCACCAGGGGATTTATCGCTGATGACGCAGAAGGGGTCGCAGTATAAGAAGTTGTTTCAAATCAGGTTAGTTCCAACCAACATTTTTCTACAACTTTATTTATTTTATACATATAATTTAGCTTACATAACAATATTTATTTGCTTTATAGTCAACGACGTTTTATTGAAACCGGAATAGTTCAACGTCAACGCCTGATTTGGGTGTCGAAGAAACCGGAATGCTTTTCAAATGCTAAAGTAACATCAGTTACTATCGATCAAGTTTTTTTAGCATTTGTAATATTGTTTGTTGGTGTAGTAATGGCCCTGGTGTTACTCTGCTTAGAAATATTTAGTTTATATTAGATAATTTAATATAGATATGTGTATAGAAAAAAAGAATTCAGTGTAAGAGATTTTTTTAGTAACTTCTGAAAGTTAGCGAACTTTTCTTTGATGAAAATTTGATTCTATAGTTACATAGGTACACCTCACCAGAAGTATTATGAATAAATTCCTATACAAATACAATTTCTATTTTATCTTTCATTAAAAAAACACTAGAAATGTTTTCCTCAATTTAATTAATGTTGTAAATAAACATTAATTTATAGTAACACAGAATCAGTTCAAAATCCTCTCCAACTTCTCCAATTGCAACCTCAACCCATTATCATACCCAACCCCTCGCTTCCTCTCCACATTACACATTTGTTCCCTAACATACCCCAACCACCCTTTCAAATCCCCCGGTATACACCGAGCCAACACACCCATCAACTGAAAATAAACACCAGTACTCAAACCCAAATGTTTTTCTGTAGTTTCTTCAACAATTTTGCGTACATCATCTTTCGCTTCTCGATAAAAACTCGAACGTGCAAAAATTCCCTGCACAACCCCAGTTCCGACGTGCTTCAATGGATGGAACATCACTACGTGGAATAAACCACTCAAAACTGTTGCGATTACAAGTTTATATAATTCGGAAGTAAGATTAGGAGCTTCGATGAAATCGCCGACGATTTTAAGTGCTTTCATCACGTGCTCCTCGGGTGCTTTGGTTGGTTGTATAAAGTACGCGTTGGAGAGTTTGTTTAGAAGCACTCTAGCAGTCCTTGGATGTGCCAGACATTTTACCATTGGGGAATTTACAGTGGGGAAGTGAGGTAAGTAGTAGATGATCATGTTGCGGAGAGTGCGCTCTAAGAACGCGTCTTGGTAGTGGTTTAAGGCGACTAGTGCCTCAAAGTAGAGATGCCAAGTTTTTTGGATACTGTCCAGGACGAATTGCTCCGGTGGTTTGCCCATTAGGAGGTCAGTTGGTAAGAGTATCGTTGCAATAAGCCTGTATATAACTAAATGTTAATAAATACATTAAACATTTAATAGATATTACCTAGTCAATGGACAAGTGCCTCGATTCCTATGATACAACAGCATGCCACAGTGCACAAACGCCATAGCAATCGCAGTATACACCTGCAAAACCACCGCTTGATTTTGGCCCGCCCCCTCTTCCAAATACAGCCCCACAAACCGATCCAAACGTCCAAAAATTACATCACACAATCGCCCCACACTATCCGACTGCACTTGCAAATCACCCAAATACTCCACCAATGTATAGAAGGCCCCCTGTTGATGGTTCAGCAACAACTGCTTTAAATCAACCGGAAATAAATCCAGTTTAACAATTTGTTGAGAGCTAACAGTTTTATCGGATAGTAAAATCATGTGCAGCCACATTTGTACTGCTAGCGCCTCCTGGTTGGTGCTCAACACAAAGCCATCTTCGAGGATAGTAGAGGTGAACTCCCAACTTGTAGCTGGCGAAGTTGTGTCGCAACTGAAGAAGGTGAAAACCTCAGTGAGGAGTGCTGGAGAAAGTCGACAAATTCGTGCGATTATTCGGCCTAATCCTAACCCGTCCACCGAACTAGTTAAAGTTAACTGTTTTATACAGGGATACACCAAATCTAGAAACGTATTCTTCCATAATAACCAACTGTCGAGATTATTCGTTAGTTTAATCAAAACCATCTCGATAATTTTCACAGCTTTAGATAGCTCATCAATTGAGCATTTCGCCAGGTATTTATAGAGCCACTGGTCTAATAAGAGCCACTGATGTAATTGAATATTGGGATTAGCTAGTAGTAGCTCAAAGTTGTTAAGAAACTCTTTAGGTAAATGATAGTTGTTGTCATTTAGAGCGTCTTGAAGCCAAGTTGCCATCAGAGGTGCTACCAACTCGATTGATTGATTATGTGATAACTGATTGAGCATCTGAAATAAATGCGTGTCTTTATTTCTACATCCGTAATCTCAAATAACTTACAAACGCAGTTAGAGCATTCCACACACGTGCACAATTCCTCTTCTCCTTTGGTAAATTCTCCATCAAACCCACAAACTTCCTCACAATACTATCATCCAAATTACCAGCCACCAACGCCATAAAAAGAATTATAACTCTCACCACACCCACACCTAATAAAAGTTTCGTCTTTTGTGGGCTTAACTGTGAGAAAATACGGCCTTTCATTCGGCTCCAATGCGTTGGATGTCGACGAAAATGACACATTAGCATCCTAAGGAAACACTCAAAATCTCCATCCAAATCCAAATCACCTTCGGTGAGGATCCTTCGAAGGATTGCGTGGATGGTTTGGGCGGATGCGCACTCTGGGGGTTCTAAAGGGTTTAGGTGCTTGCTGTAGTAGTCCCAGATGATTTCATATGGAACCACTGAGGCAGTTGGTAACCATTTAACGCAGATTAATGGATGGATGTGTTGGAAGGTTTTTTGAAGAGTTTGTGGGTTTGTGTCTGATGATAACAGAAATAATTTCAGTTTTGTTTCTAATAGTGAGTAATTTGTGTAGGTGGTGACGCTAGATAGATCATTTAATAACCAGATGACAAATTGAGGGCTTTCGTCTTGAAGCATGGTGTTGACTAGGTCCCAAAATAAACCTAAAACATTTTAACAAAATTCAAATAGTCCATATGAATTCACGTGATACTCACAAGCTTTTTCTAACTGCCTGCTTTGCACAACCCCCGCAGCCATTTCAATAAACCGCCACAAATTCCGCACACATCTACACTGAAAAACCCCCTCATTCCTCTCATAGTTCCGCCTGCATAACACCAACAAATCCCCGATTACCCGCCGAAAACTTTCCGTTGATGGTTCCTCACAAATAAATTCCAATGCAATTAAATAAAATTGTACGTCCAAAAACCCATGAAAATACTGGTAATGTGGACTAGTCACGTTACTTAAGGCACTCGATGATAATTTAATAATCAACTCTGATTCTAGTTGGGTTAACGAAAGCACTGCAGTGGAAAATGTGTGAATTTCTTCTTTTACACTCGCGATGTACAACAACTTGAGTTTTGAGTTATCACACAAAAGTAAACAAAGTGCTATCGCATGTAAACCCTCCGTTATATAACT
Organism: Pediacus dermestoides; assembly: GCA_963942485.1. Lineage (NCBI taxonomy): Eukaryota > Metazoa > Arthropoda > Insecta > Coleoptera > Cucujidae > Pediacus > Pediacus dermestoides. The sequence continues at coordinate 98,000 of OZ012630.1, read as the reverse complement.
GCGGGATGCTGCTAAACTTCCACTTAGTGGTGCAATGGAATTGTCCAATAAAACGTTTTGTAACTGAAACCAATTTTTGCGTAATTCTCGGCTAATTTCCTGAATGTCCTCAACGAACACATTGGTTTGGTACGTTTGCCAACCGACACGTACCTCGTCCAAGCAGCCAGTTTGGACATTTGGTTTGAACACATTGTGGTACGTTTGTAATAAAGTTGCTTCGTTTTCGGAGCAATTAAACTGATGGGGTTCACAGGAGATCATTGTTTGTTTACAAAAGATTGAGGTTAGAATTTGTGGCGGTTTGCGAGAGTTCGCCATAGACGAAGTAGTAACCACAGACCAACCAGACTGGCGACTTACTAAATGTTATCACACCAATAATTGTACGCATCCTTGATAAAACCATTTATCTTTAGTATAAACCTATCCCAGTGAACTCCATAAGTCTATACAAGTAATTGTATTACTTATCTCATTTATGAATTGTATTGACTACTGAGTTCTGAGTTCACTCACCTACCCTAGTCGCACAAATATTTGCATTATTTTCTGAACGCACTACACCAGTTTACAAATGCTTCGTATAGATGTCGCCACTATCTTCCGGTTGTACGCTAGCGCCACTCACTTCTCTTTTTGGTAACATTCTTTTGCAAATGGTCTTTTCCGCTTCGCGCTGCCATTGAGTAGACGTGAGCAGTTGTTTATTTTAAGCGTTTAAAATTAATTACAACATAAAATAATTGGTAAGTACCTAAAATACTTCACAGGGAATTATCTGTACACCGTGAGCAGTTTAAAACATGTTCAGTATTTCAGTTTGGAGATATACTTTTGCTCCTACACTAAAACACGTGTTAGGTTAATAAAACCTGCTGGTTTTTATCATGATGATTTATTTAATATATATTTCTGACACCTCTTGGCAGAAAACACATTGTTGACTATATAATAATGTCTGAAAAATACAAACAAAGCGTGTTGGCTTTTTCACAACTGTGGAAATTTGAGGTTATAGTTTGGATTTTTTTGCAGGCGACCATGGCGGATGATTGGACTGATGATGGGCAAGTCGGCGTTTTGGCCCCCAAAATGGCCGAATTACCCGAAATCAAACTATTCGGCAGGTGGAACTGTGACGATGTGCAAGTTTCCGATATGTCTCTACAGGTTAGTACTAAAAATTGAAACTTAACTACAACAATATAGTAATGATGACAAATTATACAAAATTATTTTCTGACACCTCTGCAGAAATAACATTGGTGACTGTAATTGACTGATGTTTACTTAACGTTTACTAGTTTTAATTTAATCTACGAACGCTTAAAAGTGGGTTTCTTTCAGGATTACATAGCAGTCAAGGAGAAAAATGCAAAATATCTTCCGCATTCAGCTGGTAGATATGCTGCAAAACGTTTTAGGAAAGCACAGTGTCCCATTGTGGAAAGGTTGACTAATTCGTTGATGATGCATGGGCGGAATAATGGCAAAAAGTTGATGGCTGTTCGTATTGTGAAGCACGCGTTCGAAATCATCCATTTGCTAACAGGCGAGAATCCCTTACAGGTAGGTAATGTACCCAGCACATGACTTTCTTATTCAAACCTAACTTAACATGATGAAATCGTATAATATTTTCTGACACCTCTTCAGAACAACTTTGTTGACCATATCGAACTGATCTAACCCAAATCCCAGTTTAATTAATTTAGTTAATTATTCCAATTTAATCGAGCAATTTTATTGTTGTAGACATTGGTGACGGCTATTATCAACTCAGGACCACGTGAAGACTCGACACGTATTGGTAGGGCTGGTACAGTCCGACGACAAGCTGTAGATGTGTCACCATTGCGCCGGGTCAACCAAGCCATTTGGTTGTTGTGTACAGGAGCTCGTGAAGCTGCATTCCGTAACATCAAAACAATTGCTGAATGTTTGGCTGATGAACTTATTAATGCCGCTAAGGTAAGTGGATGTTGATGTACGAAGTGTGCTAAAATAACATTTTGTGTTGTCCTTTCTAATGCTGCTGAATGTATCATAATTACTTCAGTAGTTTCGCGATGGACTATATTAACTGGATGGGAGCAATTTAAGTTTACTGTGTGACATACAAAGTATACATTAAAAGTTTCCTTCCTACAAAATAATATCTAATTAATGATACTAGGTGACTGTGATAGGGAGTATTTACAAGTCTCTAGTCTAGTAAATACTAGAAGTACTAAGTACTTGTTCCTCTTGCAGCCGATTATAATATAATAAAAAATATTAATTAATGTTTGTTTTTGTTACAGGGTTCATCAAATTCATATGCTATTAAGAAGAAGGACGAATTGGAACGTGTTGCTAAGTCCAATCGTTAATTTTATATATTTAACAAAATACATACATTCTGTAACGTTTTTGCTGCGTGACAGAATTAATAAATATTTGATAAAAATATGTTTATTTGTTTGTATGTTTACCTGAATATACCTCGTTTTTTTTTACTTACAGTGTTTAATTTCAGTTTATATTTTAGTATAATTGTACTTGGTTTGTCAGCTAGATAGATTAAAATTGTACACATCGTTTTTCAAGTGAATTTTAGGGGGGAGTTCGATTATCTCGATAAGTATGTAAGTAATAAACAAGCAGTGCATTTTATTAAAAAAAAGTAAACGTAATATAATAAATTTGTTCATCTTTGTCTCTTTTCCCTTAGCAGAAGTTTTATATTCTAAATTAAAATTATACATTTACTGGTAGAAGAATACTGGTTTTGAGCGTTTTGACGCACCCTGTATACAATTTAACATTTTAAATTTACCACGGAACAAAATGACCATCACGTCGCATTGCAAATCCATTTTAAATAAAACTCTGTGGTTCTACAATAACCAGATAGATGTTGGATGTCCTGTTTTCCACCACTAAACACAAACCGCGAATTTCAAATAGTACAAATTAAATTGTTTAAACAAATTATCGCCTCTCGAGATAACTGTTTGTTTAACATAACCGCTGCGTCAGCTTATAAACATAAACATATCTGATAATTGAGGTTAAGTTTAATTAAGCAGAAAGAAAATTTGGTAAAATCAGTTAGCGTGGGTGGCAACAGGGTGAGTTATTCTAGGGTATTTTTCATTTCGGTTTGTCAATAAATAAAATCTATCTGTCAGTTGATTATTAGTGCGCTGTTGGAAAAACAAAGAGAAAAAATGTAATAAAAACCCACGATAATGATAAATGTGTAACAAATAGCGTATTCCACATGAATAAAAACAGTTTGCATAGATTGCAAGTGCACAAGTTGCCCATCCACACAAATTGACATGACGTTGGAGGATCCTTTTTTTGTAGTTAAAGAGTAAGCGGAAAACTGAAACTGCATGCACAAGTAAATTATTAGAACAATAAAACACACTGTTGCACTGCTCGTGTTCTTAGCTTACCAAAAAATCAGATTGTGTTTCCCTCTGTTATAGTTCGTGTTTGGCATTAATTTTATCACATTTATGTCTTTTATAATGAATAAAATTGTGTTGATTTGCTATTACATGTTATTCTCCTTTTACTTTCAGTGAGGTTTTTCATGCATTAAACAAAATCAGAGGCCTATATTCCAGATGGAATGAAATGCAAGAGCAGCCCATTCTTTTTACCAAGGATGCTATAGAATGGACTAATACAGAATTATCAAACTGTTTACGTAGCATAGTATGGGATTTAGATGATTTAGAAGAAACTCTTGATATCCTTTTGCTTGGTAATCAAACAACTTTTAAAGTTAAGATTTCACGAAAAAAGACTTTGGAATGTCATAAAAAAACTAAAAAAAATTACTTGGAATTATTAATCGGTATAAGAAAGTCATGTGAAGGATCATTCGTCAGATATTTTGATAAATTGAAGGTAGAACACTCCAATCGTATAACTTTTTTGTGTTGGTTATTATTTAATTATTTAAGTAGGTACTTAAATATGATTTTTTTGCACATTTTTGTTTGGAAACTTAATCCTTAACTCCATTCTTACAAGTCGTAGAGGAAAATTCGTCAACGTTTAAGCTAGATAATAAGGAAATTACAACCAGAAAACATTTCATTGACACAACTCGTGAAGAAGTCAAGGTACGTTTACTATAAATCTCGTTTTTGTTCTTATCTGTTTTAGTTACATTGTTGTATTTAATTTTTAGTTGATGAAAGACAGGATAAAGATGAGTAGGAACAAGGACCGAGATCGGACTGCACGTCAAGTAAGTTTATACAGCTAAGAACTAAAATTTCTTATCAATTTTTACAATGTCCAGTTTGAAAATTCGTAACTCTACACCGGATTTCCAGATTTTCAATTAAAATACAGCAAAGCACAATTAACCCACATTTAATTTTCAGCCCCTTTTAGACAACAGTCCAATGCGAGTGACCAACAGTCATGGCACAACAAAATACTCAAAACTAGAAAATGAACTAGACAGTCCACACAGACACTTTTTAAACGACACAATGTCTCAACAAGACTATATGAACAGGCAACAAGAGGAACATTTAGAGGCTATTGGAGAGACTTTGGGTTCCCTCAAGACTGTCTCAAGGCATATAGGGTTGGAACTGGATGAACAAGCGGGGTAAGCAATTCAAAACCTGCAATTATTTTAATCTTTTTTTAATTAACATAATATTTACTCTTTTACTAAACCATTATTTATTTCTGTACCAGTATGTTGGATGAATTTGGTACAGAATTGGAGAACACGGACTCCAAATTGGATTCGACAATGAAAAAAGTGGCCAAAGTTTTACGAATGTCTAATGGTAAGTTTCAAAATGGATTATATGTATAAAATAATTTCACGTTTTTGGTTTAGATCGGCGCCAATGGACTGCAATCATTATTTTAGTTGTTGTTCTCATTATTGTGATACTTTTATTTTTTATACTGTGATTTTTCCCCGGTTCATCTTGCCTAAAAACAAGAAAACTAAATCAATTTTGAGTTTATATTTATAAGTACAAATTTATTAGAGCATTTATTAAGAAATGACAAAACCTCGGATTATTTTAGTCTGTTGTGATTTAATTTGCTGCCTCGAATATAAGAAAATTAGTTGATTTTATTTCTGTCTAAAATATCATAAAGTTATTGTGATAAACCTTAAATTACACTGGAAAACTACTTACCTAATCTTCCACCCCCTACACAGTTTTTAACTTTTAACCAAATATAAATGCCCTATTTATTTATGTATATTTTACACTGTTTTCTGTAGCACATAACTGAAATTTTTATGGTATGTTAAGTCCTAAAACTTAAGTCTTAGTCTTGGGGTGCCATCATTGTCGCACAATAATAATAATAATAGATTTTTATTTTTTTGACTGTAACTTTTAAAACTAACTTAGCAGAGTCAGATGAGATTTTATTAGTCGGCACTTTACACAATAAAGAAAATGTGTGTAGCTTAAATTTCTATTTATTATTACTTATCTTATATGTATTGTAATTTTTAGTACCTATCTATACTTAATACATGATTGTGTAATTAAAAAAAAAAACAAACAAAAATGTGTAATATATTACAACTATTTATATGGAACATATTGATTATTACATAAGAAATAAAATTGTTTATAGCGTGAATAGTTTTAGTTTTTTCTTTTTGCGCTGTAGGAGGAAAACATTTTCCTCCTGATTCTATAAAAAGATATATCATTAATGATTACTGTGGCTAAAGTAACGTATACCTAAACACGGAAGTGGAATATTCGTGAATCACAATAAAGTCAAGTGTTGTATTTAATCAAAATTCAACTAATTATTATTAAAGAAAGTGTTTGTAAGGATTGTATAAAAAAATCGGTTAAAATTTTGAACAGTTTTAGGTGAGAGCCTTTTAATTATGCTTTATGTACTAATTTGAGGTTATATTTACATTTATATTTGAGATAATAGAAGGTTATACGTGCGTAAATTTGAATTATTTTTTTATTATATTTTTCTATTAGGTATGTTTTTGACAAAACTACTCTACAATAAGATTACATGAATAATAAATGTATAATTTGGGTAATTTATTAATAATTTTAACAGGAGAGTTGTCAGAAAAGCGGTATTGCCAATGGTGCTATTACATATTCGTTTACTATTATAAATTATTAATTATTTGTATTTTTTTAACAATAATAATAACAGAAATCTGTAGAGTTTAAATTCTGTTTGACATGTGGTGCCATCTGCTTTTCCACTTCATTTTCCCAGTTCTCTAATCTATGCTCTAATCACATCACATCATCCTCATCCATTTATCGCACGTTTTGTAGACGCATCATCATCATATCATAGCCATCTCTCTGTTCTGTACAAAAGTTTGGTACAGACGCAAGCTATGTGTTTTCTTATCTAAAAATAAATCGGCTGATTCAGTGGCATAAATGACATTATTCAGTTGTTTTTAGCCGGTCAATGCACTCTTCTCTGTACATACATATATCCGATCAGACCGTACCGAAAGTAGATGGGAGATGCATTGGCCAGGAATTTGTTGGCGTGCTGCAAATTTTCATGCCTTGAACTGCACGCGACAGGGTTAAATTATTCTTGGAACCTCCCAACAGTCCAACACTGAAATTAAACACGTATGGAAAAGACAAATAAATTTCACTGAAAATGAACATTTTAGAGATTATTATTTAGATGAAAGTTTAGAATTTTTACTACCATTTTTATATTCTTATACAGAGTGGAACCCTGGATCGTAAACTAATTTCTTATCAATCATTCTACATGGTCCACTATGAAAATTCGTAACTCTCCATCGGATTTCCAACTTTTCCCTTAAAATGCAGTTTTGCAAAGTTTAACGTTGTTTTTATTAAGAAAAAAGTCATCAACATTATGGAAGCTAGTTTCGAATATTTTTGGGCGAAACGGAAAAAACTAAAATTTCTTATCAAATTCTACATGGTCCACCAGATTACCAGATTTTCGTTTAAAATACAGTTTTGTAAAGCTTAATGTTGCATTTACATATTAATCAAAAAATCATCAACTTCATAGAAGTTAGTTTTGAATATTTTTAAGCGAACCGGAAAATACTAAAATTTCTCATCCTTCTATATGGTCCACTTTGAAAATTCGTAACTCTATTCCGGATTTCCAGATTTTCACTTAAAATGCAGTTTTGCAAAGCTTGATGTTGCCTTTACTAAGAAAAAAATCATCAACTTCGTAGAAGTTAATTTCGAATATTTTTGAGCTAATCGAAAAACATTTCTCATCAACATTCTGCTTGGTCCACTGAACATTTCGGATTTCCGGATTTTCATTTAGAATACATTTTACAACTCTTAAAGTTGTGGCTATACCCTATACCTATGAACGAAAAATATTCAACCTTCAGGAAGTAGGTTTAGAATTTTTCTGCTCAATTAAAAAAAAAAAGATGTTCGTCATTAGAAACTTCTACAATATGATGTCAATTGTCAAAGAAATAGTGTTTTCATTATGCAATTGTTACAAAGCCAACTTCTCCATCTATTTTTAGTTGATCGGGGGTAGCGCACTGCGAAAATCTTGCTTATATTTTACTATGAACTACTAGATATTTTCGATTTTGTTCTCAAAATATTATAAGAGTAAAAAATTCAACCAAAATATAAATTGATGTTGCATTTAGTAGGACGAATGCACTTCACATTCGGTCATGATAAACGACAAAATTTTCTTAAATTTCTATTACACAAACATACTTAAATAAAACTATAGAAAAACCACAATTCTCGGTTGGTTAACACCGTATAAAAAAATTACAACAATAATTAGTTCATCATTGTCATGTAATGAAGCGATGAAATGTTTAATTATTTAACCCACAAAACATTAGAAAGTAATAATAATCTTGTCAACTAGCCGTTAAATAGCATTTTGTAAGGGTATTAATAACAATTCTATTGTACAGTTTAGTAAAATTATTTTTATCGTAAATAGGATACAAATTTAAATTTTCTCCATATCAAGATAAATGATATAAACGGATTTGCTGTGTGCACGGAGGCTCTTGCCCCCAAAGATTCCTTAACAAATGGTGTTTACATGATGGCAAGTCTTCTTGGAATATAATAAATTGATTTCATATGCATGTAGTGCCCCAGCTGTAATTAATGATTTGCTCTTTATGCTCAAGGAGAGACAAGGATGAACAGTGGATCTTTTGTGGTTTGAAACAAATGAGGATTTTTCTTGTTTAAGATACTTTGTAGGATGTAGGTACATCAACATATAATATACTTACACAGAAACTATTTCATTTCTTTGTGGTTTTATGTTGATTGATTATTTTTAGGTATTGTGGTGCAAAAAAAGTGAACACATTTTTTTTTCAATTACACAGCTATCTCAGTATAAGGAATTGAATTAGTATTAAATATTTGGTTAAATAGTTAAAGGCATAATTAATGAATTTTCGACGAATTAATGAAATTGAATGTTGTATGCCTACCTAGGCTGGAAAGTGAATGATTTCCGGGCCATATTTTAGACATAATTTATATGGTATACTTAGATATTTATGAAGCATCCTTTATAGTATAAGAAAGTCATGTGCTACACCCTTAAAACTTAAACAATCAATATTTATTCAAATCTATTCTCCGAAATAAATCGATCTACCCCCAGAAACTTTCCAGTGCATTTCCTCTTTACGCTTATCCTTCTCCTGCTGGCTGCTGCATAGCCGCCATCCCCCCACCACCTCTGAAAACCTGACGTCGTCACAGGATTAAACTCCTTAAAAAGTATGCAACGGCGCAGTGTTGGGAATTCCCTACAGCGGGCGCTTCTGTTCCACTGCAAGTTAACCGAAACATAGGCGTAGTTAGAATATTTAAGAAAAAAGGTTTTTTGGAGAATGATAACAAAATATTTTTTATTTGTGGGACGGCTTCAAGATTATAAATACAACGACAAGAGCACAAAGCTACAAAAGTATACTTTCCTAGTTTGATAGTTTTATCTTTTTTTTACCTAAAATTAATCAAAACTTGTTATTTTTTATTTTCAGAAAGCAAGATTGATTGCTTTAAGCAATCATTTCTTGAAAAAAAGTACCTAATACTAATAAAGTAACAAGAATTGGTGGCAATTGCAAGGTCGGCGCGCTACTGAAGTTTGCCCAAGTCCCAAGTATCACGTTGCTCTTTTACAGTATACTCGAGTTTCACAACTCCCCATGTTGTTTTACTTATCTATTTGCTTTTGCCTGGCCGATGAATGAACTGTTTTGATGCCTTTATTGCTACTATTACAAACAAAAGAAACACTCCAATAAACATTCCAGCACGGAATATGTCCATCTTTGTTGGTATATACATGTATATGTGGGTATGAGTGTGCTGTGTTCAGGGCACCAGAGGTTGCTTCGTTCTTTTTTCGTACTATTGATTTTTTCCTGTCCTGTCCTGTCCTGACCTACATAACAAAGTTGTTACGGGCGTCTTTTTTCTTCCTTGTGCTTTGAGGGGAAATGTGGAAGGCTGGAAGGAGATGGTGCAAGTTTGGGAATCGGCGGTGTTATCCTTGTTAATCCTAGCTGGATTTGATGGAAATTCTTTGAAACATGCTTAAGGAGGGGGGGTTCAGTGTTCAGTCTGTATAGTATCTATATAAGAAGTAGAATAGGTACTTAACGATTCTACAAAAACTAACTCCCGAAAAAAATCTTGCGTACACCCCTGGTGGATTAGGTAGATTAGCATAAAAACGATTTTTTCCCTTAAAAATCAAGATAAAAACTGAAATTTCGCATAAATCATTCGACTTTCTGGTGTAGTGCATTTAAATCTTTTTTTACAATTGGAAGTATAGTAGTAGGCTACGAAAGCTGCAAGTTAACTACATAGATGGCCTTGACGGCTGATGTTCACTTTCAATTATTTACGACCACTAGAAATAGTTGCTTCTAAATAATACCACCTGCTGAAAATGAAACTAAAACAATGTAGGGACTTATAATGAAAACTAAATTAGATTAGAGTTATTATTATAGAAGATGTACCTACATTTTTTGTATAGGTATTTAAATCTTAATTACCTACTAAAGTTATCATTTACTGGTTTGGTACACCGGAATCCAAGAGTGTCGGGGTCTACAACCCTTAGAAGAGGCTGCCACGATCATTTTCTCACGCCATGAGCAGGTGCGTGTCGTTGGAGATCCATCGCCCAACAAAAAAATACCATCTACTAAGTATAAAAATGATGGTAACATCTGTACAACATCCTCAAATAAACGTACAAGAATTTAATTTCTTATTCTGATTGATAAATAATCCCAAATTATAACAATGCAACGAAAATACGAACTACATATTACAGAGAGTAAGAAACCACCACGAACTCTAACAGCGGGCATTTAGTGTAGAACGTAAATGACGAAAAAAATTTAATTAATTTTCGACACGAGTTGTTGGTGTAATAAAATCTTCCATTATACTTTATTTTGCCTATATTAATAATTATGTTTTCATTTCATACACACACGTTAACGAAATCACTGTTCAGTTTAGTTTGTAATAATTTTGCCTTCTTTGATGCACTTGAAGTAATATTTATATCTATGCTGTGATTCCAATCTTGCAAATTAATCGAAAAGCATCTTGATATAATAATGTTGTTATAGGGTAAATTCAGTTTCTAATTAAAAAATAACATAACATTATCAAGTAACAAACAATGTTAATTAGGTGGTAATTTAGAATTATTTTTTAATTGAGGCTTTTTTCTTTAAATCATTAACACATTTGCACATCTCGTGTAATGTTTATGTATGGTGTTTATTAAAGATTGGAATAATGAAATGTGTAAATTATTCGCGCAAAAATATTCGAAAGATATAGAGGAGAAAGAAGAAACCCCCCACCAGAAATATTTAAACTCGGAAAAGGCTGAGTGAGGATAAATTAGAATACCAGCACAATCAACTGTCAGAAGAAAAAGGAAGCATGGGAAAGAACTTTCCAAAGAGTCAACACATATTCAGGAGGAAGCAAAAGTTCGGAGAGTTGGAAAATAATAAAAATCTGAATAACTTCTGAAGCTGAAAGAAATTCGCCTACCGTATATACTATTCTGACATTTTATAAAGATGGCTCTGAAAAAATATCATAGCGTATTTTTTTGATAAGTAGGTTATGGAATTGATAAAACAAGTTACAAGGTTATTGTTTTTATATAAGTACCAAACTTTGGTGTTGTCTTGAATGTATTTTATAAATTTTTATTAAATCTAAATCCATCGAAATCTGAAAATCGAAAAAATTACAATAACAAAATTTTTTTCAATAAAATTTACCCATCTTAGAGTGAGTGAGTGGCGTGTAAACCTCTCTCATTGCAACTATTGATGAAAAAAATACCCAACTTTGCAAATTCCAAAAAGAAAACTCAGCGACATTTTTCGCATCTTCCATCATCAATTTCTCGTTGTCAGTGTGCCCGGCATGTGATTTGGTCGATGTGCAAGCGGGTGGCGGTGGTGATGGTGGTGCACACCACTTGCATTATCTTGAGATGAACGAAAGCAGCGGCAGCATCAGCAGTTGTTATCGCGTCCCGCGGATCTTTCTCTCGTCGTCGTCGAAGGGGATGGTGAGAGGAGGATGGTTGGTTGGTTCTGTCTGCTCTGTGCTGTGCCCGTGATGATGATGAATGTGCCTGTCGTTCTCTCCTTCTCATTCTCTCGCTCTTGCACTTCGCGTCTCCGCGAGCGCTGTATTAGCTTAGTCCCCCCCTGACTCCCACAGCACTGCATTCAAGTAGGGGAAGGGGTGCAAGGGTATGGTATGCACAGTGTTCCGCTGCGGGCTATGCACCGGCTCAACATACACATTATAGGTACGTGTATATAGAGGTATACTGGGTGTTCCAACTGAAATTTCCCTATACATTTTCGAAAAGTTTGTCAGTTAAAGTCAATTAAACATATTTAAAAAATTCATAGCTTTAATATTAATTGGATTAGGTTTGCATAAGAAAGTCATCCGCAGCTACATAAAATATTTTCTGGTTAATTTCATTACATATAGTTCAAGATCCCCAAATGCAACACCCTGTATATATATCCCGGGGTATGTATTCGATATTCTGAGTAAACATTTTTATCAAGTTGCATTCCTCAATGCATTTTGACATTCGTTCAATTCAATTTTAGTGCTGTCACGCTGCAGTCAGCACCAGCGAATATTTATCATATTTACACTTGAAATATTAGGTATACACAGGGGGTGGTTGATGTGCGATTGTTATCCACTAATCAATTCCTTGGTTTGGAACTTTCACAAGTAAATGCAACGAAAAATGAACAATCACTGAAAAGTCATTATAGAACAGGATCAAAACTTGTCTCGAAAGAAAGATAAGATCAAGGCAAGGTGGATTTCTTCCGACGCTAGTTGATTTTTACTTTCTTATACGAAGTGATAAGAAAGTATAGTAATCGTGATTTTTTTCGACTTCGAGATTTTGATGGATTTATACGTTTTGAGGGCCCCTGAATCCATTTTGAGAGCATTTTTGCCATGATGTCTGTCTGATATGTGTGTGTCTCTCTGTCTGTATCCACGATAACTCAAAAACGACTTTACGGATTTGATTCAAATTTCATATTTAAGAGTTTGAACAAATTTGCGAGTGCCACATCAAATGTTTTTCATTTAGCAGCAACACAAGTGGCACTTACCTGAACTTCTCTACCTTGGTATATAATATACTAGATATTATACGCATATTTTATTATTATTAGTTTTAGTTGCAATCTTGCAATATAATAAGGAATATTTCCCTCTCATGTAATGCAACCAACTCATTTCCTCACCACCACTGAGGTAGAGTTTAGGGGCGTTTTTTTTAACGTGGTGTCCCCAGGAGGCCTAATCCACGGTCAATATTATAGAGCATATTATGTAATTATTTACAACTTGATAAGTTTCATATCAATAATTTTTGTATAAAAATAGATTTCACCCCAAATTAGGGTCGATAAATTTTATAAAATCTATTATAATGGCAATTTTTGCAGTGTCAATGGGAAAGGTATGATATAAGAGAAAAATATAAATAATAAACCATAGGTACATATATTCGATTTTTGGATTTTCTCCAAAAATTTGTTCAGATGCAGTTCCTTAAAAATGATAATGTTATCAGAAAAAAAAGTTGTTAATGAAAGAGAAAGAGGGAAGGCCTATGTGGATTATATTAATAATCTCACAGTAAAATTATCTAAAACATTTAATATATATCCAGTGGTATTTATTACGTTTGTCTTTTTATCGAAAAATTGTAGGTAGGTACTGGTGATACAATAATTATTTTTAAATTGTACCTAATTCCGTATGAATTTGTGAATTGGGGGCCCCCAGACGATTTTCACAAATCTTACCATCGAAGTACATAAATTAAATTATGTATACCAGATACTGAAAATAAACATTATAAAGTATATGCCTGAAAGAAATGTTTTTAGACATTTTAGAATTAAAAACTGTTTAAGTACATAAATTATTTACGGGTTTTTAGGGCCCTAAATTACACTTTCAAAAGATCGCATTTGGCTTTGTTACAAAGCTAATTTTATTTAAAAAAAGTCCTGTTTATATAAATTAATAACGATTTTTATTTAATGAGAACCCCATGTAGAAAGAGTTAATTACTCCCTTTACCACATTTAATGGGCTACTTTCGAGGCCGCTTGCGCAAACCTCTACCACACATTACTCCTTAGACCGTTACATACATATACATTATATCGTATAACGTAAGAATCTAAGCATTGCTCACTATCCGCAGCATCCATTGCTCACAACGGTGCTTTGCATGAATTAGGGCAGCATACGAATAGGTTAAAGGTACGAGAATTTTGCAATTTTTTTTATTTAAACAATTTTTGTAATTTTGTAATTTTGAAACAATAACTAAATTAATTTGCTAAAATATGATTATTGGCAACGACTTCAGTACAATACTTTTCAAAGATCAGAACCTTATTCGTATTGTATAAGAAAGTCATGTGCTGGACACATCAGATATTTTTAACAAGCGACGTCGAAACTACGTAAGTTAGGATACGTTGAATTTACGTTAAAACAACGTCTAAATTTAGTTATTTTGACTAAAATACATGAAATTACACATACGTTTACGTTATAGTGTTATTTTTAAAATAACCTATTTTGGCTGTGTGGCTGTGTCCTACTAAAGCAATTTTGAATTTGGATAAAACAATGCTGGAACTGAAATATTTATTATTTAGAATTTAGTATCCAAATTCATTTGATAAATGGTCGTTTAGCTGTCGGATGCAACTGGCTTAAAACTACTTAAACACACAGTAACATAAGTAATATATTTTTGTCACAGGTTCAAATTTAAATTAGAAAAAACGGATGCCGCTAGTAATTAGCGGAAGCGCACTACAAGACTATATCTTATAAGCTAACTGTCAACCAAATTCAATAACTACCACACTATGCTTACATTTTCTTATCTCTTCCGGTGCGCCTCCAGAGATGAACGTAACTGATTTCTAAGTAAAATTTCTGATTACAATGCAGCGATAGGCACTAATCAAAGTGTCCGCGTAACGGGTAATGTGGATTTTTTCATGCAAATTGCCTAGCTCATTGCAGGTGCTGCTGCACACATACACTCACACACAATGGTTGTTAGGTGAGCTTTTTTGTGCCCTCCAGTGCTGGTACCCTTTTTGTGTTTAGCACAAAGCGCAATCAGTTTCATTAAACTATATTATAGAATATTTCACGTAATTGAATAAAAATTATGTTGTAACGTTATGCGGTTTGGATTTTTTTTCAAATTTTTGATAATTGTGGAAATTATTAGAAATTTTTGTTTGATGGTACTTGTAATGGTCCGAACCAGATGATGGTAGCCTATTAAAGACTTTTGTCCCTACACTGAACTTTTCACCATCCCCTGTCCCCCTGTACAATATCATACATATTATACCTAATTGCAAGGATTTTCTATCCAGATAAAGCAACCATCAGACGAATTAAATAAACTGCCAGCAAAAGCAGTCGCATCAAGACACAGGAAACTGGAGAAAATGTTCTTATTTCGTATTTATAATTTTAGAATTGTCTGGTGTCGCGCATCCGGTGCATGAAGACAAAGACTTTTCTACCACTTGACGACATTTTTAATGTCATTATTAATAGACGACGTGCTACCTTAACACCCGCTATAAATCAGGAAGGTTTTTCTTATGTCCTAAGTCTTATGGAAATGTCCGTGGTTTTTCGTAATTAGTTTGTTCATTGTGTTGAAAAGGTAACGAAGGATATGGTCTTGCCTTCAGACTTTAGAGATCAATTATGACATATCGGTAAATTTGTCTTTTGTATAGATAGTATGTAGTTAGTAGAAATGTGTAGTAATTTAAATTCTATATAGACTTAATGGTGCCTTTACAAAATTGTTACTCTATAAATTACAAGTTGTTCAAGTGTAATTGCATAATTGCACCAATCACAGAATGGGAAACTACTTTGACTTTAATTTCACGTTCAGCAAAACCTGAATGACATGGTTTGTTTAGAGCACTCTCAGCTCCTCTCACTACATTTTTCATCTTGCACCTTTTCTCACTTAATATATAATGGAACAATAATATAAAAGAAACAATAAATAAATACAAATACTCCTCAGGCTATGCAAATATAAAACTATAAATTGAAAAATACTGAAAACCTTTGTTGTAATCAAATCTAGTTACAACATCATACAAACTAAACAACAAAAACTATTTTTTACCCCATTTAGAATCTAAAGTTTCATGCTATGCTTTTTGTAGAATGGTACAGAGAGAGCAAAAAATTCCCTTTGTTCTGATTTTGTAACAAAATAAAAGAAAAAACTAATTGAATGTGTACATCAACAGGGTTTTACTTATGAAAAACTGTTATAGAGATTTCAATTCGCTTTTTAAAGAAAAAATTACATAGGTACCTACCTACTGGAAAAAAGTTTGCATATGAAGCTAAGTTATATATTTGATTTCAAATGCGAAATAAATAACTTACCTGTTTCATTATGTCGCTATTAGTGTCAATTATTTAAAGTTTCATCAAAATGAATGTTAACTTATATTTTTCTCCCTTTTTAACTTTTTGTATTATATTTCATTGTCCGCTAAATTTAGTTTTTTTAATTCTGGCAGGAAAATCTGAAACTAGTTGCCATATTGTTGATAATTTTTTTCTTAATATAGGCAATCTTCTTTTTTGCAAAACTGTATTCTAACTTTAAATCTAAAAATCTGGTGTAGAGCTACGAATATTTAAATTGGAACATAAAATATTACTGAGTAATTTTATTTTTGTTGTTCATAATATTGATGATTTTTTCTTAATAAAGTTTAGTTTAGAGTTTATTCGTGTTAAAAATATACAAAGTACTTACACATGTCACATTAAAAATAGAAATCACAATATCATAGATACATTAAACATAAAAGGAAAAAAAAATAAAGTGACTACTTAAAACATTGAGCTTTGAAAAACTGCATTTTAAGTGAAAATCTGGTAATCCAGTGAAGAGTTTCCAGTTTTCAAAGTGGACCATGTAGAATGTTGATGAGAATTTTTTTCCGGTTCGCTCAAAAATATTCAGAACTAACTTCCATAATGTTGATAATTTTTTCCTTTGCTAGTTATTTTTGGAACATACTGTAGAAATGTTTCAATACAAAAATCATATCATATTTCAGCACACACTATACGTATGTAACATGTACCTTCAAGAGTATAGACATAATATGTACTCGTAACTATACCTACCATTTTATATTTATTGCAACTATTATTACCCAATAACTGTTAGAATAAGAATTCCCAACAAATTGTTTTGCTCTGGCATTTGATCGTGAATCATTTTGCGTTTGCATTTCATTCTAAAAACAAATAAAGATAATAATTACCACATTCATACAAGTTCAAGAATGTTCAGTTAGCCGTGGTGAAGGCCGCCACATCGTTGCATTTTGCTACACACAATTTTCCTTATTTTTGTTGTTTCTTCTTCTTAGTTTCTTTTGGTTTTGTCGACTTTAATTTATATTCATATGGACTAGTTCAGCTAGAGTAAAATAACGGTGAAAATGGATTTAATAACATAATATAGAATTATATTATTTTATACGAGTATTTAACTTTGTTTACAGGACCGTATTAGCTCGTAGGTAGTGTCAGTATCTATGGCTAATTTTGTATCAGGAAATTTATCCAATTTTAAACTTTGAGTCTTTAAAACAGTCATAAAATTTAAAAAAATTTTCTTTAATTATTATTATTAATCCGGTTTATAATGTTCTCCGACGTTTTCCGATTTCCAATCTCCACCTATCCCGGTCATTCCACAAATCGTTCCAGTTCCCTTTCTCTCATATCCCTATCTATATCCTCTCCCAGTTTCTTCCTGGTCTGCCTGGTTTTCTTTTGCCTTTAAGTTGCCATCTTAACTCTTTTATCGGAATTTTTTGCTCCAGCAGTCGTTGTATATGCCCAAACCAGCACAATTTATTGTTTGTTTCTGATGTCGTTTGTAATTGTGTGTGTCACCCTCATAAATTTTCTTACACGTTCGTTCGGGATACCGTTTCTCTCCTAGATATTCCGGCTGCTCTTCTCCAAAAATCCATTTCGGTTGCGCTCAATGTCTTTTCTGTTATAAATAAGCTTTTTGTTTTTCTTGTTGATGTTCTTCTCCTAAAGAATACCTATTCAGTAGGGCAACCGCTTTTCCTCCTTTGCAATTTCTGTCTTTAATTGCATCATCTATTGTTCCGTTTTCCGCGATTTTCACTCCAAAGATACTTATAACCTTTGGTTTTTAATGGTGTCTCTGTTTTCCATTCTAAGATCTTGTTTCTTTCCTCCTATTGCTTTGTCTTCTGTTTTTTGTATATTCATCTCTAGTCTCCATTTCTCGTACTCTTTTTAATCAGTTTTCGGGTCATATACTCCAGATAGTCATAGTCTTGGGATATAAGACCTGATAGTCATCTGCGAAACATAGTTTATATAAAGTGGTATCGGTAAGAGGTAAACTCATTTTTCTGCATTTTTCTTTCCAGTTTTTCAGAGCTCTGTCCAGATATATGTATTTTAAATAGAGTTGTTTAGAATTTAGAAATTTAGAAATCCAGCCCTGTGTATTTGTGTAAGAAAGAGATAAAATGTGTTTGTAAATGTTTGATTTATTTGTGGAATTTCACAAAATAAGAACAGAAGCCGGAGGCGCGGTTTGTTTGAAATTGTACAGATTTCTTTTGTATTTGCTTTAATAATAATAATTATTCTCACAACATGAGTATATTAAAGGGAAAATATACAACCTAAATTGTTTCCGGTTTGGTTTTGGCACCCTTTAAAGATTAACTAGATATATGACAGGTTTCGTCTGCAGTTGCACTTTGCTTTGTTACTAATTAACCGTTGTGAAATTTGTCTAGGTATAATATGCAAGGTAATAAGTAAATTAAAACACGTCAGCGTATCTGAGTTACAAAGCCTTTGATGTGTTATCAACAAATTAAATGGTTTCTTAGAGCAAGGTAGCTCAATTTGATCCTTAGACTTAAAGCAACAAATTTACTGCATGTTTGATAAAAGTGATGATAAGCCAGTTTGATATGCGGTGAACATGATTTCAACTGATTAATAAATAATTATTAGCTGCAAAAAAATATTTTATTTGCGAAAAACAAAATCTTTTTTTCTACTAAATAAATGAGACTTAACCTTAATCAAGCAAGTCACTTGAATATATCGAACTCTTAAAGTTAATAAAGTATATTAATATTTATTTGGTTTAAAGAAAATATTTTTTCTTTATCCGCATTTGATTTAGTTGTAGGAAAGAAATATTTATTTGATGTAATAAGTTAAACCTCGTTACCCCAAAAATATGATCTATTCGAGGCAAACATAATGTAAAAATGAATTAAAATATACGTCAAGTTAACATTGGTTTCCTTTATTTCGCCATTACTTCCTTCATAAACTTATCAACAAACAAAAATTGTGTGCATTCTTGGTTTATGTAAAATGTCGACTATTATTGTAGGTATTATAGGTACATAACTCTGCCAATTTCATGCATCACAGATTAATTTGTATAAAATGAGTGAAGAGAAACAACAAATCCGACACTTGACACTATAATTTCCCCAATCAAATAACACTGCCAACTGATTTTGTCTAATTTTCGTGCTATAGGCTGTAATTTTCACTGCTTTGCAGGAGCAAAACCTGCAAAACTAATCTGAGCAACATTTGGAGGCCGCGGGCAATTTTTAGCTGTTTCAAGTTTCGACTTGGGCAGCTGTTGCAAAATGTTAGAGGGGCATGATGGCATGTCTGAGAGTTTCGTGCACGATACACACACACACACACACACACACTCGATTCAGAATCGAGCAGCCAATAAATGCAACCAGTCAGAGGAGTTAACCAACGACTTTGGATTATATTGCGGTGTGTGTCCGTTCGTCTGGTTTTGTGTTGAGTACGGTCGGTCGACGGCAGCACGTTTGGCTTTTATATACAGCATCACTGTCCAAGGCCGCCCGTGACTGGACCACAAGTATCCGTACTTTGCATTTTCTGACTTGAGTAGGTTGAGGTTCAATATATTTTTACTTTTTGATGATTTTTCTTCCTTAATAAAGTCAACATTATAGATTAGATTACATATAGGGGTCGTCTGGCATAGGCTGCCTTTCGGAAACTGCGACCATTCCTTGGTCTTTTGTTCGAATTCTACTCAAAGTATCATCTCAGCTTTTTGGAGAGATTAGTCAATAAATTTATATCGCATATCTTTAACCTGGTATGTTGGCCCAGTAAATCGTTTTAGCCTTTGTTTTCCATTTATGAACTTCCTCCCTTCGTCTATGTGTCTTATTCAAATCACATAATGGTTCAGGTTCTATGGGTAAAGCCTCTGCTCCTCTTCTTGCGAAATTGTCGACTATTTCATTTCCTTCTATTCTCTCATGATCTGACATCCAATTCAGGGTAATCTTGATGCCTTTGGCCAGCTTCTTGAGGGATTATCTGCATTCCATAGTATATAGTGGTAGATATGATGAGACTCTGTGCACGGGGTGTCCTGAGCTCCCAACATTTCTTGACTATCAGACCTTATGTGTATAAGTCTTTTGACCGTTATATTACTTCGCAGATATTCTTGGGCACATAGATCCATGATCTATAGCAAGTATTTCAGCTTGCAAGATTGTTGGGGTGTGACCTAAAGCTAAGGCTATTGCTGCCTTATAGTTAGAACCGTAAATTAATGCCTATTCCGTCCCCTTGCTTGTTTTCGATGCATCCGTAAACCAGATGAAGCATTCAGTATTTGATTGCAATGTATGATTTCTAGCCACGTCGGGGTCATTTATAACCACATTGAATGGTTTGTAAAAGTCAAAGGTTTTTGGAATTTCATCCGATGGTTTTTCTTGAAAATCTGGTGAAATTTGATCCAGTATTTTTAGGTGCTCAATTGGGTCGCCCGGCTTGAGTCTCTGGTTTGCAGGGTCTCAGGAAAGCCCTTAGGCTTTCTCCTTGCACTAGTAAGTGCAGAGGTGTGGGGTCCAGTAAGATTTTCAGAGCTGCAGTTGGGGTTGTCTTCACATACAGCAAATACATTATTTTTTCGATCATAAATATATTTACATATATTTAGTTTTACTATCTCTCCTGGTTGGGACACCCTGTACAATTTCCAATAATTCAAATTTTTCGATCAGTTTGTGTCTCTATCACAACACTGTGAGCATCATCCACATGAAACGGTCATTTAAAAGTAATAAACAAGTGAGTATATCGTCATTGGCGATGCGGTCAATTTGCACATGCAGATTTAAACTTCATTAGAAAGTAATCGTTCGCACTATAACTGTACGTATAATTTTTTAATCAATTGCCCATTCCGCGGACGTATATACAGCTAGATTAATTTTAAAGTTATTCAGTGCACTATTTTTTTGTAGCTTGTGCTACCTTCTTGTAACTTTTATTTGTTTATTAATGGCTTTATATTTACACATCTAGTCGGGAATATGGCAGGATGATCAGGAGATTGGGTTTAATGGTTCAAGTTGTCACGATTTGAATGTTTCATTTGCATGTTGAAACGATTTGGTATATTTCACTTTATGCACTTCAATACAGGGTGTTCTAGAACGCCCGCACTTCCTCTTAATGGCAAGTTTGTCTTCAAAATCATGGAAATCAATTATTTGTTATAGCATCTATCTTAGTTATCCACATGAACAAAAAATTCGTATTTATTAACAAAAGTTTGAAGAAAAATATTGTTGGGCACAAAAGACTAGAAACAGGAGAGCGAACTTCCCATGTGCGCCCTGCTCCCTGCTCTTCAATTACTGTACTGCGCATCTGTCAAGCGACTGACAGATGTGCAGTACAGCAATTTTAGAACAGGGCGCACATGGCGAGTGGCGATTGAAAGGGGAGCTGTCGCCGTATATCGGCCTTCCTTTTCCAAGTGATTTCGCTCTCCTGTTTCTAGTCTTCTGGAGTGGGCACCTAATTACGCAATTTACCCAAAGAGAGATTCTTGTGGTATCCCTCGAATTTCGCCCACCCAGTATAATATAAATACACCGACTAACATAAAACACGGAACATTTCGCGGTATTCTTTGATCCTAATTACATTTTATGACTACTATGTGCTTATTGCATACTTATTCTCCAAATGAACATTTCACACAACTAAAATGCATTTTGCAATAATTGTACAATTAATACAGAACGTGTGGATGTTCATTTGTAATGGTCAATTAACATTTTCCTCGGATTACGTCCAAACGTTTCCGCATTAATAAACGATAATTTGCGACAAGTATGTTTTTTCACAGCAACAAAAAAGTGACAAAAATAAACACCATTTCGTACTCAAGTACATCACGCAGGCATTAAACTCTGTAGCTTTTATGTTCATTTGTTGTTTATTTAGAGCGCCATTGACATTTTGTTGTGGCATTTTAGTACATACAGTCATCGTCTAGCTGTAGCAGGCTGTGGCCGGTGCACGCCGTAAACAATTGCCGGCTAGGTCTAGGTCGTTAGCTAATCAGACATTCAAATAAAGTTGTTTAACATTAAAACAATTCCCACTACCGTATTTTATTTGTTAGTTTGTAAATTGCATTGCAAAGTGGGATGGAAATTTATAACCCAGACAATCATTTTGTTTAAACTTGATGATGTATAATATAATAATATAATATACTATAATTATTGTTTCTTCACTCATGCACACCATGTATATTTATAGGCAAAACTGATTAGGATTTCAGAGGTTCTAAAAATTTTTTGGACACTGCCCAGTGAGATACCAACTCAATAATCTGGCTCTAGTGGAAATTTCGAGTTGCAGACTAAGCATGTGATTCGGAGACTGAAACTGCCGAGCGTATACTCTGTAAGTGCAGAAGTGCACTAGTGCAGTGCATTGGCGCATCTTAGGAGAACTCAGTTTGGAAGTGCTGAATAACGCCTGAAATAGTGAGAGAAGCGCCTCTCGGAACGGTTCTTGGCTTTACCAAGAGGTTGGAATTTCTGAGATGATACTTTGGGTATGGTACGAACAAAAGACCAAGGAATGGTCCCAGTTCCCGAAAGGCAGTAGATGCCAAATGATCTCTATATGTAATTGAATCTTGTTTCACAAAGATCGCTTCCCATTACATACAAGTCTTCATTAAAAGAATCATCAATCAAAAGTACCTACATAATAAGTATTTTTAGAGCCGATCTTTTCTCCTCTTTGACAGATAAATTCCTAGTTTACAATTATTACTATAATGAAAATCAGCAAATTAATAATAATTAATATTAAAATATCGTACAAGTAAGCGCATCTTACCGTTTGATTACTGGTTGTCATAACAACAGGGCAATAATTCAAGTCACTAATATTTATTATTTGCTTTAGGGCGATAGAACCACGCATGTAAGTGAAGGGCGAAGGCAAATCTACTCGAGAATGCAGTCTAGAATTCGATCTACACAAATGGGTTACTCCCTCGTGTTTTAGAGTTCGATGCTTACGACCCTTGGTGCTTAATATACTATTATTAGGTATGTTTACTTAAAACATAAAGTTTACGAAGATATTTACAAGAAATTAATTGTGAGAGATCAATAGCCGGCCGCAGGTGCTGCTAAATACTAAAAAACTTCATTAAAACGCGTCTGTCTTTTTTCCTTATCCACAAAAGTCATTTAATCTAAATCGAGGCCGTAAAATCAAAGATAATTTAACGTTTTCATCAACTGCTCCCGCTGCTGCTGGTATTCTAAAAGTGGTCTATAATAATTACACCTTTAATAACTTCCTCTGATAATAATGTAACTAGTCTTGAATTACGGTTTTGCATAGGCCGGGTACTAGTAGGTAATTAGTAGTGTAAGTGTAATTTGTCCATAACACATAACTGTGTGTGTGTTGGTTGATTTAGCCGAGAGAGTCCTTAGTGGTTATAATGTATATCCACATCCTGTGGCCTGTAGGCTCAATTCTACTGCTAGTAGAAGGATGTTATAGGCGATGGAGGGGAAAAGGGACTTGATGCTTTCGTATCACTTACTGTGTTGTTTATGGTCTCGACCAATGAAATTCAAGTACATACACGACATAACTGTGTTTTCACATCACATCACATCTCTATCATACCAAATGGAGACATTGCTGCCTGCGATCAGTGCTTTGGTTTTGCTCTAGATGTAGAATAAAGTAGTTTGGTTGGTGAGTGTTTAATCAACCGATTTGAAAGTGACTATTATTAGTATGTAGTGCTTAATTGAATAACTAGATTAGAAAAATTTTCAACGAACAGAGTAAACATGTATAGGTACAGGGTGGGTTAAATGTTAAATGGGAGTTGTCGCCGTATATCGGCCTTCCCTTTTTATGTGAGTTCGCTCTCTTGTTTCTAGTCTTCTTGTCTTATTTGTCCCTTCTACGTCCTATAGTTTGTAAACTACTGCTAAACGAGTCGTTAGTTTTTATACGTCTTAATGCAAATTCGTAATTTGGCAGTTCTATAAGAAGAAACAAATGAATTATGACCATTCTTAATGAAGTGTCAAATTTTTTCAAAAAGACGTTTAGAAATAATATCGATTTTCGTATAATTTTACGGAGAAATGTAAAACATTAAATTCCCATTATGTTTACTTTAAATATTTACCATTTCCACATGATAATTAAAATAACTATATTTCGGTTTTGTTACACAATCCGAGGCAATAATCAATAATAGTTATTATTGATACAAACGGAACCGAATAAATTACAGCATTATTTATGTAAGATTTTATAATGCAACAAAAACAATACTAAAATGTAAACTTCCTATTATAACAATACCAAACAATACCAAACAACAACAATCATTTATTATTTACATAAATGCATCAATATCAATAGCCTGTCAGGTTTATTCTATTCTGTTCGACTATCCAAAGTGCACGGTTTATTTTTATTTTCTGTATTTTACCGAAAACAAAACGAATTTCTAATGAATATCTGAATAGGAGTTTACGTGCTTGTATTCTACCTGAAAATAAAATGTGGTTTTTCCCATCGTATAAAACAACAGACTTAACAAAACAATAACAAAATCTATAATAAATTATCGTGGTAATTATATGCGTTGTACAGGGTGTTCCAACCATGCGAGGTAATTAATTTATGGCTTTGGTATTCATTAGGTTTTTGACATAGAATTGTTCATACCCAAAGTATATACTTCCAAAAATTGTGATTATTGATATTTCTTAACACTCCCAGAGATATTTAAAATGAAAACTGTACTGAATCAGATGGATTTCGATATGTTCTATTCAAAGTTTCAAACTACATTGCGATGTCTCTATGCATTTTAAAGATATAATGGTTTAAAATCGAAGGTTTGCAATTTTACAAACTTTTTTGGTGTATTTTTCTGATAAACCAAAATTAGTTCGATATCATTTTTTAGGCAAGCACAAACTATTGGGTGCAATAATGAAAACAAAAATTTTAATTTTAGGACAAATTATTATTACTCATGTGTGTTTAGAAAGTCCCTTTTTAACAAAATAACATTCTTCCACATCACATCATATATAAGCTTTTGCAGCTTTATCCAAAGTTAATCTTCGTGTAGGTTGGTTTGGTGGAGTCTGTGCACACACATACACATGCATACATATACGTGTATGTTGTTGAGGTGGTTGTAGATTCCCTCCGGCCGCCAATGCTTGATTAGTCGCCCCCGCTACCCCAACCATGCCGCGCATGCATTCATCTGCATTAACACCTGCAGCTATACGCTCCGCATTTTTTGTACTTGACCCGCCTCAGGGTCCAAATACAGGATCTGCAGCCCTGGCGACTGCGATGCAAAGCTTACTGCTCCCGCGCTCATAGATGGATCGTGATGGTGTGATGGTTATTCACCAAATTCTCTGTCGATGGCTTGTTGACATCAGCAGGAAAAATTTCCACTTTGAAATATCGATAACAAAAACAAAGTATGATATGGTAGTGGTGGTAAGCTGGTTTATATCTACAGCAACAGCCAATTTTTTTAATTTATCAGAGAAGAGCAAAAAGTTAAAGGGTAGAAATGCTTTAAATTTATTATCTTATACAAATTTTGAACAACAGTTGAGAGGAGATAATAATTTCCATTTTTGCAAGTTTTTTAGATTTTAAACTGTTATTAGTATCTATCTCTAAAACACGTAGAGATATCTCAATAAGGTTTGAAAGTTCGCATATAACAAACCTTAATCTCCGATTCGGAATAGTTTTAGTTTTAGTCAATAATTATCCATGAAAAAACTAAGTTTAAGGTTGAAGCTCAACAAAATTTATGATTTGTTAGTAAAATTATAATCTACTATTCCTTACCGCTAGGTACTTATTGTAAATAAGAAAGACAGTATAAACCTAAACATCCCTGTTAAGGTTGATCTAAAGATAAATTCGTTGTGGATTCCTCAAGTCACCATTTTTTTCCAGTACCACAACCAAACGCATATTATATTGTTGAAGGTCACATCAGTTATTGCATGCATACTATTCCTCCTCCCGCAGTGCAATCTGACTTATCTCATGCATCTTGCGAGGGCGATCGGCGAGGGTCCAGAGAGCGCGGAGGAGGCTGCTTTACCCCCCGCACTCCCTCACCAACAAGCCCAAAGCCAACCACAGGCCGGATTCGTTACGCTTACGAGTTCTCCTCGTTATATTTTTCACCCAAGAGTCCGGTCGGCCTTTCCACTGCCGGCAATAAGGTCAATGTTAATTGCCTCCATGGACAACACAACCAATCTACTTCTTGTATCTTCATGCACTGTGATTCTTTATGGGCTTTCTTTGCCATTGCTGGCTTTTCCTGCATGAGCTCAGAGGACCCAACAACAAGATATGGTCGTTTTTTCACTTGGATGGTCATTGAACAGTTGCAAATGCAGAAGTAGTAAAACTAATAGACTCCTACAAGAGCAAAATTATACTAGTTAATCAATTACAAGCTGACTATCAATCAATCTCGAGCACTGCTGCATCTAAGATCATGATGAAATAGCTACCATACAACTTGTACCTATGTAGGTATATCTATCAGTCAGAGCTTTTTTTATTATGTTGTTTTGTTGGCTCCCTGCTTGTGTTATTAATCACATTGCCTCTGTAATGTTGTAAAAAAATTGGCTCACTAGACAAGATCAAAGTAACTTGGATGGTTATCAACATCTACCGTCAGAATTTATGATAATTTCGGTATTTCTGTACACAGGGTGAACTAAAATATCCGCTATGAACTCTTTTTTTAAGGTTAGGTTTAAGTAATAGTATGAAACGAGTGTGGAAAATGGAAAAGTTGGAAAAATTTTATATTTCATGAACTTTGAAATTATTTGTAATAATCCAAGTCTTTTCAAAAGTCATATGTTTGAAACTACGATAGTCTGAATTTCCAAAAATTAACTATCTTACAAAGCTAAATTGATTAGAAAGAGAATTACAAATATTTTAGTTGCTGTTTTTCGATTTTTCTTCAGAGTGCCAATTAAAACTGTTGAATTTTATGCAAATTTTCAAAGTAGGTACATTTCTTTAGTGTTTTAGAACTACTGGGTGAATTATGTCCATATTAACATATTTACAGTGACAAATACTGCTTATAACTAAATTCCGTTACTTAGAATACTTTTTTAATGTTTTAATATTATTTCTGATTAATTAAAAGTGAAGTTAAAATTACTAACAATTATCGAAATGTGTCTTCAAAAATCATGCTTTTGGAACTGCTGGTTCACTTTTAGAAAATTTTACCCTTTTGCATTTGTAAATATCGACATTGATTAGAAAAAATTACAAATCATCTAGTCGCAGTTTTCCGATTTTTTCCAGTGGTTTAAAGGCCAATTTTTGAGTTTTATGCAAATTTTTAAAGCACATTTATTTAATTTATACTTGTTTACTGATTTGCAACAATGAATAAATCGTTTCATTTTCAACCACATTCTTTTTAAAAAAAATCACATACTATCAAACTTTTATAACAAGCATAGGTACCTACATAAGTAAAAAGCCCTGTTGTTTTTCCTTCCAGTGTTAAATGGATTATAATCAACATTAAATTTAGATTACTGTTGTTTGCTGCTGTTGTGCTATTAATTTGAACTGGTCACGATGTTTTGCGTTGCACCTTGAATGCAGCAGCAACAAAACAGCATCCGTTTGAGTAGCATTTGAGAAGACAAGTTGTTGGCGGGAAAAGGGCGAGGTTCGTGAAGAAGGAAGTGATGTAGAACAATTTAACTGGATGGTTAATTCGTTTGTCTAACGAGCTGTAGGCTAAACGTATCTAGTAAAAAACTTGATAAGATGTTAACTTAAGTATAGGTATCGTTAATTAGTTGTAAAATATATAAACTATTATTATTACAAAAAATTTTTAAAAATTTGTATAAAATTCTAAAGTTCGTCTTTAAACCACCGGAAAAATAAAAAATAAAAAAACAGATATGACTAATTAGACACCATGTATATAAAACATCGACCATTTCGAGCTTTTCGAACCCTGATGAAAAATTCTGTCATTAATTCAGTTTCCATGATGCTACTTTCGAGTTCTGCACGACGAACCCCACAAAGTCAAAGATTTTCAATAAATTCGTGAGCACTTGGCATTTTTCATGGATGACCAGGCACCGCAGTTGTTGGGCTGGTTTGCTTGGGTACCGCATCGGGACACCACCGCCGCCTTCGCACTGTCCTGTTCAGCGCACCCACGCCGTTTCACTTCACTCCGTATAAAACAATTCATCAACCAACCGAAACACTGTACACTTCAATAATAAATACTATATTAACACTGTATTTTTATTTGTGACTATTATTGTTACTATTAGATACTTATTATTTTCATTCATTGTTAAATGAAAATTTAATTATTTTTTGTGTATCTGTGGCGATGTCGGCGTTTCAGTGGAAGACTTGATGTGTTCATCAGTTATTTTATCACACAGAAAATAATGCTTCTCCCAAAGAAATGTTTACGTATAGTAAAAAATTGGCTTCTTTATGCTTGAACAGACAATCGCTCACTTTATCACCTTTCATTTCTGAGAAATTTGCGATTTGTTTTAACAGTTTATTTGTGTTTTATTCGTGTGTGAACATTCAAGTGACAATTACGTGACACTATTTTTTTTGACAAGATTTCCATTCAACTGAAAAATATAAATTAATATTAACGGTACCTGGGTTTCTTGTGAGAGGTGATGGATGCAGAAGAACCAAGACAAATCGAAAAAATTCTTTGTTATTTAACTATATTCCATATAAAAATCCGGAATTTTGATTTTCAAGGTACATTTTGAAAATCAAAATTGATGAGGAATTTTAGTTTTTTCCATTCGAGCCAAAATATTCTAAACTTGAATTATTTTTTTTAATAAATGCAATATTCTAAATGAAAATCCAAAAATTGAACTACAAATTTTCCGAGAGGCGCTTCTCTCATTATTTCAGGCGTTATTTCAGCACTTCCAAAGTGAGGGTTCTCCATCTCCTAAGATGCGCCAATGCACTGCACTTACAGAGCATATCATCAAAATGGACCAGGTCCATAATTTTGATGATATGTAGGATGTAGGCCTACATCCCCAAGTATCAAACTTCCAGTCGAAATTTTATATCGCATTCAATCCGAGGACACCCTGTATATGGAAGACCTACTAACTAGATGAACACCCTCTATATATCATCGTTGTTATATATACATATTCCAGACGCAATTAAAAAAATCAGTATTAATTAACCGTACACTTGTCTATTAATTCTGCAATTCCACCAACTAAACATCCAGAAATAAAATCACGAACATTTTGTCATTTTATTACCCAATATTTTACACGTTTTTAACGACTATTAAACACTAAAACTGTTTCTTGGAAGCAGTTTAGGCATCACAAATAACAAAAAACGAACAAACCAAAACAAAAACAACAACAAAAAAAACAAACATGAAACACAGACAGTGTTATTTGCATTCCATTATAATTAACCAAAAGGTGTATAACATGAGCATAAAAAAGAAAACCTTCAAAATACCAACAATAATAAATATGAACGGTACACAATTACGTATATTTCGTCGTCCGTCGTCTACATGAATTTTAAAACGTAGTAGTTGGCAATGAATAAAAAAAAGAAACCTGAAGGATTTTTATTTTGTTCTCATTCTACCATGACCTGCCTTAATTGGACTTGCAATGCGCTGGTACCTCTTCACTCTGTATGTTTGCTTGTAAATCTAATTCTGCTGAAATTTATTCTCAAATTTTTTTCGTTGCAATTTTTTTTAATTGCAATAATAAACATTCAACAATGATGATGTGGTGAACCATCTATGACTGCAAGAGCAGACAAAGATGTCATTTTGAATGTCAAGGTTAAGGTTGGGAAAAAAGTTGGTTTCAAATATCTGGCAAAGGTTGTGCAATGACCAGATAAAAGAGAATTATTTTGTAATTAAGAGATAAAAAAAAGACACTTGACTGAATTTAGAATACATTTTTTAGTAGATGTGTATCTGAATAACTTTGACACATGTAAATTTGGCACCCTTTCCTATTTTATATATTTACTACAGTTAAGACAAGTAAGAAATCCACTATTTTTTTATTAATTTCTGATAATAAAACTTAAACTTCTCCTGAATCTTCTACATGGACCCACTTTGAAAATTCGTAACTCAGTTCGTCTGCAAATGCACAAAAAATTAGCAATTATGAAATTATGTACTTTAGAATATTTTGGCTCGAATGAAACAAATATTAAAATTCTCATCAATCTTCTGGTACCCTTTCAAAATTCTTCTACACCAAATTTTTGAATTTTCATTTAGAAGACAGCTTTGCAAAGTTCAGTTTTGCCTTTATCAAGAAAAATAGTATGAATCTTATAAAAGTTAGTTTTGATGAATGGGAAAAACTAAATTTTTCCATTAATTTTCAAATTTCTTTAAAAATTAGTAGCTGTACACTAGATTTTCTATTAGGATAAAAAGTAAGTTTTGCAAAGCTGTATCTACTTAAGTTTGCTCTTCGAAAATTGCGTATATTCAAAGTACCTATCTAATCTCCATTCATATAGAACAGTAGATGTTTTCTTAGCATTTCCATCCATTAACATAAATAAATTATCATCCTTTCGTTTGAATGATACACCTCAACTTAGGCATTATTCACTCCCCAGATTTTAAATTATACTACATTCAGCCTTATTACGGTGGCCATCTAAATCTGCACCGATATCTAAATAAATTAGATTGCCGAAACCGATGTCTGAATTAAATCTAGATTGGTCCGTACCACGGTGGCTCGATCGGAATAGGCTTGACACGATCTAAATCGTCGATCTAAATTTCTTGACATTCCGATCGCTTTTATGTTGGCACCAGTACTATCGGTTACACATAACCTTATTTTGAATAATTATTTCTGTGTTTGTGTTAAAAACTTACAACTATCAAGTAAGTATTTTTTTATATTTGTGTATAATTAATTATGATTTAGATATGGACGCAAAGAAAAAGCATTTTTATTTGGTCTGCAGTTTTTTGTAAGTATAATTTATTATTTATTTGTTGTTTCACATAAATTAGATGTGTGGGAATTTAAATTTTTGTATCACATAGGTTTAAACGTAGGGAAGGTACTTGAGAAGGCTAATGGTTTGTATATGTATACATTTGAATAAATACTCTCTTTCAGAAATCTAATTAAGTAGGTATAATTTTTTCTAATGTTTATTTATGTTACTTTATGCTTTACTCTGCTTAGATACTGGGAGGGCCTGGTTTGTTTTGTATACATACAAAAATTCTTTCTTCCAGAAATTTATTACAGATTTTTCTTAGTGTTGTACCAAACACATTTCAGTTCTGTTCTGTTCGATCTGTGCGCGACATCACTAGCTAAAAAGCAAGTATAGGTACTTAAATAAAATATCAAATAGATAGGTACCTACCTATTTATTTTTATTAAATTTGTTTTAGCCATGGAAGGAAAGAAGAAAGCATCCAAAGATCAGTTTTCGGCATTTGTAAATTTTTTAGAAACAAATAAAGTGCTTCGTTTTGGGAAAGGAGATCCCGAACTGAAAAAGCGAGAATTTAAGAAGTTGGTTGACACCCTAAATGCTGTCGGAGGGGCTGTAAAATCCGAAATAGGTTGGCGAAAGGTAACTTTACATACGTATTGCTTACAAAATGCTAAAAAAATCGTTTTTACAGACGATAAATGAATGGCGCTGCAACATTAGAAAAAAAGCGCGTGGAGGCAAAGATCTAACTAGTTTAGAGAGAAAACTATTAGAACTGATTGGAAAGACGGCTGCAATTGGTCTAGAAGTGCAGGAGCTAGGTGAAGTTGAAGGTGAACTATCAGAATAACATTATTGTTATGTAGGTACTAATTTTTATTTAATTTTTAGAAAATATTGAAACGATGGATGCTGATACATTTGAAAATGTACCAAGTAAGTTAACAAAATTGTTGATGTATTTAGTATTTTCACTTTAACTATCTTTGTAGTAGTAAACATATTTGAATTTAAACGTATATTTAAGAAAGCTTTTTTAGTACCTGATGCACCACTAGAAATTGGAGATATTTCTCCTACTAGCTCACTAGAAGATTGTACGTATACATAGAGATACCTAAATATTAATTGCATCGTGTAATAAAATGGTATTTTAGATACTCAAAATGTGATGGAGGAATTTACAGAAGAGCCCCAGCCCGGTCCTTCTACGTCTACCTATGTTCGTCTAACAAAAACGGCGAAGAAAACCAGTAAGTTATAATTTTTAAATTAAAATAGACAGCTATTTAGGCCTAGAAATTTTTTCTTTAGAAGCAAGTCTTATAAATAAGTTCAGTTATACATATCATTTTTTTTATTGCAAATGTAAATGTGCATTTTTTTCTCATTTTATATATCGTTGTAATACAATTGCATTTTAGGGGCTCCAGACGAGGTGGAAGAAATTATAGAAGAGCCCCAGCCCGGTCCTTCTACATCTGCCTATGTTCGTTTAACAAAAACGGCGAAGAAAACCAGTAAGTTATAATTTTTAAATTAAAATAGAGATCTATTTAGGCCTAGGAGCAATTTCTCTAGAAGCAAGTCTTATAAATAAGTTCAGTTATACATATTTTTTTTTGGCAAATGTAAATGTGCACTTTTTTTCTCATTTTATATATCGTACAATTGTATTTTAGGTGCTCCAGAGGAGGTGGAGGAAGTAGAAGAGTCTGGTCCTTCCGTTGCCAATGTTGGCGGAAAAGAAATGACGAAAAAAACCAGTAAGTTATAATTTTTAAATTAAAATAAACGACCATTTAAATCTAGGAATAGTTTGTTTAGAAACAGAGGTCCTATCATAAAATGTAGATATACCTACAGTATAATATTTTTAATTGAAAATATTTGTCATTTATCTAATTTAATATTAATTGGTAGAAAAGAAGAAGAGTGGAAATCTAGTGGTAGATGTATTTGAAAGCCACTCCAAAGCTACCCGGGAAGGTTTGAATAAGGTTGCGGATGGCCTTTTCGCCGTAGCTTCCGCGATTAATAGGGTCGCTGATGCTCTTGCCGGAAAATAGTTAAGGATAGATTTAGAAAACATGTACATATTTTTAATTTGTAAATACTTTTTTTATGTAAATATAAATATAAAAAATACACTATTTTTCTTTCTTTCTTTTTTAATAGCACGAATGCAGAAGACCCGTATTGACCAGTATCAACTGTATGTGGACTATCTAGGGACAAAAAAATGTAGTACTGAATTGTTTGGAAAATTATGTACCAATTTAAACCAGTGCGAAGGTCCCTCAAGAAGTATTTCTCAGTGGAAACAAGTACGTAACAATTAAGACTTCAAGTCGTACACCTAATAGTAACTTGATAACTAGGTATTTAGAGAATGGGAAAGCAAAGTAAAAGCAAAGGCCCGAAAAATACAACAATACCAAATGGGAACGGGTGGTGGTTTACCACTGTATATATTTTTAACCACCCTTGAAGAGAAACTGCTAGGGGTTCTCAGTAAAATATTAATCTATGGAAATAGAACAATTAAAGAACTGGGGCTCCTAGAGAAAACAAAATATAAAGTGGGTAAAGTTTATCATAGAATAAACCAATCCCGCGAATACAGATCACGGCCTACAAGTAGGTAGAAATGTTATTTAATATTGCAGTAATTTTATCTTGGTTGATTTCAGAACTAACTCGAACAGTTTTAAAAAAATTAAAGCTACATATAAAACTTATACAAGAAGACCTTGACAAAATTGTACTGGGGATGACGGAAATTTGTCGAGCATTGGACCGAGTAGCCGATGTGATTTAGATAATTTAAATTAATTAAAAAATTATAAATTTATAGTAGGTAGGTATGTAAATAAAATAATAAATAAAAATATATGATTTAATTTTTGTACATTAATTGTAAATAGTCTTTATTTAATTAAAGTAAGCATTTAACACCGCTTCTCTTATCTGGGCACCGTTTGCCAATTGATCTTCGCCATCAAATTCAGGCACATCGCCGTCTTCTTGTCGGTTTTCTTCTAAAATAAAAAAATATATATACAAATTATAATATTTACCAAAAATGTATACCTATTTAAGCTTACCATAATCCTCTAATACATCATTAAAACCGATGCAAGCATTGTGTAAAATTGCACAAACATAAACAATGTTAGCAGCTATTGTTGGCTCATAATGTAAAATGCGGTGTCTCAAAATACATCTAAATCTTTGTTTCAAAACCCCATTACACCTTTCTACTACATTTCTTATAGCCTTATGTGCAATGTTGTAGTTCACCTCTCTGGCTCCATTAGGTCTAAGAATAGGGGTCAGTAGCCAGGGCTCGAGAGGATATCCAGAGTCACCTGTAATAATCAATATAACAATAATTAATATAATTTCATTTGGACGTTTAATTAATTACACAAATTTACCTAATAAATAAGAATTTCTTTGACCTTCATTGTAATTTTGCCTTAAGTGTCTTTTTATAGTTGATGTCTGCCATATCGCAGCATCATGAACCGAACCTGGAAATCTTGCATTAATGTTGAGAATTTTCAAATTCGCATTGCATATCTAAAATATAAAAGTATGATTACATCTGGAATAAAGGTGTAAATTGTACATATTTACAATTTGTACATTAAGGCTATAAAAACCTTTTCGGTTATAAAATATTACACCTGGCTGTTCAGGATCTTCCGTCGGGGGTGCTACAATTCCGACATGGGTGCAATCTATACATCCAATAATTCCTGGAAAACCTAAATTCATATCCATAAATCTGAAAAATATTTGTCATTTAAATTTAAAATAAGGTGAATTTTATTACAAAGAAATTTGTTATAATTACCCTAATTTTTCGCGTTGTTTTTCTTCGTCTGTTCTGGGAAATTGAATTATGTACCCAAGTATATCAACGATCAAAGGAACTACTTCACGTAAGCAATTGCTTACACTAGCTTGGGACATGGGATACAGATGGTCTTGACCCACTCCCTTTTGATAGTCCCCTTGTGCCAAAAAATGTAGTACACAAAATATCTAGAAAAATAATATAGTAAAAACAGAAATCGACACTTTACATTTATTATAATAAACATACACGTAGATTTTTTGGAATATGCAGAGTCCTTCGTACTGAATCGTTCATGTGTGGTCCAACTTCGTGAATTAAACGATTCGCAACTTCCTTATTTACACGAAAAATACTTTTAAAAATACCATTCGGTAGGTTCATTGGATCACTCGTATCTCTCAAATATCTCCTTTGTCTGTAAAGGTCCAACCTAAAATTTGTTATTTTTTTTTATTTACCTATTTTATTTCATTACAGTTTTAAAACATTGCAGCAATTTAAACTGTATATGAAATCATTTATACATACATACCTTTGCTGTTCATTCACAAGTATTTCTAACAAAAGCAATTCACCAAAAAAAGCCATCTTAATCGATGCACTTTAACTCACTTGTTTAAATTTAAATTTTGTGTGTATGTACCGAAATATATTTATAAGAAATTTTAATAATATTTACAATATTAACATAACAATTAATAACATTTAAAATAAAAATGATTATTTAATACACTTAAAACTTCAAAATAAAGTAGGAACCGTCAGAGCATCAGAGCAACTACAAAAAAACTAAAGTTAAACTCGCGTCTACTTCTATTTAAATACTAAAAAAGCACGCAAAGCATTTCAAATCTATGAAATCTTTTTACATGCTGTTCATATTTGATTTTTTTATTTAAATTTATACACAAATTACAACAAATATTCAAATTTATAACAAATTTTAAAGTTTCTCTGAAAAAATACATCATTTACAATTATTTATAACAAAAACAAGTCACCAAGAAAAGCCATCGGAATCGTAGCAAGTTCTCTAACCCACTTGCTTAATTCAGATCGAAAATTCAGATCAATCGTAATTAATCATCTGGTGAAATGCCACCATATTCCCAAATTTCTTGACACCATCGGTAAAAATTCCGATGTTTAAATTATTTAGATCAATATTTTAGAGATCGGAAAAATTTAGATCTGATCGGCCACGGTAATATGAATCCGCCATATCATCGGAAATATTTCGACTATTGAAAAAATTCAGATATCGGAACTGATTTAGATGGCCACCGTAATAAGGCTGATTATATGCTGATTGTATATGTGCATCAAGATGATGCATGCTGGTAGAAAAAAAACATTCAAGAAGAAAATAAGGTCGTTTGGCGTGGCTCAAAGCGTTAATGAAGTATACTTAAGTATACATTTGAACGACATTCTGCAAGATTTTAATTGATATAATGACTAATAGTACAGCTGAGGAAGCTATATTTGGTGATTACAGATAGCTGCAACTTCTTCTTCTATTCGTTACAATATTTTAAGAATGCAGCCAACTCTACACGTTTCTGTAAAGGCTTATTAATGTTTTAATTGGATCGTATCTAACTCATTAATCATTCAACTTTTTCAAAACAACCATTGATGCTAATCGACTTTTATCCTAGTTATCACGTAATAAACACGATGATTCGGTATTCGTGATGGTCAGGGTGCAATATTTTCTTATTGAATGTAATAAATTGCATCAGGAGTTCAGGATGCTGAATTCTGTGTGAGTGTGTATGTGACGTGCGTTGTTGCATGTTATGAATTTGTATTTTAGTCTGACATTTATAAATGATCAAGTTAATGGTTGGAAACTATTTTAAAATTGTCGGGGAAAAGACAAGTCATTATACGGCTGCATTTTAATTGGAAATACGACAAATAATCATAACATAATGTAGAGGTTAGTTCATAACTCTTTTTAATGAGTTTTTTGTTAAAATTGATAATAAAAGGGATATATGCATAGCTTTTCATTTGAATTCCGAGTTTGCTACATTCATTTAGATAAATTAGTGTAGGTTTGTATAAAAAGTCATGTGTTGGTCACATCAGATAATTTGTTAGGTAGTGTGGTTAGGTATCCTAAAATATTCAAATTTATTGTTTTTAACAATCATTTAACAAAACTGCATAATTAGCTATAAACGTCACGTCACCATCAAATTTATTTATTTATGTAAAATATTTCGCTGTTGCGACGGTTGCACAATGCACAACAAAAAAACTGGTTAGTTACCTGTTTTAATATCGTAGGTCAGTTCGACCTTATCTATAAAATTTTTATTTATTACAACCTTTACATTATCGAAAATATCGCGGACATGCATAAAAAGCGGTTTGTAAAGTTGCAGTGTCTTTTTTTGTCATTTTAATTTAGTAGATATTAAATACAAAACAGGTTTTTGTTTTTCGTCTGAACATAAACTGAACATTCGAATGATGATGTACACGAAAATAATCATGCATTTGAATGGCGGTTAATTAAATTAATTAAAAATATTTTACGCGGTTCCTTTTGAATTCAAAGCAGAAGGGGTGAATAGGGCGATTTACGTTCGGTTTACTGGAAGATCAAAAAATTTTGCATTTGTGTCCTGGGGGGATGGCTTGTAGATTTGTTTTTGGCTTACAGTGTGACAACACAGCAAGTGGGTTGATTAATTTTATGAATAATTGTTTTTGCTGATGATGATCATGATGAGGGTTCGAAAAAATATTCACATCAGATCAAAAGAAAATAATTAGCTGTGGTATAAAAAATGTAAACAAGTCAAAATTATGTGTGTTCGATTTTGGACTTTGTTTGTTGATTTGGACATTAAATTCACAAAACATAATTAACTTTTTGTTTGCTTAATTACGAGGAGGTTGGTTGTGTTTAGTTGGATGTATTTTTGGGAGAGTTTTTTTCTGTTTGCAGAACTGCAAAGTATCTATAGGTATTAGGTATATACATTTTTTCTGTTTTTTGTCCTAAGTCGTATTTTTCAAAAATCGCATTTTTTCAAGCGTGATTCACTTAAAAAATCACAATTTTGTTGCTAACCTGAAAGATAGTTTCTCTTCAAAAAAAAACTGCTTACGTGAATTTTTTCAACATTTTTTTGGACTAAATTGCTATTTCTGTGTGATTCTTTTAAAAAGTCCCAGTTAGAAAATTCACCAACTTTAGAAATAAGATAAATTTATCCCTAGAATAAAACTAACAAATAATCTTAATGATCTGCATTTACTTATAAAGTTTTTGCTACAGCTTATGATTAACATAAGAAGATTTTACAATTCCTGCCTGTCTTACCTACTTATAATTGACTAGTTAATGTCACTATTAATTTAAATGAAAAATGAAATAAAAACATCCATCAAAACGGTATTAGATGGATGAAGAAAAAAACATCCAATCCAACGCCTCTCTTTAATGCTTTCAAACCACTCTACTTTCAACTGGGCAAGTGGAATTATAGCGCAGTTTTTTGCTTGCTTCTATAATATGAGATAGATAATTAATATTTGCTATTTACACATCACATATAGGTACGTTGTAAAAATGTTAAGATTGTTAATCTTCTAGTTAGTGCTACAGAAAAAACAACGAACACAGTGCACAATTTTCTAATTGCAACAAGGCCGGATGAAACCTCTAATTATGATTATAGTTCAAATAGTAAACACAAATAGCCAGATACATATTATGTGTGTACCTACGCAATTTGATGTATGTATCAACTAGAATTTGTATTTATTTATTGTGCAGAGTTTACCAGCCGATTCGATAAAAATCGAAAGACAAAGCATTGAATGAGAGGCAAAATGTTCAACGGGCTGTTTAACGTCGCGGCGCCAGGTTTGTAGGGGGTGGGCGGGTCATGGGTGGTTTTGGACGGGGAAGTCTGTTGGCCCCTCAAACACCGAATGCACCCGCGCCCGGGCCAGACTCATCAAGTTTTGCGCTGCAGTGTTCGCATCGCATTCACATATCGACAACATTCTGCAGGACCGTAATACAACATTTTTAAATCAGTAGGTATCTTTACCTATTATCAGTTCAATATTTTCAGAGGACATTTTGTTTTTTATGCAACTCAAAAACTCTGTAGGGTATTCCTGTTTTAATTTTCTAGTGTAACTAACTTATTATATAACAAAAATATGACAAACAAAAACAACACCTACCTAAATATTACAATTATCAAGAAATTCCTGAACAAAGTAAAAAGCATTTTTCAATAGATAGCACCATAAAAATTTAAACTCTTAAAAAAATTTAAGATCTTAGCGCGGGTGACAGTTTACTGAATAATTTTATAGAAATATGGGCTATTTATTCTCTGTCTTTGAGTAATACTCATACTAATAATTAAAATTAGACTATAGTTTTTCAAGCGAGTTATTGGCTACGGCTTCAGTACTTTTCAAAGATCAGAAATCAGAATTAAATCCGTATCGTATAAGCAAGTCATGTGCTGTACACATCACATATTTTAATTGAGAATGATCCACTCTGTATATTTTAATATTCTTCCAAATATAACCTTGCCAACTTAAATAGCCACAAAGTACATTCGATAATTAATCGTCCTATTTTGTGGCAATTAAATTTTCGCTGAAGAACTGTTTCGCTGTCTCATGGAAGTGAAGCACGTATTCCATCCGCTGTTGTTTCGGCCCAAAGGACAATATTACGTGCTCCTCCAACGCTTCAACAATCAAATTTACAGAAAAAATCAAATTGGTTGTAAAACGTAGACTTTCTGTCACATTTAGTTTCCGTTTTTTTTTTTTCGTTATCTAAACTAAAACTGTGAATTTTGCACGGATTGAAAGTGCGGTTGGGTTGTTTTGTCTTCATTTGATAAATCTATTGCAGTCTGATATGTGCCGAGTAGACGACGACGCACGCGACGTCGTTATATTTAGTCCAATCAAGGCAATGGTCGTTTAGATTCAGCGAGGTCGACATTCTCTAGCAGGAAAATATCCTGCAAACCCTATGAAAGAATTAGATTAAATCAGGAGAACCGTGTTTTTGAACTCGAGTGGACAAAATGGAAAGAAATTGCCAAATTGATTTTTCTTATCTATGCGAACTAAACAAATGTCATACTGAGAATGGTGTTTTTCATGAGCTGCTAGATAAGCTGTTTTAGTTGTTGAAATATCTGTGGTAACTGGAAATGAGCGTGATTGACAAAATAGTTCAAAAAACTTACTAGGTATTAGACTTTTTGCTTCAAATTAAGGGGAGAGACTGGAAAGAGTTCATTTTCGTATCCATTTTCAAATAAATATTATGGCAACTTTAATATAAAGTCAGAAATGTCAGAAAATCAAAATGAACTGTCAATTTTGAAATTTTAGATCTGTCAGATGTTCATGGCAATATTTGGTATTGACGGAATACTTATTGCTGTACCCAATGTTGCATTTCTATTGGTTAAAACTTGTGTCGTAATGAATGTATCATTAGCATTACAGACAGTACAGGTAGTAAATGTCTAATTAATCAATTAAAGTATGGGAGTAAAAAAAATCATTTGTATAATTAAGAATTAATGGTTTCAAAAATCTAGATGAAAAATATGTAGCTATACCTAGTAGGTATTTAGATTCCGATAAACCATGTCTTATATTGGTCTTATCTTGAAATGGAAACAAAACAGAATTCTCTCAAATCTTGCTTTCATCACCATCAGTGAAGGAAGTAAATTTCTGAAGTACCATTATCACCACCATAATCATGATCATCATCTAAAATCTAAACCATCAATGTTGGTGTGACGTCAGTTAGTATCTGCAGACCACAGTGAACCGAACCGGTCATTGCCACCTGAAGACGCCCAAAGGCCGTATGTGTAAAGCGGGCGTAGAAAATAAATCTTTGCGGTGGCGGGGAGGGCGTTTACATCCGAAACGCTTCATTTGCGATTTGGAACTAACATAACAGAAGCACTAGTTACTCCTCTACAACCAACCAAACCATCAGTAGTCAGTAGTTGGTTAGTTTGCCACTCTCCGACGACCCGGACAAAGATAGTGATGGACAAGATTAATTGCAGGATAACGTTGCAGGAGTAGGTTAATTAAATGGTTTATTTTATTAACGCTAATGTCCGAGCTTTGTTAGGTACAATACAATTTTCTTTGTTCTGTTTTGCTTGTTATTGTATTAACAACAAGTGTTAAAATCACAATTAATTATTTAATATCCGATTAAATCGATCTAAGAACCAGTGAAAAAAAATTGAAAAACATTTTACCCTTACCTATATCCCTCGAAAAACTACTGAATCAAATATTGTCAATATTTTCTACACTATATCATAACCATTAGTAGAGTGTTACTTTTTTTTTTCGGCTGCCACCCGTCAGATAATTTTTCATTCGTGTGGCCAAGTTTGGAGTTCAATGTTCAATGCAGAAATGTTCGTACGAGTAGAACACCAAATCGATTTTTATAGGTTGTCTCTCTTTCAGTGATGGTTACAGAATTGAAGCGCCCGACGTCACTATTTGATATGCAAAAAATATACAGGAAGAGAAAGAAAAAAGTGTGAAGTATAGATTAAAGTAAAATTTTTGATTATAGAAGAATGTCAACTTCTTAAGGAATCTTCTATTCTTCTTCTTCTGAAGATAATCATCTTTTTTAAACGGACAATCAAGCAACTAAAAGCTGAATCAAATCCAAAGGAATAATCCTAGACAATCGCCTAAAGCAACAAGCTTCCATCTTCGTAAATATAATAGTACAAGTTTTAAAACTGTATATGGCAATATTGTATAGTTGGGTGTGTGGTACAGTCAAAGTCGCTTCGTAAAAAGTCGTCGTCGTCACTCAGTCACCGCGACCTTCTCAAGGGTTTCGAGTTCCTCCTTGGCCACGGCATGTAAACCCTCCTCCCAACCCCGCACACTTTCAGACGGTCCCATAGCCTAATATCGAGCTCGCGAACCGGCATACCCCACGATCCTCATCGCTCCACTATACACGATTATGCATTTTATAACAACTAACAATTTTGTTAGTATCTAGACAAGTTTCGATGCTTGATATTTATGCTGTTTACTATTAGTACCCATTTACGTCGTTTTTTATTATTAATTATTTATTCACACTGTAGATTGACTTTGAAATTCGTTAAATTTCAGACTTTGTGCTTTTGAAACCGCAAAACTTCAAAAAATTGATAGCAAGATTTTTTTTTACATAGAATAGAAAATTCAAACAGAATGAAAATAGAATGACAATTTCAGTATTTATGCCTATCATGGGCCCTCTTAAAAAAATGTCCTCTTTTAGAGTTTAACACTTTAAAATTATCATAAAATGACGAATAATTGCCAGTTTATTGGCAGTTTATTGGCAGTTTGTTTTTTTTTTTGATAAAGAACCAAGTTAATTTTGCAAGAAAATTCAACAAAATGAAACTTCGTCATTTCAACCAAAATTTGCACATATTGTACAGAATGTAATGCTAAGTCTGAATATGTAAATGAGCAAACAATAGTTTTGGTTGATGAAATAATTCCAAAAAACAGCGTCAAAAATTGTTTTTATTTTAGAATTTTATCTATATTTTCCTAAATTTTTTCAAAATAGTTTCACAGTTGTTTTTAATATTTGCATGGATTTGATGACAAAAAATTATTTTCACCAGGTAAAAAACGATTTTGTTCTACTGTGCCACTGCCGCACCAAACACTTTGGTTTGAATTTGAAGACCGAATGGTCCAGCAGACTCCAATTATATCCGATTCTTTGTAGTGACTGTCGGGTGGGACGTGCGCGGGAACAAGTGAAAGGGTTGTTTGTGCATCATAAGATGCAACAGCAACAGCAGCAGCAGCGACGAGGAGACAACGGGCCCCTATAGTAGCCAATCACAAGATAATGTAGCGTCTTGGCAACGTTGGAAATCGGTTTTTTATGTGGGGGCGACGGTCCGTTGAGGAACCAAGCGCGAATAACTACAGAATGGAATTGAAAGCGATCATCTTAGAGTGTTTTGGTTTATTTCGTTTGGTGATGCCGATGAGGGGTTATCTTTGATGGCAGTTTGTAGGCCAATTCGTATTGACTTTTTTTCTTCTTATCTGCCGCAGGTTGTCGCTGTGCTCTATTGATATCGACCTATA
The DNA here is from genome assembly GCA_963942485.1 of Pediacus dermestoides. Lineage (NCBI taxonomy): Eukaryota > Metazoa > Arthropoda > Insecta > Coleoptera > Cucujidae > Pediacus > Pediacus dermestoides. The sequence continues at coordinate 54,731 of OZ012630.1, read as the reverse complement.
GGTATGGCGCAGAGTGATTCCAAAACTAATTTTTTAACAATCATTTTCGAAAAACGCGATTTTTAGAAAGCATAATTTGGGGCCTCAAAAACCCAGAAATAATTCATATATGTAAACTACTTACGGTTTTTTACAAAAGAAAAACATAAAATTCCTTAGCAAAGATTCGAAAAAAGTTGACGTGGTATCGCATCCACTAAACGCGTGGTCAAACAGAATAGAGTCTTTGCAGTTTTCCATTTTTTGGGTGAACTGTAAATTCTTTGTTTGACTTTTCAAAGTTTTTAAGAATTTTATATCTGCATTTTCAGGAGCAAGAGCCATGATGAGTACCTATTAAAAGGTTAATATATTGTCCGACGATCATGACAATTTTTTAAAAATATCTCTACGTTGTTATAGAAATGTTCATATTTCTTCCACTTTAACATCCTGTATATTGAAGACGAGGCAATTTTGAACAGGAGGACGAAAAATTAATAATTAGGCATTAAAATAAATATCTCTACAAATTTTCGTTAAATTGGGAATTTTTCCCTCTATTTCCAAAACATTAATTTAGACGAGATGAATACATAAATTCGTTTCGTCTCCATGCGATTGAAATGCACTTTTTGGGAAGGGGATCATGATCATGACTAACACATTGTAGTTTATCTGCTGGTTGAAATATTTTTCAAAGGTCAAGGTCAATATGCTGCGATGTACATTATTATAAATCGCTTTTGATAACTTTAATTTATTGCCCAATAGATATTTTGCGATGATTTGTTAATAAACAAAAATACAAATAAACATTATGTGAAGAAATTCCTCAAGTCAAGATTAATATTAGTGATGAAGGCCAAAATTTTTGCTTTCTGCAAGATACTATAAGTGTAACAGAATATAGAGGGTGTCCCAATAATGTACAGTATACAAGTACATAGATAGATTTTTAATAGTTATTTATGCAACAAAAGTGCATAATGTAATATTTTTTTACACGAGTGTGTAAAATGTACAGTGTATAAGAAAGTAAAAATGTATAATTTATAAAAATTTCCAATCGAAACTCAAACCAACTCTCATATAAATAAAACTCCCCCAATTATTATTAATAAAAACGAACACCATAAACCACCGTAAAAGTCCCTGACCTATAACACATCTCCCCCTTATCTTTGCTACCCTTTTCATTACTAGTTTGACACAATTTGCACCCTTTACTTTGTACCGTCGGGCCGATTCTTGTTCCGCATTGTGATTAAATTGTGGGGGTGTGGAACAGTTCCAAAACACAAAACTTTACTGATGGTTGTTTTGTGAAGAGGGTGCCAAGACGGCGGCAGTGGCGCTAGTATGATATGTTGACAAACAAGAACAAATCCCCGTGACTTTCTCTTCCCGCTAACTGAAACTGTATATACAGATAGATACATAAACAGTGTGCTTCTCACTTTCTTAGCAATTATTATTAGTTGGGCAAACTTTGTGAAAATATCATTAGAACAGAAAGCTGGTTTGTTTATATCATACGATTTTTCAGATGATTTTTCTTATGATGATAATAATGAAAGCCTTAGCTAACAAAAAATCTAAGTGAAAATTTTTCAAGACCAAATATGCATCACTACTAAATGTGCATAACTTAACACATTTTGAACTACACAGAGTGTTTGAATTTTGCTGGGAGCACAACTTCTATATTTTAAACGAAAGACTCTGTATATTTAAAAAGTTTTTAATTCTCTACAATTTTACGCACTATAGTACAAAGGTTGTAGTTAGGTATATGTACCTACTTAGGATTAATGAATTCATTTTTTTCATATCTCCAAAAAAAAACTTCGTAAAATTGACAGATTCCGTCACAAACTCCGGCTCTTAATGTCAACCATCGCTTAATATGTACTTTACATTTGGACATTTTACTAATTTCAGATTGGATTATTCTGTCATAAGACTTTGAAAAATTTACACATTTTCTTGTGATTTGGTTACAAAGGAATAAGCTGGATTTACTAAAAAAATTTAAACACAATAAAAATTCCTAATTTTATTGTCATTTGGAAATTTATTTCAATTTAGACTTCATGTACTCACCTTATATACAGGGTGATTCTAAAATGCCGCATACGCTTTCCGGTATGCGTTGTAGGGGATCGTTAGTGGAGCCTGAGAAAATTAGTTAAAAAACTGTATATGTCTTATTTTTTAGTTATTAAAGAAAATTTGGCAACAGATCAAGTAGGTATGAACTGATGGTAGGCTGTGGTAAAAGGCTTTGTTGCTACTTTTTATTATTATAGTAATTAACAAAATAAAATGACAAAATACAATAACAAAATAAAATAAATAAAAATTAAAGCAAATGTTCAAAATTCTTCCCTTCAGCATATTTAAACAAATTTGCGCTCGTCGCACAATGTTGTCCTCAACTCTTTGGAGCATCTCTATATTAATCGTATTTTTAAAGTTAAATTGGATGTTATTAAAATTATACAGGGTGGGTGAAATTCGAGGTACCTACACAGTTTAATATATATTTTTTTGGTTTCAGAGCACAATTTTAGTCAGCAATACTTAGAAAGAAGTGGTCTAACGAGTAAGTAACTAATTTTTGCACCAATTATATAAGTACCTGTATGTATACATAACATACACATATGTACCTAACATAATAATATTGTTACTTTAATTTAATTGTTATTAAAAGTGTCTGTCAATTTATAAAATATTATAACTATTGTGAAGTTATAAAACACGATTCTAGCAAATATATTTTATCACGTAGTGACTATTTAAAAAAAAATCACGATTACAATACTTCCTTATACTTCGTATAAGAAAGTAAAAATGTACCTACAGATTCTTTTATCAGAGGACGTACACTATATTTTATAAAGTAGTATAAAGGTTCTATTTATTTAAAATTAGTGGATTTCGAAATACATATTTCAATTTCAAAATATCTGATGGAAGTTTCACACACTAGGTGGACATCCTGTATAATTTAACATCGTGTCATACAGACTTTAGTAGGTACTTTGAAAGTTGTAGTGTGTGTGTGTGTGTGTGTGTGTGTAGGAACTGGGAAGTGATGAAGGGGAATTGAACAAAGTGAAAAAAGTGGAAATGGGTCCAAGTTGGAGAACGAACGAGGGCCGACATTGGAAAATTGCATACATAGGAAGGCACGATCACGGCTGGTTTGGTGTCGGTGGCGGTGGCGGCGGCGTCTGCATCGCCGTCTAGCTGTACCGTCTCGGTAGGCGGGGTGGAGCGCATGCAAGGTGCAAAGCCCCGCTCCAAGTCGGGTCAGTTTTTTGTGATAATGTGTGATATTGATTCGGGTGCAGCAAGCCGGCGCGATGCACGTGCATAGAAGAGAGGGAGGGGTTGTGCGGGGGCAGCAAGTGCAGCCAGACGAGCGAGCGCACCGGCAACAGCGCGCCTTCATCTCGCGAGATCGCAGCAGCGAACGAGCCATGAGGTCGACGGCAGCCGTCTGCATCCCCACTTCGACGGACACTCTAAAACTTGGGCAAAATTGTATGCAACGGCCGCGTCCGGCGAATGTGTTCTTCTCCTCCGCTTCTGTTCTGATGTTCGTCCCAAATGGGTGCTGCAACTATGCTGCTGTTGCCGCTGCTGCTGCTGCCGCTGCTACTGCTGCTGCTCTTCTGCCAACTGCAAGAACAACTACGACGGCCGACCGACGCGCACCACCGCGATCTTCTTCAGTGATGTTGTTCTAGTGGCTCCATGTGACAGTGGTGTTATAATATTGTTGTTACCATTATTACCCAGTGCACAGTGACTCTCTTCATATGGTACCATGGCCATCAACTTCTCGGCCTCCTTCGCCGCCTGTCTGGCCGCTGGGCTCAAAGTACCCCGCCAGATTATGTACTGCATCTCGCAAGGTACTACTCCACTCCAACTCCATCAACTACCCTACTCTCACTTTACTACCCTTCTACTTCTACTTCTTCTTCTACCTTTGACTTCTAACGCCATCCTCTTTATTTGTTTTGTTAATGCCCGCTCACGCACTCACCCGACGCAATGGATGTTTCACTGACCCGCACAGTGATTCCGCGTCATCGTCGTCGACGTCGTCGTCGCCTCCTCTGATTCTTGTTGTTTTCCTTTCAACTGTGTCCGCGCACTCCACGGTTTCTCCGCAATAGAGCAAAAGGAAAAATTGCAAAAGCAATCACACAAAATAAACAAAGGGGATGAGCGAGTACTAAATGTGATGACGCACCTCGACGATGGCGCGTTCCATGAACCCGAAACTTTGCGCTAAAATCGATTTCTTTTTAAATTTAGCTTTAAAGACATTATTCAATCATTTGTACAGTTTCGTTGAATATCTATATTCGGTTTTCTTTATACACAAATTAATAAATAAAAATAAAGTTTAAAGTCCTTGGGCATAGAGATATCTATTAAATAAATACAATTAAAAATATTTTAATTCAAATCAGTTTTTACACCATGGAAGATTTACTAAATTTTAAATTTTAATTTAACGTATTGTTTGTTGTTTGTTAACAATGTTATTAAATGTGTTCGTTATTTACACATACATACTATTTTATTCAAATATCTTGTGACGTATCTTGTAAATTTTTTAAAATGGAAAATAAACCATACTGTACTAAAATTATAAATAAAAATATTATATAAAAATAATCAAAAATTAATAATGCATATACAAGTCGTGCTTTTATGTACAAAATTTGTCATAAATAGTTAATGTCATTCTTATCAAAAGTATTATTTGAATTTCTTTTTTTTTCTCTTTTTAAGAGTCTACTCATAAGAAAAAATATGAAACATTATTCAATAATTTTGTCTTAAAGTATCGGGTGTTCATTTATATCTATATAATTTAAAAAAAAAGTTACTCGTTTTTGTTTAAGGAAACTTCTTATTAGCATTTAATAAAAAATGATTTTTGTTAAAAAAAGAGCTTAAAGTGTTAAAGTAATTATTTCAACCTTACAGAACACCCTGTAGAGTAGTCATTATATATTTGTACTTGATAAAACAAAAATATATTTAGTGTAAATTGTTTAGCGAAAATATTATAGTATATAAGTAAAATATATTGGTTAATTTCTCCACCATCAGATACTAAACTTATCTACCAGTCAACAAAAATCGTAATAATTAATAACAATGTTGACGTTTCATCGAAATTACCAGAAGCAAAAAAGCCAAAGCCACAAAACAGGTTTTAATAATAGTATGTAGGTATACCAAATACATAATAATATTGATGAACAGAAATCAATGTATAGTCCAAACCACATGTCAACTAATAACACATGCTTATTGTCTTAAAAGTAATAGTTATTAAGCATTAAAAGCGGTAAGGATATTGTTACCAGTGGAAGGCAATAGTTTGGTGGCCGAGGGTATCGAGGCTTCCAATATTGCCTGACACCGGTAACCCTTAACGCTTGTGATGCTTATTACGTTTTTTGCACCATCCATGCAATAACCAAATTAAAATGATTCTAAATTTGTTCATGTCAAAGTGACAACTATAAAATTATCTAAAATACATCAGTGACAAAAGGTCATATTTGATTACTTACCGCCTTCTGATTGGTACCTTAAGTGGCTCTAACCGGGCCAGCATTGTGAGCTGGTGCACCATCCAATTGCACCCACAGTTTACTTATCGCCGCGAGAGGTGTTGTTCAAGATGATTTTCAAGAAAATTAAAGAAATTCCTGCAGTTTCCAAACCATTGTTACAACATTCACCAAATACTAATAACATATTCCTCATTTGTGCGTACATTTTTTGCAGAATAAACTATTTTCAGGTGGATAGGTAATATTAAAATGTCAGGTTGAGAGAAATCCAAATTAGACAATTACATAATTATGTACACTAGATAGATACTCATTTGATTGTTATTCGATATTAAGATTTTATAACATCTTTGCCAAATGCCTTTTCACAACACCTCGATGAAAAAGTTCCGATTTTTAAAATAAAATTACGAGCAAATTTGGCCACGCCAACAATTTATTTGAAATCGGTTAAGGGCACAAGATACTTTATAAGAAATAGTGTTAAGGTTCAAAATTCAAAACTCAGAGGAAAAAAATTAAATGTTCAACTTCATCTCTTCTTATCTCGATGAACCGATGACAAAAAATTAAGTATTTACATCATTTTTCCTATGCTCTACTAACAATCCCCTATAACGTACCGGAGAACTTATATGCCATTTTGGAATCACCCTGTATAATTAATTACCCAATATGAGTATAGTGTAGTAGCACAAACACTAATGACAATAACTATAAATTAAATTCGCTATGGTGGATAAGTTAACTGGTAAACCGTTTAAATAATTCATTATACTATTTCATCACGGACACGATGCGATAATAAACATATCTATTAGCGTTTTTCATTCAATATAATATACGAGTGTAAAAAGCATTTTATTTATTATATAAACACATCATCGTAGTGTAGCAAAATAAAAACTAGCAATAATAGTAAATGTATACCACGTAAAACAGCTTCTTCAGGTGATGTTGACTTGACTATTAGGTATGTTGTTTCTTGTATGTGGCTGCTGATGTGCACGTTCTTCAAGCTTTGTTACTTAATAAACTTTAATGTGACAAAGTGGAGATCTAATCAGTGAAAAGGTATAAAACTATTAGTACGCGATGCTTTGAGTAATAATTGTGTTTTTATATACCTATATCCCAGTATTTTAAACTTTAGTCCAAGCAAGTTAGACCTTATTGAATAAAATTCGAATGTGACGAATTTTTTTTAGATATTGACCATAAATTCTAACTGCGTTCCAAAACTGTGATTTTTTTTTAAATAAGTTCCGCAAAAAACGTTTTCTTTTCTTCCAAAATAGAATCACTGGTCTGTTGTAGCAAAAACAGTTTTAAATAATGTCGCTCTAAGTTGGACGCGAGATAGAGTGTTTCGCAATGGGCGACAATGGGCATGCGTGTTTGATTTTCATTCAACCACGAGCAAGCGCACGCGCACAACGAACGTTCTCTCGAGTGTGCAAACGACAGGTTGCTATATCGTCTGCACCGTAATGTTTGCACCCCTTTTTGGTATTACATAATTATATGCTATTACTCTATTACCAATCCAGATTACCTGCTTTAGGTGGGATGAAATTTGTCATTTGATTTTTGGCGCTTGTATTTATGACCAGTTCAAAAAATTATTATTAATGTGGTTTAACATCTACGGAATTGGAAAAAACCTATATCAAAATCAAGTGCATATAACCCAAACAAACAAAAAGAAGTCCGATTAAGATTATCATAAAATTATGCAAAAGTATATTTAAACACAAAATTATCATAAAAATGCTTTTAATCACTTTCTATCTTGGCATAAACTGGAGATAAAGTTTGACCTTGCATATCTCTCTCGCGCTAGACATACTGAACCCGTTTGGTGTTTGGTAGTGGAGATGTGGAGGTACCGTGGTACCGACATACAAGCCTTATAAACCCAGACCATATAATGCAGTAGGAATTTGCAGGAGGATTTTTTTGACACAGACAGAGAGAAACAGAAATGCTGGTTTTGCTTGAAATATCAATCCGCTATTTATAGAATTTATGCACTAAACAGACAGATAATAATTAGTAATAATTGCATTCGAGATTCGAGTTTAATTAATCGTAAATATAGATACAGAATGGTGAATTTTTCGGAGCTTACCATTGAGATCTCGGAAACTAGAAATGATGACACTGAATCTATCGTCAAAACTGTGAAATCTCATTTCATTCCTGAATTATCCTGAAAAAAACTGATAATTCGAATTTAATAATTTATAATATACTATAAATTCATAAAAATATGGTAGCAACTTTTTATGTTCTACATTTTTAAATAGAAATAGAATTATTCTACCCCACGAAAAAATCTTCATACGACCCTGGCTGTTCCACGAATAGAACAAAACAACCTAATTTTTTATTTTTCCAAAAAAGTTGTTTTTATAAAAAAAGTTACAAAAATTTAATTATGCAGTTTTGCAAAGCTTATTATAATATTATACTTTTATTAAGAAAAAAGTCATCGACATTATGGAAGTTAGTTTCGAATATTTTTGAGCGAACCAAAAAAAAACACTAAAATTTCTCATCAACATTCTACACAGTCCTCTTTGAAAATTTGTAACTCGACACAGGATTTCCAGATTTTCACTTAAAATACAGTTTTCCAAAGCTGGCTTAATGTTTGCCTTTATAGAAAAAAATCATCAACATCATGGAAGTTAGTTTGGAATATTTTTGCGCGAATGAAAGAAAAACTTTAATTTCTCATCAATTTTCTTCTAATTCATATTTCGACAACGGATTTCCGGAATCCGGATTTTCATTTTGAATATAATTTCGTAAAACTTAAAATTGCTCTGTAAGAAAGAAACCAACACGGTTGAAATTAATTTTAGAATTTCTTATTAGGAGTTGAAAAATTAATAAATTATGAAAGGAATTTTAATCGAAGAATTGAAAGATAAAACAATATGTCTACAGCATATTCCATCTTAAATCACAATGTTGGTGTGCGCCCAGTAAAATCCGAATACATTGTATAATTGAAAGTAGGTATTTCTAAATTATGCTTATTTATAGTAGTGAAGCATATTTGATTTAAGTATATGTATAGAAATTTTTTCACTAGTTATAGAAAATCTACGCACTAGATGGTAGTTATGGTAGTTTCCATTTCATTAACTTATTTAAACAGAAAATCGAAGTAAAAAACTCTGACTGCAGGAAAAGGTACTAAAAAAACACAAGCGCAATTTCTTATATTATTATGCAGAACGTTAATTTAGTTTCGCTAAACTAAACTAAACTGGTTTTCATAATATAAAATATAGACAGGTGGCAATTAATAAAATGCCAGTGAAATGCATTAAGAATTTCTTCGATGTCTTTGTCTAACTACAGCACATGCATATTATGTTAAAAGATCGTAAAAACGAGGATGTTGGGATTTATAATAAGACATAAAATTTAATCAGTGCGCCCTAGCAAACTATTACAATCAGTTATAGTGTCAGTCAATTAAATGACATTTTGTTGAGTCCTTTCATTTTGTATGTTTCTGTGACGAACCACAATATTAGAATGTATGTGGCTTTTAATCTTTTTACTACGAAGCTAGTAAATCCTAAAGACTTCCACAATCTTGATGATTTTTTATTAATAAAGGCAACATTGAGCTTTACAAAACTTAACTGTATTCTAAGTGGAAATTCGGAAGCCCGGTTTTCAAAATTGACTATCTTGACTATGTAAAAGGTTGATTTTTTTTACAGAATGTCACTTATACTTATATGTACCAACTGCGGATTAATTTACTGACAATTTATCATTTTGGCTGAATATCAGATGTGATATGATATTTACACTATTTTATCGTCGAATCATGTAAAAATTGAATCGTCACACCGGCGCATCCACCAAAAATTAAACAGTTGAACTTACTTTTAAATATTAAACTAAAGGCTACTACAACTCTACTTATTAATGTTTTATTTACATTATCAGTCTAAAGTAAACCATCTTTGATTGAAACTATAAACAAAAGTAACCTCAACTTTATTTGAGAAGCAGCAGAGCATCATTATTATTACTGCCAAGTTGAATGCAGGGGTTAAGGAAATTTAATTTAAACAACATCGCTTGAAAATATACTGACATTTTTTTTTACAATTAATAAAGAAAATAGAAGCCTGTACATTTGAGGTTACAATACTTATTAAATAAATAAACAAACAGTAACTCATGCATGTACTCTGTTGTTAGATCTAATATTATGTGTATAGATAAGATATAGGTAGATACTTACATAAGCGAAGTAGTGATTAAAATCTACTTATTTATTATAGTTATGTAGAGACATCAACATACATGGGTGAAAATAAAAGTACTTACTTAGAAAATAAATAATTTTAATATATGAGTTCGGTTTACAGTATTAAATATTCATTCACTCAACCATTAAAGTTACATTAAATTTCAATTAAATAATATCGCTTTTCTTCGTCTATCGCCTCACAGTCTCCGTCTGGATTGTGCTTTAGGTATTAAATGAAATTAATATAACATACTGAACTGCACATGAGGCAGCTGAAATTACCTAAGATTGTTTTAGTATTTGACAAATGACTATTTATTGTAATTACCGTGTACCTATATTCAGGTAGTATTTTATTAAAGATAATTTATCTTGTAAATTATTGTATTATCATTATTCAGTATAGTTGGGATCCTCTTTATTAATGATGGAAATAATCTCCATAACTAGGATTTTATTTTTTTTTTCTCATTATTTTTATTACATTCACACAACTGGGAGTTTAACCATTTTTCAAAAAAGGAAAAAACTTTGAAATTATTTATTTTTCGGTTTCGCCTTACAGCATCTTCAGGACGGTTTGCTTAGATATACCAGTATTATTTTCAGTAGACACACTATCTCTGTCTCTATCTCACGTTCCCCTCCAATGAGAGCAAGAGAGAAGGAGAGCATCACGTGCATGTTAGTTGAAAATAATTCTACCAAATCTTCTACCTAACGTTTCCCTATTAAAGAAGCCCTCCAATCCATCCACATCCATCATGAAATAGTATCGTTATGTTTCTTAATAATTAAAAAAAGACTATCCCTTCTTTCCAGACACAGCGGCCCCATACGTGCTCTATAAAGATGGCATGGATCGGGCCCAAAGTCAATGGGGCCCACAAGATGCATACCCCGCCCCACCACAACAAGCACCATCGGGCGCCGGTAGCCCACAACAAGCCTGCGGCCCAACCGTACCTTTGGGTGTGGAAGCGGACAGTGTACCGCCACGTGACCAAAGCCTCCCATCACCAGCGCCATCTCCATATCCGGCGACACAAGCGGAACAACGCGATGACGACATCCAACCGGATCAACCATCAATGGAATTGGAACCACGACCTGCCTCTCAGTGCTTCTCCTCCGATTTGCAACAACAGCAACAGCAACAGGCTTACCAACAGTATGCTAGGGCACCACCACCAGCGGCACCGCCTCCTGTACCACCCCACATGCTGGGCGCTGGTAGTTTTTCAGCATTGCAGTACCTTAAGCAACCTGGGGTGATGTTAACTAGTCTTGGACCATCAGACGGTAATGGTCAATTGGATCAATATGCGGGCAACATGCAGGATTTACGAACGGCCACATTACCAGATGTCATTCAGCAACAACAAGCTGCTGGTTTAAAGAAAACCCCAAACGGTTTAAGTGGCGAACTCAGATTGTTCAAGTGTTTAACATGTGGCAAAGACTTTAAGCAGAAGAGCACCCTATTGCAACACGAACGGATCCACACGGATAGTAGGCCGTATGGTTGTCCGGAATGTGGAAAGCGGTTTAGACAGCAGAGCCATCTGACGCAACATCTGCGCATTCACGCCAATGAGAAACCGTATGCGTGTGTGTATTGTGAGCGCACTTTCCGCCAGAGGGCCATCCTCAATCAGCATCTACGTATCCATTCCGGTGAGAAGCCCTATGAGTGCCCGGAGTGCGGGAAACACTTCCGGCAGAAGGCCATCCTCAACCAGCACGTCCGCACACACCAAGGCGAGCGCCCCCTCCTTCAAAAACGAACAAAAATATATTATGTCAAATGATAAATGTGTGGCCACTCTCGCCGCCTCTTTCTTGTTATTGTGGGCAGCACTCGCGGGCGGTTAGAGTTGGCTGCTGCACGTCACACAATCAAAGAGAAACTATTATTTTTTATTTTTATTTCCAGTTTCTGTTTTTGTTTTATTCTATTTGACTCGTTTTATTTATTCTCAGCGACAGAGCTCCCAAATTCGTGTTTTTACACTCCTTACCTTTAGGTTTTACCTAGTTTCCTTTAGAAACAACCAAAAAGTTTGAAATCTTAAGAAATTTGGTACCTATGAAAACTATAGATATTTTATGATCTCAAATAATTTTAACAACATTTAGACAATAATTTTAATAAAACTAATTATTTATTATAACTGAATTAAACGTTGAAGATTTATGGTATTTATACTTATAGATAGGTACCTACCTATAGTTTTGAGTATATAGGTACCACATACCATTTGAATACAAACTTGTTGGTCCTTTCATCCACTTGTTAACTACAATCATGTTCTTCTCTTCTCACTTCCAGATGTCAGTCCGCATTTGGTGTTCAAGAACGGCATCAACCCCACCCTGTGGCCCCAAGATGTGCCCTTCCCGCCCGACGAGGGCAAGGAAGAAGTGACCTCCACATACGGTGACGGCGACTCCCAAAACGACCGCGCTGGTTGCTTTTCACCCAACGGCGTAGTGGGCAACCTCCAATACCCCGCCTACTTCAAAGATGCCAAAGGTATGAACCACTCGGTGTTTGGTGCCAGTCCAAATTTCGGAGCACTGCAATACCTGAAGCAACAGGGTCAAGCTAAGGGCCTACCGGATGTGATCCAACATGGCCGGTCTGCTGGCATGCCGTTGTATGTCCGATGTCCTATCTGCCAAAAGGAGTTTAAGCAGAAGAGCACGCTGTTGCAGCATGGTTGCATACATATCGAGTCGCGGCCGTATCCGTGTCCGGAATGCGGCAAGCGCTTTCGACAGCAGAGTCACTTGACGCAACATTTGCGGATACACACGAATGAGAAGCCGTATGGGTGCGTGTACTGCGGAAGGAATTTCCGACAGCGCACGATACTCAATCAGCATTTGCGGATACATACTGGGGAGAAGCCGTATAAATGCGGACAGTGCGGTAAGGATTTCCGACAGAAAGCCATCTTAGATCAGCATACAAGGACACATCAAGGTAAGTAATGTATTATTTAGTTGATCACTACTGATGTAAGCCCGTTTGAAGGCTCCCTGTGGCACTCTTTAAAAATCGTACTTGTTGAAGATGGCTGTTTTAAAACATCACTCACAAATTTGGGAACCACTGGTCGGATTTCTATAAAATTAACTTTAATGTAAAGCTAATAATAGGTAACTGATCTGTTTAGAAAAGTCTCATTAATTGTATTTTCGCTATTTTCTGTGCTTTTTTGGGGCTTTTAAAGTAGGTACAGTTACAAAAAATTACGATTTTTTACTTTCTTATACGAAGTAATAAGAAAGTAGGTATAGTAATCGTGATTTTTAGGTTATACGTTTTGAATATAATAACAGTTTTGTAACCTTCGAAATTTACATGCAGATAATTTTTTATGATAATTCACATACAAATGTACCTACATGTAAATTTTCAAAAAATTTAGGCATCATATCAAATGGGGTTTAGAAAGCAGCCAAAAAAGACATTTAAAATAAGGCAGTTGATGTCTGGCCAGCCAAAATTATGTTGTGTAGCAGCTAAAAAAACTAAACGGAAAAAAATTAGCCACTTTATTATGGTAAAAGAGGTATAGACCGATTTCATGATAATAGTCCACCTTGTATTTATATTATATTAATTAATAATATAAATATTATATTACAGGTGATAGACCGTTTTGTTGTCCCATGCCCAACTGTCGCCGACGTTTCGCCACTGAACCAGAGGTAAAAAAGCACATCGACAACCACATGAATCCCCACGCAGCGAAATCCCGCCGGGATTCAACGAGCTCCGAAAGCAAACTTCCGAGTAACGGAATGTTGTCACGTGGGCTCACACCGGCCACAGTCGTGAAACCCGAGTTGTATTTTCCGCAATGTTACGCGCCTAGTTTCAATCCGCCTACCAGCGTCAGCCAATTCCAGACGAATCCGGAGTTTAAGCCGCCCAATGGCCTGCCGGCCCAGTGACTATCGGCCAGCTGGCAATTGGGCCCTTGCATCGGGTGACCTCTTGCCGGTAATCACACGAACTATAAGTAAATCACGATAAAAGACTCCTTGTTAAGTTCTAATTTATTATTAACAAAATGAATGTCTTGGTATACGGGACATTTTTTGGTGCTGTTGAAGAATTTTATGGATTGATAGAAAGAAATTATGCAGTAGGTAAAAGAGAAAAAGTATTTTAAAGTTTTTACTTATTCTTAAATCGTGTCCTTGTTCACTTAGTGGCAATACTTTAAGAAGCAAAACTACGGAAAAGCGTACTACTTTTAACACAAGAAATAATAAGTATAATATATTATTGTTGTAGTTAGATTTTTAATAATTATTAATTACTATGTGATCTCTTTAAATGTAAATTTTTTTGAACATAATAATACTGAGAGAAAGATAGAACTGTTTGACGGGTTCTAACTTTATGTAATATCATGGGATTAAAGTCTTTAGGTATAACAAAACAACACCACGATATATATTTTTACAATAATTCTAAACCAGGGGCAACTTTTAGGTACACTACAAACTTTACTGCTAACAGTGCTAACACTACGTCTATTTTATTTTAAACATATAGGTACATATGTATACAAGGAAATAAATACAAATTTGAGTAAACTGACAGTTTATTCCATTTGATTCAGAAAATAATGAAGAAGAATATGCTAGAATGCTTTATCGATTTTTAGCTCTTGTTGTTCCTTTTATTACAAGTATCTGATTAAAGTTTCTGTTCTAACTCCTGAATTATTCAGAGGATAGAATAATGCAAGTTTGACAGTTCAAAAAATCACTGTTGCTTTTGTGTAAAACTCTCTTTAATTTTGTTAGGTTCCAAAAAACAAACAAACAAATCTCAAATTTTCAATTCTATCTCTTATTACTTCTGAACTATTCGGGATAAAATAATGAAACTTTGACAGTTTACAAATCAATATTTCTTCTATGTAAAACTGTCTTTAATTTTTTTGTAGCCAAAAAAAAAACAAATGGGCAGCCTTAATTTCCATAGAGTTTTTGATCTAATCTAAAAAACTTTCAGTTCTATCTCTTATAACTTCTGAACTATTCAGGATAAAACAATGAAATGTTCGATGGTTTATAAATTAATGGTTCTTTTGTAGATATAAAATTACCTTTGGTTTTTTGCGTACCAAAAAATAACCGAGCATCATCAATTTTCCCTCTGAATGCAATGTTTACTGTAACGAATAAGAGACCAGAAATTTTCTGATATTTCCAAGAAAAAAAAACCATCGAAGAAGAAGATTCTGTGTGAATCTCATAAAATATCAATTGAAGTTTTCTTAAATTTCATGTGTAGTGACGCTCAAGTGACTGCTAAATGATTTTAGTATCTTAACAGTCACACAATAGTTGCTATTAGCTCTTAGCTATTTCACAAATTTCTATGGTAATTCTAATATATAATTTTTTTATATCGTATACTTATATCAAGAGTATAGAAATCGACTTTTTGTGAAAACACGGTAAAAGTTGCCCCATGGAAACTGCAATAGAATACTATATTTTTTATGATGATATAATTACACACAGTTATTAATTTTTACACAGTGTCTTTATACATAAAAATAGAAACAGATAGATATTTATATATACATTACAAAACAGGAATTTTTTACAATATATGATAATATATGGTGATGGTGTCACACATCCATTCTTATATATTGATCAGCAGTTTTTTATACACAATATTATACATTATGATATATTCTATAACTATACAATAAATACTGAATGATGATTACTTATATTAGATTTTAAACTTTTTTTAACAAACAGGGTCTTTTTGTTCCAATTTCTATATTATATAATAGATACATCATACTTAAACCGTATATTAAAATAACAAAGTTCATTTCCAAACAAACCTTTAAAACCACAAAAGGGAAATGAAAAACAAACATTAAGGTTTGTCTGGAAATAGTGCAACGCGGTGTTAGATCTCCAGTTTCAATTTTATTGTATCCTCAACTAAAAAACTTAAGTTTTTTTAATAATTACGAAAATTTTTTCAACGGAATGGCAACACAATATAAAAAAAATTAATCGCTTTTTTGTACCTACGTAGGATATATAAAATAATATAATCAAGATCTCGCTCGAGCTCAAAGTGAATCATTTAACGGGTAAAATTTCATTAGAATGTTTAATACTTGGATAAATAAGGAGCGGAGTGTTGTGGTGTAATGACGTCAAAATCCAGGATTGGATCGGCTTGCTAGGTAATGTACAATATGATCAATATTACTAAATTCCGTGGCGATCAAGGATAAATACCGGCTAGTCAAGTTAAATTGTATTCGTAATTTTTTCGCCTGCTTCTCAAAACTAGTGCACCGCCTAGACAGATTAAATTTGGTATTGCAGTAGAGGAAAGTTTAATGTAACAAATAAACCACATTTGACGTTTCTAAGTCAAAAAACAAGTCACTTGAAACGTTTTTCCCAAAATGTTTTCATAATTTTTGAAGTCATCACATCCTCCCGATCCGCTCTCTACAGATAAACAGTCTAACAATGAAAAAATTAAATAGTTATTTGTGTATCTAGTGCGGAAAATACTTGTTTAGTAGGTACCTACTTACACAGTAAGTGAATTTTAAAAACACTAATAATAAGTTTCGCAAAAAAATTCGACTTTTTTACAATAATTTTGTGGCCATTTCGAATTCGCTTTCACTAATCAGAAACCGTTTTGTAAAAAATATTGTAAATATAAGTATTTCTCAATTTAGGCCCCGTCAAAATAATATTATAAAAAATGTATAAATATTATAAACTAAAGAACCAAATCTCGTTTATGTAAATGTATTTGTTTATATTATTAGATTGTTTGTATACGATTAATTTAGGATAAAACAGAAAAAAAAACAAGCAGGCAAATATTTTAGTTTGTTAGACGATACAATTTTTGAATTATGGTTTGTGCAGAAAATACCAACAAAACCAAAGTTACTTGAATCTGATAGAAAAATATTTGAAACGAAATTTGTATTTTAAGTTTCCCGCCAAATATTAGTTCCAATTCTCTCTAGGTACTCAAAAATGGTTTCGTTGGTGTTTCCCCTAATCCTGCAAAATACCGGTAGCTACCCCCCCATCCTCTTCTCGCCCCCCACAATTTTTTGTTGAGCTACAAGACTTATATAATTATTATACATATAACATAAAGAAAGAAAAACGTGATAGCATTTAATTAGTTATTAAGGCAATTTTATGTATATACATACTTATTATATTTACATTTTTAAAACAGATAAAAAATCATTTTTACTCAAAAAGTGTGTTGTTGTATATCTAGCATAATTATATACAGTGAGTTTTTTTTATCAGTCTCCATACCGATTTACATGGTAAAGTATTTAACTCGTGTTAATGGTTTTTCTACTGCGAATTTCAAAATGATTTTTGGCACACTATTAGTTTGCATCTTTTTTTACATATTATAGTAGTTTTTAAAATGTAAAGAATAAAATTAATTTATTTAAAAGGGAAAATAATTACATAATTTTAGCTCATTTTAACTTTAAAATTTATTGAGTGAGGAGGCTTTGTCCATCACGGACAAGCAAATAAATAATCCAAAGCTCTCAATAAAATAACAAAAAAATACTCAAATGT
This sequence comes from Pediacus dermestoides, assembly GCA_963942485.1. Taxonomy (NCBI): domain Eukaryota; kingdom Metazoa; phylum Arthropoda; class Insecta; order Coleoptera; family Cucujidae; genus Pediacus; species Pediacus dermestoides. Next base: position 37,199 of record OZ012630.1, on the reverse strand, counting down.
TGTTAATTTCAATGTTCAAACTGTCTACATAAGAAGCCGTTACACAGTAACCTTTTGAAAGTCTTTCACACTTAATAAAAACATGCAAATAAAGTGACAGTTTTGGATTATTTATTTGGTTGTCAGTGGACAGAGCCTCCTAACTTACTAAATTTTAATGTGAAAATGAGCTAAAATCATGTAACTATTTTCCCTTTTAAATAAATAAATTTTACTTTTTACATTTTAAAAACTACTAGAACATGTAAAAAGAGATGCAAACTAACAGAGTGCCAAAAATCATTTTGGAATTCGCAGTAGAAAAAACCGTTAACACGAGTTAAAGATTTTACCATGTAAATCCCTATGGGGACAGTTAAAAAAAAACTCAGTGTATACACGACAAATGTTTTTTTAATGTATAAATTAGTTGGCTTTTGTTTGTTCTGTAGCAACTAAAAGATAACAGAATATGGATGTGTAATAATACTTTTTTGTAAAGTGAAGTGTGTGATATCCCAGTTGGGCAAAAATTTAATTTGTTAACTTATTTAGAAAACGAAAAACAAGGAAATGCGTAAGAAAGTAATTGTTATTTAATTATTATTAATATTGTTGTTAGGATGAAATGGGATACGGTACAACATAAACATGAATATTTATTTTTTATTATTGCTAATCTGTAATCTCAATGTTTTTTTGAACTATGACAAACACCCTCTGGAAAAATTTTTTTACAGTCTTGGCTGTGTCCACGAACACAACAAAACAATCTTACTTTTTATTTTTCCAAAAACTACGTAAGGATCGAAGGATTAAATCATTAATTTTTACTCAATGCACTTTGAAAAATTTTGGCTCTAAACATGATTGAAGGATTTTCACTTGGAATACATTTTTCCAAAGCTCGATGTTGCCTTTATTAAGAAAAAAAAGTCATCAGCATTATGGAAGTTAGTTTAGAATAATTTTGGGCGAACAGATAAAAAACTAAAATTTCTCATCAACTTTTTAGATGTTCCACTTTAAAAATTCGTAACTTTACACAGTATTTCCAGATTTTCATTTGAAATACAGTTTTACAAAGCTCAATGTATTAGGATTGTTCCCCTATGAGTTTTTTTTATTAACATGGTAGCACTACTTCCTATGCTAAAGCATTGGGTACGTTGCCAACAGCAGAAATATAACTCACAAATAAATTACGTGTGTAACATATATCCTTAAAAAAATTTCGATAAGTTGTGAATCACTCTGTATAAGTAAAATTTCAGTGGAAGCTACTTTTAAACTTTTCTGATATTGAAAAAATAACTCAATTATAAAATTTTAATACATAAAAAATTCAAAATGTTTATGTTGTACTCATCTCTAGAATATTTTGAATTTCCAAACTGTAATAGAAATGGATCTGAGTTGTAGCAGATTTTTTTTTTTTGTAAAAACAAAGCTTTAATTAGATTTTAATTATATTGTAGATAAGAAAAACCGAAATATTATTTATTATAAATTATACATATTAACCAAGATCCATTTCCGATTAAATTTGTTAAAAAAATTATAAGTAGGTACCAATAATTTGTTGTTAAAATCAGAGAGGTTACTGCTAGGAAAACAATACTCAAGTATAGTTTTATATTTATAGTTTACTTAGTGATCTCCTACAACCCTCAGCAGAAGTAATAGTCCAGTCAAAAACGAGAACCAGCAAATCCACCAAAGTAAGCATTTTTATTTTTTTTAATATTTAATTTCTGTTCAGTCCTACGCGAAAAATAGTTATTACCAAATTTGCAGAGAATTGAATTACTAACAATTTTTATTCAAAAATTTTTTTCCTAATTTACGAGTTGTAACCACCGGAAATGTAAAAAAAATTGATCGAAACTTTGTTCACATTTCTAGCTGTTGTAACTCGTAAGCTATTAATCTTACGAAAATATTGTTTAAACAAAAATTGTTTTATCTACAACAACATTGATTCTGGCTTTTTTGGCGTTTTAAATCTCGTTTTGACAAGATAGCGTATGGCCATCCCTCCCGTTCTAGTTTTGAGGCCAGAAACTATAGACTGGACTATAATTGATAATAATAATAATAATAATCATAATAATTGTGTTACTTAGAAAATACTTTTAAAAAAGTGCCATAGTCTAATAATATAATTTAGATTTTTTAATTGCTGCGCTGCATGAATTAAAATGTAGATTTTCCACCAAAAGACTGGGATATTATCGAACAGGGTTCCATGATAAAACAAAAAAAAGCTCTGCTCAGTTTAATTTTACTCCATTTTTATTTCAAAACCACAACAAAAAATAATTAAAATGTAGTGTGCGTGTGTGTGATTGCGCAAATCTTTAAGTGTGATTATTCACATAAGAGACAGAGAGAAAGGAAACTACCATATTATGTATAAATAATTCTTCTTCTTGTATAAAAACCAAATTTATTTCTGTTTGTGAGACAATCTTTTTGACAAGAATCAATTATTACTTACTATACTGAGTAAACTGCGATCAGAGTAATATTAATTATATTAATATGTATATGTGTTTTTTGAAATCGAAAATGATTTGCGTCCACAGCAACCTTTCAAAACAAAAAACAAAAAAAAATGTTAATAAAAAAGTATTTAATAAAAGAGAGAATCACTTCAGTTTGTTTTCGTTTTTGGGTGTTAATTTATAATTACTTTGTTATATGTATACGTTATGTTGGGTTTGCATGCTGCAGCCGCAGGGTGTGGACTCAGCCTTAACTGTTACAAACAAAATACACAACATACAATACAATACAAACACAGCCACCTCAATAACAAATGCCATTACAATAATAAACAGTTACTAATGCTCAACCAATAATGTACAATAGTCGAATATTTTTTTCATAACACAACTCATATGCAATATAATACAAGTATTTGCTCAAAAGTACAAATACTGTAAATAATAATAGAAAATAACCGGGAATTGTTTTATATTATAAATATATTCTAATAGGAACTATTATGTGAATTGATTCTCTTTGTAATACATATTATTAAAAATAAATATGAATGTATTTGTTAAACCCTATCTGTGTTTTTACTTATCTTTATCTATCCAATCGTTTATTTATTTATACCCAAAAAACGTGTCGAATTTCTAAATATTTATTTGTAGAGAAGAGTAGAGTTTATTTTGCCAATATAACAATAAAATTACAACTTTTGAACTAGATTAGTTATTGGTGAATTGTTTTCACATTTAGTATCACCCAGTTTTTCATAATTATGATATTAATATAATATACCAAATTTAAAGCATTTTGGATTTTTATCATAAAATAGTTTAAAAGTTCTTTTAATTTTTCCTGTCAACATCAAGTACAATTAAAATTAAACCTATACTGATTTGTATAGATTTAGATGCGTTCTATCCAAATTTCTAAAGTTCATTACGATATCTCTACGCGTTTTTCAGATATGAAGATATGAATCGAAAAAAAGTTGAAAATTACTGTTTTTTCCAAGTGCTACAACTGTTGAACTAGAACAGTTATTGCAAACAATTTTTTGTCATTATCAACAGACAAATTGATCAATAATTAATAAATCTCAAAGCAAAAAAAATTACCATACAGTCACTTATGACATGCTAAAAAACCATTAAAAAAAGTCACTTTTGACATTTTGTTATATACATATAACATTTTCTCTAGAAATTATACAAAATTCTAAGAAAAACTAAATCTTAGTACCAACCATGGCTGAAGAAGCAGAGGAAAATCCTGCACAGGATGAGGAAGAGGCAGAGCAAGGCGAATCTGAGGTACGAAAACGCATCAACAAAGAGGAGAAACATCGTTATAAATGCCGGTCGCGCTTGGAGGAACTAGCGTTACCCCAAAGAAGACTCATCTTGGCTTTGTGGCAATTCCACGCTTACCATTTACCTCGAGATATGGTTGAACGCGTTAAGGTGCTTCTGCAGGAATTATACGCAATGACACCTGAGTAAAAAGTTTACAATTTATCGGAATGTATAGTCAACTGAAAGTTATGCCAATTTGGCCCAATAACATTTGGTTGAATGTCCACTTTAACATTTCTACATAGGTAGGTAATACATTTTTTTAGGGAAACCGAAAAATATTTTGCCCAACTAAGAGAAGCTCAACGCAAGCGCAAAGAGAAGAAGCGCTTGAAACAGAAACTCCAACAGTTGATGAACAAAAAACGTAAGAAGAAACAAGAGGCACGTGCCTACAAATTTCTACACAAAGTCTTGAGCGCCGGCATGGAATACGCTGTAAAATACCCAGTTCCACCTCTGGTCTCTGTGCGCTTGCGCAATCTTTCCGATATCATTCTAGAGCAATTGTGCGACTTGCGGGGAGTGGAAACGCCGCCAAATCGCTCCGAACCACGAGATAAAGTGGCCTGCTTCTTGATAACTGTGGCTGATTGGATGGCGATTGCTGTGGAACATTTGTACTATGGAGTACAGTTGAAGAAGAATTTGGAGTTGGAGCAAATTGAAGCTGAAATAAGGGCTAAGGAGGAGGAGGGCAGATTGGGCAAGGAACCAACACCCGCGGCACCTGCACATGTGACGTCGTCTGTTAAAATAGGGGAGGTTGATTATACGGAAGAGATGGATAATGTTGAAGATGAATAAAAATATTGTAGGTACATACTCCAATAAAAAAACTTGGAAAAATCAACACATTTTCTTGCGGTTTGCTTTTTTACAAAGAAACAAGTTAGTTTTACTAGAAAATTCAAACAGATTGAAAATCCCTCGAAAATTCCGGATTTTATGGCCTACTATAGAAGTTATTACTTGATAAAATTCCCGCGCGAATGGAAGAAACTCTAAAATTTCCCATCAATCTTCCACATAGTCCACTTTGAAAGTTGGTAGCTCTCTCTCACCGAATTCTGTCTAATTTAAAAGAAAAAAAAACAAAAAATTAAAATTTGTTTCATATTTATTAAATATCACAAGAACAAATAAAATAAAACAACTAAAATGAAAATACTATAATATGTATATATATGTATAATATAATTAACACATTGACAAGTATAATTACAAGGACATTTTTATGTTTGTTTCTCGATGGAACACGGACATATTCTCCTTTTGTTCTGGACAAAGGATACAAAACATTATATTACACTAGTAGATAAAAACAAAATAAAAAAACAGTTTTGTTAGAAAATTTATAGTCCAAAAAAGGGTGCACTAACTAACTAGGTACAATAAATTAATCCAACAGAATTTAAACAAATGTAACAAAACGCATTTCTGTCGAAGTAAACACCCTGTAAACTTTAAACATTATTAGATGGAGGAGGAGAGGAAATCAGGGGGGTTATTAAACTGCTATGTACAAAAAAAAGTCCATTCATTCACTCAGTCAATTTTTACAGTTGAATATATTTTTCTAACAAATATACTTGTGCCGATGTATCCAACTGTGCCACACATTATACCTAGCGCCCCACTGAACAACGCCATGTATCCAAAGTAGAACGCTGTTTGGAACAGTCCGTACATTCTAAACAAAAAACAATTATTTATGTTACAGAGTATACAGAAAAATATTTTAAATTTCCCACAATATATTTTTAATAATTCCATTCTCTCTATGTACAAAAAAAATTAAATTATCCACTTACTTTGTTTTGAAAAAGAAGTAATAAATTGCATATACGTAGACGTAGGCTGACGTTGATCCGGCTGCCAAAAATGACGTCCATTGCCAACGATAGTCCTCCGCATTCAACAAGAAATATGTGCAGACAATTGTCACGCACACGGTTACTATCATTAATATTATAAAGACTAGCAGCATGAAGCCGTATACGTAGTAGATTTTGTAGGCCCAAAATGACGTAAATATGAAATACCTAGAAGAAAACCGGGTTTAATTCAAGATAATTATTGGTAATAATGATGCAAATATAGAAAAAAAAGTAAAGCGTTAATTTGTACTGGATTTTCAATAATATAATAGTATATTATACAGGGTGTTCGCGCCCCGAAGTGCTCACAAAATTGACCATCTGGTTTTCAAGTTTTTTTCAACTTGCTTAAATTCAAAACTATGTTTGTTTAGTTTTAATAATTTACTATTCCTTCGTATGGCCATTTGATATTAAAGAATTGCAAACTTTTTTTCAAAATAAATATAAATATTTGTCAGAAAGCTGAATGATGGTTTTATTAAAAGAAAAAATCACTAGATAATTACATATGTATAAGTAATAATTTTTCTGAATTTTTTTAAAGTCTCAAGTTATGCTTTAAAAAATCACATTTTTCGAGGATTATTGTTATAAAATTCACCGTTTGGCAACTGCTAGTTAGATTTTTGTCAAAAAACATTTTCAAAGCTGAATGATGACACACAACTATCTTTGATCTTATTTACCATTTTTGACAAAAACGATATTTAAGTGGATTAAAAAATTAATTATTCTGCCATTTTTTGAACAAAAAATAAATGCCTACTTACATTTCAATAAATATACTGGCAAATGGCAAAACTCCCCCCAAAAGTATGATAACACCCGGCTCCATAAACCATTTCTTCTCAGGTATGGGTCGCGGAACTGCATTTATGCGACACGGATAATCCGGCTGACCAGCCAAATTCCTACCTAGAACTGTTCCGAGCAGTGTCAGGGGTAAAATCACAAAAAGACATATGCAAGTTACAGCCACCTAAAACAAATAAGAATTTTTATAATAAATTCATTGTCTCCATCTCAGCACCTTTCAACATACCATAGTACCGAAGGGAATGGCCCTGGACGCATGATAATAAATAGCAATAAAATTAATACAGAAGGCTGTGCCACAAACAAATGCCGGTAGCATGAATGCTGACACAACCATATGACGTATCCACACTTTGCCACCCATGCGAGCATACAACGATCCACCAAAGTAACCGTTGATGGGGGATGTTATAGCGTAGACAAAAATGGCCGTTGATAACAGGGAACCACGTCTGGAAACCAATCAGATAACAAATTACGAATTATCAAAAGGTTGTACGTACGTAGATTATGTACTTACTCTGTGTATAATTCACCCAAAATAGCAAAGACGATGACACTAAAGACGACTGTAGTCAACTGGTGACCAGCACCAATTAAACCGGAAAACAAAAGCGGATGGGACGCTGGACGGAACACATCGCCATGCACTTGTTTCCAACCATATTCGTCGCCTAAGTCGCGCTCCTGGAAAATACACAAAAAAAATATCGTATGTAGTCAGCAGCACATGACTTTCTTATATTAATCTAACCTAATTTTGTATTTCGTATTTATTAAGTACGCAATGGTAACTGAAGTATTTTAATTTTAAAAAAGAGTGTAAAAGACTACTTTTAAACAAGCATTAGGTACCTACATAAATTCTGCACATTTTTTGTTTATCACATGTTTTCATATCTTTTATTGTTTAAATAATATAGCAGTGGAAAGTGGTTAAAATAAGGGTGTAAGTCGATTTTTTTCGAATTTTTTTCATAGTTTTATGAATGACAGGATTACTCTCTGACTGAATAATTAACAATAATTATAATAATATAAAAATATAAGTAATAAAATAAAACCACAATTTTTACGACAAATTTAACATAATTTCCATCGGGTTTAATAAAAAATATACGAAAGAACCTAAATACATCGACTTTAGTGTGGAAAATTATTAATTAATTATAGCAATAAGAAAATCCTTACCATGTCATCAATATCTTCATCTTTACTATACCTAGCATAGTCTTTCCGTAGCGTACGCATCAAAATCATGGATACCAACCCCACTAAAAAAATCACCATCATAAAACTGTTGAAGATACTGAACCAGTGAATCTAAAAAAAATTGAAAAAAATAACAATAAGTACAAAATAATATAATTATGTAGTTCACTTGTTTTTGCTCCCAATTCTCTTACCCTGTGTTGAAAGAAATTGTGGTCCAAATATTTATCGAAACGGTCCTCATACTTTGTTTCGGTTGGTCTCCAAATCACCTCATATGTAAAACTCAGTCGTGCCGTCGGCGTCAAAAGCACCTTCTCCTCGGATGTTAAATTCACATCGATTATCTGTTTGCCATTGTAGCCGATTTCGAACTTTTTATGAGTCCAAATGTAGTATTTGCTATCTTTGACTTCGCCTACTACACCCCAAATTGGCAAGTCGTCAATGTACATTTGGTACCAATAGTGGTTTTTCACTGCATAAACGAACGCCCTGTAGTTTTCTTCGTTTAGAGCTGTTTGGCAGTATTCGCCTTTCTGCATATTGTCTGGAAAATGTCAAATTTGCTTACAAGTTTGGAAAAAACCGTAAAGGCGTAAATTAATCTACTTATTTTCTTGTACTCCCGCATACAGGGTGTCCATATTATCGATGACCTATTATAACCACAACGATTAATTTGTAAATTTAAATATAAATGGGCCAAAAAGTATCACTTAATCGATAAAATTCGGAATTTCCACATTTTTCAAAACACCTCGTGGTGTTGAGGAAGAAATTGTTTTGCGGCTTGATTTATTAAAAAATCCTAGTTTTAGAACTACTGCTTGGATTTTTGTGAAATTTACTTTGTTGTAAAGCTAACCTCACTTCTATAAGTTCTATACAAAATTTTGGACAACAAACATTTCCGCACAAATTTTCAGTCACAGTTTTAAGATGTTATCACTTAAGAACCACTGATCGGTTTACATCACTTTTAGATTAGATTAGAAAATCAGTAATTTTTAAGCGAAACTGCAGCAAAAATTGTAAATTTGGAACTTCTGAGCGGATTTGTACTAAATTTGTCTTTCATCCAAAAGTGTTCATCAATATATGTGACCTACCGTATTTCCATTAAGGAATGTCAAGGTAATTTGGATATTATTCAGCTATTTTTGTATTTTACGTGTCATCAACGACACACTTTCATTTTCATGTAAAGACACTTAGTTCGCTCTCAAAAAACCCAATAAAACTCATCCACTTTTATCAACCAACGCAAACCTTACAGGTATAGATAACACAAAACAACATTACTTTTAAATTCGATTTCAATGCCACTGAATTCCAATTCGACACCCTGCAAAGCCTCACTGAGGGTCTCATGGTAATGACTGATTGTTTCCTTGGAACCAACGCAAAAAGGCAGTGAAAAATACGCATAGGTCTCCTGTCTGTTGTGATAAGGGCCCACAGTGTTCATCCACAAAACAACCTCCTCATTGTCTCCATACTACAACATAAAAATCATCGTTTCAGTGATGTAAATCACAAAGCAAATCCAGGAAACACTTTTCTATCAATATGATTTGTTTACACTTACGATGTGATCATGTTCGTCAGCTAAAGCCGCCCCAATAATTCCAACCGAAACAACTAGAATTTTCCATAGAGTGTGCATTTTACTTGGCCAATTAATCAACTACTAATATTCAACTAGTTGCGTTGTGGTTTGTTGTGTTTTTTTCACATAAATCACCGGAAAATACGAATAATTTTCAGCATTCCTACACGTAGACAAGAAAACTTGACACACAGGGATGACAACGTGACAAAACTAACAAAATTATTGGTTATTTTCATTCAACGCCAACTTGTATTGAGCTTGGTGACCATAGAGCGTATATGACAATATATAGGTGCGATACTCTTCAGCACATTTTACTACGTTCTGTGACGTCACATGCACTAAACAACTAAAATCCTCAGTTACAATTTGTTAATTTTTCCAGAACTTAAAACCAACATCTAACTTTGTAATAATGTAAATTGGCACCACAATCCGACCTAGTCCCAAAGTTAGAACGTTTTAAAGTTAAGAGTATGGCATACATTTTTAATTGTCAATTTTTTTTTCATTTTCCTTTTAAATATAATAGTTTTAGAAACAACTGATCGGATTTTAAGGAGATCTGAGTTTTTAGCTAGTTAAATTTTGGCATAATCATGAATAAAATTACAATCTCCATAACCTTACTTCATGACGTTTTTTGGACTGTCAAATGTTTCCAAACAAATTTATTTTTAATGACTGTTCAGACTGTTTTAAGTTAGTTTTAGAACTACTGTTTGGTATTTGAACACACAACATGTTATGCAACCAGTTATACAATATTTAAAATTTCTCGTATTTTTCATAAAATTTCTCTCAGTTTACATTACAGAGAACAACACAAACATTTATTGTTCTTTATACTCTAAATACTGTAGCCCTGTAGCCTGTCACAGAATTTCTGTAAAACAACAATTCGCCAACATAAATAGGAGGGTATTCTGTGACATAAATACCAGGAAGAAGACGAACAGTACGACCAGCTGTCCGTTGACTTTTTCGTGTTTACTATTTACATATTACAACACCAACACGCACCAGTCAATATTCGAATAGAAAGTGTGTTTGTTCGTAATATACAGATGAAGTCATTTTTATTTTCGTATGTTGCACGTTAGGAACCAAAGTGTACAAAATTTTTAGTGGTTTTCTTCTAAACTTATTCGCACCTGAACATAAATGCGCAAGTTTGTGATCGTAAGCTAAATTAACTAAATTTAATATCACAGTGTTTGATTGGTAAAGATAATAATCTAAAACCTATAAAGTTTTTTGGGTTGGTTTTGGTTTGACCTAATTTTCGGCAATGGGTACGATATTCTCTGCAGAAAATCTGGTGAATAATGTGACACAATTTGTGACTGGTAAAAAACGGAAACGTTGCACTGAGGACGATGAAGAAACAAACAAAGTTATTGATATTGTGTTGCATACACCAAAGAGGTTAGTTTTGTTGTAGTGGAAAATGTCATAGCTAATCAAGAAACCGATCAGTGATTCTAAAATGATAACATCTTAAAACTATTACTGCGGAAAGGTTTGACTGCCCAAATTTTTTTACAGAAGTGAGGTTAGGGCATTTGTTTTTTTTTTTTCATGATAATTAATGCATCCACAATTGGCTATAAAAAACGCTAATTTTATCAAAATCCACTAACGAGTTCCAAAAAAATTGGCACCTTAAACGAAAAAAATTATACAAACTCGAAATCGTGTTTTAATAAGTTATAACTTTGGAATCAATAAAAATTAGCAATTTCATTTTTTGTCCTGGCCACGAAATTTTATTTTCGTACCTAGCAACGAGAGCCTTGCGATTCACTTTCGGTTGCAACTGTCTAATCAAAATAGTAAACTTGTTTTACGTAAGAGTCCAAAAATTGAAAAATATATATGAAGAGTGTTCCAAATAACAAAATTGGTGTGCGCCTAGTGAAAATCGAACACTCTGTAGGTATAGTTAGAAAATTGGAAATGTTTTGTAAGTTATGATTATTTATTAATAAAGCGTATTTTATTAGGAGTAGGTATGTATATAAAATTTTTCGCTAGGATTAATAATAAAAAACACACCACGTGAACACCCTGTATATGGTGATGAGTAAATTTAAAAAAAAAGTTATATCCATGATTACTTACCTACTTATTCTTTACAGGAAGAAACTAACCAGCACTGCTAAATATATTTACGAAGCGTTGTTCGAACAAGGGAAGAACTCCGATGTGACAGTTTATGCCTTAGATGAAGAATTCCTGCTGCACAGAATTTACTTGTGTCAAAGTCCGTATTTCGCTAGTATGTTTGGGGGATCCTGGTTGGAAACCACACAAAAGTACATTGAAATTGATGTGGTAGATCCATTAATCACCGTGGAATGTACGTTTATCTTCAAGTTTTCTCTATAAAGCTTTTGACTTATACTTACATGTCATCTTAATGTGTGGAAAATGGAAATATCTGATGTGGCCAGTGAACAGAGTTTTGCTGTTTGGTATTAAGTTTCAGAGTTCAGGGGTCGAGTTCCAGGGCGCTTTGCTGTAGGTATTGTTGTCGTCAGACTTTCTACAGTGGTGTTAATTTCGTCCGCAGATTTTAATGAAAGATTGATATTTATTCTTTCTTCGATCAGTTCTTTAAATTGTAGGTATACCTACAATTAGTTTTCTTGTTGGTGAGAGATGCCGGTTTCTGTTTCTCTTTAAAAATTTCTCATTTACATTTAATACAGAACATACATTAGTTTAGGATTGTATAAAAAAACTCAAGTATTGTCTACAATTCTACATCAAATATTTTCCTAATAAAATATTTATATAAGTTTAAAATTGTGTCCTCTTCTTTCCACAGCTTTGAAAGTGGTATTTGGCTCATTATATAATTGTGAAATTATATTGAATCCCTTGGATATCGTTCCTATTCTAGCCACAGCCACAATGTTCCAACTGGATGGATTAATAGACAAATGTAAAGAAGTTATGTTGGAAACTATCAATCCTAAAGTAACTAAACCAATATTTATACACAGGGTGCTCGATTAGTGCGGCTTTAATAACTATTATAGAAGGTCAAAATTTTTTCTGTTATACAACATAGAAAATAATTCAGCGCTATCTATTATGGTAAAGAAATTACATTGAGTGAATTCATAGATACTAATGGTGCACCCTGTATAATAATAATAATATTAATTAATGTAAATAGAATTAATATATGTTCTTGTAGACATCCCTGGAGTATTACAATGCAGCATGTCAGTATGGTGACAAGACCCTCCAAGAGACGTGCTTCCGTTGGTTTTTGGTGAATTTAATGCCGCATTATTTCAGTCATCCACTGGACGACCTGAAAACGATACCCATTGATTTGATGACAAAACTGGTGGCACATCCCGATTTATTTGTGGTGCAAACCGAGTATACCGCCTATGTGATGTTGAAGTATTGGATGTTTATGTTGGAGAATACTATGATAGAGGAAACCAATATGACTGTGGTTAATCAGTATTTTTGTTCGCGAGAAGGTGAGAAAAATATCTTTTTTTTATACTTATATTTAAATTATTATACAAGTACATAACACTATCATCCTCACTTAGTTTTGAAATACATGTTTTTTGAAAAAATTAAACCATCTTCTTGCAAAACTGTAATTTTTTTAAACACCTTTTTTTCAAACAATTTCCTAAAGTCGATTATTAATTTTAGGTATAGGGAACCCTTAATGAAAATGATAATAAATCTAATTCTCTATAACGTATTTATATCTAGAAATATACAGTTAAGGTTATAGTTATAGTTCGTGTTGGACATTATTTGCTTGCATTTTCTTTAATAATAATTTATGTTCAAGAGATTTATTTTTTCATTTTTAGAAAAGAAACCTTATCTTTTATGTGCAGAAGGTAAAAAATACATCCGCGTATTTCAAGGGTTGCGTTTAGAGCACCTAATCGCTCACCAATTGGACGTGCTGCTAGTAATACGAGACAACATCATACCGCGCACTTGGCTCGATCCAGTCATCTTACAACATTGGAAGACTGTGTTGAGAATCAATCAAAATGACGACAAAGGGTAAGTCAAAAAAAAAACACACTCTCTCAGTAAACATTCTATTCACTTTAGACCCGTCGATGTGTCCGATGATGTGTTCTTGGAAAACAGTTTGCGATGTGGACGAATATTGAAGGCGAATGAGCGGCAAGTGTGGCGATGGACTGGGTTTCATTTCGGCGTTGATTTGTTGATGATTACCGATGGTAGGGCGTTTTCTATTAAGAGGAATCATCGGTCGGAGTTTGAGCAATTGCTCAGTTTTCAAACTACAAGGCATATTGCGATAAGGTAAGAAGAATTGAATGTAGGATTTGGAAATTAAAGTGAAAACTTTTATGCTAAGTGTTACATCGTCCATTTTGAAAATTCGTAGCTCTACTAGAAATTTAACTTTACTGATGAATAGTGTAGAAATTACTTTAGAATATTTATGACATTAAGAAAAAAAATCAAAAATCCACTTTGAAATATTATTTCATTTATCGTAAACACAGAATATAAATTAAGTTGATTCAAAAAAAAAATCATATCACAAAACGAACTGTATATTTTACTTTTACAGAATGACTGTAGTGCGATTAAACGAACAACGTCAAATCATCTACAGCAAAACATCCAGTATTCAAAAGTTACCATTAGCTAAAGGCGAGGAGGTGCAAATAATGTCTTTTGACGAAGCTCTAGAATATCCAATTATAATTTCAGCAAATATATTGTTTACATCGAACGAACCGCAAGAAATCGAAAGTGAAGAAGTAATACAGATAACGATGTCATAACATCGTGTATCTTATAGAATAATCCAATGAATATAATATGATAGCATGATTGTGTGTGTGCGACAAATATACCATTTTATTATTATTTTTTAGACCTTAAACTTTGCACATTTATTTTGATAACTCTAATACTTGGGTTGTTTTTATTTTAAAAACTTTGTGGGTTTTCTAATAAATGCCACGAATTTAATTAATAAAATGCATTTATTTAGTATAAAATGTTGTAAGTTGTAAAATTTTTGTGATCAAAATTGTATCCCCTTTTTTCGAAGCTGGAAAAACGGGGTGTAGGGTGTAGTTTAGTTTATTAGCAAGTGACAGCTACAGAATGACGCACTTTTCAAGCCTAAGCACAGTTGATGTACAGAACTTTTGGACATACTGTATACTTATGTGATATATCTATTATTTTGTATGTTTAAAATTGTACTATACGAACCAAATCCTATTTTTAAAAATACGTTTGGAGTAATGGAAATTATTTTTTATTATTTAGGTTTTTGTTTTTGTTTTCCAAAGGAAAAAGTGCCATTCTATTATCTTGTGTTACCGTTACATAATAATTATTAGCATGTATGTACTTATATTGTTTTTTATAGTTTCACCAACATTATTTTTCAAGGTTATTTTTTAGAGGCTAAGTTTAGAATATAAAATAATAATAACATTTGGGAATGGGGCGAGTAATGACACTATTTTTCTTCTTTTGACAGTAGAAATGCATATAGCTTACTACTATTTGTAAAGAGGGATAACATGTGGGTATTAATTTAACTAGGAAAAACCAGTCATGAGCTTCTGCACCCTGTTTACTAATCGCCTAGTCAAATACAAATAATAATTCGTACTAAGTATGTAAAATTAAAATGTAATATAAATTTCTATTCATTAAAATTTTATTAACGTAACCTATTGTTTCATTTAAAAAATAGGTAATAAAATTTAAAAAAAAATCGTTTTATTCACTGAATAAACATATATATTTTCAATCTTCATGTTTTTTAGTAGGTAATATCTAGTTTCCTGTCACTCTTTAAAAATAGATAGGTACACTCAATGTTGTAGAGAATAAAATTAGCAACGACTTTTGTTTAAACAATTTTTTTATATGATCGATGTTTTACAGATGAGTTACAGCTACTGAAAATATCGAACATTATTTTTTCTTAATATTTTTAGAAATATTTTGTTCCCGGTCACTCTTACGCTAAAAATAGATAGAATCAATGTTGTAGCAGAGAGAATTAAATTATCAACGACTTTTTTTTCCTAGGGTCGTTAGTTTAGGAGATATTTCAAAAACCGTTTAGGTATTTTTATCACCATTTTTCCAGACCCCACAAAATTTTAAAGCACATAACCAGAGGACGACTAAAATTCATTGTAACAATTGAAAACGCAATCAGTTTGTAAGTTAATATATTTCAAACAGTCTTTATTAAATATAGGTATTTACATTAAATATCCGTCATCTTAAAATTATGAAAAGTTATCCAAAATTAAAAACCTAAATTATTCTTCTATATTTGTGGTCTAGGTGGATTAGGTTTGGAACGTCTACTAAACTCTATAAAGTGTTCCTGAGTCTTTAGAGCAATATCTTTATTATTGAAAATCGTGTAATTATGCACCGAAATTGCCGGATACACTTTCATCTTTGGCTTGATGTCCTCAAATTTCACTTCGTTCTGCCTACTTACATCCACGTAATATTTAATGGCCCCAACAACAAGAATTATGGAAATATGTACGGGCAGCAATGACATCAGTTTAAAACCCTCTGGCAACTTCAATAGCATACAATCCGCACTACAAAAGTGTACGGAGCAATCAATAGGGCAAAGTAATATCCTTCCGTCGTTAATATTAGTCACTTGACCAATGGTGACGATCCTTCGTGTTATGTAAGCTTCCAGGATACGATGGGTGCGGTCCCAAGGTAACTGGATGAACATATCTGGCCGTTCCTCTTCCTCAGCCTGGGGGGATTTGTACCGAGGGGGTGCAACAAAAGTAGATGTAGAACTAAAACCTTCCATGATTGTTGTTTTATGGTACAAATATTAGAAACGGAAATTGGACAAACACATGGAACAAGTACGAAACATTTACTGGAATTTTTTGAGAGAATTTTAAAAAAAATGTTGGGTTATAAGAAAAAATAACAGGAAAAGACAGGGTCGGCTTTAGAAGTAACTTTTATTATGTTCTTAGAAAAATCTGTGAGAAATTTTAGGTACCTATGTAAAATAGGAAGTTATAAGGCAAGAACTCATAGCAAAAAAAATTTAAACTATTTCGTACCTTTTCTCTTGAAGCCCTTTTGCTTTATTCCCGTCAGATGGTAATAATCCAAGGAAATCACTAATGAATCCACAAACACTAGCACTGCACTATAGAAAAAGTCCACCATTGAAAGAAAATTTGAAAAGTAACCGTAAGAAATAATTAATTAAGCGAAGTTACGATTAATTACTAAAGTAATTATAATAACATGTGTTATATTTCATAATTAATTAATAATAATAATTAAACGTAAGCACCTGACACACGTCTGCTCCGTTTGGCATTCGAAATAAAACTGAAAACTGATTCATAAATTCATATATCTACAAAATAAATCCATACATAATAAAGTCATAAAAATTACTCATAATTTTTTGCCAACAAATACAATTTAAAGGATTATAGGCTGGGTTCACTTTTTCACAAAATCCAACACAATAAGCGTTTTTTGTGTCGTTATATAACTACAAACTTTTTCAATATATTTCATTTAATTTCTGTGTATTTTGTTGAGGGGCGCTTCAAGAGAAAAGGTACGAACATTTTGCAATTTTTTTTAGAAATTTAAACAATTTTTATATAGTTAGCTATACAGGGTGATTCAAAATGCGATGTAGATATTTTAAGGACGTATTATTGGGATCAAAATAAGACTTTTTTTTCAAATAAACATGTGTCCTAAAATGCACCCCCTCCGAGCTACATAAAAGTGTGAACCCCCTCCAACTCCCCCAAAACTGGGTTTACATAATTTTTAAAGCACAAAATAAATAGAGTGACCAAAAAAACGGGGGCATGCTAATTTTTAGAAGATTTGATCTGTTATTGTAGGTAGTCACAATTTTAAATAATCGTTTATTTTTACGCAAGTTACAGTGGCTGAAGCTCGGAGGGGGTGCATTTTACGACACATGTTTATAGGAAAAAAAGTCTTATTTTGATCCCAACAATACGTCTTTAAAATATCTACATCGAATTTTGAATCACCCTGTAGTTTTGAAATAATAACTAAATTAATTTATTGCTAAGATATGATTATTGGCAACGGCTTAAGTATACAATAATACTTTCCAAAGATCAGAACCTTATTCGTATTGTATAAGAAAGTCATGTGCTGGACACATGAGATATTTTTATTTTCGTATTCTCATAACGTTTCGATGTTTTGAAAAATTACACATCAAAATAATATGGTTTCTGGTTTACCGTTCGCAAATCAATTTTTTTTCTATAATGAACCAAATATTTAAAACCATTAATAATTGACGATGGACCTTTGATACATTTACAATACAATGGGAAAATACAGGCAATTATAATTTAAAAAATTGTCAAGAAAATTAATATAGGGATTTAAGGAAATCCACATCAATTATTTAAAAAAATTGAGATCCTTGGTTAATAAATATTAAATAATTATTTGTTTAAAACAGTGGCGTAGTAAGAAAATTTTTCGGGGGGGGTTAATATATTGTTATATTAATTGAATTGAATAAAATTATTTGGATTCCGATTGATAGATGCCATGTATCACAGAATTTTCGGATACACTTATGTAACTCACAATACCAATACAAGTATTGTGGGTTGCATACTGCACATATTTTATACAGTTGGTACAACTGCGATTTTTAGGGAATTAGTTCTTAACTTCAATAGTTTCCAATTCCAATCGTAAAGTCCCTAGAACTGAACCCCACATTTAGACGAGTAAATCTATTTTGGGCAACACTTGGTCAAATCATTTCAATATTAAATTGCAAATATGTCAAAAGAAGTGGACATGGAATTGAAAAAAGTACGTATCGTAAAATGTAGCTGTAAAACATCCATTCATTCATTATCTAACCCACAAATTTCTAGGCGTTCGTAGAACTACAAGAAAAACAGTTGGACACTTCCCACAAACTTCGAATTGCCGATGTACAAATTGATGTGCTGAAACGGAACAAACAACATGCCATGTTCACCGAGCGGTAATTTACATGTTAAAATACCGGAACTTGTTTAATTTTTATTGAATTTTAGTGAGATGAGCACATTAGATGGTGAAGTGAAAACATATGAGTCGGTAGGTAGGATGTTTGTGCTAACGCCTCTGGACAAAGTCAAAGAAAACTTGCAGAAAAAACAAAACGTCGCCGACAGTAAAATCCAAGCGTTAGAAAGCAAGAAAACTTACTTGGGGACGAATCTACGCGAGGCCATGGATAGCTTACGCGAACTTGTTAACCAAAAGAAAACCTCGTAATTTAAAAAAACGTATTTATTAATAAAAATTATTATTATACAAAACAGTCTTATTTATTCCTATTCCAAATTGCTGTTTCGAACAGCAGGGGCTCTGATGGTGGGTTTTCTTCCACAAATTGTGGTTTGTGCAGCAGTTTGAAAATCCCTGTGCCGATTGGAGCTGCCATTCCTGTGATGATGTTCTCGGAAACTCCGTTTATTTTATCCGTTTGTCCGTAGTAGGCGGCATCGAATAAATGGTCTGCTGTTTTCTCAAACTGGGACAAAGAAATTGAAACAAATGGGCAAATTAGCTTAGTACTACTAATAGATAGGTAAGTACTTACAGAGGCCAAATTAAGCACAGATTCCTTCATTTTAGATAAACCATGCCGTGTGATACCCAAAACTTCCCCAGTATGCGTCATTTGGGCTGCCAGTAACATAATGTGACGATAATCGACGGACATTCCATGGTTTTCCATAACCATTCTGATTTCTTTCATGATGGTTTGCCGTGCTGCTTCAATGCCCAGTGTGTTGTACACTTCGATTATGTTATTGGAAACGGTGTGACGACCATCTACTCCATACGTAGCCATTACTTCTCGTAGATTATCACCTTCTACACATAGAGCATATGTGGTGGTGCCGCCTTTGTCCTCTCTTGCTATTACAGCACGATTCACAGTGGGTAAACCCTGAAAAAATAGAGAAAAATACATATACAGGGCGTTGAAAATGATATAGGTATATTTTATTCATCTTGTAAGGATGAAGGTATTTTTGTGTGACTCTTTATACCTAGGAGCACGTCTCATGTGCTGGCGAGAACTGTTAGTGAATTTGTAGCGCTGTAGGTACGTCAATAAATAATCACTGTATAAAAAATACGTAATATGTTTTTTGTATCTCTGACAGAGCTGTATAAAAAACATTAGGAACAAAATTACCCCGAAACTTACTGTTAAGTAACTATTTAATGAAAAAACAAAATTTTCCCAAAATTTTCAACTTATTTGTTGAATAACTTTTTAAATATTGACAATATAAAAAAATTAAAAGAAAAGTTGTACGAAATAAATAATAGGAATAAAAAACTTACCTTAATAACAACATTGGGTAGTTGATCCTTTAATTCACTCACAGCAAAATTCAATCTGCGGCTATTCTTACTCCTGTTGGGGTGCACCGTTATAATTGTTTCACTTTCCACACACACTTCCGACGGCTTTATCTTCAATTTTGACGTACAAATACTAAAACAAAAAAAATTATTGTGCATAATAAAAAGTCTAAAGAAAAAAACTTAAAAGTAAACACGAAAATTTACCTGTAGCGTACAGATTCGGCATTAATTTCCAATTTTAATAAATTAATTCGTTCATAGTCTAGTTTAATCAACAAGAAGGCGTCTGTTTTGGTATAAACATCATCTATAAATGATGAAACCTACAAAAAATATATTATTTTATTATACTGGGTCACTCAAATCTCTGTAGAAATTGGTTAGTTTTAAAAGAAAAATTCTTTAAAAATAATTGTGGTCAAAAATTGACTAAACTCCCACAACAATAAAAGTCAACAAATTCATCTGATAAAGTTCATTAAAAGCTGAAAAGATCGGCACTTAGAATACATATATATATATATATATATATATATATATATTATATTAAAGTACCTGGCCTAAAGTTGTACGTTCAATTCGTCCTTTCACCTCTCTAGCAAACCACACATCTGTAGAATTAACCAGACTGGCTGTTATTATCGGTGTGCTAATTGATTTTGTTGCATTGATGATTTCTTTTATCCTGTTGAAAAAAAATAATTTGATTATTTGTTTAGATGGTACCTACAAAACATAAGCATTTACATAATTACAACTTTCAAATAAATACCGAGTTCTTAAACAGAATTAAACGAAATTTTCAAAGTGGTATAAATGTGGAAATAAGCGGTGCTTATTTTACTATACATATACCTACAGAATTTAATGCATCATCGATAGTTGCAAAAATATACAGAGCATTCTATTAGAAAATAATATTTTTAAAAATATTTCATGAACGCGTTACCCAATTGTTTTTTTTGTTTTCACCATTGTAATCAGTGGACAAAATGCTACTATGTAGTTTGCTAATTTAACCGATTTAACCAAGTTAGCAATAGTGAGCCACTTCGCGCGAACACCCTGTATAGTTGAAAAGATTTCCAAGTTATGCATATTGACTAGTGAAGCAAATTTTATCCTTTTTCGCCATCAATAATAGCAAAAGAAAATATGGAAGAGCTACACACTAAGTGATGAACATTCTGTATAATAGGTATATGTATAATTACAATAATTATATGATAATAAAATATTTTTACCTTGGCACTCCTTGAGTAATATTCATACTGGCAACCCCAGCGAAATGAAACGTCTTCAACGTCATTTGCGTCCCTGGCTCTCCAATACTTTGCGCAGCTAGAGCACCTACAGCCGTGCCGGGCTCTATAATAGCCCGTGTGAACTTTTGACCGCAAGTTTCAAGGAATGTCACCAGCTGTTTACATGTCAACCGTTGCAACTCTTTCACCACGTCACTGTCACCCAATATCGATGCTGTTTCCTCTACTTTTTTTGCAACGCCATCCATAAATTCTCTACAATAAATAATAATTATAACAAATTTAATTTTTTTTCCTAGGAAACTTACACTAGTTCTGTTCGGAACTCCTCGCTGCATTCGTTTAAATGTCCCCTGTCGAGAAAGGATTTCGTGGCAAGTCCGATTTGTTCGCCATTGAGAACAATGTTGTCACGGTCTGGACATTTCGCTTTGACGTGCTCTAATACTCGATCAAAATCTACCGGGCAATCTTTGCCTGGAAATAAAATTTTACGTTGAACTGATGTTAATTTGGATGATGCAAGCACAAACCTTCCATGTATGTAGGATCTAAACCATCACAGCCGTAGTTGAATTGTACTATATCACTTTCGGCATTTCGCACCGAACCATCGTAATGGACCACCAAGTCTTCCAAGGCCTGTAAATAAAAAATAATGCATAAAATTTTGAAGATTTATTTTGGATCTTGCTAAAATATGCAAAACTAACTTTATGACTTTTTCCCTAAAAACTTCCAACTTGTAAAATTGCCTTTCAAGGGTAAATCTGATGCTCACTTAAAATGCAGTTTTGCAAAGCTTAATGTTGTCTTTATTAAGACAAAATTTATTAATTTCATAAAAGTGAATTTAGGATATTTTTGAGCGAATGTAGTTTAATTCTTAATTAATCACCTTGACTAGACGCCGTTGCATATAACCAGTTTCAGCAGTCTTTACAGCAGTATCCACTAAACCCTCTCTGCCACCCATTGTATGGAAAAAAAATTCAGGCGGGGTTAACCCCGTAAAAAAACTGTTTTCCACAAACCCTTTAGCTTCGGGCAATTTAGCTAAAAAAAAACAATTTAAATTAGAAAAAGAATCTATATAATTTTTAAACAAACTAAAAAAAAAACTTACAGTAATGGCGAAAATGTGGCAAAGAGCGATCATCAAAACCATTGGGCACCCGTTTACCATTCAAAGCTTGCTGCCCCACGCAGGCAATCATTTGGGATATGTTAATAAACGAGCCTGGAAAAGAAAATGTAAAATAAAATAATAATAATACAGAGTGCACCAGATTTGAATCCGAAACTTGGAGAAAAAATGACCTTTAGAGCCGGATAGAGCCATAGTGAGTGGACTGTTCAACGGATGTAACTCCGCAACGCATGCTTGACCCGCATGTTCACGAATTACTGACAGTTCCTTGAGGATCACTGCCTCGAGGGACTGCTCAGGAGTGCAGCCCGGTTGACTTGGTAGGTTTCCTTGAGTCATTTGTTTGATGTACTCAATGCAGTTGTTGGATCTGAACAAAAATATACAAAATAACTAAATACATCGACTTTAATAATA
This sequence comes from Pediacus dermestoides, assembly GCA_963942485.1. NCBI lineage: Eukaryota > Metazoa > Arthropoda > Insecta > Coleoptera > Cucujidae > Pediacus > Pediacus dermestoides. The sequence goes on along the minus strand of OZ012630.1, from coordinate 14,541 downwards.
GTTATTTACGTATAGAGGGCCGAAAGAAGAAGATTACGCCCAAGGGCGTAATCTGCCTTTCGGCCTGAGGTACGTACAACGTTTTACGCACAACTCAATCTGATTTTCATTCTATTTTTTTGTTATTCAATTCAAATTAATTTGACAGCAGTGTTTGACGGTGAAAAAATAACAAGAAAAATATCAGTTGGCATGTGTTGGATACGTTATTTTAATATTGAGTATAATCGACGGGTTTTTCGTTTTCTTTACGGCCCGCATTACGTAATGTGGTACTTTCAGCCATGGTATTTAGGCTGTAAACAATCAGTTTCGATCAAGTTGTGCGTAAAAGTAATTTTCAAACGCATCCGCGTTTTTTGTCCAACTATGACATTCTTTTGCATGTACGTACGTACATCAAAAAAACTCAAAACTATTATCAAACAAAAAAAGGTAAGGAAATTTTTGTACTGAATTTAATTTATCATCGATTAATACAAAAATATAGGTACAGGGTTTTCTATGATTGTACTATATCTTTTTTGATTTAATGTAACACTAAACAATTTTTTATGTTATATTTACCCTTGTTTCAGCAGATTGTTCTTCCGTTGTATTAAACCATAACCAGGAGTGACATCTTTAATTCCGATGGAAAACCCTCTGTTCATCAAATAAGCGGAAGTTAATCTAGCTACAAATACATAACAGAATTTTTTGTAAAATTGTTCTTAACAAAATTCCTTCTTTAACTTACCTAATCGCCACATGGTTTTTATAGCATAATTTTGTCCAAAGTCCCGTAGTATAACGTAGAATAAATTACCACCTTTTCCACCAGACCCCAAATGCCCTTTGTCCATAGTACCAGCTAGTAATTCCGAATTACGGACAATTACATAACCATCCTTCACGCACATCTCACGGTCTTTTGTGTAAGCTTTGCCCTTGGCTTCGAGATTGGCTTTGATATGGCAGTATTTATTTGGACGAAAAATTAAACTGAAGATTTGTTTGCCTGACCATAAACATTGAGGCTGGAAGGAAAAAACTCACGGAAATTATTCTTGTTCAATTATTATTATTATTGGAAGTGGGCAATTTAAGATTTAATAATGTCATTTTTTTTGTCAATTCGATTAATTAAGGAAGAGAACTAAACAGTTGATCGAATAAAATATGTAAATTGCTTACCTTTAATATACAGGGTGGTGGCAAATCAATTGACATATGCGTGTCAGTAGATGCCAAATGCATTGCCGACAACTGCATAGCTTCTGCATACGTCAAAAACGTATCCTTTCTTGTCAACAAATAACCACCCGTCAAGAAGTCCTGTGTTGCAGCTATAAGAAGTTCACCGTTGCGTGGAGTCACAAGGTTGTTTTTGTTCTGTAAAAATAATTCGTGAGTTTGCACAAAGACAAACTTATGCATAAGTGCGAGAGAGACTTCCGAAAATTATTTGAAAATTGCTTCAAAACGCTCAAAATTGAACTTAATATTCATGTTGACAGCATGTGATTATTGGCTACCACTTCATTATTTTTCAAAGATGTTTGACATACCGGGACATCTTTTTAACTTTGAACATAGTCCGCAATAGTCCCTATGTTCAGTTTGAAAAAACACATCTCAATGCATGTATTTAAGTAATCAAGTAACCTATTTTACGTGAAAATAGTTACTTGACAAGTAAAAAAAAATAAATGTTAAAAAAATATCCCGGTATAAGATATTTATGACAGTTTTAAGCACACTCTCTACTTTTGTAAGTAACTTGGGTAGTAAATTAAAAACTTGTACATTTTGTAGAATGAAACATACGAGACTACGACGTACCTATATGTATAAGTAGGTACCTATAAGAAAATCATGTGACCAAAAATCTTACCCCCATCAGGATCAAGGCCTCAGCTTTGGCTTCTTCAGTTTGCGGTAAATGAAGATTCATTTCATCTCCATCAAAATCTGCGTTATATGGATTACAAACGCATTCGTTAAATCTGAAAGTACGTTCACGATGGATTTTCGCTCGGTGTGCCATAATGGAGAGTTTATGAAGACTTGGTTGGCGATTGAAGAGTACCACATCGTCATCATGGAGATGTCGTTCCACCATGTCGCCCAACTAGAACACAAAACGAAAAATTTTAATTATTTTATTTTTTTTATTATGTAATTTCATAGCATTCAAAAATTAGATGAATGTTATAGTGAACTGCTGTCGTAGGGGGCGATGCAAACGCAAAGTAAAAAAACATTTGATTGATTATTACTCCTATTAATTACCTTCAATTCCTGTGCCAACTTTTCGCGATTGCCATATCTGAGAAACTTTTTAAACGGTGATCCCTTTTGTTGAACATAATTAGCACCTGGCCACTTGTCGGGACCATTGATAATCAGTTCACGCATCACCTGTATATTGCCTTGGAAAACTTTTTCGGGAAAAGTCAAAATTTTCGCTACATGCATCGGTACACCCACTTGATCTATCTCCAAGTTCGGATCGGGTGATATGACGGTTCTCGAGGAGAAGTCCACTCGTTTGCCCGACAAGTTGCCACGGAAACGGCCTTGTTTACCTTTTAGACGTTGCACTAGACCACGGCCAACTTTCTTCGGCTTAAATAAATAATATGTAAGTGGAAAAGTTATCTAATAAATTCGCTTCTATCGCCTACAGAATTGTCAAAAATCAAGCAAAAACTATCCTGAACTATTAACAGTAGCTTACAGTACACTATCCGTTTTGTCTAAGAATTGTTGTAACAGTCACAAAACCCACCGGATTTATGGGAAAAGAAAGTCACATTTTTTTTAAAACTATAGGTATAGTATGTATTTCAAGATTATTTTTGTGAGGTTGGTTTATTCTTGTTGGGCTTAGGTTAGGTTCCAATCATCACACTCACCAACATTGCTAAGGGGACACCAGACAGTTCACTGTTAATATACAAAGCCGTTTGCAGTTGAAGAAAGTCCCAACCTTCTTGATACATATTAACAGAAGCCCCAATACTTTTATTTTTTCGTATCACATCGTTTACGAATATTATCTCCGATTGTTTCATTGTTAAATCGTCTTCGTTCCTAAAAAAATATACTAGTATGTATAAGTAAGTAAACAGTAAGCGGAGGATATTGTGTGAACTACGACACTACTTACGTTCCAGCTTTTAATTCCGAGACAACTGATGGGCGAATTGAAACTGGTGGCACTAGCATTCTGGTTAAAATTAGGTCTTTAGGGTGTGCCCTGGAAAAATTCCAGTAGTTAGAATTATGTAAATTAAATCAACCCCGGCACTACCCTGGGCGCCCTAACATCAGTGCCCAGGGTGTCCGTGAGCAGATTTCCATTCTAAGAATAAAAAAATCAACTTAGGTATCTACTTACCTCTCCAAATCCATAGCTAATAAAGGTATATCACTTTCTGGGATGCGTATAAAAAGCTTCAACACATCAATAGGAGTCAAAATTTTTGTAAGAGTAGAAGAAGTTAAGGCAGTGTGAATGTCGGGATTCATTTCAATCGCTTCATTAAATGCGGCTAAAAAAAATACAAGTACATTGTACTATAAAAAAATTAAGTTAACCTAACTTAACTTACCCAACTGTGCCTCCACAACTGCCTCTTTGTCCTTCCCTCGGTTTTTTTCGTACACAATCTTTAATACAGAGTTTCCAGTCGTTCCCTTGGAGGCGCTCATCTTCTTCACAAATCCGTTTACTTCGCCGCAGTTGGGGCACTTTTTCAGTTTCTTGCATTTTTCTAGTAGCTTTTTTCGTAGGGCTTTCTTGCTCATATAACTTAGATTCGAATGGATCATGCGGAATCTGTAGAGGTCTTTGTCGTCGTTTGTCATCAGGACATGACTGCATTGCTTGCAGATGCTTTGCAAAATACTGATAATACTGCGAAAGTAGCCCACGTGGAATACCGGTAGTTCCAAATCGATGTAACCGAAATGTCCCGCGCAGTCTGCGATGTTTTTACCGCAGGTTTGGCAGGGCGAATCTGTAGAATTTGTTCCCTAAAACAATTTTATTATCTCAAGTTAAACATTTTAATTATTACGGTAACTTTACAAGTCTTTTGTCGAGAACGCCGTATGGAATTGGTGTGCGTTGGACTTCTTGGTTGTACAGATTTTTAGCTACGACTTGAATGTGGGATTGTTGTTGCATACTTGCGGCACTTTCCACGCCAAAAGTAATGTGCGAACTATGGATTATAAAAACAAACATATTTAATTAAATAATATTTTAAATTATTTTGTTGGAAATACTTACACTTTTTTCGCAACATCCTTTTCACGATATTGTTCTTTCGGCATTTTGTTTTGATCAACACCAATAAACTTAATTGAAAATAATAACAATGTGTACTAAAACTTAGGTTATTTCACAAAACGTGTACTAATACATAGGTAGAAGCATAGAATACCTAGTAATAGAAGCGTCAACTATATGTTACGCCTATGGAAACGGCGGAGACATTTTGTTTCGCTAACTGCGCATGACCTGGTGCACAAAGAAGAAGAAGAACGCATATCAATGCTTTTATTTTTATTTAATTAATTTCATAAGTACATATATTTAAAAACAAAGTTTCGTTTTTTTTAATGCATTATTAAAAACAATAAAAGAAACTAAACAAACAATGTTTAGTTTTTTTATTGTTCTTAATAATGCATAAATAGAACAAGTTAGAGCAGATTAGAGTAAATGTGCAAAATAGAATAGATTAGAACAATTTAGAGCAAATTAGAATAAATTAGAAAGAATTAAAGCTAAATAGAGCTAATAAGAGCCAAATAAAGCAAATTAGAATAAATTAGAGCAAATTAGAAAGAATTAAAGCAAATTAGATATAAATAGAGCAAATTAGAGCTAAATAAAGCAAATTGGAGCTAAATGCAAATTAGAGCTAAATAAAGCAAATTAGAGTAAATTAGAGCAAATTAGAAAGAATTAATGCAAATTAGATATAAATAGAGCAAATTAGAGCTAAATAAAGCAAATTAGAGCTAAATAATGCAAATTAGAGATAAATAAAGCAAATTAGAGATAAATAAAGCAAATCAGAGCTAAATAAAGCAAATTAGAGCTAAATAAAGCAAATTAGAGCTAAATAAAGCAAATTAGAGCTAAATATTTTTTTTTTATCTCTAATTTGCTTTATTTATCTCTAATTTGCATTATTTAGCTCTAATTTGACCTAAATAATGCAAATTAGACCTAAATAATGCAAATTAGAGCTAAATAAAGCAAATTAAAGCTAAATAAAGCAAATTAAAGCTAAATAATGCAAATTAGAGATAAATAAAGCAAATTAGAGATAAATAAAGCAAATTAGACCTAAATAATGCAAATTAGAGATAAATAAAGCAAATTAGACCTAAATAATGCAAATTAGAGATAAATAAAGCAAATTAGACCTAAATAATGCAAATTAGAGATAAATAAAGCAAATTAGAGATAAATAAAGCAAATTAGACCTAAATAATGCAAATTAGAGCTAAATAAAGCAAATTAGACCTAAATAATGCAAATTAGAGCTAAATAAAGCAAATTAGAGATAAATGGAGCAAATTAGAGATAAATGGAGCTAATTAGAGCCAATTAGATGGAAAATAGAGCAAATGAGGTTTGGGGTTAGGTTAGGTTTGGGGTTAGGTTAGGTTTGGGGTTAGGTTAGGTTAGGTTAGGTTTGGGGTTAGGTTAGGTTAGGTTAGGTTAGGTTAGGTTAGGTTAGGTTAGGTTAGGTTAGGTTAGGTTAGGTTAGGTTAGGTTAGGTTAGGTTAGGTTAGGTTAGGTTAGGTTAGGTTAGGTTAGGTTAGGTTAGGTTAGGTTAGGTTAGGTTAGGTTAGGTTAGGTTAGGTTAGGTTAGGTTAGGTTAGGTTAGGTTAGGTTAGGTTAGGTTAGGTTAGTACACGGACAGACTCTGGACGAGATGGGTCGACTTCCGTGTGCTCCGCTTGTTTGTGCTGTTTGTGCCAGTTAACGTGTTTGGATTTTTGTGAAATTTGTTCGGTGTGTGGGGCGGGGTGCAGTGCGGGTGCAGTGAGAGTTTCGCTGGGCTGCAGCGACTGCATCGTGCCCTAATTAGTGCTTTGTTTGTCGTGTGTGGAATGTGGGCAAAATCCGCCAGTATGCGTGTGCGGATTTTCGCCAAATTTGTTCGGTGTGTGGGGCGGGATGCAGTGCAAGTGCAGTGAGGGTTTCGCTGGGCTGAGGCAACTGTGTCGCGCCCCAATTAGCGTAGTTTGTTTAATGTGTTGCGAGAAATTGGACAAAATAGGACAGGAATGTGGACAAAACCTGCCGTGAACCAAAAATTGTAGAGTTTTGTCCACTAGAATAAGGTGAATTCCATCCAAATACAGGGTCCCCGCTTATTTTATTTTAGCAAAAATACGGGGGCCCTAAAGACTTATTCGATTTTGATTACTGGGCGGTACCAGCTTACCGTGGTGGGGGGCCCAGGGCTCTGAACTGAGTAGGGGTCCTGTGCCCCACACACAAATCCGGTGGAGGGGATTGGGGGTGTAATTTGAGTTTTTCTTGTGTGTGTAATTTAGTAGTTTTAGTTTTTTCTGTAATTTAATATTTTTTGAGTTTTTGTTAATTTCTTTTTATGAATGTATATTGTTTTGTCTATCCGACGGGGTGGAGTACCCCAACCCCGTGGGTAAAAAAAAAAAAAAAAAAAAAAAAAAAAAAAAAAAAAAAAAAAAAAAAAAAAAAAAAAAAAAAAACAAAAAAGGGGTACAAAACAAAAAAAAAAATCATCATGATGGACACGACAAAAGAAAAAAACTGCCCCACTTCGGATGTGGGGCGCCCCGCTGGGGGGGAGGTGGCCGGCCAGGCCCACCCCGGCGGTAACACTACTGGCCAGAAAATGCGCGAGGTGCCAACCCAGGCCTCTACCACTACTGGGTTGATAAGGAGGACTGACAGTGGAGACAGCACAAGATCTACTGTCAGCTTCCACGAGGAGGGAGCTGGGGAAGAAGAACCCGAGGGAGCTGCAGGAAACCCGACTCCGATCACCGATGATGAGGGAACGAAGGATGAGGATTTCCTTTTAAAACTCATCAGGGGGATTGGGAATGAGCCGAGTAAGCGAAAAAGGGAAGAGTCCTCCCCGCCGATGGAGGGAACCATTCCCCACCAATCCACACCAAAAGGGGGAAAGGGAAAGAGGAAGAAGAAGGCGAGTTCTGAAGGAACAGCACCCGTAGAGCCTGGGGCAGCCTCCGAAAGGAGAACTGCGGAGAATGGCGCCGGGGGGCAGAAGATGAACTACGCCAAGGTAGTTAGCGGGAAAGGGGAGAGGAACCTCACCGACCTGGTGGCGATCCTAGCCAGGGAAGTGAGGAAAATCGTGTCCTCCCCCTTAATGGCGGAACTGCCAGAAGAGGTTAAGAGGAGAGTGACATCGATGAGGACAGCAATCACTGAGGCCACGGAGCAGGGCATAGTGGTGATCCCCTCCTTAGTGGAAGCGGAAGAACTGGACGCCGCGGTGACAGAAGAGGACATGCTTGACCTCGTCCAAAAGCCCTGGCACCCGGAGGCGTACAGGGCCACAGAGGTCAAGCGGAGCAACCCCATTGTGGATAGGGAGCTGGCGGAGGTGGCCGTCATTTCCTTCAAGGACGAACCAGAAAATGGGTTGCTCAAGTGGGCGGGAGACAGGTTCCCGGAGCTCCTTGAGGATGTGGATGAGGAGGACATCCTGGAAGTGGAGGTTGCCTCCAAAATCAGGGGCCTCACAAAATGGAGGAGGATTTGGAAACTCCAAATCAAAAGGGAGCCCGGAGCCCTGTTGCGTGCCATGCAGAAAGTCACCGGGAAGATCATAAGGAGGGGAGGCCATCACCACCTTGCTGTACCGGTCTGTCCTGGAATTGGGGTGGAGGAAGTCAGAAAGACGGGGGAGCTTGTGTGCCGTGGGAGGGACATGACCATCTCGGTACACGCTCCCCCCGCTATAATTGGAGGACCAACAACGGGAAATGGAGCCGCGGCCAGAAGACGACCCAACAACGAGGCACTGGTCATCGCAGTGCCTGAAAATGGAAGCTACGCGGGCCTGCTCAGGGATGTCCGCAAGAGCCTGGAGAACGAGGGGGTGGCTGACGAGGTGAGAGCCGTCAGACAAACCCGAGATGGCCGCCTCCTCATAGAGACGGGCCAAAGGGATCGCATCGCCAGTGTGGTTGCCAAGACTGTTGGGCCATCCGGCATTACACATCGTACCAGAGACAGGGATACATTCTACGTCTCTGGTATCGATAGTTCAGTTAGTAGGACGGAGCTAACTGAGGCTCTTAAGAAAAAGATGGGTGACCCTACTTTGGAGGTGGGGGAACTCAGGCCGGCAGCGATGGGCAGCCTAGCAGCGACCATCCGAATGGATGGAAGGAGGGCACCAGGTGGAATGGGCGATGGGGGTTCTTCGACATCTTCCACTAGGACCGTGAGGATCGGCCTCAACAATGTGAGGCTGAGGAAGAAGGTCGAAGTGACGAAATGCTTCCGGTGCTGGGGTGAGGGGCATCTCAGGGCCGACTGCAAAGCCGAGATAGACAGAAGCAAATCCTGTCTAAACTGCTCGCAGGAGGGTCACCAAGCAAATAAGTGCGAAGCCAAGGCGCACTGCCCCTTCTGCTTGGAGGAGCATCGAGCATGGTCGGCCCGATGCAAATTGATGCGGAATGCCCTGAAGGCCGACGCCACCTGATGTTAGTATGTAAGTACGTCTGGGTGTCATTGTGATTGTACCTTATACACTGTTTGTAGTAATTTATTTATTTGTCGTATGTCTTTTGAGTGTTTATTTAATCGTTTTACCATTTTTATGCCTATTTATTTATTTATTACTTTTATATATACACTTGTGTTGGTATATGTGTTTTTTAGCTACGTCGCCGAGTATGTAAATGTCGTAGAAAGTGCGGATCAAACGCACCACCGTAAAATCGCGGTTGTATGCGTAGATCGTATCTCGGGGAAAATTGGAGGGCAGGAGCTTACACGCCGTTATGCTCAGGGTCCTTCAAGTCAACTGTAATCGCAGCAGGTTGGTGCACGACCTGGTCTTTCGACTGGCGAGTGTACAGGACTTTGCTGTGGTCTTGGTCAGTGAACCTAACGTTCGCCTCACGAACGGTAGGCGAGGCTGGGTGATGGATGAGTCAGGGAGTGCGGCTGTCCATTATATAGGGAGCGTGGAGGACCGTGGGACAGGGGAAGGCTTCGCGTGGATCAGGGTGGGGGGAGTAGTGTATGTGTCGTGCTATTGCACGCCGCGTATGTCTGCTGCCCTTTTTGCGTCGTTCCTTAGTCGGGTTGGGGACACTGTGCACGGATTAAGGGGGAGGAACCGCCGTGGGGTCGTGGTAGGTGGTGATTTTAATGCGAAGCACCACCTATGGGGATCTCACGTAACAGATGAGAAGGGCGCGATTTTAGCAGACTGGGGAACCAGCCAGGGGTTCACGTTCCTCAATGACGGGGTCACTCCGACGTTTAGCAGGAGAGGGCAGACGAGCTACCTGGATATTACCATGGTGGGGGATCTGTCGTCGAATGTTAGGGTTCATGGGTGGCGGGTCATGGACGATGAGGATGTCGGTAGCGACCATCTTCCAGTAGCCTTCAATGTTGAAGATACTGCTGGGAGGGGGGGGCAGACAGACTCGGAGGACAGACCTTTGGTCTACAAGGTGGGCCCGGGTAAAATCGGTCGCTTTAGGGAAGCCCTGGGGGCGAAATTCGCTGATCAGGGTGAAACTATTGGGGCCGAGGAGTTCGGGCGGAGGATCGTGAACGTTTGCGAGGCACTCGTTCCGGTGAGAAGCCGGCTTAGCGGGCGACTGCGAAGGCAGGTGTATTGGTGGAGCGAGGAAGTCGGGGCGTGCCGCGGTGATATGCGCAGGTGTCGTAAGCGCCTGGGTCGACTGAAGGCCCAACTTGTCCAGGGCAACCTGGAACAAGAGGCCGGTATTCGGGAAGCCTGGGAAGCTTACCTGGCGTCGAGAAGCCAGTTTAAAAAATCGGTTAACCGAAGCAAACGGTTAAAGTGGCGCGAGTTGGTAGGGGAGCTCGAAGAGGATCCTTGGGGTATGGCGTACGGGATCGCGGCAAAAAAGATTGGTGCCCTTGGAAATAGTGATGTACCAACGGACATGCATGCACGTCTGTTGGCGAAGCTATTTCCGAGAGTCGACGACCCGGAATTCCGCGACATCGTGGGTGGGTACGTCAATAGCGTTCTCGAAGCTTCCGAATCCCCGGTGTTACTGGAGGAGGAGGAAGTGGAGAGAGCCATCATGAAGATGGCCGCCAAGAAGGCTCCGGGGCCTGACGGGATAACGCGGGAGGTCTTGGGGGTAGTATGGGAGGTAGCAGCTGAGCCTATGACTCGGATGATGGGTGAGCTTCTCGGGAGTGGGAATTTTCCTGGGGTCTGGAAACAGGCCAGGGTGGTTCTCATTCCTAAGCCTGGCAAGCCCATCGAGGAAACTGCGAGACCCATATGCCTGCTAAACGTCATGGGGAAAGCTTTCGAGGGGGTGGTGGCCAGACGATTGATGGCAGCTGTTGATGTCGCCGGGGGGCTACACGATGCCCAATACGGGTTTCGGGAGGGCAGATCGACTGTCCAGGCGGTTGGGCGGTTGATGGAATTGGCGCGTAGTGCTGCCGGGGGTAGTTGGCGTCACAGGGAATACTGCTTTGCGGTATCTCTGGATGTCAAGAACGCCTTCGGCTCGATGCGGTTCAGTCACATCACTAGGGAGCTGAACGGGAGGCAAATTCCGCAATATTTGCAACGAATCGTGACGTCGTATTTGCGCGATAGAGAGCTGAGCGTCGGCAGGGTCAGCCTGAAGGTCGAGGCCGGTGTACCACAGGGGTCGGTTTTGGGGCCCCACCTTTGGAATATCGGGTACGATCCTGTGCTAAAATTGCGCTATCCGAAGGGCTGTACAGTCATAGCGTATGCTGATGATCTTCTGATAGTAGGCATCGCTAGTACAGTCCAGAGGGTGGCGACAAGACTCGAAAGGTCTATCCAGTTGGTTAGCGACTGGATGGAAACCGCGGGTCTTGAAATAGCACCGGAGAAGACCCAGGTAGTGGCCTTAACTGGAAGGAAGGACCTGAAAGGCAGAATCAGCTTGGACGTGTTGGGAGTTGACGTACCCATACGGCGCACCATAAAGTATCTCGGCTTTATGGTGGACGGGAGTTTAGCCTGGGGCCCACACCTCAGGTACGTAACATCGAAGGCCGAGAAAAGCGCGGAGGGCTTGGCAAAGCTGATGCCCCGTATGGGTGGGCCGTCGATGGGGCGGAGGAGGGTGCTGGCGACAGTGCACTCGTCTGTCTTGTTGTATGGTGCACCCATTTGGGTGGGGCAGATGAAGTATGCCAAGTATCGTGAGATGGTGAACCGGTCTCAGAGGAGAATGTTGCTAGGGATAACGCGGGCTAACAGGACCGTTTCGTCGGAGGCACTCCAGGTGGTAGCTGGGGTGATTCCGATGGACCTGTTAGTGCTGGAGCGCGGCGGTTCAGGGGAAATATTCGACGACATCGCGGTAAATCGTAGGGAGATGCGCGAGAGGTCTCGGGACAGGTGGCAGGAAAGATGGCAGTCTGGTGGGACTAGAGCCATCTGGACGCGTCGCCTGATTCCGAACATTGGGGAATGGGTGGATAGGGGCCATGGGGAGGTGGGCTATTATTTAGCCCAGTTCCTCACAGGACACGGCTCATTCCAGGAATACCGTTGTCGGATCGGGCGCGAAACAACGGGAGCGTGCCGTTATTGCTACGGGGGGATAGATGACGCGGAACATACGGTCTTTGTGTGCGAGCGATTCTGGGAGGAACGGATCGATGTCTTGTCGGTTCTGGAGGGGGTGGAGGATTTTGCCCCCGAAGGAATTGTGCGGGCCATGGTCCGGGACGAACAGATATGGCTCGCCATGGAGAGGATGGTGGAAGCCATCCTCAAAATCAAGGATCGGGATGAGCGCGAGGAGGAGGAGGGATGAACGCGAGGAGGTACGTGGTAAGGGGGAGGCTTCGTGTGGGGGGCCTCCACTGTGGTAAACGTGCCTTTCTGTGTTTTTTATATATTTATTAATTGACTCTTTTGAGTCATTTTAATCTATATGTTTGTTTTGTCGGATTTTATACAGAGTTTTTATATATTTGCTTGTTTGTGTTACAGAATTTTTATATATATATTTATTAAATTATTTGTGTTTGTTGCTGACGTTGTTGTTAGTAGTAGTTGTTGAGTAGTGTCTGACACCCAGACGAATATGTTGAAAAGAGCCATGGGCAAAAAAAAAAAGAAAAAAGGGCAAAAAAAAAAAAAAGATTACAAATTATATATATATTTATTTATTTTTACAAAAATTTTTACAAATATTTATTTAAAAAAAAAAAAAAAAAAAAAGAGCCTATAAATGTACTATGTTATGTCCTTTGGGAATTCCCCCCATCAGGGGTTTGAATGCTTCATGCTTAAATTCCCCCCATCAGGGGTTTGAATGGTTTTTTATCTTTTAAATTAGAATTTAAAGTCACGTGCGCGAGGCGACAGTTTGTGCTCCCAGCCGGTTCGGTATACCAGTCCGGCGGTGGTTGAGGCCTCATCTAGGAGAGCAAGAATACCCTGTACGGGTGCATCACTTTCCTGGGTGGGACGCTTTTATGCCATTCACTCGGTTCGGCATAAAAGGCAGGGTTTTGTTTGTTAACGAGTCGGGAATGGGTCCGTGACCCTCCACCCAACCTCGTACAACCCGTTGCCATTTACCATCACTACCATCAGCGGCAACGGGGAGTCTTGAGACGGACTTGCTCCTGAGGAAGATTTATTTGTTTCCCTGCTGAAAAAAAAAAAAAAAAAAAAAAAAAAAGGTTAGGTTAGGTTAGGTTAGGTTAGGTTAGGTTAGGTTAGGTTAGGTTAGGTTAGGTTAGGTTAGGTTAGGTTAGGTTAGGTTAGGTTAGGTTAGGTTAGGTTAGGTTAGGTTAGGTTAGGTTAGGTTAGGTTAGGTTAGGTTAGGTTAGGTTAGGTTAGGTTAGGTTAGGTTAGGTTAGGTTAGGTTAGGTTAGGTTAGGTTAGGTTAGGTTAGGTTAGGTTAGGTTAGGTTAGGTTAGGTTAGGTTAGGTTAGGTTAGGTTAGGTTAGGTTAGGTTAGGTTAGGTTAGGTTAGGTTAGGTTAGGTTAGGTTAGGTTAGGTTAGGTTAGGTTAGGTTAGGTTAGGTTAGGTTAGGTTAGGTTAGGTTAGGTTAGGTTAGGTTAGGTTAGGTTAGGTTAGGTTAGGTTAGGTTAGGTTAGGTTAGGTTAGGTTAGGTTAGGTTAGGTTAGGTTAGGTTAGGTTAGGTTAGGTTAGGTTAGGTTAGGTTAGGTTAGGTTAGGTTAGGTTAGGTTAGGTTAGGTTAGGTTAGGTTAGGTTAGGTTAGGTTAGGTTAGGTTAGGTTAGGTTAGGTTAGGTTAGGTTAGGTTAGGTTAGGTTAGGTTAGGTTAGGTTAGGTTAGGTTAGGTTAGGTTAGGTTAGGTTAGGTTAGGTTAGGTTAGGTTAGGTTAGGTTAGGTTAGGTTAGGTTAGGTTAGGTTAGGTTAGGTTAGGTTAGGTTAGGTTAGGTTAGGTTAGGTTAGGTTAGGTTAGGTTAGGTTAGGTTAGGTTAGGTTAGGTTAGGTTAGGTTAGGTTAGGTTAGGTTAGGTTAGGTTAGGTTAGGTTAGGTTAGGTTAGGTTAGGTTAGGTTAGGTTAGGTTAGGTTAGGTTAGGTTAGGTTAGGTTAGGTTAGGTTAGGTTAGGTTAGGTTAGGTTAGGTTAGGTTAGGTTAGGTTAGGTTAGGTTAGGTTAGGTTAGGTTAGGTTAGGTTAGGTTAGGTTAGGTTAGGTTAGGTTAGGTTAGGTTAGGTTAGGTTAGGTTAGGTTAGGTTAGGTTAGGTTAGGTTAGGTTAGGTTAGGTTAGGTTAGGTTAGGTTAGGTTAGGTTAGGTTAGGTTAGGTTAGGTTAGGTTAGGTTAGGTTAGGTTAGGTTAGGTTAGGTTAGGTTAGGTTAGGTTAGGTTAGGTTAGGTTAGGTTAGGTTAGGTTAGGTTAGGTTAGGTTAGGTTAGGTTAGGTTAGGTTAGGTTAGGTTAGGTTAGGTTAGGTTAGGTTAGGTTAGGTTAGGTTAGGTTAGGTTAGGTTAGGTTAGGTTAGGTTAGGTTAGGTTAGGTTAGGTTAGGTTAGGTTAGGTTAGGTTAGTTAGGTTAGGTTAGGTTAGGTTAGGTTAGGTTAGGTTAGGGTTAGGTTAGGTTAGGTTAGGTTAGGTTAGGTTAGGTTAGGTTAGGTTAGGTTAGGTTAGGTTAGGTTAGGTTAGGTTAGGTTAGGTTAGGTTAGGTTAGGTTAGGTTAGGTTAGGTTAGGTTAGGTTAGGTTAGGTTAGGTTAGGTTAGGTTAGGTTAGGTTAGGTTAGGTTAGGTTAGGTTAGGTTAGGTTAGGTTAGGTTAGGTTAGGTTAGGTTAG